>OZ018327.1:166591859-167191859 GCA_963969495.1 Ceratothoa steindachneri
AACCATTAAAATGCAAGCTAAGGAAATTTAGTTAAATTTAGAACATTATACTCCTTGTTCTTGGAATTAAAACTATTAGAAATAAAGGTTAGTTACCTTTATTAAATTATATTTTAATTAGGGTTAATTAGTTTGAGGTACAAGGGGCGTTCAATAAGTTTTGCGAATTGGTAGGGCAAAACAGAGGAAGGAAGATGGATGTTTGTGGGGGTGTTAGGACAGGTTATGACAAGTCAGGACCTGCAACCGCACGCTCCTGCCTCGTCTATTTATGAAGAAGTAGCTGATCGCAGATCGTCACTCACAAAGTTTTCGACAATGGAGAAGGTTGAGCACCGCGCAGTGATCGAATTTTTGACCAAGGAAGGCAAGAATGCAAAAGAGATCCATGAACGCATGGTTGCAGTGTACACCGACACCGCCCCTTCCTATGCAACCATTGCTCGCTGGAATAGGGAGTTCCGCCATGGTCGTGAATCCCTTGAAGATGACGCCCGTCAGACGTGACCAACGAGGACAATGTGGCCCGTGTGGAGAGGATGATCCTCGAAAATCGACGAATGAAGGTCGAAGAAATCGAGCAAGAACTTGGAATATCGCATGGAAGTGTTATCATCATCATCCACGACAATTTGGCCATGACCAAGGTCTCAGCCCGTTGGGTCCCTAGAAACCTCACGCCCCATGATCGACTTCAACGTCGTCAAAGTCCACAAGGCCAGAGTTGCACGAGCTGCCCTGCGCGAGTGCGGATTCGAGAAGCTCAACCATCTCCCCTACAGTCCATATCTGGCCCCTAGCGACTACCTTTTATTCCGCCAGCTCACGGCTTCTCTGCGTGGATGCCGGTTTGGGGACGATGAAGATGTCCAGCTCGCGGTCCAGGAGTGGATTGAACAGCAGTCGGGAGATTTCTGGTTGTCGGGAATCCGAAGCCTCAGGGACAAGTGGCGCAAGTGCATTGAAGTCGAGGGTAGTTATATTGAAAAATAATAAAACACTTTTCCTCATATCTCGTTTCCTTATATCCGAATTGCAAAACTTATTGACCGCCCCTCGTAGTACACATCTATAAATTTGTAAAAGTGAAGGTTCATTGGTTATGTTCGCACATGGTTTTATGCACATGAAATTTGATTTTGCTTTTGAAAAGGTTCCCCACCCCCTCTCGTCGAGACAGACGGATGTAGTCAATAGAAAACTAAGACAAAGGTTTAGCCGCTGCAATTGTTAACAAAGTCTGGTGTTCAATCGCTAAAATAAAGTCTATCAGAGTCCTGAACACTGGATGTTTTGTATTATCCCTGGAATGAATAGGCAACATTTAATTTATTAACGAAATTATTCAAATAACATTCGAGTAAATAATTAAAATAGCTTTTCACCAGCAACGTGTTTATTTAAGTTTGTTTCAAAATATCGGTATATTTGCCTGTTGAACGTTTGATCACACATTTCTTTCTGTTCTTCAAATTCTTCTAAGACAAGATTGCAGAAAAGAAATCACATTATTGGCGACTGCTTCCAGGTAGTAACAAAAGAGATCCAATTGCGACTATAAATAGGCAAGTGAGACAGAAAAAAAAGATAAGCGGAAAGAGAAGTTGTACTGAAAGGCGATGGAAATTTACCCAACTTCGGGTCATTCTCACAAGATTGAAAAACGATGAAATAGAGAAAAATCTAACAGAGGCTTTCATTGCACAAATGAAATAATCATTTGGACTGCAATGTTGCAGCAAAGGTTACAATTTAAGGTGGTCCAAAATAAGAGGAGCGGAATTCCAGGAGGCTTCGTTTCTACTAGACCAACGGACACTTACAGAGGCTCCGAGGAAGACAGCAAAGACCGAAGCACGAATCCCTCACATACCTGAAAACAAAAAGGAAAACAAATTAGAAACTTAGGCGGATAGAGAAAACACAAATGGCGCATGGCATATGAGCAAAAATTGATCTGCCAATAAGGATGTTTACTCAAGGCAGTCTGCAAATTGAACTTGAAACACCATATGCCAATATGACATTCACATTCTTAACTACCAATTACAAAATTATTTGCGCGAGTTGGACGTGATCATCACGAGTCCAGATAAATAGGAAAAATGACCATGTATCACTTTAGAAAAACCGGTATAACAAGTAATATAATTTCGCGTTCTCCCAACTTGTTGAGAAGAATAAAACGAAACCAAATTCACAAAGCAAACTTAGACTCAACTCGGCTTAATATATTTGAATTTTCCGAAGAAAGAGATAGTTTTATTGGATATGTGTTGTTTTGGGGGAATCACAGAGAGAAAAATTATACAAGTTTTAAATCAAGTATTCTAATGAAGATTCTACCACTAGAACTTTAGGTTGGTTAATCTAGTTTGCTAATAAGATTTGGATGTAATTTATTTTGTTTTATGTTTGATGATCTAGTTTTAGGTTAACTATATATGGCTTTATTTTATTTGGGATTTATTTTACTCTTGCAATTGAACAGACTTTGATCACTATTGAAAATGTTGAAAAAACTGATAGTTATCATTAATAAGATTCTTATTTGGTTGAAGCGTAATTGGTTTTATTAATTAATATTCAGACACATTCATGTCTCGTTTTCTATCTTTTATTTTATTTCCCTTTAGGATTTTTCAAGATTTCAAATCATGGTTATACAAAATATTCGTGTTTGAACAGTTAGAAAATAAGAATCACAATGGTGTATTAATCTTAAGTGTATGTTCAAATCTCCAACACACAGCTTGTATTTTATGTAATGACCGAAATAATTTATTTTTTTATAGAAGGGAATTATTTTTTGAGTGCGAATAGTTTCGGCGTGGGAAACAACTGCCAAATTGTTTAAGGTTTCGAGAGCAACTATGCTTAAACTCATGCTACCATGCCAAAACTAGAGGAAATAATCTCTGGAAGCGGAACTCAGGACGCAAAGCAAAACAGTGAATGAGACCGGAGAGCATTTAAATGGCATTGCGTCGATGTCATAGAACCGCAGCTACTAAAGTGACTGCAGAGGTAACCAACATCTTGCCAAACCCAGCATCGACCCAAACTGTTCATCAAGAGCTCACTGCAGTTGAATAAATAAAGGAAATGGGCCGAAACTTTCCAGGATCAGTACCGTATGCTTTAAAAATGGCCCTCTATTTGTTTCTCTAAACTTCTTATGATTTTTCCTCATTAATACATTTTTTTTTATTTTTACAAAGTGGCATTAACAATGTACTTCCTAATTCTTAGAAAGGGGAATGAATATATTTTATGGGGACCAGGCGTTGGGATCGTCACCTAAGGCCACCCTTGGCACCATGAAGGTGCCTGATGCCCTCTCTAAATGGCGTACCATTATCACGTGATTTTTGCGTGAAAACTCAAATGACGGGCAGTCCAGTAAAATGCCGATTGCCTGTACAGTCTTATCATTTCACGCCAAAGAGGACTTGAAAGGGTGACTGCAGTGCCAATCAGTGCCAAATAAAAAGGTGGCGCGACAAAACTCACGAGGATAATACAATCCCTAACATTCTTGGGCAACATGAATAATATCGTAAGTGGAAGCACAACATAACCCAGAGGAAACCGTGCTTCAGATCGCTCACTCTAGTCCTTTCAGCAACCCCATGGAAGGACTACACCTGGACGATGTTTATGGAGTAGACGTTTTTGTGGTAGGTCCACATGTGTATGTGTGTGGCGGGGTGGGTAGGAAGAGAAAGGAAACGTGTACAAACACGGGTTTTTTTCATTTAGAGAAGGGTAGGGGCACGAAAATAGAAAGAACAGGAATGGCAGAAACAGTATAGAAAGAAATCATCAAAACAAAGTCTATTTTTTATGACTGTTCTTTACCTCTTATTTTTCCACAAATTAACAGCCATAACCACTATGATGATCGCGAGGGCCCCTTTTCTCGATCTAGCGACGACAAGTGTCCCCAAAATGCTGTCAGACCTGTCCTGGGGTGATCTGAAATCAGCCCCCTTCCCTCCTCAGTCGAACATAGCGTATCCCGAGACCAGATCCATCTTCCATTCGGTCTATTATCCTATTATCAAATTGGCCAATTAAGCAGTTGACTCGGCGCTAACCGGCTGATTGCCCCCCCCCCCCCCTCCTCCCCTCGCCTTAATTCCGGCGGCGAGTCGATGCGCTGCATCATACGGGCCAAAAACTGAGGCAGCTTCAATAGTTAGTTTACTTGTGGATCAGACCATGCTAGCCTTGAGCCTTTTACTAAAGGATGTCCTTTCCTCTTTGTTCTCGATTAAGCGTTAGCTTCCTTTACTTTTCCGTAACGAAATAGCTGTCGTCCTTTTTAAGTTAACAAATTGTCGTTGTCCTTTTCAGTTATCAAATTGTTGTCGTCCTTTTCAGTTATGAAGTTGTTGTTTCCTTTTTCAGTTATCAAATCTGTTGTTGTTCTTTTCGGTTATAAAATTGTTGTGCTCCTTTCCTCTCTTACCTGATGACCCTGGTTTGTCGTTATTGCCTAGCTTGATGGACTTTCCTACGACAAATTAGGACTCATTTCTTCTGACGTCATAACATTTTCAACCTGAAACCAGTTATTTACTCTGACAATCTCTCCACGGCAGTACTGTGATACAATCTACCTTAGTTTTTAGTCGCGTGCGGTCAGGTCGCGAGCAACTCTACATCTCACTATGTCGGTCGGTCCCCGTTTTGCTTTTTTGTTTTGTTTTCGTAATAACATCATAACTATTCGGCCGATTCTAACGAAATTCAAAACCCTTATGTTGTTGTTTTACACTCTCTCAAATGATATAATTGCCAAAGTCCTATCAAGGTTATACCGGGAATTATTTTGTCTTGGCAATAACATCATAACATTTTGGCCGATACTCTGCTAGACTAGATTAGGCTATACTCTGCTAGGCAAGCCTATAATAGGCTATGCAATGCTAGGATATTATAGGCTAGGCTATACTATGCTAAGCTATGCTAAGATATAATGTACAAGGGTAAAATATGTATACTAATTTAGGCTATAATATGCTACGATAGGATAGTATATAGTACATATGTTAGGATAGACAATAATGAGCTATGCTTCACTAGGGTATAATAGTACAGTATAGGCTATACATGTCTAGGACAGTTAATGCTAGGCTAAGCTATAATAGACCAGGCAGGGCATGAAGGCTATACTAGGATAGGCTACGCTATGGTACGCTAGGTTAGGCTATGATATACTAAGCTATGCTACACTAGGCTAGTCTTCGCTATACCAGGCTAGGATAAGCGAGGCTTTGCTAGGGTAGGCTAGGCTATGTTATGAATGCTATGCAACCCTAGGCTAAGATATAATATTCTAGTCTAGGCTAGGCAATACTATGATATACGATACTAACTAGGCTAGTGTAGGGAAGGGGAAGGTAGGCTATGATATACTATACTAGGCTAGAATATGCAAACTAGGATAGGATAGGATAAAATATACTAGACTAAGCTAGGCTATACTAGACTAGGGTAAAGTAAGCTAGGGTAGACTTAGTTTTAATATACAATTGTAGGCTGCGCTAAGCTAGGCTAGGTATACACTGCTAGGCAGGCTAGGCTAGGATACACTGTGATAGCTAGGTTATTCTAATATATACTATGCTAAGCTATATGTGCAAGTCTATACTAGGCTACTCTAGGGTATACTATGCTATTTTAGGCCATTCTATGGTATAATATAATAGGCTGAGCTATACAAGGGTATGCTGGACTATACTGCGCTAGACTAGGCTAGATTATAGTGTACCATGTTAAGCTAGTATAGTATACTATGCTAAGCTAGATTAGAGTAAGGTAGGCTATGGTAGATAGGCTATATTATGTGTCGTGGTATTGCAAGGACCGAGTGGTGGTGTACGTACATATAGGTTTGTTACGTACTTCAAAAACTGCTTGATTACGTTTTCTCTAAGAGTGCTATATTATTATTATTGCGTTATTTTAATCTTTGAGTATTTCTAGTGCCATGTTCAGCGTTTCGAGGATTGAATTAAATACTTCTGAGAAAATAGATCTTTAATTACCATATGAAAAAAGTTTTAAAAAAGTGAAAATCTAACAAAACAAACTATAGAGCTAGGAATTAAACGAGTTTAAGTGAGACTTACTAATTTAAACAAATGCATATAAGGTAATGGTTGACACAAAGCTCACTTTAAGATTGAACGCTAATTGACTTTCAAAAAAAATAATGGAATTTATTTACCTTTAAAACAACCACACGTGAACCTGGCCGAGGACTGACCTTGGCCTCAATGTTTATATGGACGCAAGAATGTTGTTTTTTTTTTGCGGCCAGACGCGTGGACGCGTTCACAGACACTCCAGATGTTTGACTGGGACGGAGACAGGCTTGAAGAAACAGGTGATTTCGGTGCGGGTGACGGATGGCGTTAAACACGTTGTCTTAGTCCGATGATTTCAACAACGGGACCGGGAAAGTATGCTTCTTCCAATCTTCTGGTTAATCTTGGAATGATTCGCACTGACGAGCGATGAGCAAACCAGTGAATCCTTTGACGAATGGGGAGTGTTTGAGGAAGTTCACTTTGGGGTATTCCTCAATGGCGAGGACTATCTCGGGGTTTTGTTGTAAACCGGAATAGGGGTTTTCTCTGACGAGAGATGATTGAGCTTGTTTCTCAATACAAGCTAAACTAAATTTCGGTGTGACCACCAGGAACTGCCTCAGCATGAGCTTCTTCTGTTTTCCTTTCCTTTTGTTGGGTTGCCGGGCACTCTAGCCGGACTTCGTTGTCTCGATCGCTAACTCGATCTTCCGGAGACAAGATGCTAATTTTCGGTGTGACCACCAGGAATTGGCTCAGGATGAGCTTCTTCTATGTCCCTTTCGTTGGTTGCCGGACACTCTAGCCGGATTTCGTCTCGATGACTAACACGATCTTTTTTGTTCTTCTATAGTTATCCGCCTATATACTTCACCACCTCACTGGGGGTAGGGGAAGGAGGGGTGAATAAGGTCTTAGGAATTAAGCCTCTTCACTTAGCCCTAAAGGCACCTTCTGGCTTTTGGTCGACGCTCCTCTAATTTCGTCTATGAAGTGAAATTAAATACCAACTCTTAGGGGAAATATTACCGGTTTAACCAATCTTAGGGTCACCGGACCAGAAATCTGATGATTAGTGCATGTCGTAGTTGTACGAGGCCTTTCTGGTGATCCGCGAGAGAGGGGAGGGGAGGAGGTAAGTAATCGGGTTACGCCAAATGCCAGGACGTTGCGGTTAACGAACAGGGCCTCTGTTTTTAGGGTGGGATATCAATTTCCCTACACTATGTTAGGCTTCGCCAGGCTAGGCTAGCCTAAGATATACGAGGATAGTCAGGGCAATATTATGTTAAACTATTCTAAACTATACTAGGTTAGGATATGCTATACTATGCTATACTATGGTAAGCTTTACTATCCTATATATGCTAGGCTGTTGGGCTAGGCTTTACTATGGTTTCTAGACTAAGATAGGCCATACTATACATTCTCTGCTAGGTTAGGATAGATTAGTCTAATCTAAGTCATACTATGCCAGCTAAACTATACTATGTAAGGCTAGGCTATACTATGCTAGCTACGCTAGAGTATGGTATGGTAAATTCTACTATTATAGGGAATCATGGGCTAGACTTGGTTATACTAAGCTAGGCTAGGTCAGAAAAGGCTGTCCGATGCTAGATTATGATATGAGATAATCTACTCTGTTATACTATGCTATGATATACTATGCTAGGCAGGATTTACTATGTTAGGCAATCTAGGGTAGTCTATACTATTCTAGGCTTTATTATGCTAGTTGATGTAATAATATGTTAGGCTATCCTACGGTAAGCCAGGTTTTGCCAGGCTACTATTCAACACTATACTAGGCTATGCTATAAAATGTTATACTATTCTAGACAATATTAGTCTATATTAGCTAGATACTATACTAGGGTGAGGAGGGAGAATACCGACCGAATGCCCTGGTACGATAACTATTTCAAATTGCCCGCCGCCACTCACCACCAACACAGCACCCATCCTCAGTGAACAATACGCGAGCAACAGGTTTCTACCATCACGACGTCTGTGTTTACCAGGTAAGAAAATTGATTTTTCGGATGTCTGTTGTTATTTTTCACGGTTCTCATATAGTGTCTCACGTCGGTGAATATGGCGTGATTGTTTTGAGTTAAGTTTCATTACGATATTTAGCCATATTGACATGTTATCGAGTGAAATGAAGTGCGTCCTTTCGAAGTGGCCACCATGGCATTGTTGTGGAAAAAAATGGTGGTGCGAGAGAACATCGACCTCAGTTTGCCTCTGAGGTGGTTTCAGGTCGACTGGTATCTGGCCTATCAATCGCAACATCTTCCCAAATGATGCGTTTGTAGGAGCACAGGTAACAGCAACCGGCACTACCTGTGAATTTTACAGTAGAAGTTACTTCAACTTCTTATGATAGAGAGGAAGGACTAGCTGAAGGCCATAACTCAGAAATAGACCTTCCTGATCCGTCTCCCATACATCCAGATGATGACCTGTCCCCTGCTGATGTGATGGTGGAACCCTGTTCCTATGGGGACCCTGCCACCCCAGGTCCTAGCACTACTGATCCTGCCACCCCAGGCCCTAGCACTGCTGAGCCTGCCATCCCGGGCCCTAGCACTGCTGACCCTGCCACCCCAGGCCCTAGCAGCTCAAACCTTGCTTCCCCAGAGAGTGCCAGGCCGTTCCCAAGGCTGCTCTTCGTCCTTACGAAAAGGGACGTAAGAGGGTACGGGCCTGCATTCTGACTCAGAATGAGGAGGCCATCACAGATCTGAAGAAGAAGATAGAGGAGAAAAGGAAGGCAGCTGCTGAAAAGGCATTATGAGAGAAGAAAAAGTGTGCAAGGCGCAGGAAGTCTGTCCCTGTAGAGCAAGATAGTGATGAGGAAGACGTTGATGGTGTTCCTGTGCAGCTCGATGACTCCTGAGAGTACTCAGATGAGGTGGAGGACGAGGACAATTGGACAGAATTGGGATACCCTTTTGCTGAGAAGGCACCAGAGGTGAGGGACTTTATATTTTTGAAGCCAAAATTTATCAATTATCATAATTCATTATCAGGACTAGACTAATCTGGCATATATATTTATTTTTTGTTTTGTTTTATCTCAGTTTTGAATTCTTTTTTAGGTGGGGGACTTTGTTGTTGTCGAGCTGAAGCTGGAAGAGGGAAGGAATGTGGGCACATTGGTGTGCTATGTTGCTCAGGTCTTGGCCATCATGGAGAATGGGAAGTTTAATCTTTCTTTCCTCCGCATGAAGTCAGCTTTCTCCAAGAACACTTTTACCTTCCCTACCATCTTGGACGAAGGGTTTGTCGAGCCAGGGCAATGTGAGCGTTTCCTGGTAACCACCAAGGATGCTACCAAGAGGCAGGCCCACCTGGTTAAGGTGTACCCCCATCTGATTGCCTTCAACATGCACTTCTGAGCCTGTAGTAGCCTACAGGCTAATCTGTATATAGTTTTATGTCTTGAATTCCCTCTCTTTGTATGTAATTAGGCTATAAGTTGCTCAAATATACTTTAAGGTGTCTTAACTTCCTTTCCTCTCTGGTTCAAATAGATGTTAATTCATAAAATTTCAGAAAAATTCAAAAAATGATTTTTGTCTGCCAAAGTTAATTTAGTTTTGTTAAATAAATGTTATTTTTTTATGTGCTTATCTTTCATTTCATCACTTAATAATGATGGAGGGGGTGGCTAGGGTTATCATATATATTGATTTCAGGCAAAAAAACATTGGCGAAAAAACAATGTTTTTTGTTTTATGAGCTTCAAAAATAAGGATCGCTGTTCCCCCACACCCCGGTCGGTGTTCCCCTGCTACCGGTACGGGAACACCGACCGAGGTCCCCCCAAGATTTCAAGTGCCAAAAATGACACTTATTTTCTGAGTTGAGGATTTATGAGTATACCATAGGTGGGCCATGTTGTCAAGTTTGTTTTGGGCACAGTTTGCACTCGCTCAGGTACAAAATGGAATTTTTATGCAGGTATTTCTATTAATAGGTCGGTGTTCCCGCACCCCACCCTACATATACTATACTATATTATACTTGATTATAATGTTTTCTATGTTATGCTATAATATGATAAGCACCACTATGCAATAATATGATTATTATACTATGCTATACTATTCTAGACTATGCAATTAGGGTGTGACCATTTTTTCGCCTTTCAAATTCCATAAATGAGGTGTGACAAAAAGTTATGGCCCACGATTTTAATTATAAAAAATATATTTTAATATAATTTAGTTCTGCTTTTTAATAAGGTTTTAGAAAGTTGTGACTTTTTAGTCACGGGCGACTCTACATCTCACTATGTTGGTCGGCCACGTTTTGCTTTTTTTTAATAACATTGTAACGATTTAACCAATTCTAACGCAATTTGAAACCCTTATGTTGTTTTACATTTTCTTTCGAATGACACAATTGGCAAAGTCCTATGAAGGTTAGCCAGGGAATTATTTTGTTTTGGCAAATAACATCATAACTATTCGGCCGATTCTAACGAGATTTGAACCCATCATGTTTTTTTTGCATTGCCTTGCGAATGATATAATTGCTAAGGTCCCCCTAAGGTTAGCCCGGGAATGGTTTTTTTTTGCAATAGCATCATAACTATTCGGCTGATTCTAACGAAATTTGAAACCCTTATGCTGTTTTACATTCCCTTTCAAATAATATAATTGCCAAAGTCACCCAAGGTTAGAGAGTGAATTAGGGTTTTTTGGGGGCAATAACATCATAACTATTCGGCCGATTCTAACGAAATTTGAAACCCTTAAAGTGTTTACATTCTCTTTATAATGATAGAATTACCAAGGTCCTCCCAAGGTTACTCCGGAAATTATTGAAAGTTTTCAAAGTCGTAAGGATATAAATTAGACCTTGTTTACTCTACACGTTTCAGCTCACTCATACGACACTTCGGGAAGTAGTACCGACGCCATTGCTTTCAACACTAACTTACTAGAATATTCTAATTCCAGGGACAATAGAGGCAATTGTTGTTATTTTCGCTCATTTCGACCCATGTGTTTGTTGTGATCGAATTCCAGTGATTTTCAACCTTTTTATGATTGTGGTACCCCAATATAAAATAATTTACATAAAAATAGTTAATTATGTGCAAAATACTTTAAAAATAACCACGATTAATATTTTTAAGCTAATTTAAACGAAATAGGCAATTAACATTTGAAACTAAATAAATCTCACCTTTAAAAGTTTAATGGGAAATTTGAGCTTGATGATTATAACATAATTCTTTAATATTGGGACGTAGAGCTGACAAGGCAACTCTCATTTTTTTCCCTTATTGTCTGCAATCTTTCTCTTTTGACAAGGCAACTCTATTTTTTTTCCCTTATTGTCTGCAATCTTTCTCTTTTGACAAGGCAACTCTCATATCTCCATTCACTATCTGCAATCTTTCTCTTTTGACAAGGCAACTCTCATATCTTCATTCATTGCCTACAATCTTTCACTTTTGACACGGCAAGTCTCATTTCTTCATTCACTGTCTGCAATCTTTCTCTTTTGACAAGGCAACTCTCATTTTTTTTTAATTTATTGTCCGCAATCTTTCACTTTTCTTTGATTTTATGTTGCACAATGCGAAGAAGCTAGTTTCAAAATACTTTCCAGTGTCGTTAGATATTGTTTCTAAAGGTTTAAAATACTTTTTTTTTTTTGCAATTTCGGCATTTTAAAAATGGTTTCTTGGTCGCTCTTGCAGCTCCCCCCCCCCCGGTTGAAAAACTGTCCTATACTTTTCATTACATAAATATATTCTGTTCCGCGGACGAGAAATTTTATTTGTTGCACCCTGAACCTTTGTGCTTATTGCCATTTGTAGCATTTGTGAAAAAGTTTCTATTCTCTTAAAATAAATTTTAAAAAAATCCTGCAGTTTGCTTCACAACCAAGGAGGGGAGAGGTTTCGCCCACACCCAAACCAGGGGTCGTCCTTTATATTTTGTTCCCTGTTCCCCATTTAGGAATAAGGGGAGTCTCCCCCCCCCCCAAGATAATTCCATGAGCACATTTCAACCGGCGCAAAGGTTATCTTTAATGAGGGAAACCTCCAAGTAATTAAAAGAAACACAATTTGCGTAGATTGCTTTCTAATACAGTAGATAAGGAGACTATACGAATATTTGCTTCTGTGTACGCGAGGATGGGCATGTAGCATGTACGCACGAGAAAGTAAGAATGGCACATACACACAAGTGTTAATGTACGTGCGAGGCAATGCTTGTATTTTCACAATTTACACCCCAAGTGAAGATAGATTACGAACGAAGGTCGATCAGTTTCCATCGTCGAGCAAATGGAGATTTCTTTTACCTTGGTCGACACGACAGGAAATGGAGGGGGGGGGGGAGAAGTGGTACGAGTTTTACCACCGATTTCCACTCGTTTAAGATCCCTCTTATTTCTCAGTAGTAGCAGCAGTGGTGGTGGTTTGCCAACCTGCCTTCATCCAGGCGAATCCCCAACCGGATAATGAAAGACATAAAGGTTAGTATGACAATCGCTGGTAAGCCCGATGGCACCAGGGGGCGTTCATTTGGGGGGGGGGGGAGGCTTACAGTTTAACATGATTCGAACACCTGGTTAGTACAGCGTATAAAAACCGCCGAAAAGTAAACCCGAATTTGGCCTCCATCTAGTGGCTTACCTCACGGATGTGGCTTAACTTGGCTGTAATCGAAGTCGGTGTGTCCACTCGGCTAAGCCATACTCCAGGAAACAGTGAGCGGTATAAGCCGTGTAAAGGGAGATGGTTCAATAATCTGTGCTAAATTCGTTAAATCTTAAACCGCCAAATCCCCGGATCCCATAAATATTTCTGGCGAGAATTTTTGCCTCTGTACCACTTCCTATATCTTTTTTTCAGCACTGCTGTTAATTTTACTGCTAATCATTGAGAAAGAAATGGAAACTTATGTAACCCAACGTGGGCACAATCCCGCAATGGAAAGAGAATGAGGGAATGAAAAAAGAAAAATTATCCGGGACCTTCAAAATCCATACTAAGAACTAAATTTTGAGACCTGCCCGAGTACATAGAAGAGAATCATCATTCGCAAGCACAATTTAGAACTACGTAATGAGGGAGGGGAGGGGGCAAACTACATATCCCTCGTTACTTGACTAAAAACTCAATAAATCACACGAAAATTTAAAATGTGAAAAAAATCGCCGAGTATTGCTGGTGATGGGCGAAGAAACCGGGATTTAGAATATCCGCTCATTAACGAGTGTCGATTCGACACCGGGAAAACTCCTCCCCGCTGACGATCTCAGCGGAAACAGAGAACGAAAAAATCCTGGTTCCATCATTGCCAGCTTTTCCGTGCCAACTCGCTTATTGGGCGCGAGGCAAACCGAGACGAACAAATCTCATCAGCCGAGATGCTGATTATGGCTCTCTTATCGATGGACTGAAACGTTTGCAAAGAAGGACATTATTTTAATTAAGTCCCGACATACGAACTCGCTGAATAGGGGGAGAAGGGACGGAGATAGGCTGATTGGTGGTGAGCGAGATAGGGGAGATAATATTAGAGCTGGATTGCGAGATGTGAACGCTGACTGGCATTCATTTCTTGTTATGGAAAGAGGCGATTAAGCAGATTTGATCGGCGAATATGCGAAAAAAATGAGGGAAAAACGGTCTTGGTAACATCACCACCGCCAGATTATTCTGATTATTTTACTGCCTGCGCTGTCCGATGGACCAAATCGGCAGCCTGCATCTTAAGTTCCACTTAATTAAAGTAATCCTCTCTAAGACGAGGAATCTTTTAATCGGATTTAATGAAACACCAACAAAACCTAAAATACGCAAGGGAGGGGAAGCTGGAGGGAAATGGGGGTATCACAGTTAGTTAATAGAGAGAAAAATGCCGTAATCCATCAGAAATGGGATTAAGGAAAGAAGCTTTGATAGAGTGGGAGACAAAGGCACCGGAGAGAGAAAATAGCCACAATCGTGATGAAAAATTAAACAAATAAACAGGTAGAACACGGGCCAACCCGGGGGGGAGGGCATGCAGGTGGATGCCATGGTCTGGGGTACCCTTGGTAAGGTCAGGCCGTCATGTGGAAGAAGAGGGAGGCCTGGATGAAACGGGCAAGGCGTGGCCAACAGGACGGACGGAGAACAAGCTCAACCATATTATTATTATTTACTAAAAAAAAAAGAAGCTAAGCGACGAGATCATCTTCACCATAAAGTACGTCTCCCTTAACTTACTTCCCAACAAACCGCTAGACAACAATTGCCTAGCCTTCAAATACTCTTTTATAACTCCGCCACTCTACACTTCCACACCTTCTCGCTTACGGGTATTATCATTATCGCAGCGCAGGCCTCGCGTCATCAACCCAACAAGACAAATTCTCTCTTTACCTCTCTGACCGACGGCGCGCAAACGCGAACATAGAGACCACCGGATCAAATTACTCAGGAACCCTCGCCTCTGACGAAAGCCTGTCCTTTCAGATCACCAAAGCATCGACGACACACATTCTAAGTCAACACTCCCAACTTTGTCTTAGATATGGGTCTCAATCGATATAATTGCTGAATTGTACCAGCCAATTTTATACCAGTGTAAAAAAAGTGGATGCGAAGTTAGAGTTTGCATTTCTCGTCTCATTCGCATGAACCGTTGCCTCTTTTGTCGATCTCCGCGCATCCCTTTGCATCGAGGAAGAAGAACTTGCATCCGATTAAAAATGTAGTCACACTCAATTACACAATCAATCCTTATCACTGGTTCTTGTCTAAGATCAATTCACTCTATTATCCTTCAACCCAAATCAGTAATCACCCCAGAGTGAAAATCAATTGCTATCGATTCTTGCAGCAAAGTGTTTATTTTTATATAAAAAAAGGTCATTCCTTGCTACGGCTACTGCTTGAAGAAATCGGGAGCCGAAACCCCCTAGAAGACTGAATAAAGTACCTTGTCTTCCTCAAGTCAGAGGATTCCTGGTGACCCTGAGGAAGTAGCACTACATTTATAATGAATGATGGAGTGACGAAGTCGTGCAAGCCATAAAATCTCTACATTCATATTCCCCCCCCCCCCTACGGAGTAACAGCCGTGCAAGATGGTGGTCATTTCGTGCAACGTTTCAACCAGCAACTCCACACATCATCCTGACAACGCAAGAGTGCCCAACTCTCCCACGCTAAATCAGATTACTCTTTCTAAGGAACACGACGGCAGCAATTTATTTCAACTCGCAAACATAGCCCACAAACTCTTCTCCAGCAGACTCGTTGGATCTGTATAGTGCCTGCGTGCTTCAATGGTAAATCTAGGAACAACACATTCGCAGCTCATACACTAGCGATCACATAGTACAACGGCCCCATGTCGCTTAATCACTCAACGCTAACAGCACCAGGCATCCGGCAACAGCTTACAACGCCGTCAAATCCCAATAGGTACAAATCTCCCCGCTGAGCAAACCTCAGGTAAGCCAGCGTAAGACGATCAAATAACCTATCCAAAATTGCAACTGACAGGATGCCAGCGATTTCACAATGAGTGCGTTCAGAATGAGCTTAGAACATTCCATTCGCCGGCTCGCATTTGTTACTCCTTGCATTCGCCTCATTCCAGCACGCAATACAGAAGCTAACCCCTTCAAGCAAAAACCCGAAGATGCATCAGATCAAAAAATGTGTGAATTTGAGTGAAACCACATTTAAACAGAAGGAAACTACAGGTTTCAACTCAAACGATTAGTGCAATTAAGAAAAAATGAAAATAACGAGGATCTGTTGGCAAATAGGGTGGGAAACGAATAAAAACCAGGGTGGGAAAAGAATAACAACCCCTAGGCTTCATAGAAGACTACCCTGACGATGCCTGGGCTAAAAATCACATTGCGGAGACTTCTAAGAAATAGGAGCAGGTAAGACTATCTAAAATGGTGGATTAGGGTATTTATATAATTTATGATTGATAAAGATAAAAATCGAAAATAATAAATAAAGAATTTTCTTACACTAATAAAAAATAAATTATTTTCTTACACTAACTTAATTTATGATGCAATAATGTAAAAGTCACTTGTTCTGGATGTCCTACTATTCAAATATTGTTTTCTATTATTGTAGGTAGTGTTTTCTTTAGAAAATACTACCTAAGGGGTACGACATTGATGTGAAGTCGACCTTTGCACTTGGATAGGTCGTAAGCCCCCAGTTCGTGAAAGCGAATATATGATTGATCATCGTTTTGTTTGTTGTTGGGTTTTTTTTTGCATTGATGTTGTGAACATGGAATTCCGCGGATGGGATTAAGACAAAATACACAAACCACGACTGACTATTGAATCATTGCTGAGATAGAAACAACTAGAGCGATTCAGATAGGGCATGTTGACTTAATGAGGGCAAATATAGGAATAACAGAAAAAAATGAAATAAGTATATGAAAATGGCAGGAATAGCCAAAAATAAAAGAAATAATCAAGCGACAAGGACTTAATGAAAACCCGGTCAAGCCTACTGGGGCTCAGAGAGAAATGCTGTAAGCCTTCGGGGGGCAAATGTCTACATACAGACACTCAAAGCAGATGGATTTGAGTCCCTTGCGAGGTAAAGAAGACATATGGCAAGATCACGTATGACTCATATTGCAGGATATGGCTATCGCAGAGCATCAAATCATGGAAGGAAGATACAACCGGTGATATAAGCGATGATTGCAAGAGCAAGATTTCGTTGGACGCCTTTCCCTTTCGGCCTCAATGATGAGTGGTCGCCGAAAGATCATGAACAAAAGGTTTCGGGTTCGATCACCGAATGAGGGAATCCAGATATAAGTGAACCATGGCAACAACAAATCCGTCATCTTCAGCATCATTTTTAGTCGCGTGCACGCGATTCTTATAAGTTACTAAGTCGGTCCTTAGGACAGACGGTCGGTCGGATGGTAACCGTTTTACTTTATAACAAACTTTTTTGGCAATAACGTCGTAACTATTCGACCGATACTAACGAAATTTGAAATATACATGTTTTAGATTCCCTTTAGAATGATATAATAGCCAAGGTCCTCCCAAGGTTAGTCCGGGAATTATTGAAAGTTTTGAAGGTCGTAAGGTCATATTTTCATGTCAGAACAATTGAGAGCACGGGATTTAGGTATGTTGACCTTGTTTTGACATATGACAAGTATCCTCAGTTCGTAATTAGGGATTCAGTGTGTGTACTAAACTCCAAAGTACCCGGACACGAACATTATTTAGCATCGACGAAAGTTCGCTACTTGCCATTCTCAAAACCTATCTTTCCATTCGATAAGTTAAGAAATTCTTGAATAGGAATACAACAAACGTGACTCGGAAAAAAAATGAACAAACGGAGCAAATAAAATTGAATCATATTTACGATTCTGCGTCTTCAAGAATGAATGTGAAAGCTTTTCCTGCGCCGCAGCCTTGAAGAAGCAACTCTCTTGCCATCCGCTTCTTTCACCAACTAAACTCAATTGCATCCACTAATCCCACGAGTACGGACCACAAGGTCCCTCAGGTACGCATCTTCCTTGTGCTTTCCCTTCCCCTTCCCCTCTTGCCCTTAGGGCTATGCTTTATTAGCGATTCTTGTCACTTGTTCGCTCGCATCGACAAAGGCGGGAGGCGCAAGACCGGAGAATGCTAAAAATTCCCCGTCTCCACAAAAAAAAGGACCGCGCGGGAAAGGACAAGGCGCTCCGAGGGCGGCTCGTGTAGGCGCGAAATGTGCGTACCTATGTGGAGATGTGAAGAGCCGCAGGAGAAAAATCAGGCAGAGCAAGAAACTGAATTAGTAAGGAGACCAATGGGAAAAGGGGGTAAGTGGCATTATTTTGATTCAATTAATGATTATCGGAAGGGAATGGAAACTGGCCCAGCCAAAATAGGGCATGTATATTCGGGTGTAACAGACAGAGGAAGAAAGAGAAGAGAAAGGCAGAGTAAAATGGTGCTAAGAAATAGGAAATCTGGCAGATTACTGGGGCGAGGAAGGTGTATTTCAAATCTTAAGTAACAAATAATGTTAAGTAAGAGAGACACTCAAAATGTACAAACAAGAACTATGTATGTAACGAGCCTACTTTCGGAAGTAGTTCTGCTTTCATCATCAGCCTCGAAATAATCACACATTCCCTAGAAACGCTCTCGGATTTTATAGAAATAAAACAATTTTGTAGGAGGGGGGGGGGGCGCTATAAATAAAATACCCCATATACCTAAATAAAAGTCTCGATTTGATTAAGGAAAATTGTTTTCAAAACAAATTAGAGGATAGAAAATATATAAGAAATATAAAGAAACAAGAAGAATGAGAGTATGTGAATGGAAGAATAGAGTTTCAGGTAATCCATGAAGAAATGGGAGAAGGGTAAATGAGATGAAATTTCTCCTACACTATCCGGGTCTCGATTTAGAATCCTCGTTAATTCTTGTTTGGAGGAGGAGGTTTTCGTTGGGTTGATTTAGGAGGTTTAGGTTCTCCTGATAGGAATGTAAACCTACTTGGTAGCCCCCTTACCTTACTTCTGCGAGGTGGGCAGGAAGGTCACTACATTCCCTGGGTTGAACCACAGCTCCCCCATCCCTAAGAGAGATGTGTGTAGTGCGTTTTTGTGTGAGGCAGCGGCCGTCTATAAGTAGGTTTTTTGATGTTGTCTGGGCTTTGGCTGCATCTGGGGCACGTTGATGTCGGGGGAAGGTTTATTATATTGTTGTAGTATAGTGGAATGATATAGATGTCTTTTCTAGGTGTTGTAAGAGGTTATCTGTCACTTTTCTGCCCTTTAGACAAAGTTCTTGGTCTTTGGATATGGTTTTATAGTAGTTTGGACAGCAAATCATGGAAGCAAGATACAACCAGTGATATAAGCGATGATTGCAAGAGGAAGATTTCGTTGGACGCCTTTCCCTTTGGGCCTCTATGATGAGTGATCGCCGGAAGATCATGAACAAAAGGTTTCGGGTTCGATCACCGAACGAGGGAATCCAGATATAACGAACCATGGCAACAAATCCACCATCTTCAGCATCATTTTTAGTCGCGTGCACTCGATTCTTATAAGTTACTATGTCGGCCCGTAGGGCGGACGGTCGGTCGGATAGTAACCATTTTACTTTAGAATGATAGAGCTCATGCTAGCCGAGTGGATAGGGCGTTGGCCTCGCAACGTCGTGGTACGGGGTTTGATTCCGAATCCCGGCATGAGCGGACACAAACCTCAGCGCACGTAGAAATCTGGCTACCGATTGGTGGACGCGCTGTGCTCACCCCGTTATCGTATCGGGTGAGTAGATCTTACACCTCTCACCTCACACAAAGCCAATCACAACACTGCTTTCTTTCTTCTCCCGCCTTCACAACACAACACACACTGTGTTCCAAGGAATCTTGCCGATGGGTATCTATATCCACGTACTTCTGACGGGGAACAAGTCCCTCTTCCCCGAGGTGACGAAGGCTTCCACCTGAACGCTGTTTGGTGTCAAAACATAATACTTCCTGGCACCTCTCCCCAAAAAGAGGACCGGCCTCTGGGGCCCTAGGGCCGACCAGCGATTGTAATACTGACCTTAAATAAAAATTTCATTATCCGGTCGGGAGGATGGGGATCCTCCCAGTATCATGGAAGGATTGGCGCTAACTAACTAACTAACTAACTAACTTTAGAATGAGTTTTTTTTCGGCAAGAACATCGTAACTATTCGACCGGATGGTTTTTGTTTTGTTTTTTTACTATTTTATGCTTGTGATAACTCTTGGCTATGGAAAAGTTGGATTTGTGCTCTCTGTACTTCTGTAATTTCTTTAGTTTTAGTCATTACTTCTTTAGGACGATATTGAATACACAATAGTTATAAATTTAAGCTGGAGCCTAAGAAATATACGTTAAATTCTGATAACTCTCCTAAAAAAAAACCTTCCCTCGTAAACATGAATTAATTTACTAAACAAATGGAGAGAAGAAACATGGGCAAAGAGAGGCGGGCAGGAGACGCTTTAACACCCGGAAGTGGGGTCAAAAGGGGTCAATACAAGTAGAGGAACGATGAGGAGGACCCATCTGTAACGTGTCGGGGGCAGCCGCCAACCAGCTATAAGAGCCGAGAGTTCTCTCTTTAAGATTGTCCTCAAGTGGTTGGAAAGACCGCTATTCACACGCCAACCTCAACGCGACCCAGGCGATTTGTAAGAAAGTTGAGAGAGAAGCAATGAGGAAAAAAAAGGACGAGAGAAAGAATGGCGTGGGTAAATGGGGGGCTTGCGACCAAATTAGACCCTCAACTTTACAACCGAGTCCTAACAAATGAATGGCACGGAATAAAAAAAGCAACGGCGCCCTGTGTCGGGATGGATTAAATGCGTGAAAACCGGCCACGAAATGAGTGTATGTATGCGCAATGAGTCATCCATGCAAGCAAAATGAGGTCAGAAGCCCCGATCCACAAACTCAAGGCCATTGCGACGGAAAGAGGGACCGGTCTCACAACGGGAAACGCACCGCAGTGGCGCCGGATTAACATACAAAGTGCACCGGCGAGACGACGACCCTACCACGCTCATTTGCCTGCGTTCCATCGTGGCAATGCCTCTTGAAGCGGGGGGGGGGGGTCACAAGGGTGCATCCCGAATAGATTGACATACACAGACAGATCGATAGACGGAGAAGAAGAATAAATAAAAGCGCGAGAAAGAGGAGGCATGGTGGTAACCTGACCCTGGATAAGAGGTTTTAACGGAAGAAAGCAGCTCTTCTCCTCGGCGGTCATTGCTCATACGAGCGCGGTTTCTGCCTGACTCTTTCTCTGTATCACACACATTTGACTCCCTCTCTCTTGCGGTTCTGGTTGGTCATGGTTGCTTTGTTTTGTAGGCAGTCGTCAGGATGGCCCATCAAATTAAAAAATCATTCTCTCTTTCACACTCTCAATCACAAAAACACGCTTACTCACAGTTGATGACACTCAAATTTCTCTTTCACACTCTGGACACCATCCGGAAACCTGCCACACCAGATGTGGCTTAATTTCGCTGTAATCGGAAGCGGTGTTTCCACTCGGGAAACAATCCCCAAACTCCCACGCACATTCACAAACACACGTTCTCTCGCACTCACTCTCCCTCCTATACACTCCTTCTAGCTCACAATCTCTCACACGCTCACACACACACACTCACAATCTGACTCTTCCCCTATACACCTCTTTTTCACACTCCCTCTATCGCTCACAATGTCTCTCACACACACTCTCATACACTCACTCACTCTCGCCCTATACACTCCTTTTCACACTCCCTATCGATCACAATGTCTCTCACACTCTCACTCTATACACTCTCTTTGACAGTAACAATAAAGCTGAAAAATTCATCGTAAATATTTGTAAAATGAAATCAATAAAAATCCTGAACTAAATTACCATTTACCACTGACTATGTTGGTGGTAACAAGACTACGTGGGGGTATAGGTTATCGAAAGGTGCGCAACTCTAATGAAGATGGGGTTGTAGTAGTAGGTGGTACACCAACCTGCCTTTATCCAGGCGGATCCCAACCGGATAATGAAATAGACATAAAGGTCAGTATGACAATCACTGGTGAGACCAAGGGCGGCCGGTCGTCTTTGGGCAGAGGTGTCAGGAAGTAATATGTTTTTGATACCAAACAGCGTTTAGGTGGAACTTTAATCACCCTGGGGAAGAGGGACCTGTTCTGCGCGTCAGAGGTATGTGGATATAAATACCCATCGGCATGGTTCCTTGGAACAGTGTGTGTATGTTGTGCTGCGAAGAGGGGAGAGGAAAGAAAACAGTCTTGTAATTGGCTGAGCACATCGCGTCCACCAATTGGTAGCCAGATCTCTACGTGTACTGACGTTTGTGTCCGTTCTTGCCGGGATCGAACCCGGTACCGCGTCGTTGGCAGACCAACGCTGTATCTAATCGGCTAGAAAGAGCTCTATCTTACGCCAGTTTTCGTCAATCCGCCGATCATCGATAAACGACAAATTCTTCAGTCTCACTAAATCGTCAGCGAACGATTGACGCTCCTCTCACTACCATCACCCTCAGATTAGAGTTTATCCTCAGCTACATCCATCCTTGGGCCGAACCGATCTTAGAGCGAGATGATTTCTGTTATTTTCCAGTTCTCGATTCTAAAGGAGATTGCCGCTGTTCTTGGCATTATCTTTCGTTGATTCGCGACTCGCCATGTAAAGGGGTTTTGCATGGCGAGAGGGCTAACCTCTGGTGACAAAGAATGAAGCCTTCGAGTTGAAAATGTCATGATAGAGTCGGGGTGCGGAGGTTTTGAGCACCCCCTCCCTCAGGAAGATTGTAAGGAGGCACCTGTGAAGAACGTGGTATACTGAAAGGGGAAATATGCGGAAAATATATAGCCAATGATCCTCCTACAGGCGATGGAACCAGAAGGGCACGCAAATCTTTCAGATTTTAGCGATAGCATGGTTTCCAAGTTAAATAAGGCAACCGCTTGCGGGGTTGTCCGTAGCGGTGGGCTGTGAGGGAGGAGTTTTCGATTCCAAACACACGATTATTGTATACTGAGGTCTCGTTAATGATCGTAGAGGCTTTATTTTATTCTTCGATGAAACTTAGATGTCCACCACAACTTTAGGCAAAGTCTGTTTTGGTGGGTATAATATCCTCGGAACTCTCTCTCTCTCTCTGCCATTAATTCAATCTCTTACTCGTCTTTTACTTCCTTTTCATAATGTTCGCAATCAAGCTATTTTGGGCAAGATGATCTGCGCATCTTCTCGTTATTTTAATAGGGCCAATTTTGATAAACAAAATGTTTTTTTCTGTTCCACTTCCCATGGAATAGCACATCTATTACAGAATACTCGCTATATCTATGTGTTTATGACGTGGGTTTTCTTATGATTAACAATGTCAATGACAGAGAGTGGGGTATAAACTTGGACGAGAAGCTCCATCTAGTGCTATGACCGGGTGTACGCCGTTATACGCACACTGGCCAACTAGCCGACCGAGATTAAGGCTCCACCTGGGGATGGCTTTAAGAGTGCTTTAAATGCACAGTTCCTAAGCCAAGGAATATTCAAACACGGCTAAAAAAAATATACTTTAATAGGACTAAAGATTACATATACATATAGGGCAAGTTAAATGGCAATACAATTAAATATTGAGGGTTCGCTGTTAAGATGATTGACACTATCAATTAAGTTTGAACCGATGGATAATTAAGTAATGATTTTACAATTATGCAAGTTCTAGAGCAAAGGGGATCCTTGAGGTTCGACGCGGTAAAAGTGGGAGGACCAGGTAGGTAAGTTCGACCTTGAACTTGTGGGCGTTTCACGGGACACTCAATCGAGCATCGGGAGACTTAAGTGGGGGAAGGGGGGAGGGCTCTTAACCTTAAGAGGCAAACGGAGGGTGCTTGGGGGGTGGCTTTTCCGATCCTTGAAATCCCAAGACGTGGTGAGAAGGGTTGAAGCGCGCCTAACTATCTCCACGAACAACAATGAGTGACAAATAGCTCTTCCTTGGCTCTTCGACAATCACTCAATTCTTCTTTAGACGAGAATGTAATCGATTCCCTCTCG
The DNA here is from genome assembly GCA_963969495.1 of Ceratothoa steindachneri. NCBI lineage: Eukaryota > Metazoa > Arthropoda > Malacostraca > Isopoda > Cymothoidae > Ceratothoa > Ceratothoa steindachneri. The sequence continues at coordinate 166,615,595 of OZ018327.1, forward strand.
TCTACGAAGACGTTACGACTAACGTACTGGACGGCGGCTTCAGACACAATATGCCTGTGAATTCTGAACTGTCGAAAATATACCCCGAAATTATCTAGACGGGGAGAGATTCATCGCCAGCAGACTTCCTTAATTGCCTTGGGTCGCGATAAGGTTCTATAGCGCGAAGTCGCGATGCCCACTTAATGGTCTTTCCATTGTTTAACTTTCGCAGTATATAGGGCAGACAAATTTAGAGCGGTCAACGGCGAACTGGGGAAGTCAGGGGGAGAGAGGATTCCTTTTCTCTATCTCTCTCATTCTTCCATAACATGAGCGGATTGTTTTTGTTTGTTTGTTTTTAAATCTTGCACATATCAGTTTCGCTTGGTCCAAGAAAATATAAGAGAACGTTTCCCCTGCCACTAAATCCCGATATTGATGCTGCCATGGTTCTGTGAGCGGAGTATTGTGTGCATTACTACGACATCAGTAGAGAGTAATAAAATAGAGCTACAAGGAACTACAAGGAAGAGAGTACCCTAGAAGACTTTACGGTCCATACAAGGAGTGTACTTTTGGCGCAATCCTCGAAGGTGTCCGTTGGCAACCTAGAAGATCACTCGCAAGGATCTTAACGGTGGTCGCCCCTCACTCATTAATAATGACCGTTTGTGCGCCTGTGTCAAAGCTGATCCACATCTGACATCACACCAGCTGACTGAAAAGTTTAGCTTTAGCCATACAGCCATTTGCATAATTTATAGGAAATTGGCAAAGCCGTCAGTAAACTGGACGTATAGATTCCACGTAAACTGACCGACTTCGACCGTCAGCGCCGCATATACGCTTGTATGACACTACTGTCCAAGATTGCCGTTTTGATTGGCTGAACAAAGTGGTTACTGCAGATGAGAAATGGCATCTACACTCGAACATGGCACGCAAAAAGACCTGGACAGAAAAAGGTGCAACTGCACAACTTGAGGCAAAGGCTGACTGACATCAAAAGAAGCTTGTGGTTTATGTCTGATGGGACGTGAAGGAAGTGACTTACTGGAAAATGTTGGAACGCAATCAATCTATAGACGCTCAATTATAGAGTCAACAGCTGCAACAGGTGTCTAATGCAATTGGGCAGAAATGGACAGAATTGACTGATGTGATGTTTCCTCATAATAACGTCCGACCACACGTTTGCGAATCATACCCGTGAGAAACTCCTGGAGCTGGGGTATGAAGTTTTCCTTCACCCACCGTACTCGTCATACCTGGCGAGAAAAGACTACCATCTATTCCGGGCACTACAAAACTTCTTGAACGACAAAACGTTCGCAAATGAACTGAAAATTGCAGTTCGAGACTTCTTTGATAGCAAACCAGTTGAATTTTACAACAAAGGCATCCATGATTTATCCCGGTGTTGGAAGCAGGTGCTTAAAAATAAGGGTGATTACATTGTTCAATGATATGTTCCTTTTGCTACATTGTTTCGTTTTAAAACGTTAATAAAAGTTGTGCAAGAACTTGAACCGCGTCAACCACCGTTTGTGGGAAAACTAGTGCTGAAGTTGAAGTCTCGATTATATTTCAGGTTTTTGGAGATCTTACTATAATCTCATTTTTATCTTCTCCTCTTTAATTTGAAAGAAAACGTTTAGAATTTTGGAAGAACAAAAAAAAAAAATAGCGTAGAACCATCCAGACCATTTAATGATTTCTCTCCTGTGTTTTCGTCGCCATAATGGCGTACGAGGTAGAACTATTTTTCGTTCATTTTCGCCTGACAACAGAAAAGCGGTTCTTGGTTTGTTTTGAACCTGTGGTTATTTTCTTTATCTTTCCAAGGTTTTTTTTTTACGATTAAAAACGTGCGCAGAGAAACTCTTCCAAAATATAGTGTCAGTCAGAATAAACACTGTTTTGGGGGGATGATTGGAGATACAAAGCAAATAAAGAAGAAGGAAGACATTTTTCAGAATCGCCAAGTCTTTATTTTTCTGATTCATTTTTATAAGAGGTTAGCACGGAACAAATATGCGGCTACCTGTCATTAACTCCCTGATGATGAAAACATATCAAAACCAATATACCTGTTTAAAAGATTTGGCATTCTTAGACATTCATTAAGTCGCGCATGTGTCATGGAATCATGTGTTCAGAGCTTTGCAGGGTCATTCTCAAAGGAAAACAACCCATTCCCTCTTCACTGAAAACAAAGAAACAGAAAAAAAAGAATTGATAAAATTATACACCACGAAATAGAATAACAATGTGAAGACAAACATGAACAATAATCAATAAAGAAAAAAACAAAAACGGCGATGTTGGACGTCACCTCAAAAGGAGTACCAAAGAAAATCGAGAAAGAACTGGACAACGAAAAGGAGCATCGACTTTCTATACAGCAAAGAGATAACGACCACCGCGCTAAATTCAAATTAGGAAGGAGGGAAATTTCGAGTTTTCCAATAAGGGAGTGGCGCTCAAACGGCCAAAGGGCACAGCACTGTTGACCTAAAACATCGTCAACCCCCAAACTGCCAAGAGCCTCTTGATAAATTTTTAACCCTCCAAGAAAAACAACCTTTTCAAGTTAGAAATATGTATTCTCCCCAAATCCCGTTACTGGACAGATATACAAACACTAATTTGTCCAATTACGATCTCGGGAGAAAACAACGAGGGAATTAATTTACATTTGTAATTCACGAACCAATTAATATCATTAAGCTTGATCACTTTACACTAATGACTTGTTAGTGTCAACTAATTCATAGGAAATATAGTTTCTCCTCAGTAAAAACAGACGTTTCAAAAAAAATCCTAAAAAATAAATGTACGAACAGAGACTCGTTTCACGAATGGATATGGTGGTGCGTTTGCTCGTGTACGAAGTGCCTGAATTCCGTGCAATCTCTCACCTTGCTCAAGTCTATTTGCTAACGAAACTGAACAGTCGATTCATCAATCAAATTAGATGATTGAACTCATGAGGAAATGAACCTGGCGTCCATTAATCAGTACATAGTACTTCGTAAGAAGCAGAAAGGCGGAAATATCTAAACAAAGCAATCCAAGTACCCGCGGGTACAAATTCGAGGGAAGCTAGAGGGGCCATATCCCACGTTTTGTGCAGAAAAAAAGAAGAGGCAATGGAATTCGTGTAATTGAATGGGCGCGCCCATGCAAAGTTGCATGAAAGGTTTGATAAATGGCACCTAAATCATTAAGGATGTAGCATTCTTGGTCATCACTGATCCTTTTCCCTTACGACTGTCACTTTTAAATATTTTCTTTCCCCGAATACTCCTACACACCCTGCTTTTCCTTTTCCTGAGTGTCACGTATTTGTTGGTAACAATTTCCATTTCCTCCGCAATAAATTACACGACTCAAGAAAAGATTTTAGCCACGGAGGACAGACAGACAGAGGCGACGAACGAATCCACGTCTAGGATTTTTTTCTTTTTTAAGAGCTCATCTGGCGACTGCCTACTTGGGCATAAGTCGACCTACTCAACACTGCCTAGTACTAGGCTACTTTAAAATAACACGCCAAAAAACAATAAAATAAAAAAGCAAGGCAAGAGGCAGGAAGCAAGCTCCAGCCCCGGGGGGAGGTGCGACTCCCCCCGGCGCAGGAACGTGCGACCTACAAAAATAACAAAATAACAAAAAAACTAGTTAAATAAAGGGGAGAACCGCGTCTAAGAGTAATGTTGGGTCGCGTCACCCTCTTAGTTTGCAATATTCTGGACCTCTTTCGGTACACTCACTGCACTTTGGAGATTTCTTCTCTGTATTGTAGAAAATAAGTAATCAATTTAATAATACTCTCTCCCAATTTCCCATGTTGGAAGACGGCCCCAAGACAAGGAAAACTCAATTTTAATGGACTTTGTGCATCATGAGTTCGTTTACTCATATGAAACCAGATGTTGCTACCGGTAAAGCCGCATGGGAAGAACGACTTATGCCCGGTAGGGAAAGTGTGAGCAAGAAACACTTGCCACTAATTCAAATACACATAGTCTGCCACCACACGCACATAAATACTGACAGGGGGCGCCGAAGCGTAGATTGTGCGCGCAGGACGAGAGAATGGCACAATGGACTGGAGGAATCAATAATAACAAAGAACGAGAGAAGGCACGAATGCAGAATTCAATAAAAGTAATCAGCATGGCACTAAATCCATACGCTAAAATTGAATTCCTAAAAGATAAAAAAAACAACAACAGTGAAGCGAGGGGGTGGGGGGGTCAAAGAAATGAAATACGACCAGTTTATGCAACATAAGAGCATCCATCGACCCAAGGCTTCACTGAGCCCACTCGATACAGAATGGAGCTCCCAAATTTGGGTGACAGGTCCTGACATATGTAAGTTTATGAGATTACCCAAGCCGAGACTGCCACAAGGAAAATCTTAAAAAGATAAGACATAAAATATGAATTTAGTGGCAAGTATGTGGATATTTCAAGACGACCTAACATCCTCTAACGCTCTGTATCGCCTGGTTACAGTGATCTATCTATACGGCCGTTTCGTAGTATAACATAAAAGTGCTCTGAGAGCGGCGAGACCCCAACTTGCTCTGTTCCTGCAAAATGGTTTTTTTTCTGAGCCGAATTAATACTGAACTAGAGTATGTCAGGCCCCAAAGGAATTTCGGCGCATTTTGGGGACTTTTTGCGTTTTCTCTTTATTCTCCTCCCTAAGGACTCAGCCGGCAGGCGTTTCAGTCAAGGTGAAAGAAAGGCGTAATCAACGTGAAGAAGCGAAGCACTGCGAAAATGGACTTTGCCCAGTAAGAAACCGTAACCCCAAGTTATTTTCGACGCTAATTAAGATCTGCCTAAAACGAACAAGACGGAGATTTAATTCATTTAAGTGACTTATAAGAAAGAAAACCGCGTGTTTATTATTAACTTTTAGGGCGTGTTTATTTCTCATATGAACCATTTGCACACAGTCTAATGCAATTTTCGTTTTTAATAAATCCTAATTGACCCCCCCCCCCCAATCGAAAATAGAAAATTTCCTGAAGAAAATGAAGACAATATTTCTGGACTTCTTATGGCATTCCTTAATGTAAAAGTGCAGTGGTGGAATATTTAAAAAAGTGTGTCTGGCATTTCATCTATGATAGATACTTTGATTTTTTTCGTTTTGGGGGAAGGGGGGATTTAATTTTCAGCAATGGAGGATATTAATTACACCAAAACAAATCAAAGAAACAAAAAAAAAATCGTGGTTAATAAATAATTTTCACGCTTTGACAGTATTATAAAATGATCATTGGTCAATGGCATACAGAAGTCCCTATAATTATTATTAGGATGAAATTAAATAGACCAGTTCCTCAGAGCGCAACCCCACCTCCCGCCCCACAAAAGCGCCGCAGCTTTATATAATGTGTACTTTTGCGCTCGAAAATACCCAAATCCAATAGAAAGGTGCATTTTATGTGGGTATTCCTAATTACCTGGAATTTATCCAAAACATTGTCTATCATCGTAGTGGTTAGCACAGCGCCCTAAAAAGTGAAGAAAGCTCAATAAATAGTACAGGTTCGAAACGTCCAGCAAATAAATGATTACTGTAATCTCCTCCTGGGTCTTCATATTCCTAGCATATATATATATATATATATATATATATATATATATATATATATATATATATATATATATATATATATATATATATATATATATTACTTAAATCACATGACACGTGATATAATGGATGCATTTAAAGGCCCAAATAAATGAAACTTGGCATCACGACACAAAGGAAGACGACCATTGAAAGCTTAAGAAAGAAAATGTGAGATATAGAGACGGAGAAAATAGTGAAAACTAATTTTAACCTTTATATGAAAATAGTTTTCACTATTTTTCTCCGTCTCTATATCTCACATTTTCTTTCTTAAGCTTTCAATGGTCTTCTTCCTTAGTGTTGTGATGCCAATTTTCATTTATTTGGGCCTTTAAATGCACTATATATATATATATATATATATATATATATATATATATATATATATATATATATATATATATATATATATATATATATATATATATATATATGTGTGTGTGTGTGTGTGTGTGTGTGAATTTTGGCAGTATATTTTCATTATAGCATGTTTTATTAAAAGAGAACGCTGGTGTCGAATTAATATTTCTTTTTTTCAATCTTCTCGATTTGTCTTATATTCGCCTTTTCTTCATTGTTTATCCTGTGGATAAGCGTATCAAAGTTCATCGGAGACTGATGTTTGTTATTTTGCCAAAAGTAGAAGTAAATTAATGTAATTTAGCACTTTCTTTAATTTAATTGACGCGTTTTGATACATCGAGTACCATCCTCAGAGTTACAATCGGGAATTATACAAAGTATTCTGTTTATTTATGTTACAAAATGTATTAACAAAATTACGAACTAAGCTATACACGTATAGGCAGGTTGGATCCAGGTGATAAAAGGTGGGAGAACTAGGTAGCCAGAGGGGGGAGGGTGTTAAGCTGCTTGCCAGAGGGGATTAGGGGCTAGGAGTAGCTCTGAGTACACCTGTCCCTCTGTTTGCTTTTCTTGCGCTGGGCAGGATTTCATTGGAGTTAGACTGTATGTTTAAATTCGGTAGCTTCTCTTGGATATATATAGCTTCAAGGAAGAGCAGTTGGCGCCTGTTGGGAACATAGTCAAAAATGTTGGTGTTTTCTTCTATCATTTTTCGGTTGAGGCAAGTTCCGTGTACTTCGTGTGTATGTTTTTTAGGTGCTCCGTTGTTAAGATGGTAAGACATTCTTCTTGAGAGAGTGGTTTCGGTCATGCCGATATATGAGTTAGGTAGGAGATCACAGTCTACTAGTTTACATGTGTACTCGTATATCAGATGTGTCCTTTGTTTCGGTTGTAGCGGGGGTTTGGGGTTATTTTTCATGGAGAGGGCTGAAGTACGTCTATTTTGATAATAGATGATTAGTGCGATCTTTTTCTCGGCGTTTATGGGTTTTATTCCTCGGTCTAAAATGTCCTTGATGACTCTTTCATCTGCATGGTGTTCTGTGCTCATAGTATTCTTGTAAAACAGTTCTATAATATCCTCATTATCCGTATTCCTGTTCTTCTGGGGTTCTGAGTGGTACCATCTGTCTATTTTAATTCTTATGGCTGTTTGTATTTCTTTATTGGAGAATCCGTTATTTACGAATTCCTGAGTGGCTCTCTCGAGTTCGTTGTGTGTGTCCTTCCATGTGGTGCAGTGGGTAAAATCACGATTGATGTACGACGATATCACGCTTGTTCGGTAGCGCTTAGTACATTCGCTGTCTCAATTCATGCAAACTCCCGGGCTGGTAGGTTTAACATAAACTTTAGTTGTTATTATTTCATTGATATTGGTGGTGAGGATATTTAAGAATGGTAATTGGTTGTCGTGGCTTTCTTCGATGGTGTAGTTGAGGGAAGAACATTATTTAAAGGCTTTTTCCAGATTATGTATTTCTTCTTGTGTTTGTAAGTTGATGTAGATGTCGTCTATGTACTTGCAGTAAATATGGGGCTTGGGTACTCTTGAGGAGACCCTTTTTTCAACCACTCCCATATAGAAGTAAGCAAAGAGAACTCCCAAGGAAGAACCCATGGCCACTCAATCGACTTGGCGGTACATGCTTCCATTGGGGTCAAAGAAGGGGGCTTCTGAGGTGCAAATTTGTAGGAGTCTCTTCATGTCGTCCCTTGGTATTCCAATTGGAGGGACGGTCATTTTGGTCATAGACGTGTTCTAGAATTATGTCTATTGTTTCGGCGACTGGTACATTGGTGAATAGTGATTCTACGTCCATAGAAGCTATTATTCTCTTAGGGTTAGTGGCTCGAATGATATCGATGAAATCAGCCGAGGATTTGAGGCTGTATTTGTTAGGTACGTATTAATATTTTGTTTAGGAGTTTTCCAAGTTCGTACGTGGGTGTAAGGATTTGGCTAATTACACTGGCCAACAAATTTGAACTTTTTTTTAATCATCAGAGACCTGAACAAACTTCTCTCATGGCATTTTTCTCGCTAATTCCAAATCTAACTTTAGATTTTCTTTAGCACATCAGGTTTTCGAGATATTCGAAAATGCAATATGACCGCCGTCGCTGATAGAATGTAGCGTTTTACTCTGATTCCTTGGCCGAAACTGGTGATATTTGGTTGCATAGCGCCATTGCTAGAAAAGAAAATGCCTTTTGTATATCTCCATGTGCATTGAGAAGTTTAACTGACACAAAATGAATTATTTAACATATATAAACTCTAAAATTGATAATTCTCTTTAGGCGTAAACATATGATAAAGATAAATAGCCATGCTTTGTTTATTCCACAAGCATCATAAAGTTAATGGTACTTATATTGCATGTATAAGAATGTAATAGACATGTAATAGACGTAAAAACACCATTAAAAGGCTTAAATACTTTATCGCTACCCTTAAATTATATTTTAGCCTAAAACTAATCAATGCTTTAATGATCAAAGCTTTATTTTTGATAGTAAAATCCAAATAAACTCGACTCAGCCGGTTTTACATCTTGTAAAATCATTCATAAATATTGGTGATGAATTTATAAATTCCGCTTAAAATTCCTTATTAAGTCATTAATTTTTTTTAGCTATTTCTTTTACTATTTTTATTCTAGCTATACGTTTTGAAATTCTAAACACAAACCTTAGATTTAATGACACAATAAAATCTCGGAAAAAGCTAAATTAAAAAAAATAAAATGTCACTGAAGCTCACCTTCATCTCCCCTCTTCGCCTCAAACATGTATACAATTTAATATGTACAGTTCTATATCTAGCCAAGACAGGTCAGACTAATCCAAACCCTCTCGATATAACCCCCAAATATTTATCCAGTCTACTTTAAAAGAAATCGAGTGAAGTATTATAACTAAACACTCACTGGTGGTAAAACATTTCATGTCTTAAATATCGTATTACTCAAAAATGGATTTCTTTACATCACTTTGTATGAGCAGAGATTTATTTTCATCTTAATTGGTGCTTAAAGTAATATAGCTTGCATCTCTTTCAAATAAAATATTAGGAGTGATATTATCTAATCCTTAAGATATTTTATATATCTAAAGTGGCAACAAAGAATCTTTTTATTAAATGAAAACTCATTTAACGTACGGAACCTTGATTCAATTTCGCATTCAGCGACGGAATTAGTTCGATTTAGAAAGATATCGTACATACAAAGAGGAACTGATATACTTCAATTTACTTTCAATGGAAGATTGGCATCTGCGTGGCCAACAGATTGGAGTATTTGAAATACTAAACGGGTTCACTAATATAAATTCTGACTCAATAGTAAAGCTACATAACCGAGTGATTACTAGAAATAACGGTTTCAAGTTAGTACTCGTAAACCAAAGATTAACGGCGCGATGACACAAAATTTTCGGTGTTTTTCCAATAGGTCATCTACCAACTTTTCGGAACTAAACTTTTATTTTAAACGGGTTACAATGAGATAATAATGATAACCCACCCCTCCTTGGTCCATCCCCCGACCAGGGATGAGGGAATGGAAGTTGATCCGCGCCTAGCCTACCATGAAAATAAGGGACAAGGGACGTGTAGAGAAAGCAGCGTAAAGGGGCTAAATGGAAATGTCTAGAATGAATAAAGCCCAGGTAGTTTCAATCTACTTTGAGATTGCATGGGCAGTGGAGCCAGGAACTCATGCTACTACAGGTTGCAGATGTCAACATTTTGTTTCTAGCAACACAAAAACCGTAATTTGTCATTGTTCAAAATGGCGCTTCCTCCACCTTTTGAATCCGCCAGCCACCAATTTATCTAAAATCACTCTGCGTTTGCCAACCCTGTTTACCATTCGAACGAATTGGTAACTTAGTACCATCTGTGAACTTGGATATTTTACCTTTTATGTCAATATAAAAATCATTAACATAAAAAAAATAAGTGACCCGAAAACAAACCCCAGGAGAATATCGCGGCAGCTAGCCTACGATTAAGCAGACAGGCCTATTCAGAGAGACGGCTTTCACATTCGGTGTTTTCTTTAGTGGTTTTAGTTTTTTTGTAATGTTCTAATTAGTTTGTGGTGGCATAGTGTATCATAGCTTATTTATCATCGTGATTTTATTTTTATTTTGTGTTATTAGTGTTTCGGTTCCTTAAGTATTTTACCACTTGCTTCGTTACGTTATACTTATCGTTTTGAAAATTTGACGCCAGCTTCGCGTAAAGTTTCGCTCTATTTCTCTCCTAATCTTTGAACGTGACTATTGATTGCTAAGCTTTGCAATCATTGTAGTTCATTGTTTTCCTGTTTTAGGGCCCGTTCTTTGCGAGTATTATTCGTGTTCGATTTGTGTTTGAGTCGATTTTCATCTTGCTACTCTATATCCTCCCCGTACCGGGCTGGATTGGCCGTGCATTATTGTTTCATGTTGTTTGACCGTTTAATTAAATTATTTCGCGCTCCGTGAACTCCTTTTGTCTCGCCACCGTCTGCTGACTTAACTTTCCCATCATGAGCATTTGGGGTGCTTAAAACATAGACCTCTCTTCTCATAAATCTTCCTGGATATTCCCAGGCGCCGTCAACCTAGTGACAGACAGCGCTTCCCTAATTTGCACTCAGTCCTGGGACGATGTGCATCTCCTCCAGGTGCCAAGTGTAACAGGCTACAGAGATTATTACACCACTGCGAGGTCTTTTTTTTTCAGCAAAAGAAACTACAGATACGAGTATTAACAGATTTTCGACATATAAATACTGACAGTATAGAATGCATAGTCAGGCTTGTGGTTGAGAGTATTTATGGCATTCTTTACTCAATTTGGGCTATATTTTGTAAAATAATATTTGAAAATACCTTTTTTGCTTTAGGTAAATTGTCATATCACTAACTCTATAATTTAAGAAGGGGATTTTTTTTAACATTTAAATAATAATTTCATCTGAGTTTGGTCATGACTTATGTTTTTTATCAAAGTTATTTCTAATAATTCTTTTATAATATAAAAAAACAAAATGGTCAAGTTCAGAAATAAATATAACTATCGAAATTTTGTGACTTTTTAAAACCCAAATTTAATTTAGAGTTGCTTTTTAAAATTATTATAATTGGCGAAGTTCAGAAAATTTATAAAAATTTAACCGTGGCAACTTTTTTTTAATTTTAAATTTTAATCATAGTAGCGAAGCCATTGCCTGGTATAATTATATGTAGAGTTAGTGATGATGATGATGATATGGTCCATAGCACGAAAAGTAAAGATTAAACAATTTAGAGCTAAAAAAATTATGTCGTGCGCAAAACGCGATGGAACTACAATTGAAAAATGTGTCAACCATTAATGCTCAAACCACAGCAAAAATCAATTTTTGAGGACATGAAAAACGACTCGTAAGAGAAAGAAGCAAAAATGTCTGCCAAGGTAGAAAAGACTGATTGCAAGATTTCAAACTTGTTTTTTTTTATTTATACGTTTGAAAACGTTTTAAAACGCGGGGGGGAGGGGGGGCTAGCCCGAAGGAAAATTTCGACTATGGTCGACTTTTTAATGGTCCACTAACATAGTCATAATATTAAAGTATTGATAGCACTAAGACTACTAATACTGAAGCATTTGCTTATTACATATAAAATATTTATTCATAACTCACAATTATGTTTCACATTTCATTGTACAGTAAACCCTCGATATAACGAACTATATGGGGCGGGGGAGGGGGGCGTTCGTTAAACCCGATGGGCGTTAAAAGCAATAGAAATAACGAACCAAGTTCGTTATGGATATGTAATACGTATGTAATTACTAATAAAGTTAAGTGGACTACACAACATAGTATTGATACGAACCTTGCACTGTAGGAGACATGTGATCCACCAACACTCACTCAGGCTGGTCGTAACGCTTGCCCTATGGAGTTCGGCCAGGAAATTTGGTTCGTTATATCCGAAATTCGTTATATTGAGGTTCATTATATCGAGGGTTTACTGTATTATTCCTTATACTATTAATGAATGTTCTGAACATGTACAAATCTACAAAACGATCAAGTTTAGAGATTTATTAGTTTGCGACAGCATTGCTGGTAGACTTATTCATCCATGGTAGGGCAAAGGTGGCGCCCTCCCTGGACATGGAATTGTCTCAGAACAAAATTAATAAATTAAATCGGTTTTATAGAAACTAGGTCAACAGACCTAACTCGCGTGCTCTCAATTATTCTGACTTATGACCATATGACCTTCAAGACTTTCAACAGGTGAGGCAATCCGACCCATAGTTTTATTTTAATAATTCCTGGACTAACCTTGGGAGTACCTTGATAATTATATCATTCGAAAGAGAATTTAAAACATCATAAGGGTTTCAAATTCCGTTAGAATCGGCCGAATAGTTACGGTTATTGCGAAAAAAACTCATTGAAAATTAAAATGGTTACCACCCGATCGACGACCTACGGACCGACATAGTAATTTGTAGAGTCGTGTGCACGCAAGAATGAAGCGGATGCAAGAAATATTACACTAATTTGGGGATTATGTCCATATCCGAAATCCTTCCACCTGAAAAAAGACGAGTGGAACCTCTTTAAAATATGGTCCAATACTTCATGGTCCTGAGAAGTAGCATAAACCAAAGAAAGCGATATCCCTTTTACAATAACCAATTTCCGAACGATCAATGTTTGAGTTCGGATTACTTCGGATAACATTTTCAAAGTAAATAAAAATAGCTTAATATCTGAATTAAAACTAAAGACACTTTCTGAAATGCAAAAAATAAATGATCGTCTAAGAGTGTCTTTAGATATGGACTTACAACAAGCATTTAGAGGCCTCAACATTAATTAATGGTTTTGACTACACCAGTAAGAAGTTTATCTCAAGAAAAGAAGTTTTTCGACACAATCGAAACCCTGTTGAGAAAAGGGAACTCATCCATAGATAGGCAATATTTTATTTAGCAGGGAATGGCAATGGATTCGCTACTAAGATTAAAATTTAAAATCTAAAAAAAAGCAGCCATGGTTAAATTTTTATAAATTTTCTGAACTTCGCCAATTATAATAATTTTAAAAGGAACTCTAAACTAAATTTCCCCCCCTTTCAAAATATCACGTTGATAAAATATAATTATAGAAGATATATAAAAATAAATTTTCTGAACTTCACCATTTGTAATTCTTTGGGTTTTAAAAATTTCTCAAAATTTCGATACTTATATTTATTTCTGAACTTCACCATTTTGTTTTTTGATATTATAAAAGAAATATTAGAAATAACTTTGATAAAAAAAACATAAGTCCTAACCAAACTAAGATGAAATTATTATTCAAATACTAAAAAAAAATCCCCTTCTTAAATTATAGAATTAGTGAAGTGATGATGATGATAAAACATCGTTAATGAAAAAAATCTTTAACGAGAACACTCAGGTGGTCCCTTGGAGCATTATGGCCCAGTGTTACAGGGCGCTTGAATTCGAGACATTCCAGTGCATAAACAACCAGCGAAAAGGAAGCGAACAGAATTGGCGAATGAGCTGATTTACCATCTTCCGAACTAGTTTGAGCTTCCTTTCAACCAAACATGGTAATACAACTGGCCTCATAATGACACGCCTTTTTTTCTACACCAGGTACCCAGCTCATTTGACTCCTGCACCGTCGATTATAGAGGGTCGTCTGAAAGTGAGTCACCCCCTGTTAATATTTCATTTTCTATTTCAAACATTGTTTTAATTTTCTATTTAAAATATTGTTTACTTTTCTATTTCAAATCTTGTTTTAATTTTCTATTTCAGATGGCTGACACGAGCTCCTACGGTTTGGAAGAGAGGGTGATTGCATGTGCATGGCACATGGTCGTGGGCATGTAGGATGTGCGACATGACTTCTCAGCCATCCGGATAGCTAAAAATAATATATTTTTCAAGATAAGGCTTCTTGCAATTGATAAAAATTAGCAAAGTAAAATGGAAACACTTCTCCAAATGGCGGTTACACACCAACTCAAGAAACAGACCAATCTGGTTCAATCGCATCGCGATGGGTTTATGAACCATTACAAGCACAGTTCGTGACAGGTGTTATAGATCCTCCTCCTCCTCCTTCACTTGTTCTCAGACATCTCAACAATACACCTAAATTGAAGCTTGTAAAGTAGTAGTATCGTAATCTTGATAAGATCGTACAACCAACGAAGAAAGAAGGAACCGATTGTCAGTGAATCTCAGAGCAAAACACCATACAAATCAATTAATCCTCCACTAACAATCTCCCTACTTGCAACATATGGATCGGAACATCAGTGCCAGGGCAACATTTCACAACATTGCTTGTCATGCTTTAAATTCGGTGCACACAGGACATTCCTCGTACATAAACCAATGGGTTTGTGTTTATCTTATCATGAATCATTTCCGTCCACAAAATTAGGCTCAAGGAGATTCACCCAGTTAAACGGATTAGCAAAGGGGAGATATTACCGCCGAGCGCTTTCTTAAGACTATACCGGGGTAGGCCTCTTTATGCACCCATACACATATACACATGGGCGTGCGTAGAAACATTAGCTAAATTACGAAGGTTAATTGATAACATACAGAGGGAGAGGGTGAACGGAGCTGTTGGTTCAAGATATCGATGCCACATAAATGTGGTCGAAATGCTAACAAATGGATCAGAATCAGACATACCAGGAAAACCAACATGGTTGGCAGAGGGGGGGGGGGATGGTTACCTCAGTTTATGAGCATGCCAGCAACATGCCGCTTGCAAGACACACGCGTTGTCCAAGGAATAGTCACCCTAACGTCAGGAGTGTGTGCGAAGGAAAAAAGTGAAAAGCCAGTGTGTCTTGCTGGGCTATGTGCGTGGGACGCGTGTGCTCTGGATTTTCCTGAGGCTATGGGGAACCGAAAGCAGGATAATGAAAAAAAATAACACAAATTAGTCTTTTTATTAAAACAGGTCACAGGGGAAGGAGGGATCACAGCGGAGAAGAGGATGGCGCTAAAGTCCGAGGCTTAATTACTCGGCACAGTGGCGACCCAAAAGGGGAGTCCTGGTTTGGATTTATTGTTAGTCGCCCATCTAGTGATCAGATGAGTCACAGAGTCGAATTGACTGACCATTTTGAGTCGCCATCTAGTGATCGAGTGAGTCACAGAGTCGCATTGACTGGCTATTTTGAGTCGCCACTAGTGATCGAGTAAGTCACAGAGTTGCTATCTAGGGATCGAGAGTCACAGAGTCGCATTGACTCGCCATTTTGAGTCGCTATCTAGTGATCGAGTGTGTTACAGAGTCGAATTGACGGACTATTTTGTGTCGCCAACTAGTGATCGAGTGAGTCAAAGAGTCGCATTGACTGGCCATTTTAGTCGCCATCTAGTGATCGACTGAGTCATAGAGTAGCATTGATTGACCAGTTTGACTCGCCATCTAGTGATCGAGTGAGTCACAGAATAGCATTGACTTGCCATCTAGTGATCGGGTGAGTCAAATAGTCGTTTTGACTCACTAATGTGAGTCGCCATCAGGTGATCGAGTGAGTCACATTGACTCGCTATTGTGAGTGCTCGATAATAGGCCTTTTCGCAATGCCATACGATGTAAAAAAAACAACTGTAATTCGAACTCTACGTTAAACTGTAGCTCTCCACTGAAATATGCGTGATACGGTGGGAATTGAAACATGTACCAATGAGATTAACTACAGGGGTAACCACGCTGTAACTAATATCTTAGAAGAGTGCGAGCCACCCCGACACCAACAATTTCAGGTAAATCGATAGTATGCCTAAAGTAGGGTGCCAAGGCGTCCAGCATTTTACGGTTTTTAGATCTTTTGTCCAGCAAAAATCATTACCCAATGCTGGACAATATAAAGTTCAGCAATGGGAAATACAGACTGTAGGATGTTCAGTGTCAGAGATCAGAGAGAGAGAGAGAGAGATTAAGATAGGCGCCGCCTCGCCCTTCAATAGAGAGAGAGACACACACAACAGACGCCTGGATGACCCTTTTTGTCTATGCTAATGGAGGTGCGAAATCGTGAGACGCCGAGACGCCACGATGACCTGAAATGCGGCCATCACTGAAAGCTGCGACAATTGTGAGAGCCCAGAAGGTCCCATCTGAAGACGGACAAAGTTCGCCTAGCCGGCTTAAGAACCTTATCGCGCTCGCGCTAAAAGGCCGAGTCTATTCTCGTCTGCCGATGCGTCTGACCCTAGAATCCTCCCCTTCGGACGGATGGGGGGGGGCATTCGACCCCTATAAATCCTCCGGTGCCAGAGTTGGAAGGAAATATGCGACGTCCCCCTGCCCCGTCAGTATCCTCTGTCCGCCTCCGTCGGTACCCACTATTCGCGTCACGTTGGACTCTGCACAATTCTTGCAGAATCCCTCAAGCTTCCGGTATTCTCGTTAATTCACATGAGTCTAACTCGACCCGCCTCCCTCGCTCATCGAACGCAGCGCGCTCAATCTCGATTCATGTTACTCGAAAACAAGATTTAAGTTCATCCCGTAATAGTCATTATCCAGATACTATTGTTTGAAGTTTGCGCCAAGGCAAGGATTACTCCCTCGAACCAAATCTTCGAGGTAACACCCCCCCCCCCCCAGTGTAAGCCTCACCATTGGGTTATTTAGGCTGAAGATCGTTCGAGCGTCCCTCGGTCAATATTGTCCGTTTGTTTGTACGGTGACCGTCCTCACCACGTCTCCCCTTCCCCTTAGCTGTTGAGGCCCGTGTGCCTCTAGTGTGTGTATAGCTCATTTTAAAATTCCCTTTAACCTTGTAAAATGATATTGATTTGCATATTAGTAGTTATTTTTGTACCCGTTTTTTCTGTTATCCCGGAACTCTAAGATAGTCGACTTTTGGCCAACCTACATCAAGTTAATTTGCACTCTGCTTATATTGTAAATTTCCCACGCACTCGAAAAGCAGAGAGGGTGAACTTTACCCTATTCTACGACATCTTATTAATCTGGTGCAAGGTGTGCGGGGGTTAACTACAACATTCAGCAATCATAAGTTATTATAGCTTTAGCAACATTTTGCAACGCCGCATCGAATAATAGTTACATTAGTGTGTAGTGTGGCGACTCAATCCGGAGTCATTAGTCATTCCTCCTTTTTCGAGTTAGCCTTTTATTTTTAAAAAGAAAGCACTGCTTTAGTGAAGACATAAGAGAAAGAATATCAATTCATTAGAAAGGCAAAAATTGAAGCATGGTAGGTTGAGACAAATGTTTTTTTCTTTGTGTCATCAAGCATCACTTTGCACCGATTTTAAGAAGTAAATGTTTTGATGAAGAGAAAAAAAACAGTTGTAGCAGAAGGAAATTGGCTTTACCATTTAGTTAAACACAACCAATCTTTTAGATCTACTAACCACTTCAAACCTGATAATAAAATGCTTCAATAAAACATTTTCTCGCGCTCAAGCTAAAACGGCATCAATTTTGTCTAATGTGTTTCAGCCTGATTGCAGTCATTAGAGGATGATCTCTAACTTGCTAACTCCGTAAAATTTAGCAGTGATTGTCCCTACCATGGGAATTGTCAAAGTATGCGTTTTAGTGGGTACGTAATTAATTTTTGCCTATAAATAAAGTTAATTTAAAAATATCATAGGTTGCAAGTTTAGTGGGTGAGAAATCTGAAATATTATTAAATTTCAAACATAAATCTTTAGATATTCATAATTGGTCTAATAAAGAACAGACACTGTGTGCTAACAATACAAATCTAAACTTTAGGTAGGTCATCCAAAGGTGGAAAAAATATAAAAAAACGATTGCAGACTACAGCAGGGTTTTAGACAATTAATTGATTTCAATTGCCCAACCCATATTTTAAATAACGCTTTGAAAAGTTAATGATATTGTTTGCCTATTGATGTACACGTTGTAGTTGTAAAAATTGAATCATTATTTTACATTTATAGAGTCAGTGTACAAGACCTGAATAAATCAGTCATATATAATTGGATATAAATGAAAATTCGAATACAAAAATTTATACGTATTCATTATTATCTCTGAAAATTGCAACAAAATAGTCAAAATACAGTTTATAGCGTAAAGAAAAAGGGCCTCCAACCGTTCCGCCTTTTTCATTAATCTTCAAAATTTAACAAAAAAACAAATAAAAAAATTACATCAAATTACTTACTATCTATCAGGCTGCTTCCTGATTTAAACTTAACACCATTGTGATGGGGGGTATAATAACAACTTATAAGTTTAAATGTTGACTGAGAGAGAGAAAAACAAACAACCAAGGCTAATTATAACCGAATAGCCTAGGCATGAAGACATTGTATTTCCAACGCACAAATATCCCACGTTTTCTTGATTCGGCAAGCAAATTTATGAGTGAATATATTTCTTTTAATTGTAGCAATACTATTATAGTTATATCGTTGAAACTTTCAAAGATAATAAAGAATACCTATAAGTTGTTGTATACGAATTTTAATTTATATCCAATTACATTAGACTGAGTTAATTCGAGTTTGAATTTAGTGGTTTTTTTGTTGGGCCACACGATATATAAGGAGACTTGAACTCTTTTTAATATGTAGGAGCGTAATTGCAAAGGTCAAACCACGGAAAAATAAAGAAAACAAGGAAGATTCTGCCGAGCGCTTTCGTTTATTACATTTTCAAGGGACGAACAACGGCAAAATGAATAATATTCAAAGAAACAATGGTGTTACAAAACAAAAGACTGGCTAAAGTGTTATTCAAACAAATAAATAGCCCCGGGTCTTATAAAACAAATGACGGTTGGAAATTATAATTGATAACAGAGAGACACAAGAAAGTTGCATATACATACATACGCCAATATACCCATACATATACTCATATATATATATATATATATATATATATATATATATATATATATATATATATATATATATATATATATATATATATATATATATATATATATATATATATATATAGTGTACAGAGCAAAATAAGAGAACGATTTTCTTTTATTAAAATATTTTCAAAAATAGGATTACTAGGTAAATTAAATTTCCATGGTACATAAAGGGATGCATTTAATATATTTTATGAAGATTTCATGTGATACAATCGTATATTCAAGAAATTATACTAAATAAGCTAACAAAATAAAACACTGACGCGTGCAAATTAAGAGAATGATCATTCATAAAATTGCTTGGCAAGCAAATACACCAGACAGAAACAAAGCAAGATTTGACAACGATGAAACTTGAAAGACTTAATATGAGGTGTTGAAGCCGTTGTTTTTTTATTACTTCGGCGCAACGACGACCAAAGGACCTAACCAATTTCTTGCAAATTTCTGGTGTTATTTTGTTCCATTCTTGCACAATTTTTGTCAATAAATCTGTCACAGCTGAAGGCGCCGGTATCGAACTTTATGTCCAATGATCTTCCAGAGGTTGTTATTGGGTTCAAGTCCGCGCTGTGAGCAGGCAGGCAACTTCATTACTCCGATATCTTCTTGTTCGTAATAGTATTTTACTCGCTTTGTAGTATGACTTGGCGCGTTGTCCTTCATAAATACTGGTGGCTGGTTCAGGGTGAAAGAATAACATGTTGTTGTACACGTTCGCATTTACCGCTCCAATTATTATTCGCAATAGCCGACCAACTCCTTCAGACAAAAACATCCTTGAATTGAACTGAAAAAAACTGGGGTTTATTTATTTTTTTTTTGCTTGTAGGCTAAAAGAGTGACAATTTCCTCCAACATCTTGCTACAATTCGTCCAACTTATTTGCCTGGTCCTTAGAACAAATATTTACTTTCTCGGCAGTAAGCGCTTGCGATTTAAAAAAGAATGTACAAAGGTGCAATTTCACGACTTTTCAATGCCTCTTTTATGTGTCTTTTAACTGACTAAAGATGGTGCTGCCTGCAGCAGCACCATCTTTAGTCACACAGCAACACAATTGCTTCAAGATAAATTTCATTTTCAAGGAATTCGTCAAAACTTGGAGAAAATAAATTCACCTCTAGTTTGTTTGTTTTCCAGCCGTCAAGAGAATTTTTCCGCAAATTCTGATCCCGGAAACGACAATACACGAGGTAGGCATCGTTTTTAATATTAGTAATTACTTTAGACTGCAGAGAAAGGCTAATACTTCATAACTTCAGGAATCATACTAGCTAGAATTTTCATTGAACACAGGAATTTGAATTCCTAATCCGCTGCTTGCTCTGCACCATGTTACAAGATTGGAAACACTTTCCAAACATAACTTGAAAATTTGCGTTGTTGCTTTTATCTTTCATGAGTACACGAACTATTTGAAGAGAGGCAAGTTTTTGCTGTTTTTTCCGTTACCGTCGGCTGGACGAAATTTTGCTGCATCCACAAACACTCACGGGTGATTTTGAAAAACTGTATGGACTTGTTTTGATGATTGCTGGAACTTTTCTTAAGTATATATGCAATTTTGAAAGAACTAGGCACTGGTTGCTATATTTTACAATGCGAAACATGCAATGAACTAAGAGAGTAGAGTTTGTTAGATCATCAAAGGACTAGTTTCGGTATTTATTACCATCTTCAACTGTACAATGAGAAGACTTAACATAAATGATTTATATATAGGAGCGGATGGGGGAAGGGAGGGGGAAACAAAGGAAAACATAGATTAGGTAACGTAAAATTGTGACGATTTTCGAAGCAAATTTTTGGCCGAGAGAATTTTGAATAACTATTAAATTTGAATGAGCCTTCAGACAAATTGCTATTTGGATTTTCTTAAAGTCAATTTTGACTCACTTATACGTATTTGGTAATAATTATCGTACTTATAGACTAGTTTAGCATTATTAAAATCAATTTGGTTATTTACAATTAGGTACTTGTGTGTTTGATCAAACTAGAAGTTAAACTTCCTTTTCTTACATCCCTCGATGTGTTTATATGCGTTTATTAAAGTTGACAGTTTCACCTAGATAAGATTTATTACAATTATTACATGCAATAAGGTACACTCCTGATTGTTTGTTACATGGTTTGTTCTTTGAAAAACACTTTTTCATAGTCTGGTTATATTTAAAGCATATCTTAATATTGGTATTTATGGTGAAGTCCTTTAGTTTGGAAAGTTATGGGGCTAAAGGTAATATAATAAAGGTTTTGGTGTATGCGTTATTGGGGTTATTAAAACAATAATAAATCCGTCTAGCTCTATAGTGACATAATTCAATAAACCATAGGAGTACATTAAACCAATAAACGTACAACCAATGAAATTAAGTTCGTCTTATCACAAATCTTAAGAGCTTATAGCATTTCGCAGCCCTTGCCTCCTTCAAGACTAACTTAATTTCATTAGTTACGAGTAGTAACACGTTTTTAAGTTCTTATACTCGGTTTCCTTGTCATCCTTAACAAGCGATTTGTCTTGTGAACATACTCCTATTAAGACCTGTTCTTTTTTACCTTCATTCGGTAATGAACTATTTTCTTCTCCACAGATGTAAAGATTGGGGTTAAGAAATTTTAGCTAAGCAGATTTGAGGGTATAATGAGGGGGGTGGGGGTAGAGCAGTGAAAATTTCTGGCTAACTTGGCTTTGGAGATACAAACTATTAAGAACGAGCTATTATATCTCCCCCTTAGCCATTTAGTCTGGCTATTTTGTCCAACTACCTCTTTTGGGCCAAGAAATTTAGACTCTTTTTGGCGTATCCTTTTCTTGTCCAATGTGGCTTACGGAGTTCCAGTAAAATTCTTAATTTGGGCCTCATCCAAACAGAGCACAACATGAGAACTCTGGGGAACTTGTTATGAGCCATCCTCCGCCTCGACAAAAAGCATTTGAGATGAAGAATTTTGCGTAGGGGTCTTCTACCCTGTCTTCTACTCTCTTTTATCTTATTCCGCCTTGTCCTCTTTATCTTAATCCACCTTGTTCGTTTTTATATTATTCCTAGATAGACCCAACGAATGGTAGAAATGGACACTAAATCTTCGCAAAGAATCTCTGGTTGGCTCTTGTTCTGACACGTTTTGAGTCGTATTATTTAAATATACAAACCATTATTTACATGTACAAACATTCTCAGCCATTTTGGCCGGCGATATGAGACTGGATATTTTTTTTAAATAATATTGTAAACAATTTTTTTAATTTTTCGTGAATTTTTACTCAAAACATCTTACTAATGCGATTATCGAATATCAAGATTTGTTTCTACATCTGGTCAGGCGAAAGTACTATACAGATATGTATATAGATAAATAGGATGTCGTGGTAATAGAGGAGGGTGAGCAGGTCATTCATGCAGGTATGATATACATAAACTGTTCATTGAAGAGTAAGGAAATTTGAAGGCTGAGATAAAAGTACTAATAGACCAACCTCACCCTCACAGAGCTTCAACAAGTTTAATGCACAACAATTTTGATGAAAAGATGCAATAAAAAATATTCATAACCTATACAATTTGATAATTAATAGTAAATAGTATAACATATTTACTGAACGATACATCAAACGATCATCATAATGTTTGATAGGTGCAAACAAACCAGATGAACTTTGGTCCCACTCGTCTTTGCTTAGCTTGTCCAATTTCATCGATGTTTTAAGGGTCTTGCAGGGAAGCGGACGTTTGGTTGATGCTATAAATTTTCTATCGGGTTGACGTCTGGCATCTGTGATAGCCATTCCAAAACGGTTATTTTAGCTTCTTTCAACCATGATGAAACTAATTTGGATGAGTTTGGGATCCTTGTCGCATTGAAAGACCCATTTCCTTTTTAAGCCAAGCTGACGAGCAT
This sequence comes from Ceratothoa steindachneri, assembly GCA_963969495.1. NCBI lineage: Eukaryota > Metazoa > Arthropoda > Malacostraca > Isopoda > Cymothoidae > Ceratothoa > Ceratothoa steindachneri. The sequence continues at coordinate 166,638,464 of OZ018327.1, forward strand.
CACCCTTTACACGATCTTCAAGAACCTTTCTGTAGTAGGTATTCTTTATTCGTCGATTTGGTGTCGGAAGACAGCTTACTACTTTTCACCTCGTGATTACTTGAGGAAAAAGACGAGAACTCTTTAGCAATCGCATTGACGCGATTTCTTCTTATGGGGACATCTAAAGAGTAAAGTGTATTCTACACCCACGAAAAAAATTAAACCAGTTAAAAAATAGTATCACACCTTGAGTCAATTCACTTAAGGAAAATCAACAGTTGGTGAAAACAGTCGTGCAATCAATGCGATCAAAAGCTTCGTGTGCTTGGAAAGAAATCAAGGACATTTAGAAGCAAACGGTGCTTAGAAAATTTTAAAGAAAATACATTTAGTTTATACCTATGTAGAAATGTTTCGTTATCATTGGACAGATAAATTTGTTAATTTTCAACTTCGGATTTTCATTATTTCACTTCTTTGCGGAAACACCTTCTTTTTTTACTCCACCAAAACCATTTGTGAACCAATATTGTAAAAGAAAATTAAATGAAATTTTCACAATCGAAAGATAAATAATTGTTAGATAAAACAAATTTCACAGGACCAAAACATCTCTTAATAGTTTTTGAGTATTACTAATTAAAAGTTCGATTCCCTTTTTTTGTGGGTCACCCTGTATATGTGGTTAGTCAGAAAAGACTAAGCACGACCGATGTGGCTTAGCTTCGGTGTAATTGGAAGCGATGTTTTCACCCCGAACATTTATTAAGAAGACTTTTCGGTAATTCGTTTTACCATCTTCAGCGCTAGAATTAAAAGACCTACCAGCATTAAACAAGGTCAACAGCCCTAAGTCGCGTGCTCTCAATTATCCTGACTTATGACCAAATGACCTTACGACCTTGGCAATTACATCATTCGAAAAAAAGTTTAAAACAACACAAGGTTTTCAAATTTCGTTAGAATCGGCCGAATAGTTACAGTCATTCCCCCAAAACCTGTTGAAAAGTAAAATGGATGCCATCCGACGGACCGACATAGAACTAATAGTCGCGTGCACGTGACTAAAAATAATAATTGCGAAAAGTGTGCATTGTATTTTAATTTAACATTTTCACACTATAATCGTTTAATGCTGATATCTTTTAATTAAATCAGAGCGGTGCATGGGAAGACTGAGTCGATTCTTCTTTTTCTCGAAAGATCAGATTTTTGTAGAGTGGATTCCTATGACCTCGAGATCCTATTTCGGGACGCCTGGGCGGATAAACAGCCAAGGCACACCAGCATCAATAAAGGAGCCTCGCCTCGCTTAATGGCATCAGATGGGAATCAATCCAAAACGCTTCAGGGAATCAATGATTGATTTCACGAGGAAATGAGGCGAATAAATAAGATTGAAGCTTAAATCAAATCTCGAGGGGGGTCGTGTTTACCCTCGACGTCGAAGGTGGTGCAGCTAGGGGAGGGGGGATACGGCAAATCCGGATGAAATATGAAAACGCCGTTTGTCCAGAAGGCTCAGGTGACATGACTAAAAATTGCCACTAAACACAATTTGGCAAAACTGATAACTAGAATTGATTACAATCTCGAGGGTAGGGTTTGGGGTATTTTTGGCGTGACAAGGGTTCATTAATTCGCACTTTAGCAATATTCGTTGCTTGAATTTATTCATGAGGTCCACGAATCGACTGTCAGGAGACTATTTCAACCCTTTTCACTGCAGGGGAAAGGGGCTCGACTTCGAATTTTTTAATGCTATTGCGCGTTTTATGGCCTGAATAAATTTATAGTTTAAGGAGCCCCTCCCACCCCCGGACCTATGTTTTGGAGAGGTTTGTTATAAGAGCAAGCTATTTCCTGGTCCTTCTCCTTTTGAGCCAGTCTTTCTTCTCTCGCCCCTGTGTGAACACATCATCTTTGGGTCAGTCCAAAATCCGTTTGAATAAGTGAAAAGAGTAGACAATCCTTGAGGATCTGGGAGGATGCATTTGGAAACTTTATACAAAAAGATTCCCCAAAAAACATAGGCCCAAAGCGCCACGTCGGAGTCCTTCGAGGTTTGGACTGGCATCATTGGAGAGTCCTCGAGTTTTCCTGGTGGGGTAAAATCGTAGACTCCAGAAGATTCAACCTTCTCATCTTCGCCCCTTACTTGTCTTGCCTCCTTTTTGCATCGAGCATTTAGCGCTTTCTCCGCCATATTGTTGTTGCTACCCCCAACGATAACTGGAACCAAAAAAATATGATTCGGTTCGATTTGTTTGTAAACTTCATAAGGTTCGTGTGAAGCCAGCCGTATGTAGCGAGTATTGAATGGGCGAACTTTAGGCGCTTTTAAAGCGCCTTTAGATACTTTAGAGAGCTTCCAAGAGTACATGTTCAATATTGGTACGTATTGTAAGACCTCAATTGAGACTTTATGTCTTATGTCGGCGCCTATTTACTAGTAACTTTTTATTTAAGAAAAGACAACCGGTGGAAGTATGTCAAGAGATTTTTTGAAAAGGGATCTTAAATACTTCTTGATGAAATTTGCTAACACAGTCATCCCAAACTAACTTTTCTCACCATTTGTGATTCGTTCTATTCACTTACGTGGTTTCATCTCTCGTCTGTTCATTCCTCAAGGGTGAATATGACATAGAAACAAATTTCTTTTCTTTTCGGAAAATCAACCAGACTTCTTGGCTGCTTGTTTATCGTTTCCACAAAGTCATCGATAAATATCATCCTTGTGCGATACTGGTAACAAGTGGATGACGAACAGTAGGACAGTAGGAATGAGAACTGGTACGTGGCCACAGGAGGTATCTTATAAGTATATGTGCAGTACTACGTTTTGTTTGTTTTTTTCCTTTGGAGGTGGTACAGTAATTTGGGGGTATAGGCAATTATCTAGGCTCTGGTGGATCATGCAAGACCAGTGTAATTGATGACTGACTTTTTATTCATGCAACGGAAAACCAACGAGAACTGATCTGCCAGTAAGCTTTAGAGTGGTTTATAAAGAAACCGGAATACTGATGGCAAAGGAAAATGTGCAGAAATGTGTATAACACAAGTAAACTACTTCGTACGTGAGAGATCCAGAAAGCGCGCAATTCTTCCCGGAACTTGGCTCTATTCCGCAATATGGGAAGGTCCTTTGCAGGGAAATTGACCCAGAGAGGGCTCGAGTGTGGCTATCAAGTTCATAAGCACCAACGAGCATGGTACTAGAAGTTGCCATTATTTTGATAAAATTAAAGAGTGCATCATTAGGGCATTTTTCCGTTTGTCTCCTTCCCTCAATGAGGGGAACGAGAAAACTGGGGTAAATGGATAAACAGAAAGAACAGGAATAATAAAAAACGCGATGAATGAAAGGACACAGGAGTAAATATTGAAATAAACACTGCCGTGGGCAAATTAAACCCGTACAGGAACGAGTACATACAAACGCCATATATGTACTATAAAGCAGACAAACTTGATCTAAAAAGGAGTAGAACAGAGATACTGAATAAAAAGAAATGAGCAGAAGTGAAGGAGAGTCGAGAATAAAGAGAACAAGATAACAAACCTAGTTAATTATGAATATGCTGGAGCCAGTAAGAACCACGTATCAAAATTTCCAGGGATATAAACTATTCCAAGGCATTTTGACCCTCGCTGAATACTTATATAACTTGATTTGATTTTTTTTTATTTTATAGCCCAACTTTTTGGCGTAAAAAAAACCCCCAAAGTTTCTTTAGGAGCAAACCATTATAATGGAGTCAGAAGTTTTAACCGAGAAGTTTAAAGAAGCCTCGTAGGAAGAATTCTAGCCACCCCATACATCAATCTATTTCAAGCAAATAAGTTATACCTAAACGGCGAAGTCGATGCTATTTGAAATCGGCTCTTTGTAATGCCAATAGAAATTGGGACAGAATTAAACATCTGCGTGCCTCTCTTTCACTAAGAAGACTCACCAAACTGGACACGATAGTTAAACAATACATTCGGATACAATGTCGCGTAGAAATACAAACACTGGACCGAGAACATCTTGGTCGACCATTCGCTTCTTTATCCTATCCCAATGCTTCATCTCAATCCTTTATTCATACGAGCCTTTCAAATCTTTACTCGAGAGCCTTCCTCTCAGCGAACGCGTATTCAGGACCTCGTCTCTATAATAAAGCGCGTCTGTGCACATACGCGAACGCAATCTCTGGTACGCAGATCACTCTGAGTAGAGGCACGAAGGAAGGAACAAGCTCGCGGAAAGAGAGGCTTGTTTTTTCCCCGCGTCTTATATTTTATACGATGCATCAATGGGAATTTATGCAAATGTTGCATTATCGCTCGATTGCAGAAGGTAATTCCCGACTATTTTTCAGTTTTTTTTTCAAAGGGGCTACGCGCTAGTTAACTTCTTTATAGGAAATGATAAGCCAATCGGACGGTCTAAGCAATGTGTACAGTGAGAGAGAGAGGCGAAAGCTAATATCAAGCGCGTGCACGAACGACATAACCGAACCGAACCCTGGGGAAACTTTCCGTGTGTGTCTTTCTTGCTTGACCTTCGTGATCTTGAGTTCATCATTGTGGCGAGTTTGTTGATCTAACAACAAAGCACTGCACTAGGGGTAAAAACCCAGTCTTCCCCCCCCCCCACTCCCCTGGCCTTTTTCCTATTTCAAACCACCGTGACCACCCGGACGGGTGACAATAGAGCAATCAATAATTAAAACTTAATACTGCAAAAAATATGCGCATACATATATATTATATATGTATATATATGCGATTTACAGCATTAGAATTATGGAGGACAAACGTGAAATTACTTTAAATAATTTATATTTATTCGCAAATTTTATCCCCTTTTAGTGTTCAAAGAAAAGTTTCAAATTAAGGCCTGAAAATGGCTTCTTCGTTTCAGACAGGCGATGGCAATAAACACCTGTGTCCCGCGCCTGTCCCTACATCTTCCTCTCAACACACACACACACACAAACACACATATACATACATAACGCGCACTGAATAACCGCAAAAGTTCTTCCGCCGGTTATCTATTAAAGTTCAATTACCTCTATCAAACGTAGATTACACGCACAGATACATACAGAGGCGTACGTATTTCAGGCTTGGTAGCATCCCTTTCATGTGTGTAGATTTCGCCTTCTGCTGGCGCTCGCGCCTCCCGACAGACAGGCGAGGAGGGAAGTCTTGACACTCGACACAGAGGAACCGGAAGAGTGGCGAGGCGAACGGAAAGAATGGTCCATTTCATTTGAATCCCGCGGCCGCTTAGGTGAATTTTCTCATCTTCCTCCTCATCGCAAATTTACGGGTGCAATTTTAATTCACATCTTTTAAAGCGGCCTATGGGGGAAGGGGGAGCCTATGTAAGCACGCAGCAGCATTAACGTGCACCGATACTTGTTAGTTAATCGCGGCCCCCGTCCATTTTTAAACGTGGATAAGGTCCCCTGATTGGATGAATCTTACATAAAGATCAGAATGACAATCGCAGAGAAGCTCGTAATCACTAGGGGCGGTCCTCATTGTGTTTTGACACCAAACAGCGGACAAGGAACCATACGAAGGTCACCCGATCCACGTCAGGGACATGAAAACCCCTTCGTGAGGTTCCGAGGCGGAAGAGTGATGTACTGTGTGCGAAGAGAGGAGGAAAAGACGGTGGCGTTGTGAAGGGCTGTGTGTGATGATGTACGTGATCGGACCTGGCTGCGTGTGTGACCCAATTCAGCCCCTCATTGGTGGCCTCCCAAATAGTCAATAAATGAGAAAATCACACCAGTAAAGAAACGCACTTAAGAGCACGAAAAATGATAAGAGTACTTATAGAAAATGGTATTTAAAAGACTTTTTAAAGAGTTGGTAAATGAGTTTTTGCCAACCCAATTGTTATGTTTACAAAATGTCTAAGGAAATGAAACTCCCAATGGTATGCTCCAACGCTTAGGTTGTGCCTCTTTAAAATGGTGAGGGAAAATCTAAAGTCTCTTATCAACCACATATAACACATATGTAAAAAGTTCTAACCAATTTGACTGCAATCAGTAACGAATTGAGCAAAATAAGTAAGTTTATAACGATTTCAAAAATGCTTTTAACACCGTGTCACATAAAACTTAATGAAACTAAAAGTGCATGGAATAGGGGGCATAGTACATATGCTCATTTAAGGGGTGTTCAGTTTGGCAATTAATTCAACGAACTAATTCACAAGAAATACCCGTCTACAAAGCTAGGTGTTCATTTAAGTTTTAAGACATTAAAAAAAATGAGTGAAAGAAGGGGGTCCTTATCTTCACCAAACTCATTATGTCGATGCTTGAGATTTTCATGCCCTTGGAGTAGAACAAAGGAAAATTAAAATTAATGACATTTTTCAAGTCCCTCTTCAATTTGCTGACCAAATTGTAATATTTCCTCAACTCCAGAAAAACTGGAATCAATAAGATCTTAATCGTGACAAGCTAATCTCAGAGACTAGAAACAAGTTTTAAAGACAAATGCACAATGGCTATGCAGAGGATAGAACTCTTGAGCAGGTGAGAATAAGTTTCTTTTGATGCGTACACAAAAAAACGTCCCGTGCGGGCTACCGGTGCCAACCCGCGCCGCTCGAGTAGGTAACAAATGACATGTTCCAATAATTAAAACAAATTATTTACACAATGCAATTTACCGGCTCTAACATTTGAAAGTAAACTAAGACACTATAAGAAGAGCACAATTCAGAGCACCCCCCCCACCCCTCCAAGAATGACGCAATGTCCCAATGAGACTATAGGAAATATACAATGGACCGATGTAATTCGTACGAGATCCGTTCCAAGAAATTTACTAGGAATCCCCCTTCGTTTTCTCTTTTGAATATAGAAAACCTTTATATTCCTTCAAACAGGGTTGACTAAGTTAAGATATTTCTCTACAACTCTGCCGCAAAAGAAAACAATACGAGATATTTATATAAACGATAGATTATAATTCAACAGAGAATTAATATTTGATGCAACATTAAAAAGGGTTAATAAATAAGTTATTAAAAACGATATGTGGTTATTCCACAGATAAACAACTCCAACGTTGTTTTGTTTGTGTTTTTTTAATTACTTTCGCTTGACTCTAAAGGCCTATCCTAATCACTCGTATCTGTTGCTATTCATTCGTCGCAGAAAGTAATATTTTCCTAGTTATTAGCACTTGAAATTAGTACTTTCATTGCAGAGATTCAAGAAATAAATATCACCAACGATGATACTAACTTAACTACCATGTAGATGGATAGAGGTAAGTAGGTGATTGAAACAAGTTTAGTTTTAACCTGTCGAATTACTAAAAGTGGAAACTTTGGCTATGTCCACGTCTTGTCGCTAGGAATAGGATTCTTGATGGGTCCTTTCCGACGGGAAAAAACACAAAACCTAACAACTAACCGAAAAAAAAAACAAACTAAAATAACTCACAAAAATTAACCTAGCCTAAAAACAACTAAAAATATTAACCTAGCAAGGATTAATTTGGGTGTTCAACACAAGCTATTTATGACAAGATGGCTGCGAATCTATTTTTCGTTATATCGTAATTTAACATGTTCAAGCATTAATTATTCGAAATGCTATTTAGTGTATATTTATGATATATAGTATATAACATTTTGCGAATTTAAAAAAAATAGAAATATTTATAAAACAAGGTCAGCTGGCCAAAGTCGGGTGCTCTCACTTATACTGATTTATCACCTTCCGACTTTCAAAACTTTTAATAATTCTCAGACTAACCTTGGGAGGACTTTGACAATTATATTATTTGAATGAGAATGTAAACAACATAAGGGTTTCAAATTTCGTTAGAATCCGCCGAATATTGATGTTATTGCTAAATAATTCCCGGCTAACCTTGGGAGGACTTTGGCAATTATATCATTTGAAAGAGAATATAAAACAACATAAGGGAATCATATTTCGTTAGAATCGGCCGAATAGTTACAATGTTATTACCAAAATAAAGAATAGCAAAGCGGAGACCGACGGCCCGCCGACATCGTGAGAAGAGCCTTCAGTTGCGTTGACTTTCCCTTCCGAGCTACGGTGTAGGGCTTGCCTCAGCGATTCGTTCAAATGCAAACATTATTAGTTTGTTTTTCATTTTATTGAATTATTGACGTTTTAAAATGGCGTTCAAAGGGAAAACAAAATTTGCTTACGACGTAATCATGAGGCAAGCCTAAGGTGCGGTACTTTGAGCTTCGCAGGACGTCATACGACCTATCCAGCTTTGGCAGGGTTTTTGGTCTGAAAATTTTAAAAGGTTTCCACTACATATTATCATCATCACTTCACTAACTCTATAATTTAAGAAGGGTTTTTTTTTAGCATTTGAATAATAATTTCATCTTAGTTTGGTTATGACTTATGTTTTTTTTTATCAAAGTTATTTCTAATCATCATTTTTTTTATAATATCAAAAAAAAATGGTGAAGTTCAGAAATAAATAAGTATCGAAATTTTGTGAATTTTTTAAAACCCAAAGAATTACAATTGGCGAAGTTCAGAAAAATTTATAAAAAATTAACCATGGCTGCTTTTTTTGAGATTTTAAATTTTAACCTTAGTAGCGAAGCGCACGCTCCTCCCGTAGGGGGGAGTGTGAAGAGTACCTCTTTATTAGATAGAAATTAACTTAGATATATATTAAAAGTATTAAAACCCCAAAATATTAAAAAAAAACAATAAAACCATGGGTTGGGAGGGGGGGGGGATAAACACATGTTTTTTTTAAGGAACCAGTTTTTCTTTTTAAAGCACCACTGTTTTTTTTAAGGAACCAGTTTTTCTTTTTAAAGAACCACTGTTTTTTTAAGGAACCAGTTTTTCTTTTTAAAGAACGACTGTTTTTTTTAAGGAACCAGTTTTTCTTTTTAAAGAACCACTGTTTTTTTTAAGGAACCAGTTTCTCTTTTTAAAGAACCACTGTTTTTTTTAAGGAACCAGTTTCTCTTTTTAAAAAACCACTGTTTTTTTTTTAAGGAACCCGTTTTTCTTTTTAAAGCACCACTTTTTTTAACCCTGTATGAAGGATTTTGAAGCTGGTTGAAGGATACAGACTTTAAAAAAATGTAATGATGATTACGGAAAAATAAGAAAACAAACGTTAAGGAAAATTGATGATAGAATCATTGATATGTAAATGTTGGCAATTATTTTGAAGAAATTAAATAACAGGTTATGTTGTAGGAAAACACATTTTAGGAAGGGTGAAAATTGAAGGTAACATTTAAAACTTTCCCTTTTCTGTCAATTTTTAACTACAGTCTTTAAAAATCATTTAGAATGAATACATTATCTAAATTTTTTTAGAAGAATTTTATGCGTTAACTCTAGTTTTATTGAAAATGTTGAGGGGTGCCAATATTTATGGCATATATATATATATATATATATATATATATATATATATATATATATATATATATATATATATATATATATATATATATGAAGGTCAAAACAAAGCACGCTATTGTTAAATTGAAATTTATTAATTTAGATTTGAACGTTTCGATGACTTAGCCTCATCAAATCCAGAAAAATAAATATAAATTTAACAACTTTTTCTAATTTGTGCTAATGTTATTTTATCCCAACCCCTTTTTTATTCATTTTCATTAAACTCTTCCGCTCGACCTTTCTAAATCATCTCTTGACGAGTGCTCGAAATGCATTAGTTCAGGGGATTGCAATCTGGCGATTGCGGGGAATGGTCGTCTTTACCACTAAAAGTTATTGCAGTCTTTTGCAAATAGGTCTGCTTAAGCACCCTTGTCTGAGATGTTGCGTCGTCTTGTTGCAATAGGAAGGATTATTAGGGCGTATATTCTGGCATTTTTGTACGCATGAACCTTTGTTACACATTTCTCATCATATTTTATTAGTAATAAAATGATAGTGTGTGTGTTTGTTTAAAGTTAATGAAACTTTTAAACAGAGCTTGAGCAGAATTGCTGTAAAATTCATGAGTGTGTATATATTTATGCTTGGATTCATCTTTTCATTTTCCTGTGGGTTAATTTTCATATATATATATATATATATATATATATATATATATATACACGAACTGTGATATATCTATTCTGATATCTATAAAATGGGGAAAATGGAGGCATAGCTGTTTAAAACTTTGCTCATTGGAGCCTTTTTATTTCTTTGAATTTTAATAAATCTCTTTTCTAATCTAAGTTTAAATGTCAAATAGCGTTCATCAGCTCACAGCCGATTTTATCTCTTCAAGGCCTGAATTAATGGATACGGTGCACGCGTGTATCTCTGCATACACACGGTCCCCCAAGCCAAATACCCCCTCCAAACCTTGTCCTGGGTTCCTCCTGCGGGGTTAAAGGTCACGGGCTGAGGGGGTGGGAGACAGTTGCTTTCAAAAAGGGGTGCTAGAACCAGTGTATCTGAAAATGAAGTGCTGCAGGAAAAGAACCCGAAAAAAAAACACAAAACAAGTGATGAACATGTTCGAGGTTGACTGTATTAAGTGACGGGTGTTGTGTAGTGTTTGAGATGCCATCCACTTGGGTGTTGGTTTTGAGGAGTAGGGATCGTAGATGTGGGATATGTTTGAATAAGTCGAAAAATAGAGATGAGAGAATGGCTCCTTGGGAAACGCCATTGTGAAGCGGCCGGGTTGCATGAGTTGTGTCGCTTCGATTTGTCTGCTGAAGATGAAGTTTGTTAATATTTTTTTATCTTTTTACCGAATGTGAAGGATTTGTTATGCAAGCATGTGTTTTGGTAGTGCCGAAGGCTTTATGTTTATGGCAGCGAGAAGTGTGTGTGGGGGGTTGGGGGTGGGGCTTGAGGTGCGTGTGGTGGGTGAGTGTTTGCTGAAGCCGTAGTCTGTCTTGTGTGAGCGCAGTGATGAGTGTCGTGAGTGAGTGTTTTTTTCGGACGTGTTGCTTCTGGGATGGCGAATATTTGGACTTATTCTTTTGTTGTATTAGTTTTTCGAGTGTTTTGGATTGTGTGTAAAGTAGTAGTGAGATGGAGCGGTATGAGTTGGGTCGTGTTGGAGGTTTGGTGAAAAGAATTCGAGAATCCAGATCAAAGATCCACGAGAGAAGAGTCCGAAAAGAATGGAAGTAGATGTATAGGTTTCAACGAGTCAGGTAGATTTAAAGATTATCAAAATTAACCCGTGGATTTGAACAAGGTCAACAAACCTAAGTCACGTGCTGTCAATTATTGACTTATGATCTTACGACCTTCAAAACTTTTAATAATTCCCGGAGTAACCTTGGGAGGACCTTGGCTATTATATCATTCGAAAAAGAATGTAAAACAACATAAGGGTTTCAAATTTAGTAAGAATCGGCGAATAGTTACGATGTTATAGCCGAAAAACTCATTGAGAGGTAAAGCGGTTACCGCCCGACCGACCGACTACGGACCGACATAATAACTTATAAGAGTCGCGTGCACGCCACTAAAAGCCTTTCATACGGAATCCAAAAACCAAGGGATATTGCTGCTTATTTTATATAAGAAACGCTGCGATTAATATTTCTAAACTGTATCACTATTAGTGTGCCCAAAATATAAGCTTACAGTCAATCGAATGATTCTTGTTTTGTTTGTTTTTCTTTGGAGCTCAGTTGTCTATAAGGAGTATAATTAGCTAGGTGGAGATTAAGGGAGATCGATCGATAGCTTCCTTTTCTCATTATCCATCCTGCCCTTCTCGCTCACTACACGTTTTCATCTGGGATTTTTATCGAGTGATTAAGAGTTGCAAAATATTCGTCCAACTGATTTTAAGTATGTTAAACCTAGTACTTTTAAATAGTCGCGCGAGTTTATAAGTAAGAACTTTTGCGGGATTGTCGTATTTACCATGATGAATCCATTTTCAGAGCGTTTGATTTTCCTCCCAACTCGAATAATGAGCAATAATTTTTGTCACTGAACCATTTAAAACACTTGTTTCAAATAGCAACGAACTAATCGTAAACTTGCAGTTTAATAATCACAGCCTGCTCTCGTGACAGTTGTTTTTTTTTAGTATATTTTAAAACCATCAGGGAACAAGTTTGGACACAATAGTCCTAAAAACCAAGACCAATGAATTGAGCGAGTACAGGACCAGACAAAATCCAGCCCTTGAAAAATACCAACGAAAGAAATCAGAAGTGGGAAAAAGTTACGTTTCTCCGAATGACGCATTTGTGAGGCGACGATAAAGCGATTCACTTCCAAATTCAAAACATCGTGAACATGAAGGGACGAAGGTAGGAGTGGTTGAGCTGTACTTTAAAACAGGTTCATTGGTTTAAAGTTGGTCTAGAAATTTGGAGAGAGTAAGAACTTTCAGAATGGTTTTTTTTTGTATCAACCTTTGCTTGATCCTTTTAATTTCCGTAGCTCTTGTCTTCTCGATCTGGTTCCCATCCCGCGGCTAGCTCCCCCCCCCCCCCCGTATATTGGATCAATCTAGATTTGTGTCGTACGGGTCCGAAGTCTTCTACTTGTCTTCTGTATCGGTTCCTCGGGCTATGGACCCTTCAACTAATTTCATTTCCTCCAATGAAACTCGTTTCAAAAACGTGCAGAAGGAGATGCCCGCCGTTGGTTTAGCCTAATAATTGGGTTAAAAAAATGAATCTAAAAAAGTAAAGCAGAGTTAATGAGGGGGGGTGGGGTCCACCGTGACTCAGCAAGTCGGAGGTAGAGAGCGAAAATATGGCTTATTTTGTAAATTCTGCAGAAAGGGAAAGCGAAAGGGAAGTTCAGAGAAGTCCAAAAATCGCAACAAGGAGTCTTCGATCGGAAATACCAGGGGCAAGGTAAAACAGATGTTTATCGCAGAAGGGGAAAGACTACCGAATACGGTAAGTCTGGTACACCACCGAATACGGTACGTCTAGTAAGCCAAGACCACACGGAAAATGAAAAACTGTTTCCAACAATTGGATTAGAGCCCAAGTCAGATGAGATTGCGCCCTTGGAACAGCGATTTTAATTTCATTTTTACGAGGAAACAGAAAACTGGGGCTCCAGACAGCGGTAGAGCTTTTATTGGAAGCAGAGATAATGGAGAAAGAAGAAAAGACAGAAACGATCGACTGAAAACGAAAGATGACCTTTTTTTGCCCAAACAAAACGCATCGCTCATAAATAGCGGAGCCAGGAAGTCACATTACTACATTGTCTCGAGGAACAGTAAGATGGTCCTCGTAAGATGGTGTGCCTTGACCTCCCTCGTTGGGATTAGGCGGCGATGCCTGTTCCTCTCCCAGGTGAACCGAAAGGCCATCTTTGAAGCTTGGCAAATCCGGCAAAGATGAGAGCTGAGTAGACATGAATGAAGGTCTAGCCTCCGACGAGCCTCGGGTCATGAAAAGGAGAGAATTCGTTTCCTCCGAGATTCGAATAATGGTTCCCATATCCGCCCGAGCGTTCGAGACAGTGCGCTGGCGTGACTTTCAGAAGAGAAAACCAACGAGGGCATCTTCGTAGAAAAAAAAGGTTTACACAAACTTAAAGCACTCGAAAACGAGAAACACGCAACTCTCTTGGACTTGCTTCTCCGTTTCGCAACCAAGGCACCCCCCCACCCTCCCACCCATTCTTGTGTTCTGTAGTTTTTTATCACAGTCACACCGTATGTTGCGTATCTCAGTGGGAACGTAGAGTTTCGCTGTGGGATCCGAACTATATGGGTAGTTACAACGTATGGTAGACGACACAAAACTAGGATCGATATCGGAATCCCATTCGGCGACTAACCAGGCACAATGTTGCTTAACTTTGTTCTTGAAGGGAAGCGGTGTTCACACTAGGCTGGGCCATATCCCTCCCATAGAAAGAGAGGGTGGGAGGAGTAAAAATAAATCGAGGATTAAAAGACTCCTCTTTCGAGGGGGGGAGCATCCCCCCAGAAAGCCGTATGATCTCACTAATAATAATAATAAAAGTAATAATATAAATAATATTATTATTATTATTGGGAAAATTGTTTAATCCAACGGCGTCTCAGTAATTACTAATTCCGCGTGGACAGAATGAGGCGTCCCCTGGCGGACGATACAAGAACTTTTGCACCCAGGGTTTTCATTTCGAAATCGTGACTTCGAGCCCCCTTAACCCCCTTGTAATACTTGTTCCCCCGTCACTGCTGGCGGCGCCACTTCCCCATCTAATTTCCCTCGCCAGACCCATGACCCTGCTGATGAACGCACGCTCTCTTTCAGCCATTTCCACCCCCGCCCTTCCGAATCTCCTCCTGTCTGGGCGAAGCTTCTTTCTTGGCCGGTGCGAAGCCGATCTCGTGGGTCATCGGGCGTTTGGGGTATGGTGGGGTTGGGGGCCTCCTTTCTTTTCCTCCTTGCCTATTTTGCCTTCGTATGCACCCCACCCTTCCCTCCCTCTATTCTCAAACCTCCCTCACTTAAGAAAGCAAACAACTCCCACACTCCTCTCGAATTACTTCTCACAAATTCGTTACCGTGTACACAAAAGCATAATGACACACCTATTTGGGCGCGCGCGTGCGTGATACTCTCCAACACACCTATAAAACAATTTTACGTCAAATTTTATTAAATTACATGCCGTGTGACCGTCCATAAAAGAGCATCGTGTAATTAAATTTATTTTGTCAACGCAATAAGCCATAAAAAAAGGTTCCCTTTCATCAAACTAGGGGGGAGCGGGGACCATGACGTAACCGAAGAGACGTAGTGATGAAGGAGGCTTAGATCGAATCTAAGGTTGACCAAGAATAAAGGAGACGAAGAGGAAGGAGAGCAAACGAAGGGAAAGAAAAAGGAGAGGAAGAGAATTTTTTTTAAGTGCCCATCTGGCGACTGACCCCAAGGACAAGTCGCCGAAAAAGAAAAAATAGCCTAAGATTGGTCTATTTTGTTAAAAAAACACCACAAAAATAAAAGAACCAAACAAGCAACTAAAAACAAAAAGTATAGGAAGAGGAGGTACGCCCTTCCCAGGGTCCCGCGCTTATTTCCAGTAATTTTCTCATGTCCAGGAACCCGGCAGAAGATCTCGAGATCTGCCCGGCTCGCGGTAGCCATGGCTTCATGGATACAACGAACCAGGGGATGCAGGATGCAGAGATTCCAATGCCCCGAGAGCACTCGTAATGCTTTGTAAGTCGCTATAGATTACAATCCCGTCTCCAAACCGAGCACAACCTGTTATCATCTTCCGTATTGAACGGTGTATTGTAACAAGTTTGGCCGTGAAGATAGACGCAGTGCTTGATAGAGCCACGCTGAGTTCAAACAAGGGGGATAGGGCGTGGAAGCCGACCTCCTCTTCGGATTTGGAACAATCTGTGTACACTAGCACGGTTGCAGAATAACACGAAGGCGTAGCGAGAACTAATCAGGGATCGTACCCTCATCGGAACCTATCTCTAGCTAGACGAAATTCACCGAGGGTGAAATTGTTCGGGTGGCAAATGTAGGCATATCGCTTCTTTCTGAGACCCTCCTCATACTCGGTATAACACGAAGGAAGCGGACGGCGTGCAAAATGACCAGGCGTTCTAGGAATAGTAGTTAAGCCCACGGCGATATGATTACCGGAGAACAAAATGGCTCATCCACCGACCGAAACTCAACTGGGACAAAGAAATCAGTCATTTCCTGAAATGCAGACTACCGCGCTACGACGTGGCGAATGTCACCGGTGTCGAAGTCGGTTGACGGGGGAAATGTCCACAGAAATAGTAATATACCCCATACCCTGGTGTAGCTGCATTGCCACTGCCCGCAAGGAGGCATTCAAAGTGACTTTCAGACAACACGCTACCATTAGTGAAGCGAATAACAATGAAGCGTTTGAAGCCAGCGGGCTCGAAAAAACAGAGTAGTTTACCGATGAGGGAGGCCAACGTTATCAAGCCGTCTTCACCCATTTTACTGACAAATTCGTCTCACTCTGAGACTGAGCCTTCACGCCCGGGGGTGCCTGATGGCACCCGAGACTGTACGTGCCTGCTGCCGAAACGGCAAGAGATAAGTCCATCTCCGGAACTCCCTCGAAAGGAGAGGAACACCTAATTTTCCTGTTCTTTGTAGTTTTCATTTTATTTTAAGAGAGGATGGGTGGAGGGGGCCTTTTTCTCTCCACCCCATGAAAGGGCACCAATGCTGCAAAGGTGCAACATTCTCTTGAATCTGTGACCATTTCGCAACAAAGGCAAATCGTCTTGATGGGTTAACCCAAGGGATTAAAGTCTCACCGTGGCAACAAACATCGGGAGCATCGCCGACCTGGCTAAGTGGAAAAAACAAACCCGACAAAAAAAGAATGAAACATGAAATATGCCGTCTCTATGGCAACGGGAATTCAGTTAATTTATTTAACGCCATGAGGTCTCTGTGGTTACGGGAATTGGATTCATTAACGCTGTGTAGGCCTTAAGCACTGCGGAGCATATGAGGCTCACTAAAAAATAATTATGTTTGTTTTTCTTGAATAAATGTTACTTGTGAGGCCAAATTTTCTAAACATTCCTGTAGTGAGGATTTCTACATAAGAGATGATGCTCTGAAACGGAGTCGGAGCGTCAAAAATCCCTCTGGGTGAATAGAGCGGCCCTAGACGAACCGTCTTCTGGTTGATCATTTTCTTCTTAACAGGCGGCACTAACGATTTTTTTTTTTGTATTTTGGGTAAAAATGAAGAGAGGGAAAGAGAGATAAAAAAAATCAACAAAAATACGAGAGGAAGAGTGAAAAGAGCCCTTTAACGTGGGGGGGGAGCACATGAGACGATTTTTTAAATTTAATTTAAAACGCGATAGCAACGAGGCCGTAGCTCGCAGAAACTCAATAAACAGAGATCTGTAAATATGAAGTGTGTAAGATCCTCGCTCATACATTGGGGCCGGGAGGGCACAGGCCTTCTCCAGATGTCACCTGCCATCCCATTGAGAGTGTTAAATCACACAATGGAAAGAAACGGGATCAGTAAACCCACCAGCCTAACCGGAGCAAGAGAGAGGGGCAAACCATCCACCCCCCCTCTCGGTCCTGACCAGGGATGATTAAATGAAAGCTGGTTGGCGACTAGCCTGCAAAATTAGTTCCCTGGCCAAGAAAGGCTTGTCAAAGAGAGTAGAAAAAAAGATTAAAATGGAACTGTCCAAAAACAAATAAAGCCCAGGAAGTCTCAATCTAGTTGGATATTGTAGGGGCACGAGTGCCCGGGGGCGTGTTGCATCTCCACGCACCAGGTGCAATATTATACACGCCGCATCCTCCCCCCAACACACACTTTGCTGTCGGATCAGACGAAAATTGAATTATTTGCTTAGTGGAGAACGAATATCTGTGATAAATTTAGATAATGAAGGATTATAGTGAAATTATTGATAAAATCAATATTGTGAGATGGTGTGGTGATGTCGAGTAAAGTTTAGTGATAGTGAAAATAGGAAGGACCTGGCTCACTGGTTTGAATTCACTTCCTTGGCAATGTCTTGGTAAGCTGACGCGTTCCCTTTTCCCTCTATACCCCTTATTTTTGTCTGCTATTATCCCCTCTTTATCTTCCCTAGGTTTAAGGACCTGCCAGCTACCTCGCATTCTTAGAAGAGAAGCTTTGGAACCTACGAGTATATAAATAATCAGGCAATGGCTTCGCCACTCCCCCCAGCTTGCGCTTCGCCAATTATAATAATTTTAAAAAGGAATTCTAAACTAAATTTTCCCCCTTTCAAAATATCACGTTGATAAAATAGTTATAGAAGAAGATATATAAAAATAAATTTTCTGAACTTCACTATTTGTAATTCTTTGGGTTTTAAAAATTAACAAAATTTCGATACTTATATTTATTTCTGAACTTCACCATTTTGTTTTTGATATTATAAAAGAATTATTAGAAATAAATTTGATTAAAAAAACATAAGTCATAACCAAACTAAGATGAAATTATTATTCAAATACTCAAAAAAATCCCCTTCTTAAATTATAGTTAGTGATGATAACGACTCACAAGTCACAAGGAGACCAGGACTTGAGAGGTCCTGGGCGTTGGGAGCGCGAATAATGTGAATATCGGTTTGACCCCAATATCCCTCCCTTGCATGTAAGGGGCTGACCACCCCCCTGCGGCCATTCTAGGGTGAATAATGCTGTACATCGTATGGCGGGCGGGCTTTACTCCGTTGGCATGTCGGCCCCTAAATTCTCGGGTCCCTTCTGTTTGTCTATCCGAACAGATTTTCATATTCTGATCTTCTTGTTGATGATTAGTACTTCGTAGTAAGGAAATCCTCCCTGTCTCCTTGCCTATTTGGCTGTTCAGCTAGGAGCTGCGGCTTTTGGGGTGCGACCGTCCCCTGGGCACCAAGACTGCTCAGACGGGAACGGCTTTTTTCCCACTTGCCTGGTCGCAAGCTTTCCAATCTTTCACGTGTTGGAAAACTAGCGAAAATTGTGATTACGTTGCTATAGCGAAACCTCGCCCAACCTTGGTTTTGAGGTAGTCGAGAAATTTAACGACACACCTCTTACTGGTGGAAGGGGTCCAGTCTTAACATTTCCCATTGGTAAAAGGGGGTTTCGGTTTACCACTTTTGGAGCCGCCCTCGGGCAGCTTCACCTTTGAAGGGGGTGCGCCCCACCCCTTGTGCTTTTTCAGGGGTCCCTCCAACCTTCTTCAGGCGTAAAACAGTGTTTTCCTCTCATGTTCGAGTCGCCAAAATTGACTGGTTATGGTGCGAGCGGCTCAATAGGGCCAGAGCCTCCTTAGAGGGTTTGGGGATAGCTGGGGCTCGTCGGTCGTGCCAACCACCGTATTGAATACGCGCCATGACCTTATTATGGTCGTCGTGCCTGCCCCCTCTGCCGATGGAGGTTGGCTTGCCGGCCCGAATGACTTCTTTTAAAGGCCATAGGACTAGTCAGTTCCGGGTATGAATCTCTGATACTTTGGGGATTAGGGGGGCGCGGGGGCCATTTAGAACTACTTCAAAATGTGGAAATGGTCCCGGAGGTGCCGCCACCCCAAGATACTAGGCTCTTCCATGGGGGTGAACAAAGACTCGGTGGAAGACACCCCCAGCCAAAGTACCTTTGGGATCTCTTGGGTTCCGAAGGACCCATGTACCTTTGGGATCTCTTGGGTTCCAAGTGACCTATGTACCTTTCACCCACTCTCCTTCCTCTAAAGTGAAGGAGAGTGTGTAGTTGGAACTAAAACATTTATTTTACGAACTCTTGTTCAATGAACGTCATTATTTCCCGTTAGGTTGGCATTTTTTTTAAGACTACAACGAATGCTCGTCTTGTAGTAGTGGTTCGCCAACCTGCCTTTATCCAGGCGGATCCCTATCAGATAATGAAATATACATAAGGTCAGTATGACAATCGCTGGTGAGCCCGTGCGTACCAGGGGCTGCCGGTCCTCTTTGGGGAAAGGTGCCGGGAAGTATTGTTTCGACAGCAAACAGCGTTCAGGTGGAACCATCGTCACTCCGAGGAAGGGGGTCTTGTTCCGCATCAGAGGTATGTGGATACAGATACCCATCGGCAGGATTCCTTGGAACAGTGTATATGTGTGTGTGTGTGTGTGTGTGTGTGTGTGTGTGTGTGTGTGTGTTGTATTGCGAGTACGAGAGAGGAAAGAAAGCAGTGTTGTAATTGGCTATGTGTGTAATGAGAAGTTTAAGTAAGATCTACCCATCCGAATACAGGGCTGAGCTCAGCGACGTCCACCAAATGGTAGCCAGATCTCTACGTGCGGCTGACGTTTGTGTCAGTTCTTGCCGGGATCGAACCCAGTACCGCGATCTTGGGAGACCAACGCCGTATCCACTCGGCTAGCAAAAGCTCTAATGCTCGTCTGATAGCATTTTCTATGACCGATAGGTGGGTTAAACTACCTTCTTCGGTATGTTACCATGGTAACGCTATCTACGTACCTCACCAATCCGAGATGTCGTTGTTATATCTCTTCCTAACATTTTTTTAACGTGTTTCCTAATATTATCTTTATGCCATTGAAATTGGACAGAAATATCTCTAAACTTAAAATTTGAAAGTATAACGTGACAACGTCTATACGCATATATATGTATACTATTTTTCTCTCGCAAATAATTCTGGAAAAAAAAAACAACGCAAACAGACAACGAAAACTGGAACTCAATATAAAAAAAACAGTATTATTACAGTATATGCATAATGATTATTCTGGACTTTGTAGCCAATGAACGGTGTGTTGTTACACGGATATTGCACAATGCCCTTCACTTGTGCAAAGGCCATTACTATCCACGTGAATGCCACATCATTCAGTGCTTTCAGCGTAAACTGAAAATCAATATAAACGTTCACTGAACAGAGGCAAGAGAAATGTAAAATGAAGTCAAAAATAAAAGTCTAATAGTGTGAAAGAGCCCCGAAACATCTCCCAAAGCTTAAATCAAACCGTGCCATTGCGACAGGCATCAGAACTAAAGCCTTTAAAAGCCCAGGGGAACTATCATAACACATAAATAATGTCACCGAAATGAGGAAGTGCACCATAAGTCGCTTGCTCTGACCAAGCCAAGAAGCCGCACTGTTCTTTTTCGCGATTAAGATTCTGCCACGCGTCAAAGATGATGCTCTCAACATTGAACGAAAGGGAAATGGAACGTCTTCCTCTTACGTCATATTTCCGATACCTTATTTTACACGTTTCAAGTAAGAACTACCTGCGTTACTTGAGCGAAAAATTCCCTAAATATTTGAAAGCTCTCCTCGGCAGAAGAATTTAGGAGTGGGGGGAAAGTTTATTTACTGCAGTCCTTGCCGGTTTTGATCTTCTTTTTTTTTTACTACTCTTTTTCTACATTGCCAAGAAAGAGAGCAAAAATATAGAAGGACAAAAGGAGAAAAGAGATGGATAAAGAAAATGAGAAAAGGGGGAAAATCCATCTAAACAGCGCGTCTAAATTCGGATCACTTTCCGCAAAGGCGGGAGGGGAGCAGATCTGGGTTCTGCACAAATAAACTCGCACTAAACTCACCCAAAACTCAATTAGGGAGTTTACAGAGACGCGCTGGGCGTTCACGCAGAAGAGGGAAGGAAGGTCATGGGAGGCGTCGGCGCGTCGGTTAACACATGGCGCAAATGAATGCCAAGATAGCGTATCTAGAAGACAGCAGAGTGACATCACTCCTTCCAACGCTTTCCCCACGGGGGCGTAGCTCTGGGGAGTACCGTCGAGATCTTGGGAGTACCGTTTCGTAATGGTTGTTCTCCATTCCCTCTTCTTCTACTTTATCTGTTTTTCTCCTTGTCCTTCCCGGCACCAATAAGCCAAAGACGGAACAGAAACCTCGCCTCCTTTTAACCGATTTCGCGAGATGGAGATGGGGTGGACTCACAAAGAGCGCTGTGGTTAGCAGTAGAAAAAGAACAAGGAGAAAATAAAGGAAGGAGGGGGGGAAGGAATAAGGATTGTTAGAAGAAATTACTAGGTTTCCATCAGTAAAAGACATGGGTGTGGACAAATCAAAGTTGTAGAAGGAGCGAGGAGATACAAGAGGATGTCAGGGCCATTCTAAATATATGCTACGTAGTGGTGGGGCAGAGCCATGCTATGACGCTGTTGGTGGTCCGTCATTACCAACCCTCTTTAAAAGGATCTAAGCCCGCAGAGGTGTTTAAGTTCGTACATTTGATTTCGAATATTATTCTCTGTGTACGAACTAGTTCCGGGGTGTTTGTAATACAACCCCGTGCAAGGTTTTAATATTTTCTACATTCTTTCTTTACTGAATCAAAATGCTTTGGTTGATTGCATGTTCTTTCCTCTTCTTAATTAAAAAATTCGCCGCCCTCTATAACCGCTCGGTCAACATCAATGATTTGAAAGTTTAAGATACGACGAACAGGGAGCTAATCACGGACTCTGGTGTTTCGAAGTTCTAAAAGACTGATTATACATTCTTACTTGACTCGCTTCTTATTTGGCTGTATTATATGTATACTTTGTAGTTTTCTTTTGGTAGATAGTAAATTTATTTCCATTTAAAATAAACTTTCATGATGAATGATAGATATGCTATTTTATCAACGTTATAAAACCGCACTAATAAATGACGCGGAACATAGGCAAGTACTACAAACATAAATACGTATATTCAAGGATTGATTAAAATGAATATGGAGCTCGTCATCCTTTTACCATAATAACAGCTTCATTACGCCGAAGAATTAATTTAATTAATGTGTAGGGATTTTGGACAGTATTTAGAATTAAACGTTCTTTAAGTCATTGACGCGAACGAAGAGACTCGTTGCACAATTATGGACAGTAGGCCCTTGGTCATGTTAACGTGGTTATTACTGCGACATTCCAGGTTTTCGAATTAATTTTGATGTTCTGTCGCCGGTTTCTTAATTACTGGATTGGTACAATGCAATTCTAGAAGAATGCGCCCTCGAAAGTGAGGTGGGAGATATCCTAAACGCGGTCTGACGAAACGAAAAGAATGTAGCAAGCACCAAGAAGGTTTGTCATTTGCAAAAAGCCAAATTAAGAACGTCAAACCCTTTCGTGTTAATATCTTCAAGAAAAACAATGCCGAGGAGATTACCTTGGAAACATAATCGAGGTCAAGAAAATTGCGACATTACTCGAACAAACAAACAGATACGTACGTGAGTCAGCCTTAAAAAAGGAAAACAAATCTTTCAATTGTTTCCTGCTGTTTGTTTGTTTTTTTTTTAATATTTTCAATGGCTCACCATGTGACGAAATATTTGGTTGTGCTCAATGTTTTAATTACATTCTTATTTAGTCTCTTATGCCCCTGAGGGTGTAAGCAAACTAATGCTGGAGTATACTGGGCTGTTATTTTCATTTGAAATATAGTTTCCTGTCAAAATTCCTGGTTGTTTCTTTCCTTAACATATTTAGTTATCTTTTCAGCTTTTTCCGTGTGACGTGAGCTTCCATATGTACGTTTTTTCTCAAACTGTATGACAAGAATATTAATGTTATTTTAGCTACTCTTATTCCTTGAGACTTTGTCTCACTCACACACATACTCTGTATGTCTGCCTCTCTTACAGACAGATCAAAATAAAGTCAACAGCCACGATGGCATTTTAAATTTTGCACTACAGCTGGTTAATTATAACTATCTTTGGTTGGGCCACGAGGCAGGAAAAATGGCGTTCAAATACATCGCTAGTTCAGAGTCAGGAGGCAAGATGTCTGGTAGTTAGCTTTCTGGTGCACACAAGTAAAAATGATTACAATTTCTTTGTTATTGATATCCCGTCTCGAGGGAGGAAATCCAACTTCAGGGGCCTTAACGGAGATATTTAAGCAGTGGTTGGGGGCAAAGAAATTTCCTAGTATCCAGTCTATAACCAAAATATTCATCCTACTAGTAACCAGTCATATTTTCGACCTGCTTCCCACATTGGCATCCCGTCATCCAGGAATGATCAGTTCCAGGGGAATTGTCCCCATGGAGAAGAGAACTGAATACAAGAGCACAATTCAATTTGGCGAAATAAATGAAGGGGGGTACTTTTTTACTTTTAACCCAGGGAATAATTATTGCAGATGGGAGAGGGATGGGGCCCCGGAATGCAGGAAACATTAGCCACGAGGGAAGCGGAGTCCTGAAATCATAGTCCAGATCTTGGAATCGAGTTTGGAGTCGACCGTCAGCACGACGGAAGTGAGTACACCCCCACCCCTCCAAATTCTGCTCTGACCTCCAATCCTGAAAATAATTCCATTCTTAAACCTCATGAAACAAGAGGGTGGCCCTCTTTATTTTTTCTAGGGGGTGGGGGAGGGACAGGAAGAACCATAGTATGTGTTTTGCCACCAGACAGGGAGCGTTTGGAACTCCAATGTGGCTCAAGGAAAAGCCATCCGTTTCTACGATGAGTTTTCCCTCGAATATAAAGTGAAATAGCAACGAGGCCGTAACACGTAGATAATTATTAAGGAGATATGTAATGGAAGTGGTGAATGTAGACGAAGAGTAATGGTGGAAGATATATAGCCGAAGGTCCTCCACCACGCATTGGGGCCGGGAGTGCAAACAGCCTGTATTAGGGACGGGAGGGTACGTGGGCCTACAAATGTCACCTGTAATCCCTTTCGGCTGCTTAAAAGGAGCGATAAGGAAAAGAAAGATGGTGGGGTTGGGATGGGGGGAGGGAGTGGAAGACGTGTTAAAACGCCGCCCCAAACTGGAGCGAGGAGGGAGGGGGTAATGCCCCCCCTCCTCCTCCCGAGCCCGAGCAAGGATGAATGGACAAAAACTGGTCGGTGACTAGCCTGCGAAAGTTAGAGCCCGGGCAAGAAAAGAGCTTGGAAAGAAAGCGGCGGAAAAGGGTAAAATAGAAAGGTGTGGAAGGAATAAAACCCAGGGAGTCTTAATCTAGTTTGAGACTGCAGTGTCCACTGGGGCGTGGAGCTCGTACTGATCATCTATGTGCCAGAGAGTGTAGACTGAAAACCCCCCTCGGTGGATTCCTTCGACGAAAGTGATTTGTTGTGTATATATATATATATATATATATATATATATATATATATATATATATATATATATATATATATATATATATATGTGTGTGTGTGTTTCTGTGTGTGCGAGGGCGCGCGCGAAAGCACGTGAAAAGATATCGTGCAGTGATTGGCTATGTGTGTGAATAACTACTGCCTGGGCGGATGCATCCATCAAAACTGACTGAGTTCCCTACACCACCGAAACCTTTTCTGTTCGCCCTCAACGGGATTCGAACCCGGTACCCACACGATAGGAAATCTAACGCCTTATCCACTACGCCACGAGAGCTCCATAAATTCCTAAAGTTATCCTTCACACTGAGAGAGAAAACTCGAAGCCAATGTGTCTTGATATTGTGCAATAATAAAGGGAATCCCATTGAATAAACTGCTGCCTATCAAATCTATTCTTTAAAAGATTCCATTCAGAAGCGATTTTAAAGTCAGGGTCAAAAGTATTAGCAGGAAGACAAATCATGCGGGTCATAACTTCCACCCTTTAGTGGTTTACTGTTTCTAGGGTGCCAATACAGGGTAATCAAAAGAAGATCTACACACTTTGAAGCTGGTATGTACCACACAAAGAGAAATGCTTCATAGTCACTGTTTCCAAGGACGAATTCTCTCGATGAGACTTCCCTTTTGGCGCAATAACACTCGGAGGATATTAATTTGCGCGCTTCAGCTTGTCCACTCGTGTCTTGAGGGTGACCTATAAGCTCTCGATTCATTTACGATTTGGGGCTTGTCATGCCTGCCTTGGGAGATACGAGGTAGTCAGTCCATTTATCTCGAGTGCTCCTACAATCGAATCTTGAGGAGTACGATTTCAGAATTAGCAAACAACACGAAACTTGGTGGTAAAGTAAATAGAATAAAAAAAAAACGAGATAAACAAACTTCACTGATCAATTAAATGGCAGATAATATTCAATGGTAAATAATGTATAAACATATATTCTTCGTCCTCAGAGTAGGCAGGATAATCTGGTAGGCCCATCACGAAAGAAGGATATGCGGGGTGGAAGAATTCAGCGTCGTTCTACCAAATTATTTTTCAGCCTGAAGTCACAAGTCTTAAGAATGATTTAAACTTAGATTCGTTGCAACCAGACGATCGAGAGGCAAACTAATACTATGTTATGAGAAGCAACTTTAGAGAAAAAGTTGAGGATGACAAAGATTGTAAAACAGACCGCAGATCAAATATAATTGAGGGGTGAAAGGACGTTTTTGTTTTATAGGGGCTTTATAATCATATAAAGATTGAAGAAGCGTTTGTCTTCAGATGCCCGATCCTAGTGCAGTCTGCAGAATCGCCGCCTGTACCAGTTGTTTATTTTTTGAATAGTTGGCATCTTTGTGGTCTTCATCACGAGGCCACTGAAAGTTTGCGCGACATCGTCCGCGGAGATGGGCTCTCAGAAACCCGTCTGCTGCCAATCATGAATAAGATTGCGAAACTAACTATGCAAGGAGAGACAATCGCGGTGGCCTTTGTTAAAAGCTTCAGGGCGTCTTGAGACCTTTTGGAAAACGTGTCCCAGTCTCTTTTACCACTTAACGATGCAATAGACGGCTCTATCAGCAATAATAAACTTAACTGATTCACACTTTTTTACTATTACAATATGAATTCGCTTGGTTGGTCGACTAATTTTGCGTGATAACCAATATACAATAGCTAAGAATTGGGATTCGGCGATAAACTTAACTTCATGCCGAAAATAAAAGCCACCGACAGTGTTTGACGCCCAAGCTGAAAATCATGAAGAATCATTTCATTACTTTATGCAATACTACAGACAGCGTGAATCGTTTGAACAGCAACTTAAGATAAAAGTAGGATTGTGTCACAATTCGGGTTCTGTAAAACCATTTGACTGAATGTGGAAACGGATCATGTAAAGAATAACAAACCCAATACTGTTAGGGTTCGTTTATTCTTGAGATTGGAACTTTAGGGTTCGCTATTCTTTACATGGATACCTAAG
Organism: Ceratothoa steindachneri; assembly: GCA_963969495.1. Classification (NCBI taxonomy): domain Eukaryota; kingdom Metazoa; phylum Arthropoda; class Malacostraca; order Isopoda; family Cymothoidae; genus Ceratothoa; species Ceratothoa steindachneri. The sequence goes on from OZ018327.1 coordinate 166,665,025, forward strand.
ACAAGAGTGGTTTAGTTAAAAAGGAACCAGACAAATTATATTCATCGATTCGAAGTGGATAGATCTACATTTACAGAAACTTTACCAGTGATTAATTGGGAGAAGCAAAATGGAGTTATTAGATGTGAATTAAATGAGATTCATATTCTACATCTACATGTGAACAAAATGAACCACCTTTATTCATAGATATGCGTACATGTGCCATGTGAAGACTTCTAAGTACACACGGTGTTTTCCATAAATATTAATTTTTACCAAATCTAAGGTATAAAACCAGCGACGTTGGATATCTATCCTAACCATTAGGTTCGCTATTCTTGAGGTAGCAGTCGCCAGCTGATGCTTTAGAACAATGATTCCCAACGTGGGGTGTACGCTCCACCGGTGGAGCCTAGGGAAATTTTGGTAGAGCGTGGGCGACAGATCCAAGAATATCTTTATGACAATGAGCATCCATCTGGGGTTTTTTTTTATATAATTTTTCAAAATGGCAAAAAAAAAAACAGGTATATTCATCGAGTGAGATAAAAATTGGTCCATTATCTGACTCAGCTCATTCGCTTCAAATTGCTTGGTATCTGGGATTAAGATGTGATTGACATATTTTCTGCTTTCGTTGCAGAGCCAAGTTCTTTCTCACAAAACCAAAATGATTCACATATTTGTGATCAATAAATATGTTAGATTCTTTTGTACTCAATAATTAAGATTGCAATACTAAAAATTGTTTGATTTTTTATTTTTTTTACTCTTTTTCAACCACTTTAATTTTTCAGGAAAATTAAAGTGGGGCTGGTGGGGAGGGGAGGTTTGTAAACGCTGATTTAGAAGGAAAATATCGCTATTCTTGATATTGCATATGTTTATTTGTTTTTCCTTTCAGTTACATTGGGATCATTTTATTTGGGCTGTGAAAATTAATATTTCGCTTTCAAACCTGTAAATTTAATTAATATCTACAAATAAACACTATCAACAAATATTTTGAATTTGAAAAGAAGGGAAAGTAATCTAACCAACGAGGGAATTTTCCTTTAGTCAAAAAAGGTTACGAGAAATGGCAAACAGGTAGAAGAAAAACAAATATTCAAAATAAGATGCGTGAAAGAACCTATTATAAAAACTTTCAAGAGCGATTTTGTACAAAGGTGGCAACTTGCACCCCCTCACTCCCCTCTCACGAAAGAAAAAAAATCTTCTATTTGAAAAATGTGATCAATCAAGTTATAGCTCTTTCCACAGACCCGATGAACCAAACCTTGCGGAGGAGGAAGATCAAATTGTGAGGTAATTGAAATCCTTTATATTATAATTAGTAAAAGAGGGTTTAACTAAACATTCAAAATAAAATGAAGATATAGATCATAAATTATTATTATCCTCTTCCTAGAGCGAAAAGATAATTTTGACAACAAAATTATTTAAATCGAATGGTCGAAGGCTGATCGTCACCATTTTTTACGCGCGTATTTATTTTTTAATTTAATTCACTAACCCGTCCCTCCTTATCCATGAGATCAATTCAGAGACTGATTTCGCCGATGAAAATAATTATATGATATCCAATAGTTTCAAATGAAAAAGGATTGATAGAATCAATTCTATTCGTGTGGGGGAAGGGGGTCAGACTGGTCGAAAACGGACAGGTTTCCTTATATCTTCTACCTCGACTGCCGCGGAGGAGGAAGGGGGGGAACTCGAGGGAGAATCAATGCCACGAAATCAGAGACGGGATGATGACAGTGAAAAACGAAGCAAGGCGATCAGAATACACGAGGGGCGCTGACCACAAGACAATTTAAAGCCTCTGGAATCCACCTCGGGTGAATCCATCTCTCAAAGGGATTGGACATGCGAAGAAATGATGAAGAGTCACTGGAGCAGAGAAAAATAAATCAATCCTAAGGGACTCTGCCAAGCACATTAATACACACGACCAAACCGGCAGAGGAAGGAAGGGCGTTAAATCATAAACTGGAAGTTTATGATGTAACTAATCCGAAGTCAAGAACGGTTCGTCGCTCCAATTAAACCCAGGCAAGTTCTAAAGAAAACTCCAATTCAAAGGGAAGGCGGGAAATGTGGGTTCCTTCGAGTGAAAAAAAAAATGGTAAAACGAATTTAGTTTCACTGAGCGAAGAAAAGAGGAATGGAGGATAAAGGTGAATAAATATAATACGAATAATGAAAATGGTTAAGGAAGAAAAGCATCGCAACAGGACATCACTTTGCAAGTTTAGATGCTACCAACATCAATGGTATCTTTGGCAAGCTTGAGTCCCCCGTTAAAAGAGAAGCGGGTGATGAGGCGCAGGCAGGAGAAAACCGCCACACATTTCATCCTTCCACTATCCCTCTTCTTCCTTATTGTGCTTCCTTTTAGCTGTGCTGAATGACTTTCCTCTGTTGGATTACAAAGGTTTCCTTTACTTGCTCGATAATTAGAAAGTGCGTCCTAAAAACAGGACGCGGTGCGGGACAAAAATCAACGTCTTGCATATTTCAGTGCAGGACGAAGGCCGATTTTGTTTATTATTATTTTAAAGGGGACCCACCTGGCGACTACCTGCAGGGGCATAGACACTCAACATTACGAATCATTTTCTTAACCTACATAAGCTAAAAAAAAACAACAAAGACTAAAAAACAACCACAAAAAATGCAAGATCACGAGCTGAATGAAGGCCCCTTCAGCCTGGAGCCCGAGTATGCACTCCCCAAAAAACTATTTCACAATCGGGTGTGCACGAACTTGTCCCGATTGCAAAACAAGCGGTAGGGTAAATCCTCCAACCAAAAAGATTCTACAAGAATGTGCCTGACAATCTGAGCGATTAAGCAATCGTCATAATAAGGCTCACGGGCGGAAGGGGAGGAGAACCCCCCACAATGTAAAGGAGTGGAGTACGAGAGGAAGAACAACCCGCTATAAACCTTAGTAGTTGGAAGCCAATTTCTTGTTTTTATCACTAATGAGTGTTGAAATTGGCCCAGGGAACGCAAACCTTGGCTCCAATTAAAATGGGGATTGTCGCGACTCATTCGAGTATATTTCCTACCACAAAAATGCTGAGTTGATACCAAAGTTTCCCAATCAATCCTGTTATATAGAGCCGATATTTGTACAAACGGGGCTTCTTTTTTTTTTCTTCCCCCTACTCTTGTTATCGACGTGGGGACCGGAATGTGGCTGCCGCAGCCAGTTAATGTTCCTCGACGGGTCCCTAAAGCCCCAATTTGATCCTGATCACGAGAAGACAAAACGCAGCTTTTACCCAATAAATATCGGATGGTCGAATTCATGCGATTCTCGACACAACAAATCCACCTACGTTTCTCGCATTGCCACCCCGATTTTTCTCGCATCCCCCTGTATTAAAAATACATACACGGAGGGGGTCGCACACGTACTCGTAACGAGCATGTGTGAGCCGAAGGATGATAAAACGAATCAAAGAGGTCCCGTGAAAAAAAAGGTTCCAGGCTGAAAGAGAAACCTCTTGCATTTAAAACCTTCCGGGAAAGATCCTAAAAGCTGGATCACGGCCCTCAAGGATTCAATTCTGGTATGGGTCGCAAGTACCCGGCGATAGCCTATTTCGATCTTGCTTCATCTCCTCTTAACAGCTTGTAAAAGAGAAACAATCCTTCCTAGGACGAATGGCTCAGACGCTAATTAGTCAAGGAGTATACAAGCGGCGGAGTGAAGGCGTCCCTCGCGGTGTAACCCCAAGAGTCGGGATTAACGCGAGGCCGCGACGAAACGAGGTTGCCAAACAGCCTCGTCTCGCTGAGACCGAGAAATCACAAAGGCGTCGTTAATGACGGACATGACCCATTAATTGTTGCTGCGGCATTGCTCCCCGGGAGATGACCTGCTCCCTCCGACTCCTTGGGAGATTAAAGGGGAAATGCTTTGATCCTACATGGGTTGTAGGCCCCCACCAACGTTACCACAATCAAGTGGGGCCGCGCTTTCTATGAGGCAGGTTAGGGTGGGAGGAGGCTGTTGCATGCTGTGGGAATTTTATAGCAAATCCTTTTGTGCTAGCGGTAGGAAGTGGTTGTTCAAACGCAACTTAATCTCCACTAGAATTACATCTAAGTGTGGTGGTCCCACACCAGGATGCATCTAAGTAAGGAGGTAGTGTCACATCCACTTGGAAATGGCTGACCACGAAAACTTTTTCTTTCCCTTCGGGTGGCTTAAGATAAAAAACAACAAAAACAACCATGGCCTGCTGGCCGTTTCACTCATTAAAATGATGATAAACGCATTCACGCACAAGGGGGTGGTATTATGGTCACTTAATAATACTAAATAATAATAATAATCAATTACCTTTGAACCTGCGACTGTTCTAACCACTGAATGGAACCTTCCCCCTGGATTACGAGCTTCCTTTCCCTCCGTCATTACCATCGCTCAGGGGAAAGGAAAAGGATAACAAATGGGGGGATAAGGGTGGGAAAAGCTTCCTCACGGTAGGACCCTGGTACACAGTTCATGCTCTCACTAATACCCCAATGCCAACAGTTTAAACCTCACTTTGAGTCCCAGGGTGAATGAAGGCCGGGCCTGAGTATTCAGTGGACACAAATCCCTGTTAGTATTATTACTTACTAAAAAAAAAAGAAATAAAAACCAACGTGATAAAATATGTCACAACAGTGATGAGGTTAGGAGAAGGGAGAATGTGAGGCATATACTTCGGCCGAGTCGAGTAGCGAATGACAAGTGTCACATTTCCACCTGTTTGAATTTGAGAACCGAAGAATGCAGGAGAATCGCATTTCGTGTGCACAGTGCCTCTTCAAGGAGCGCCCAAGAGGCTGAAAAGTAGCGAGTAAAAACCACCTCACAAGACATAATCGCGGTGGTGTCATGAGACGAACGTATCCATTAAAGTTTGGCTACTCAAGTCATAGAGAGAGCGACAGAGTGCTCTCCCTTCCTTGGCCACCTTCGGGCAACACTGCGACAGAACTATTAATGTGCGAAATTGAAATGTCTAACTTACAACTCGGGAATCAGAGGCAGAAGGAAATGAGGAAATTTCGATCATCTCTGGGGAGAATATCTCGGCTCCGGTGCAAAAAGAAATTGGGCCAAGAACGCGGCGTCAAAGAGACACGCACGCTTGACAAGAGTCTTGAAGAGAAAGGAAATTGCTAGTGGCTGGCCAAGGAAGATTTTGATAATAGTGAACTAACGAGGATGCAATGTATGAGGGAAGGGGGTAGAACTAGAAGAAAAGAATGAACAGAAACGTAGTAACCGAGAAAGTCAGCGGACGATGCGTCTTGAATCTCAAACCCCACCCCCGGAGAGAAGGTTGAAACAGATTGCTCGAGACATTAAACAGATACAAGATCGGCAAACAATACCCGGCGCATTGCCAACGACAGACGCGGCAGTCTTAAACAACACCTTCCGAAATTGCCAACCGTTAAACTACTTCGGAAATGTGCACTGGGTCAGGAGATTTGAGAGACGTGTGCCATCGCCAGCATCCCCTCCAGAACGAAGAATTCCGTCTGATTTGTGGAACCAATATAATGGGACTCGATTATAACAGTAATAGTTTGGAGGGGGAGGGGGCCAAAAGGGGTAGGCGCATAAAATAACAACGACAAAGGTAGTGTTGAGAACAATCAAAATGTCCAAAGATCCCTTGGCACTGATAAATAACCGGAGGTATGGGCAGTCCAAAAGCACAAAGGAAAGAAAAAAACAAGCAATATTTATTCCCATTTATCCTTTTAACTTTTATTTTCCCTACCATTGGTACAAGGTTAGGTAAACTCCAGAGGCAATGGTAGTTAGAAAACAACAAAAAAAAAGAATACTATAAAAATGTCACCTATTTGCAACTACAAAGATCGAACCAGAAGCACTTGGGTGGTGATTCTTGCGTGATCTAGCAAGATAAGAGAACCGGGGATCATCGGGCTCAAATAACAGTGTTCCGGACACCTCTGCCAGATAGTCCGGGTCCTCGATACTACTTATGTATATCTTAATTGGGTCCAGAACATGTGGGTTATCTTAAAACAAGATCAACAGACCTAAATCGCGTGCTCTCAATATTTCTGACCATATGACCTTAGGAACCTTCAAAACTTTCAATAATTCTCGGACTAACCTTGGGGAGACCTTGTCAATTATATCCTTCGAAAGAGAATGTAAAACAACATCAGGGTTTCAAATTTCGTTAGAATCGGCCGAATATTTACTATGTTATTGCCCCCAAAACATTAAGAGTCGCGTGCACGCGATTAAAAAAAACTAAGTAGCAGAACCGCTAAAATTATGACCCCCCCCCCCCAACCTTTATTAAGCCAAGAGTGGAGAGCCCTCGCACAGGACTTGCTCCTGGAATCGATATCCAACTAGAATGAATTGCAAAAGTAATCCTTTCTTTTTTCTTAAGGGTCCTAAAATCTATCAAAATCTAAAATCTATCTAAGGGTCCTAAAATCTATCTAGGGGTCCTAAAATCTATCTAAGGGTCCTAAAATCTATCTAAGGGTCCTAAAATATAGCAAACGTCTGGACATCATTTTAATTGTCAACAAGATACTGTAATTAAATAAGCTGAAACAATAAAACTTTAAAAGCCCAAAATTTGCTTCTGCCAAAACGTTTGACCACGGTTGTAGACCCAATTCGTAGGTTATGAATATGCAAGTTGGGACAGATGTATGCATACGAGAGCACCTCTAGAGCCGCGCCACGAAATAACATCCAGCTGACGGCGGCAGGATATGAATGGAAAGGACGGTGGCGCAAAAACAAACATATATTAAAAGGTTAACAGACAGGAATAGAGACGAAAAGCAAAGAAAATGGTCGTAAGGATTACTTATGCAGAGCATACATGAAAATGTATGGTGTGCATAAGAAGTTCAGCTCAAGTACAAGCAGTCAATCAATACTCCATTTAACCTCATTTCAAATAGTGCAATCGTGGAACATTTGACAGCTTCTGAAGGAAGTCCGGTCCACTAAATTACAGGTGCAGAAATCACTGTAGATGTTCAACCTGAAAACGGAAAAAATCCTGTTTCAAACTATCTTAAAACTCCACTCCACTGACCTCCCTTCCCCGTCTATGAGAATAAGAGAGGTATCCAGAATCGGGTGGTATAGTGGATGTGCGACCAGCTAAAAAAAACAAACTGCAGAATGGTTGCACATTCCCCCCCCCCCCCCGCATATAAAAATACAAGGGCAATCAAAAATAAAAGCCAAAAATGTACAAAATATTAAAAATTAGAGATGGGACGATTAATCGGAATCGGGAATCGTTAGTTTTGGGGGAATCGGCATCGGAATCGCTAAAAATAATCCTAGTTTTCCGATTCCGAAAGTGATTCCTTCAAAATTTCAGTACAGACTCTTTCACCAGGTTTTTTTAAAGTTTTTAACTTTCTTTCCTACTTACCAAATAGCTGAATCAAAATTTTAAACATTGTTTATTTCCCGTTAGTGTCAATCAAGTTATGTATCTATTCGAGTATCTATCCTATTATTCAGTGAAATTATAACGTTAATAAGTTATTTACTAATAGATTTAGATTAGTCGATAAGATTGTATCACTATTTAATATCAATAATATTGAAGATCTGACTGTATAAGAAATGTTATTGTATGTTTAATTGTTTATATGCTTAGGCGTCATTTAGAACAGCTGATGCAATTCTAAGATGTTAGAGCTTTGTTTAGCAGCGCTGCCGATGTTGGCACGTTCGTACAAATTTGGTACCTTTTTGCCGTAAAGAAACACTTTTGATACCATGATTCGTACAAATTTGGTAGCTTTTTGCCGCCAAGAAACACTTTTTGATACAATTTTACTTTTGTTTTATGTTTTAATTAGATTTGGTACGATTTTACCAATTTTGTTACGTTTTCAGTCGACTAACAACCAGCGTAGAGGTAAGTTATGCTGCGCGCGCTTCCAACTCCCAGCCTATGTTAAATGTTGAGTAACAATATCATAATAGCTAAATATTAATAATAGTAAATACATTAGTCATTATTAGTTGACATTATCGAATTAATCTGATTTGAATTACAATTTACACATAAACTGTGCATTATTGGCTATTAAAGATGTAAATTCACTTTTTGTGACGATTGACGATACCAAACTTCCAGCACAAGGGACCATATCAAAAGATTAGTTGTTAACAGATACTATGTAAACTTAGGGCACAATGTTCATCTTACATTTATTTGTTTACTATATTCTATTTAGTTTATGTAACAACTAACTTTATTAATTATTATTGAAGTATCGAGTATTATTATTACACGGAAGGAATTATAAATCGAGGGTACGTAAAGAAATTAAATAAGTTTTATTATATTTATTATTTAATAATCTTTATTGATAATTACTAATAGTTAAGCTGCAATACATAAAAAATTATAATATGTATTACATTTGTATGTTAACCATATATATCATATAAGCAATATTCTATTTTGTGAAGGAATCGGAATCGTAACTTATAAATGGAATCGGAATTGGAATCGGAATCGCAAAAATCTTAGGAATCGTTCCATCTCTATTAAAAATAGATATATCATATATACAAAGGGGTTTTCTTTAATATGATTTCTGTTTGTTGTATTTATTTTTTTAGGGAATGTTTCCAGTGATGAGCTCCAATTTTATATGTCTGAGTCTCTTGGATTCCATAATTGAGTTAACAAGATTTGCTCTAGAGCAGTGGTTTTCAATCGGGTTGCCGCGGGACTGGCCCAAAAATCATTTTTAAAATGCCTAAATTGTGAAAAAAAATATGTATTTCAAGCATTTATAAAAAAATATCTAACGAGACTTGAAAGTATTTTGAAACTAGCTTCTCTGCATTGTGCAACATAAAAACAAGGAAAAGAGAAAGATTGCAGATAGTGAATGAAGAAATGAGAGTTGCCATGTGAAAAGAGAAAGATTGCAGAGTTAATGAAGAAATGAGAGTTGCCTTGTCAAAAGAGAAAGATTGCAGACATGAATGAAATGAGAGTTGCCTTGTCAAATGTCAAAAGAGAAAGATTGCAGACAGTGAATGAAGAAATGAGAGTTGCCATGTGAAAAGAGAAAGATTGCAGACATGAATGAAATGAGAGTTGCCTTGTCAAAAGAGAAAGATTGCAGACAGGGAATGAAGAAATGAGAGTTGCTTTGTCAACTCTACGTCTCAATATTACAGAATTATGTTATAATCAAGTTAAAAATTCCAATTAAACTTTTAAAGGGAAGATTTATTTAGTTTTCATTTTTTTATGTTTTATTTCGATTAAATTAGGTTAAATGTCAATTCTGGTTAATTTACGTGTTTTCCACGTAATTAAGTATTTATACGTAAATTATATTATATTGGGGTGCGGCGGCTGCTTCTAGAGAGCAATTAGGGTACCAGTATCATAAAAAGGGTGAAAACCACTGATCCTGAGGATTCCTGTGAAACAACTTTGCGACTCTTGAAGAATAATTTGCACTCTCCATCGAACACTCAGATAATATTGTACCTTAATGGACCTTCGAGCTAAGTGAAATCTACTAAAATCCTCATGCCTTGAGAGGGTCTATTTGATTCTGGAAGCAGGCATTCCTTTGACTGCATTTTGTACTCAAGCTCAAAGTGATGAGACCATATTTAGGACCAGTTACGAATTCTCTGCATAAAATTGCCATTAGCCCAAATTTGATTCAGAAAACTGACTGAAAGATCTGTCCTCTGGTCCAAGCCTTCATGGTGCAACACTTTAGAACGGAGATAACAACAAGAAGTGAGATTCTTACTTCGTTGACACAAGGCGATCCTCTCCCACCAATGGACAGCAATGTTTTCCTCATAAATTGAGGCGGATGTTCCCTCAGGCCATTGTCCTTAGGAGCATTCGGCATTGTTTTCCTCATAAATTGAGGTGGATGTTCTTCCAAAGTTATTGTCCTTAGGAGCATTCATTAATGTTGTCCTCATAAATTAACGTTGATGTTCCCCCAACGTCATTGTCCTTAGGAGCATTCAGCACTTTTCCTCATAAATTGAGGTTGATGTTTTGCTACGTCATTGTCCTTAGGAGCATTCAGCACTTTTCCTCATAAATTGAGGTTGATGTTTTGCTACGTCATTGTCCTTAGGAGCATTCAGCACTTTTCCTCATAAATTGAGGTTGATGTTTGGCTACGTCATTGTCCTTAGGAGCATTCAGCACTTTTCCTCATAAATTGAGGTTGATGTTTTGCTACGTCATTGTCCTCAGGAGCATCCTATCGATAAGCTTCTTCGAAGAATCACTATGTTCTTGTAGCTTCTAAAATCTTCCCGTTAGCTCTCCTCTGAATAAGTGACGACTCCATTGGCAAACAAAAGAAGGATATCGTTGGAAGGAGAGGCGAACAAATATGTGAGGGAGAACTTGGAAAAGAATTAGTAGAATTTGCAGGCAAACCTTTGCATTATGAACTCATTTTTCCAAAGGAGAGAAAACAGAAAATAAATGGGACCAAATGGAACAAAACAAATGAGATCGATTAGTCTTCAACCAGAAAACTTTGTCATTAGAGACATAATAACAGCTCCTTTAGGGAGAGATCAAAATCAATCTAAAGCAAGAGAGAATCCAACTCGTGACAAAGAAAACAAATCTACTGAGACTAAACCAAAATTAAAACAAATTAACAAAAAATATTCGAGCGGGGGGAAGGGGTATATAGGCTCTGAGTGAAATACATAAGGAAGCCATTAGGAGTGGGGTGAATGTCAACACAACATACAGGTGACATTTAAACGTGAGAAAAAATGCACAAGAGGACACATTTTCCTGGTTCACTCCCGATCTGCACATCCACCGACGACACCAACACGGCTGCGACATAAATAAATATTCCATTTCTTGGTGTTAAATTGACGGTGAGTGAGTCTTTGTACCGAGGGTTAGAAGGGCAGGCGGAGGATGTTTCAATAGGAGCGATATTCACTGTCCCTCGACGCTTTCTGAGCAAAATATTCTTAAAGAAACACACAAAAATCTTATTTTTTATTCTAATGATCAAAATCATCAGCGTGAAACTGCATTTGATCAACTTTATTTCGTTCCATGTTTCGATTTTTTTTTTCACGCTGTTCATCTGTCGGTCAACAAGGCACAAACAAGAATATTTAACAATACACTAATTTAAAAATAAATTATATAGAAAAACAACAATTTAAATAAAATAAATATCAAGAAGGTTCTGGTCTCTCAGCGGATGGCAGCCTACTTCATTGACCTAAGCGTGTAGGCAATTTTTTTTTAATTGTAAAAAGGAGGGTAGCCTCCAAAAAAGAACCCCGCCAACTCGTGTGCACCTGCCCCCTGCCCCAGCACCATCGAGTAGCAAGCCGGTGGTCAGGAGTCTTAGCAGAATGGCGCTGCGTCTCGCGAGTGTTTGATTTGAAGACGAGAGAAAATTATCTGGTACTGTCGATGCATTTGGGGGTTAGGTCCACGGGAAAAGTCGGGGCGCTCTGGTACGAAACTTTAAATTCTCGAATATAGGCGCCCATATTCTTTAATATGCGGCCCGAAGGACTGCCCCCCGATTTCTACCATATAGTTAGTAGGGAAACCTTAAATCCCACACATGTTGCTCAGTCTGCAAACAACCTAAAACCCTCATAAGTGTGGTCATTCCCAGCAACCTCTACGTTAAGGACAATCTCGACGTCCTCCAAAGTCGCGGCAGCCATGACGTCACGGATACTACGAATCACATGTGGAGATTCTAATGGTTCAAGAACACTTAGCGCGCTCTTAGAGTCTCTATAGATTACAAAACCGTTTCTCAACCTTGTACGGCGCGTAATCTCCTGTACCGAGCGGTAAAATGCAACCAACTATGCCGCGAAGACAGACACAGCGCACGGGAAACCCCCGCCGGCTTAAAATAAGGGAACTGTAGCATGACAGCCAACTTCCACCCCTCTCAGACTTAAGGTCATGTGTGTTCACCGGTGAGCCTCCAGTGTGTTACGATGTATGGTCTAAGAAATTCGAAAAGTTCCCTGGCCCTGAACCCGAAAGGTTGAAAGCCTCAGTGGCGTCTCTCCGCAACATAAGCAACGGTGATATCGTCGGCCGCGGTCGAAATTAGAGCCGGTGATAATTCGAGAAGAAAAAGAACCCGTCCCTGTTTGAGAATTTGTGTTCCTAAAACCCCTTTTCTCATTTCAGAGTTCCCTCGGGGTGATTCAAGTTGGGAATTTTGATCTTGGCGACTTTTACCACTTCTTTCCAGCCCCAGCTTTTGTCAGGGGAGAGTTTTCCTTTTCCCACTTCTATCTTTTTTTTTTAGTATCCTTTTGTTTCCATTTGTTTGTTTTTCTTCCACCAAATCATATTTCGACAGGGAATGCGGCTTCGTTGAATTATGCAAGTTTCCTTTTTCAATAATTAGCAAAATATCAGGTTATTATTTTAATGTTAAATTATAATTAATTTAAGGGACGTGCAGGTGAGGACTAGGAGCCACAAAAGTAAACATAAGTCTGCGCAACTCGGATAAAACGAACTCCGAACTCTCTCGGGGTCCCTACTCCAAACTCTCTCGAGGTCCCTACTCCGAACTCTCTCGGGGTCCCTACTCCGAACTCTCTCGAGGTCCCTACTCCGAACTCTCTCGGGGTCCCTACTCCGAACTCTCTCGAGGTCCCTACTCCGAACTCTCTCGAGGTCCCTACTCCGAACTCTCTCGGGGTCCCTACTCCGAACTCTCTCGGGGTCCCTACTCCGAACTCTCTCGAGGTCCCTACTCCGAACTCTCTCGGGGTCCCTACTCCGAACTCTCCCTCGGGGTCCCTGTCATTTGCCAGCGGGTGACGAATCTCCCCTGGCTCTGGCCCCGCTTCTCCAACCGTGTCTCCCATCCCTCGGGGTCCTGACCCCGCTTCTCCGCCCGTGTCTCCCATCCCTCAAGGCCGACCAGCGCTACTTTCCAATTCAGACCTTGCAACCGATGCCGCGTCGGATTAAATAGATTAATTACAGAGAAATTCGAGGCATTTCAAAGCTCTTTTTTCTCTCTCTTCATTTTCAAACTATAATAAATGATTTTAAGAGTGAAATTATAGTATCAAATATCATTAAAAAAAATTATATAAAACTAAAATAAGGTGACTAAAAGTTTTAGATGAGAGGGGATGAAAAAGGTCATCGATTGTGCAACGGGGGAAAATAGAACTAAAAAAAAAAAAAAACAGTGAAAAATTCCACCAAACTAAAAAAAAAATCATACTTAACCAGTAAAAAAAAACGACGAAAACAACAAATTAGTAAAAAAAACCCCTCAAAACACCCATTATATTCTTATTCCATCGGGACAACAAAAATATATAGGTGATAACAGAAAAAAAAACCCTCAAAGGAAATTTAAGGTAACATATTTTATAAAAACATTCAGAAAATAAAAGTAGTTAATCAAACTACTGCTGCTGCTCCTGCTGCTGTTGCTGGTGGTACTGCTGGTACTACCATTACTACATCAATTTGACAAATATTCGGATAATTATTTTTATCATTATTATTGGCTAGCAATGGGGCTCTTATAAATTGTTAAAGTGAAGAAAAAAAAAAAAAAAGGGGCAGGAGATGATGGGAGATGTGAACACAATTGAAAAAGATAAATTCGGTAATAAAATCTGTACCACAAACATATTTTCACTCCTCTGGTCGTCTTAATTTAAATACCCCCCTTAGCCACGACTATACATAAAGCACATCTCATCCATAACCCAATATTTTAAGAACGAGTTTTTTTTAAGGTGTTTGAATAAGATTTTTTCTTTTAGTTCGGTTGTCACCTAAGAACAAAAAAAAGAAAAAGAAAAAAAGAAAAAGAAAAAAGAAGAAAAAGAAGAACTACAGAACTACAGAATCTAGGACCAGCAAAGACCCTAAGGTCCGCTCGAGGCTAGTCCGCTACACTAAATCAAAAACTACGATACACCCTTATCTACGAGTGTATCTCTAACATGCTTTTTTTTTTCTTTTTTTTTTTAATACTATCTACTGTACACACTTATCTACATGTGTACATTATCGTGCAATTTTAACTAATCAAACTAGCGGTCGGGGGAGATAGAAGAAGAAGAAGAAGAAGAAGAAGAAGAAGAAAAAGAAGAAGAAGAAGAAGAAGAAGAAGAAGAAGAAGAAGAAGAAGAAGAAGAAGAAGAAGAAGAAGAAGAAGAAGAAGGTGTTAAAATAAAGAGTCTATAAAGGGGATTAAAAAAGGCGGTTAAGATTAGCAAATAAGGCACTTTTTAACCATTAAGATATTTGACTAAAAGGATTAACAGTGCATTTATTTATATGCAGTGGGTGAAAGAATTATCAGTAAAGTTCTGTAAGTGTATTTTATGATTCATTGCATTTTGGAACATCAGAATAGGATGAATCTTGCAATAAATAGAGCACATATAAGTAAAAGAAAATAACTTGTAAAACTATGCTAAAGTATAATACTAGAAACAAAAGAGATTCGGAACAGATGTAAACAAGTATTCATAACGTGACATGAGAAATAAAGTTAATATTTTGTGGATTGTACATTGTTAACCAGAACAGCTTCCAAACATCTCTTGTAGGATGAAACAAGTTTCTTGCATAAATCAGTTGAGATTTTCCTCCATTCTTCAACACATACTCGCTTTAAATGCGCAAGATTGGAGGGCTGCCTCTCTCCAACTTTAATTTTCAACTCAATATGTTTTACGATGGGATTCAAGTCTGGGGCCTAGGTAGGCCACTCAAGAACATTAATACGATGCCTATTGAGCCACTCGATTTGTTTGTCTTGGGGTAGGCTTACGGTCGTTTTCGTGCTGAAACACTCAACGTCGACCCATCTTGAGTTTTCTGGTGGAGCTACTGATATGCTTTTCTAAAATTTTGCAGATTCCTCCGAGTTTATCGTTCCTTCTATGGTATGAAGGTCTCCTGTACCTGCTCATGAAAAGTTCACGCCGAACAAACTTTATGGAGTCAAGGCCGAATAATTATTGTTTCATCCGAGCAAAGAATTCGTTGAAATAATGGCCTTCTTTGTGTAACATCTCTGTGGCAAACGTTTTGGGGGTTTATCGTGCTTCGTCATCGTCTTTCTCTTTGCAATGTGTTGCAGACTGTCTGCCATGTGACGTTGACGCCAGTTCTTCAACAAATTCCTTGTTGTTCTGGGATCTTTTTTTTACCTTTCTCACTTGGTTGGAGCACGCACGAGGTGTTATATTCCTCGGAACACTTGTTCTTGTTTTGCTACTGACGGTTCCTTCCCTCTCCAACTTTTCAATGATGTCCTGCACAGAGCTTATAGGCATATGGAGCTGTTCAAAAAGCTTTGTGTTACCTTTGCCGGCTCCATACTCTCTTACAATGGCGTTATTGACGTGAAAAGAATGTCCTTTAATCTTTGGCAGGAAAAAAGCCTGATGAGATGTTTGCCCAATTACTCGCTTGTAGCAAATTGATTCCTGACAACGCTGGCATAGCCACGTAAGCTCTTATAGTTGTGTTCGAATGTCCTGGAACAATGTAGAGACGCTTCGAAACAGAATTAGCGATCAGAACATCGTGTAAAACGAAAAGAATTATATTATTTCAAATTACAAATACTTTTTTAGTATTTTATATAGACTTTTAAATTCCACTAAAAATATGCAAGTTAGCATTACTTTTTGTTAGATAATTGTATAGCTTCATTTCAGTTAAACTATCAAAGTGTAATTAAACATGTATTTAGATAAAATTGGATTTTTTTTAGAACGTTACGGATAATTTTGACCCATTGTATTAGGAATCTCGCATTTTTGGAGTTATTCGTTCAAGATAATTACCTAATTTTATTTCCAAAACGTTTTGTTTGATAAATATGGGTTTAGTCTTTGACCTCGCTAACCCTGAGTTTCCCCAGAAACGTTTTCCCGGGTTAAGTTCCACCTAAATTAGGCATAACTTTTCACACTAATTGGATGGAGGAACTTGTACGCAGCTAACTCCAGCAATTACAAACGCAGAGACCATTGCATTTTATAAGCCTCAAAGTTAGTTTAAGTCCTCCTTATACGTCGTCAAGGGAGAGCCAAAGTTCGCCAAATTTAGGAGACTAAAATTATGGATTGCATTTATGGGTGCCAAAACTGTAAGAAGAATTAAAACGACACCTTGAAACACAGCTATGAAATTTAATCGTAAGTATAGCACTTAAGGAGCGGACTTCAGCACTTCCGATTTGATTATAAATTGTGGCTATTATGTAGGTATCGAAAGAAGACGCCATTAGAGCTGCAAAGGGAGGCAGGGTTAAGTACCATTAACGTAGTCATCGAAGAACGGAGTAGGAATATGCAAGGAACTAGTTAATCAAGAAATGAATGAGGAAATCATTAAAATTATTAACCAAAACAGAAGAGCAAGAAGTCATAACAAGATTTCCGCTAGCCTCCTGGCTAACGGTGACGAAGTGCCTTTCTACGTAGGAGAAAAGTGTTTTTAACACCGGAAAAGAAATATAAGATACCTACCGATCATGAAACACTGAATTAAGGAAATTTAACTGATTATGACAAAAAACTACAACTCTGACTCAAAGATACGGATTAAGAAAGAAAGCAAATTACAAAAACACAAAAGCAACATACAGCACAGAATAAACAACCTACAAAATACTAAGTAATAAATAAATAGAAATTATGACATAAAACAACAGCAAATGATCACTGCATATACAAAAAAAAAACAGTATTTTTTTTTATAAAGACAAAGGCTTGAACGCCGTATAATAACTAAAACAACCAAGAAAGATATTCAGAAACGAAAAAAATATAATGAAAGCAACCCTTTGCAAATCTTCTACGTTACCTTCTCTTTTTCATCAATTCTATTTCTTTTTGTCTATCCACATATGCTTTGTCCCCTACATACACACGTACACTTACATTAATTAGTAATTCCACACATTTTCACTTTAAATTCGAGAAAGAATATCTTCAGTCAGGATATTTGCACCAATGTTTGAAGAATAAGAGGTGTAATTTAGACTGAAAATTCAACAGAAGCGATGATTTTGAAATCAAATGAAGACAAGAAGTCAGCAATCACGAATACTTCGCTAGATAGCTGTCATCAGTTCCTGGGTATGCAGCGAGCGCAGCCCTGATACGTAGGCGATATAACATTCAATAGCCACCTCACACTTCACCGGGTATCTCTCTGGTGGACGATATATAACATTCAATAGCCACCTCACACTTCACCGGGTATCTCTCTGGTGGACGATATATAACATTCAAAAGCAACCTTCACCAGCCATATCTAGAGGACCATCCATAGCATACAATAACCACCTTCACACTTCAACAGGTATCTCTGGAAGACCATACAGCTAAAGCAAACAAGTGAGTTTAACCAAACTAAATCCTAAAATGAACCCACCAACCCTTCGTAATTGAGGCAGATTCCCCGGCGGGCAATGGGGCCCGGAAGGAACGTAATTTTCGAGATATGAGCAGCAACATGGCTGTCCATGTTCCACCTGACACATTGAGAGGCCCTTAGACGAAAAGCAACAGTTACCAGATATTTCCATAGGTAATAAGCATTAGTGAAGGCAAATGCTAGTTAAACTGCCTCTCCACCAATCTACAGGGTGTCCCTACTCTGGCCACATAGGCAAAACGCATATTTTCAATAAAAATAATTTAATTGAAATATTAATAAATAACTTTCAATGTGATTTCCACCATTTGTGATTCAAAAGTTCGATTCGCTTTGCGAGAATCACCCGAGATGAATTTGATGGATTAACTCCATCCAAATTTCGGTCAATTTGAGCACATTCATTTATGAGGCGCTGTTGTTTCGTGTCTCGTATCTTCAATTTTCGTATTTCTCCAAGGGAAGGGGGGGAGGAGACCATTGTGATATTTCCTGTGTCCATATTTAAGGGACACCCTGTACAAGACGAAGGCTTTTTTTTTATTCGGGAGGCAAATTGTTAAAGAAGTGCCGATTGAAGACTGAGTCAGAGAAGGGTTTGAATCCCGTCTTTGGGAGCTCTTAGTTGTCGCTATGTGCCCTCATAACAACTCATATGCACATAGCCAGAGGTGAGCACAGTTAATCGTTAATCAGTTAAAAACCTAACGCAAATTAACGCTAAAGCGTTAAGATTATTTTATTATTAAAAAACAAAACAGAAAACGTATTTTTGCTCTAAAACCACATGAAAACTGCCCAAACTATAAAATATAAAAATTGCCAAAATTATAAACGACAAAGAAATGAGAAAACTTTTAGCATATTAACTGTGCCCATCTCTGTACAAAATCCCTTCAATAAACTACAATTCATTTCTGTACAAAAGAATATAAGATTCGATCACATTTTTACGGCGTTTGCTCTTTTTTACCACCGATGCCAAATATTAGTCCAAATTTCCATCTTTCATAATCCCTTATGAAATCCATTTGGTCTCTATCACATCTCCACAAAATTGAAATCCATCTAATTCCAGCTGACAAACGTTACCCACTCACCCGCGCACGGCCAACCCCAGAACCATAATGATTATCAATAACTTTTTGTAGATTCTAAATGATACCTGGAGAAACAAGTAGACGCCTACCACCTTCTTTGGCAAGACCGTTGCTAACAACGGTCTTTCCTTTGAAAACCCGTTTCATTGATGTCGTAGACTCGTAATACCAATTAGGGCAAGAAACAGCCGTCATCGTCTGCATTCGAAATGGCGAAGAATCTTTTTATCGCCGCCGGCCCGGAAATCCTCGTCAAGCGCCATCATGATATTTGTCGAGTCCAAATGAACGCGATTGAAATTTCAAGACGGAAAATTGTAAGACTCAATTTTTAATTGCCATTTATTTTTAGGTGATTGAGTGAAAGCTACGGGGCTCCCTTCGTATCCTAATCATCAATAATGTTATATAAAAAAAAAAAACATTTAAAGCGAAAACCAATGGGGACTTGTCCTGCAGAAAGTTTGTTAGGATAGATATGCAAAGAGATTAGTGAAGATAGATGAATCCTCCAGATGTTAGTAACATACTGAACCACAAACACCTCCTTGCAGAGTAGACACCGATGCACTATAATACCTCCGCGTGTCGGGTATAATTTGGCTCGCAAGGGGGCGCCAGATACCGCATTGGCCAGTATACCCCAGCTGATAGCGGGAGAATTGCTTGCCCTCTAAGCACAATGCCGACAGGAGAAGATGCAGCTCTACATCTTCCATATTTATTCACTTCTTCGAGATTTTCCACTTTCTTTACAGATCTCTCCTTACAAATTGTCCGCAATGCCATCGTTGGTTTTCGCTGTAAATTTTGAAAAGAAACTACCTTAGTGCATTCAAACGCGCCTTAAAGACGCACCTCTTCCCTCAGGGTTCTTCTTAGTTGACACAGGCGCTCTGTCAAGGCCTTATGTCCCTGAAAGCGCCAAACGAAAAATCCCTCGTTAGTGTTAAATGCAGACGGAGCATAAAGCTAATTGCGTTGCAGCAACCAAATGACATTATAGAGGGTGTCCCTAGTCTGTGCACAGGTAAAATGCATATTTCCAATAAAAAAATGTAAAGCCATTGTATTTAATTGAATTATTAATAAATAACATCTTTAATGTGATTTTCATCATTTGTGATGCCAAGTTTGAGGCTTTTTGTGAGATTCGCCCAATGCATCAACTCCAAATTTCCGTCAATTTTGAGCACATTCATTTATGAGGCGCTGTTTCGTCAGTTGTCTCGTATCGTTAATTTTCATTGAGCAAAAAATACGAGATTTAAAAAAATATATATATTTTCGAAAATATGGATGGAGTAAGTGAGTGAAATTTCTATGGTACATAAATGCATGCATTTAATATATTTTATGAAGATTCCATATGACACAATCAAGATACTAAAGAAGAGGAGCAGCTTCGACACTCCTTCCAGAAGGTTCTTACGCTTCGCTGGCAGACTTTCGGTCTCTGGCCTATCATGATTCTTTTTTTTTCTCCATCGTTGTCAAATCTCGTTTTGTTTCTGGTGTATTTGCTTGCTAAGCAATTCTGCGAATGATCGTTCTCTTGGATCATATGAAGATCTTCCCCCCCAAAGTACCCAACTGAAGATCCTCCCCTCCCAGTCGCGCTCATATGAATATCCCCCCCTCCAACATTTTAATATAAATAAACTAAATAAAGAATAAATAATAAAACATTATTCAGATTATTCTTTTGTTACACTAAATATTGCAGGAAATTTGTGTACATAGGTTATCAAAAGCATTCCTGAAGAAACGGTCACGACACATCAATTCTTGAAGATAAGAATTCAAGAAATCCCGCCTGCATCTTCGCATCATGCTGATATGTGTTTTATGTTTGTTCCAGTACGATTCTATGGCCTGAGTGTGGACACTAGTTTGTGGATCCACAAAATTGAGGGAATGGTTCACTGTCCTGTGTGTGAAGCAAAGTCATTGTATATTAATGTGTGCCTTCCACTTATCACTGTGGATTATCGATCCCCGTTGCACTACTGCTTGTATTATAGGGAGAAGTGTGGCAGCACCCCTTTTGTCCACAATTTCCATGTATCCTGTTCCTGGCGAGATGCTGGTATCGACCATTCCAAACACCAACATAGGAGTGTGAGGTCGTCTGCCCCGATGATGCTTTGGTTTGTGAGAAAAACACGATTCATCGATATGCACAACTGCTCCTGGACCACCAAGTTGCACTGGGTTAGCCTGAAGATATCTACTGCACACTTCCCGGAAATAACTGTAGCAGTCGATCATGGTCTTCTCAGAAACACCAACTTGACGGCTTGCCATTGATCCACCAATACATTCACTCCACATATAGATTGCATAAACGAACCCAGGTCTGAAGAGCTAATCTAGAGTTGGAAGAAAACGACCCAGTCCTTATAGATACTGTAGATTTATCCTTGGCACAATCTTTGGTCTGGCATTTCCAAGCATAGCCATCATTAGATTTGGCATAGTTCGCCCAGTTCATTCTACTATCACAAGAGGGACATTTTACTTCACTTTTGCGCATTCTGTGTTGCTTAAGCAAATTAATAACTAACAGAGAATCTTTAGTTAGCAAGGGCAGCACAACCGTCTTGAAAGTATCACGGTCCATGGTGCTCTTGATACTGAGTACATGGGCAAAATGTGACTATATATATATATATATATATATATATATATATATATATATATATATATATATATATATATATATATATATATATATATATATATATATATATATATATATATATATATATATATATACCAACACAAATCTGGTTATTATTATTTTTTTTAATCCAAAGTATTCGATATTCATCTACTTCTGAATTTCACCATTTTGTTTTGTCAAACTTTATATGAATTCTTTGAATAAAATTGGTATGTTTTTGCATGTTTCTAAAATCAAGATATTTCTATTATTATTATTATTGGTGAAGTTCAGAATATTTATGAAAAATGGATCATATGAAGATCCTCCCCCCCCCCCCCGACTAGATCATATGAAGATCCTCTCCCCCAAACCTACTTGGGGGGGATCTTCATATGATCCGTTCTCTTTATTTTGCACTTGTCAATATTTTATTTTGTCAGTTTATTTAGTATAATTTCTTGAATATATGATTGTATCATATTAAATCTTCATAAAATATATTAAATGCATCCCTTTATGTACCATGGAAATTTCATTTACTTACTCCATCCATATTTTCGAAAATATAAAAAAAAATGAAAATCATTCTCTTATTTTGCTCGGTATACATACGGCAGCAAAAGAAGTCAAGGTGGGTAAGGTCTGGTGAACGAGACCGGACATTAGGGACACCCTGTATATTTGGGTAATAAGAGCAATAACAATTTGTTTGCAGGTGACCAACAAATGTCAGGTTACGATTCATTATATCAAAAAAATGAAAATTTGGATAAACATTCTTTAATAGCGATAAAAGGATTATCCTTCAATCGGAATCCCACACTTAATATCTTAGAAGTCTACAGAGTCCCCAAACTCCCGGGGTGCACAAGAGACATCTAAAATAAGCCTAAAAGCTGAACGAATCAGGAGCAGCTGTCAACTGCCCTAAGTCCCTAAGGGCGAGGCGGAATTAAACAAATAATGGACTCAAAGAGACCAACTCAGGATCACACTGCGGAGTAGGTTAAAAAAAAAAAATCTGGCTTAGCAACATTGGGAGGAGACGAATGAAAGGGGTAAATGAAAGGGGAGAGAGGGGGCAATAGAGAAAAATAATGAAATTGAAAACCCGGGCGTAGAGCCCCGCAAACACCAGTTCGTAGGAACTCTACTCGCAATCCCTAGAATTTGAACTCCCCTTAAGAGGCAATGGTGGAGTTTAGTGCTCTACGTTTGACCTCGATGAAAATGAGGCGTGAGGCCAATCCGGATTACCAGAGGAAAGACCTCCTAGACTGGAGAGTCCCTAAAAATGGACACTTCAGTTTCAATGTGATGGGAAGAGAGGATATGGGAAGCCGTAGATTATCGACTAACACCGGGTGAACAAATGGTGCAAAAAAAAAAAAAGGGGATTTTCACCCAGTGGATGACCATTTTAACCAGGAGGGAGAAGTTCGCAGACACTCGAGAGTTTGAAAGCCCTTTGGGGTGAAACCGGTTGGGTGTGGACTGCGAGCCGAGAGTTGTTCTTTCCATTTTGATAAGTTAAGTTAAATCAAGCTAAGACAATCAAAACGGGAAGCCGAATTCAATTTAGTTATATTCATTAAAGTCACGAAATTTGAAGTAATCCAATCTGGTCCTAAATCAAGGAATTAAATGAATGTCGGAAGCCGAATTTTACTAAACCAATCCTAAGTTCAAAATAGATCCATTCCTAAACTGAGCTTCCGATTCCCCTACACCCTATATCAGAAGACCCCTTCTAAACCACCCGATATATTCAAACATACAAAAAAAATCTTCAAAAACGACGTCCATATGTTGGTATCACGATAAGAAAATTAAAAAAAAATAGCATCGCCATAAAGAGACGGGAAGATAAACACATGCTACGGACTGACATTAATCCTCGGCATAGACGAAAATAGGGCGACATTAAACATTGATAAATTTCAATTTTTGGCATGCGGGATACACCAGAGCAAATACCAGAATTCGAGATATGGACGTAATTCGTACGTACGAGCTGAGTATTTTAACTTTAGGGATATTCAGACATTATTGGAAGTGGATTTTGCTATAATTTAATAATCATAAATTTTAGCGCCATCCTCTGAACTGCAGAACATCATTGGCAAAAAAAACCCCCAAAAAACTGCGACCAGTAACGACCAGTGAGGGAAAGGAATAAACAAAGAGTGCAAAATACTCGAGGGAGAGAGGGACCGGTGCTAAGTTAAATGTTGAATTGGGGCGGGGTACAAAAAGAAAACAAACGAGGAAATTTGAGTTCACTATAAAAGAAAGGAATGAAAGAATAACAAAAGTGTCAAGCCCAGGCAGTGTCCTTAGCTGGAAGCCATATTTTAAAGCTCCAGAAATTTGTCCGTAAAAAGAGTACTTATAGGCACTCAAATGTAAATACATTAACCGCATTTAGCGGGAGGGAGTGTAGCGACCCTCCATGCGAAGAAGAGTTAATTTATTTTATTTATTACAACGGGGCCAAATCCGTACTCAAAGTCCTTGGAAAGAGGCAGGTAAAAAGTGAAAATGTGTGTGGATGATGCAAAGTCTGAGTTGCTACAAGTACCGCTAGAGTGCGTAACTCTCCCGAAAACTCACAGCAATCCCTAGTTCCAGGGTTTTTTTCTTGTTTTTTTTTAAGCGCCTATCTGGCAACATCCTACAAAGGCACAAGCGGCAGTACTCAATCTCAAGAATAATACTAAGCTACATTAAATTATAAAGTAAAACAAAATAAAACAAATGAGCAAAAAAATAACAAAACCCAGGAAAACAAAAGCAAGGAAGCACACTTCGGCGTCGGGGAAAGGCTAGCCTCCCCTCCCCCCGAAGCTCAAAATGGCTGCACTCGCGAAGAACATTTCCGTTGCCACGGTGTCCATGGCCGTCAAGGAGGAGGCGACAAGAGTTTGAGGTGCGTGGAAAGGCCTCTACTCCCCGACCGTATGCCAGAACGCCGGGAGCGCTGCCGTCGCCTTCTCAACCCCTTGAAGTGTCATAGGAATCGAACTCATTTTTTATGATGAAAAAAAACTCCACAGTCGATCCGGTCATCAACAAGCAGAACGACCGCGTGGTAAACTTCGGCCAAGAGGTCTCCCAGGTCCGCTACGTGTCCAGGACCAATCACCCGGCCTTGATGATGCTCGGCGTCGTGGCTTCCAGTGGCTTTAAACAGCCCCCGGTGAGGTTACTGGCCGCTTACAAGCTTAACACGGCCTATTGCAGGGACATATTGAACACGAAAGTCTTGCCCTGGGGGAGTAAGATCACGAAGCAGGAGAACTACGTCTTTTAGCAGGACGGTACTCCGGATCACACGACCAGGACCGCGCAAGAGTAGTTGGGGTGGAACCTGAACTTCTGGTCGAAGGATTTTGGGCCACGGCAGTCACCCAACCTCAATCCCATCGACTACGATGTGTAGGCGAATGTCGAGGGCAAGGCCTGCAAGGTCCGCCACAGCAAGCTCGACGAGCTGAAGTCCTCCGTCAGCCGAGTGTGGGACAGGATGAGGAAGGAATTCGTCCGCAACGTGTTAAAACCATAAAAAAAGTATCTAGCTGCATCAAAATTATCATTGTGGCCTTTGTTGAGAGAGTAGCAACGAGCGTAACAGGACTTTTGCACTACCTGGTTCTGGTAGCTATTGGGGCTAAACCGATATTCCCCTTCTTCGCGCCCCAACGCCCACGTCCCCTCAAAACCTGGTCTCTTGCATCTACGTTATTTACTAAGGTACCAAAGCCTCTATTATGACACGGAGGTGACTGGTTAGGTTCTTAAGCCTAGAGAGAGGGTTGAGGGGCTAGACATAGAGAAAAATGAATGCTGGTAGGGAATGAGGCTGAAGCCGCACCTACTACTTCCCCAGGCCGGGAGGACCTCCAGGTCCCAAGTGTAACAGGCTGCACAAGGTAGGCCCGTGCGAGGTCCAGAACACGTGAGGGAGGCAGGAAAAGAAACCATAATATTCGATTGACCTAAAAGACGTAAGACAAAATATCATTCATAGTAAAAATCAAAACAATTTAAAGCGTTTTCCTTCGAAATAACCACCGTGACGTCGACAACCTTCGTAATCCGAGATACAAACTCGTCTACGAAGGAGCCATTAATTCATTATTTAGGGCTGAGGAGATTTCTCTGTTTCAGAGCCATCGCCGTTGGAATCAATCCCGCCGCTTTTATTTATTGTGTCCGCCAAGGAAGCTGTGCACGATGGCCTCTTTTTTCCAATTGGCTGGTAAAAGGAAGAGGGAAAACGCCAACACAAAATGCACATTCGCAGAAGAGGAGGGAAGAGTAAAAAGAGATGGTAAGGGATGTTTCAATCCTCATGACAGTTTGTAGGGCTACGACTTCCGTCAAGACCAAATATGCTAGAATCCGGTAATGCAAGTGTTATTTTTTTAGGTTGTTTATCAAGAGGCCTACACAAGTTATTAATCATTATAAATTAGGCAATTATTCAGTATACTCTTAGGCGGAAGTTTGCAATAATTTATTGTCTGCTTTCGAGTTATTTTCTGTCTTCGCCCTGGCTTTTGATTTCCCCCGCATGGGAATACCATCAGAGTTTCCGGTGTCTTAAATGAACGTGCTCTCGTCTAAGCTTAGAACACTGGGGTGAACCACAGAACGGATCTGCTGTGGGGTTAGGTTTGATGTTATTCTAGTGTAAGTGTGTAAACGACTTAAATTGCAAAAAATTCCGTAACGCCATTGTCTGGCAAAACATAAAGTGCCAGTGAAAGAAAACACTCAAACAAACCAAGTTGACGACGTTAGTTGCAATGTATGACATTTTCTGCTCCTCTTCTTCGACCCCATTTAACGAAAAGCATCGAATTTATGAACTTCGTTCATTACAACGAGACGTCACGACAAAGATGTCCGGTTGCCAGACGTAAGACATGAAGTGTGGGGGGAGCCGAGGCAATAATTGACATTGCAGACAAACACGCACATAGGGATGGGAGGCGATTGTATGGAGAGGAGGGGGGAGACTTTAAAAGACAGCATTGTAGCGTTGGTAGCACTGAGAAGAGATCCTTTATGAAAATAAAGCGATGTTTAACGACGGATTACATGATATTCAAGGGAGAGAAAGAGATTTTCATTCTATAATCTAAAAAAATACGTATGGTAAAATATTCCGAACATTCATTCTCAAATAAAGAGCAATAATACACTTTAAAAAAAAAAAACAGCATAAAGAGAAGAAAGAGTACACGAAAATTCTTGAATAGGAGAGAGATGAGCGGAAATATTGGCATAGAACATGGGAAAAATTAGCGTAAGTGTGTGTACTACCATGGTTATATGTGGTTGTGCTATGACTGGAGAGAGAAAGCAGAACGCTGAATGCTGCCATTACGATGTGAGACATACAGTTAAAAGCAACAGAGAGGCAATCTAGCATAATGCTTGATAGTGAAGGTGAGAATGTCAAGGAAATGTTTTCGAATGCATATAAGGAAGCGAAAACAAAAGTGAAACAGACGATTAACGAAAGAAAGAAGCAAATGATCAGGATGAAAAAACAAGAATTTATTCTGTGGAAAAATGAGAAAAGTAAGGAACCAATAATAGTTGTATGAACATCCAAGTATGGTGGGGTACCTGTGAACAATGAGGTCAAAAGTTAATGCCAAAGGGCACTTGGGCGAGCTGTATAATGCAGGTTTGGATGGAAGATGAAACGAATGTGAATATGATTGGTTTCTATGGTGTAAATCGAGTGCTGATTCCGGGTATTGAACCGATGATTATGCAAAAGGTTGTTAGATGTGAGATGACAGAAAAATGCAAGGCAGCTCAGAGAGATGATATAGTGGCCGAGATGTTAAAAAGTGGGGGCGATTGTCTTATTATGTTAGTTCGACGATGACGCCCTTCCATCCTTTTCCTTGATTAAGTTGAGATTTCATCTTTGGTTTTGCTCATGGCCCTTGAGGTCAAGCTACGAGGCACGGCGTCTCCCCCAGGTGGGATAGGGGATATCAGTCTCTGGAAGCGGGGCAAGGAGTCACGGCTGTGCTAGCTAACTCAAAAGTCTCAACAGTTTATCGGGTCAAAGAGCATCATGGAGGACGGTCAGAGCCATGACTTCGAGTTGGATTGAAGGCAAACCACATTGCTTCAACGCGGCTTTGTATCGTTTCTTCTGGACGCCAGCGGAGAGGGTGCCTTTCGTCACGCAGCCCTCCGTATGGAGTCTCAGCAAAGTAGACGAGGTTCCGGCATCCGGAATACGTGGCCAACTCATTTGACCTGGTAGATACAATCGTGGCTTCTACGATGGTGGAGTATGCATTATTATAAAGTGATTCTTTGGAACCATTGGATAAGGAATGTCTCCGTTCTGCTGACCTCTGTTCCACGATTCATAAACGGAGAGACTGGATTGATAAGGATGCAGCGCTAAAGCGGGCAGGTCTCTCCTGCTGCAGTAAACACGACGCTAGACTCTCCCGGAGCTTGTTGATGTAGGTCTCATCAGATTCTGGATGTCGGGTTCCAGGTCACAGGAGGACCATGTTGTAAGGCATTTGAGATTAGGGCCCGTGGCGTTGCCTTCGAACAAGTGTTGAGTTTTTAGTATATAGGGTGTCTTGTGAGTGAGAGTGGCATAAATGAGACAGAGTGCGAGCATTAGGTGTTGTTGAAAGGTAAGAAAATTTCAGGGGGGGGGGGAATCAGAGTGTTAGTAAATGCTAAAAGTCTGTATGAAATATGAAAGGAAGTTGTATAAGAGTATGGTGGGGGCAACGTTGCTATGAGGATGAGACTTCGGTATAAAAGGAAAGATCTACTACGGCGAAAGCAGTAAAAATGAATAATTTGAGAGGGATGGTAGATTGTGTGGATGAAGTGGATGAGATGTACATATTTATGGTGTGAAGACAGCATGAATGAGATTGAAACTGAGTGTTCTGAAATAGACTTATGAAGAGAATATACGAGAGTGAGCGTGAGGCTGTATAAAGTTTGAAAGATCACGTATGTGGTTATGTGAATGAGTGTTTAAAGAGAAAGGGCTGAGCGAGGAGGAAGTGGATGATATTGTGTATGATAGGTGTATGGATGGGGTTAGTTAGGGAGCGTTCTGAACATGGGTGAACCCCTCACTGGGCGGGATGCTATACCACATAGCCCCACATCGTGAGGAAGCAAATATAGATTGCTTTGTGTTCGAGAGCGTAAAGAGATAGAGGGAGGTATTTTTTTTGTTGCGTTGATGTGCACTGATCCGTTTTTGATAAACAGAAATTGGGTTTAACGTCCAAAACACCTATCAATTCCGCCACATAATTGTGTTAATTCTAAGAACTAATCGGCCAAAAATATTGTGTTTGTCAAATCAGAAATTCGACAAATTGGCTCAGCATAGAAAAGTACCAAAGGCAAAATAATGAATCCGGACAATTGAAAATCAATAGCTGTCTTTTTTGAAGCCTAATCTGAAAACAGAATTAGCGGCTCATCTTTCCCTTTGATCGCTACCAACCATCTTCCATTGGATGAATTATCACTTTAATTGGTCATTTAATCGGCTCTTCTTCTTCCTTCTGTATTCTCTCTACTCTATTTAGTGGAAAGGAAGGACGAGCGTTTAGAGGAGCCATCCAGATCCGAGATACTCGCCTTATTACTCAAGAATTATGTTGTTCGGATTGATAAGTACTGGGGTCAAGCAAAGTCGAATTCGAGACCCTGAAGTAATCCCCCTTGGAAAAGGAAAGCCACTTTGATTAGATGAAAAATAAAATGATGTGTATGTGGGTGGGGGAGGTCAGACGAGATCTTTACGCTCACTGGAGCAAGATCAGGTGAACATATATAAGAGCAAAGGATAGTGAGGAGGAGGAATCTAGAACTAAAAGGATCAATGTTCAACGGTTAACACAACAATTCAGAAAGTGAAATATATTAAAAACGAATTCATGTCGTTAAGGAAGTAAATATATATACATGTATATTTAATTTGAGATATCTGCGCGGCAACCAGCGAGGGATTTCAGCTTACACACAAAAAGAAAACAAAAAAACGAAAGGCAAATATTAGCAAAGTACCTTGAAGGAAGCCTCGTTATAAGGAAAGCTCCAACGAGATCATTTGCAAGAGGCTTCGGGCGACGCATCGAGAAACCGCGTCCAAAACAGAGCGGAACTCCTCGTAAAATTGTAATTGAAACAGAACTGGGGCCCCTCATTTTTACATTGCCTCGCGCACTCATATACATTAACAGACACGCGGAGGCACATCCGTACACACGCCTTCTCTAACCCTCCTTCCCCTCCCCAAGCACGTCATTAAAACAATCAAGAATGGTAAAGTTGGGGCCAAGGATTTCGTTATCTGCGCGAACAAAGAGCAGACGACGAGAGAGGAGCGACACAAAACATGGACACTCAAATAGTGGAAAAGGGGCAGGGCGCTGAGTTTGCATTTTAGGTTAGGCGGTGTCTTTAAAGCGTTTGTATGTTTAGTATGTATACATCGAAGAGGCTGTGTGCAACTTACACGAAATGGAACCCTTGCAATTGTGACCGCTTCAACAGATAATGGATCGACAAAGATTTAAGGCTAAAAGCAAAAAGGTGATAAAACTAGGAATGAAACTAGAACACACAACACCCCACTGCTATAGAAGCCAGAAAAAAAAGATGAGTGGCCTAGTGTTTGGGAAGGCCGTAAAAAGAGGAGATTTCTAGTGGCAAGGATGCACGCCAACATCGCTTTAGAGGAAAGGCGTCACCTGATCGAGTACGAGAGAAAAGGTCGGTCAAGGAGGTCGTGCTGTTAGAGGAAATGAAAATGGGGTAGGGTCCCACAGGCGGGGGTGATGGGAACCAAAAGCAAAAGGTGTCGTAGTACAGTCTTCTAATGGCACCCGATGCCATAAAATGGCAGGGGGCCGCAGGCGAGAGAGCTGCTGCTTTTCAAGCTTCGGAGCCCATTTAGAGAATTGCATTATTTATTCTTTTTTTTAGCCCATCTGGCGACTGCCTACTTAGGCATAAGTCGCCGTACACAACACAACCTGCTACTAGGCTATATAAAAAAAAAACAAAAAAAAAAACAATATGTAAATAACAAATGACAACGATAAAAAGGACAAATGCTAAAAAAGTAACAAGAAGAAAAAGAGCAAAAATGCAAGAAGGAAGCGCGCTCCGTCGTCGGGGATAGGCCTGCCTCTCCCTGGCGTAGGAACATGCAACCAAACAAAAAAAAAACGGAAAAACAAAACAGTCAAATGAGGTGGAGGCCAGCCTCCTCCAAAAAGTCGTATAGTTCACAAGTCTGCGTGCACGGATAAGTGGTAAGGTGCGCGAAGATCACCCAGACTGGGACATTCAACAAGAATGTGCCGAACAATCTGGGGAAAAACGCAGTCGTCACAAAAAGGCGAAGCCGAGCGTTCCATCAAATGGCGGTGCGTCCTGTGAATGAGGCCAATTCGGAATGACAGAAAGCAACTTGAAGCCGTTTTAGAGGGGGGGGGGGGTCCATGGGAAGAGTCGCGGCGCAATGGCACGTAACTTTAAGTTCACCTCAACCGTCTACCATCTTCTTTGCCAATCCGTATTCCTGCCATGTAATCGGTGTACGGAAGAGCGAAACGCTTGGCTGGTCGCCCAGTCCTAGCAGACTCTTTGGCGCCCTCATCCCCCGCAATTCCTACATGTCCAGGAACCCAGCAGAAAATAATCTGACATCCGCCCCGCTCGCCAAAACCGCAGCGTCACGGATATCGCGAACCAGGGGATGCGGAGATTCTAATGCCCCGAGAGCACTCAGGATGCGTTGTGAGTCGCTATAAATCACAATCCGGTCTCAGAAACGAGCATGTCGCGTTATTTCCTGTACCGAACGGTGTATTACAACCAGCTCGGCCGTGAAGACAGACGCAGCGCCTAACACGGCGTGGAAACCAACCCCCTCTTGGGATTTGGAGCCATCCGTATAGACTGGCACGGTTCCAGCGTGCTCCAAAAAGACCGAACGCAATACTTTTTACGCTGTAGAAACTTTGGGAACAGAGGTGAAGCGACAAAATAGTAAAAGATGGTACCCTCCAGGGTGGCGTCCTGGGAAGAACCAGGTGCGCCACCGGCCTGAGAGCTATCCAAGGAGTTGCCTAGCCATAGACCTAAAGGGCTTAAGGTAAGACTGGCGTCTCTCGGCGGCATAGGCACCATCGATATAAGCTACGGATGCACTGAGAGATGTTGCAACTGAGGGAGGCACCGGGCTCGCGTGTAGAGACGAGTGTCATCTGCCCAGCATCGACAAGTAAGCTCTCAATGGGGGACGTGCAGAAGGCACCGGCCACCAGGCGAAGACCGGTGTGTTGGATCGAGTCCACCTTCCGCAATACACGCTCGGCGTTGGATGCAGCCGAGCTTCGAACGAACAAAGGATCGATAAAACAGTAAGGCAGTAGCCCTATCAGCGCCCCAGGCGCTGATATGTCAAGGTGCGAAGGAGATCCATGGGGCGGGTACAAGAGACCCTAAGGCTGCGAATATGAGCCTCCCAGGTGAGGCGTCAGTCAAATACAAGACTAATGAACCGGTGCAGGTCCACCACTGTCAAGCGAACCCCATTTAGAAACAAGCCTGGGTCAGGGTGGAGCCGTGGACGGAGGCAGAACTGCACCACCATAGTGTTGGCTAAGAAAAACCGAAGCCTGTGCGCTTCGGAATAGCGAGAGACGCGGTTCAATTCCTGTTGGAGTCGACGCTCCAGAGTTGGCATCCGGGCCGCGCCAAAAGAGATCGAAAGGTCGTCCACGTAGGGCGTAGTGAGAACATCTTCCGGCAGCACCGAGGTGATGCCGTTGATGCTCAGGGCAACGAGTGTGATAATGAAGACACTTCCCAGCAGGACACCCTCTCCCTGCTCCATTGGGCCGGATGGTTCCCCCCACCCATACGCGGAATCGACGATATTGCAAAAATTCAGATATAAACATTGGGAGGCGTCCCCTCGCCCCCATCGTGTAGAGAGTCTCCATGATACCGTATCGCCATGCGGTATCATAGGCCTTCTCCAGATCGAAAAACACCATTGGGGTAGTGCTATCTACGAAGGAAGGCCTCGCAGACGGCATTTTCCAGTCGGAGCAGAGCATCCGACGTGGAGTGGAACATGCGGAAGCCGCACTGTGCAGAAGACAGATGGCCTCCGGTCTCCAGAAAGAAGGCTAATCTAATATTTACCAATTTCTGCATCAACTTGCACACGCAGGAGGTTAGAGAGATTGGGCAGAAACTGGCCTGGGTAGAGTGATCTCTTCCTAGTTTGGGAGGATACCCTCTATCCAGATCCTTTTGAACAAATCAAACAGAAAGGCCATGCCTCGCTCACCCAGGTGTCGAAGCATGGCGTACGGGACATCGTCCGGACCATGGGCGGTGTCCGCGCAAGAAGCGAGAGCGGAACGCAACTCGCTCAAAGTAAACCTGTCGTTGAAGGGTTCTCCGCCTCTGGAGGTAAAGTCCAGTCGGTGGCCTTTTGCGACATCACGACGCGCATTAAATGCTGGGGGAGGAGCATCCTGGCTAGAGAATGCAGATAAAGCGATCGCGAAGAATTCCGCCACGGACGCGAAGTCCCGAGATTTTGGTCCCATTCTCCTGGAGAAGGGATGGGGGTCCTGCGAGAACTTGCCCCGAATTCTTTTACTCGGTTCCACACTTCTTCTAGAGGTGTCTTCCCGTTAAGTGAAGACACATATGCCCGCCAAGAAGAACGGTAGGGGTACTTCAAAATATGCCGGAACCGAGCCCTAACTCCACGAAATTCACCGATAGTCTAAATCGTTCGGGCGGCGCTTACAGCGCATGTAAGCATAACGCTTCAGTTTGAGGGCCTCTCGCACTCGGCTGACCACCATGGGAGCGATCGGCGTGCAAAAAGGCAAGACTTTCTAGGAATACGAGTTAGGCCCACGGCGATGAGGTGGCTGGAGAAGAACTGGACGACATCATCTACCGACCTAAACTCCTCAAGATAGAGAAATCAGTCAGTTCCTAAAATGCGGACCACAGCGCCCTTGCCAAGCACCAACAAGGCGGGCTCTCGGGCGGCAGCGGTAGTCATCGACTATCCGCCACCCCAAATCATGCTGTGAAACCCAGAGAGCACAAAGATAGAGCGAGGCAGGAAAATGAGGCGGTTCACGGACAGTGATGCGTAAGCTCATCCACATTTAGGACACCCACCTCAAGCCCGTCCGTCGATCAGGTCGGCTAGGACTTGACCCCTGGGATTAATTGAGTAGTCTCCCCAGAGGAGGTGTCTACCATTCAGATTCCGAGCAAGAGAAAGGGCCTCGGCAACCGTGCAACGACGCAGCGGAAGACCTCCGCGTCCAAGTTGTCTGACGGTGGAATGTACGCGGAAATAACAGTATACCTCCTATCCAGGTGCAGCTGCACAGCTACTGCCTGAAAGGAGCTATCTAAAACGAAAACTGAGACATTATGCCGGGTGTAAATCGCGCATCCTCCTGCTCGACCCCCCCATCTCGTGGTGGTGGGGTTGCAAAACCATTATACCCCGGGAGGTTGGGTAGGCGGGGCATGCGTCCAGCACGGTCACCTGCAAAAAGATAGCTAACGGGGAACGGGAGGAGACGAGGTTCTGTAGCTCATCACAGTTGGTCCGGAGTCCGATGCAATTCCATTGAAGGAATATGCCCTCAAGACCTAGCTCGGAGGAGATGCGGGGGCCCTCACGGGAATGACCGTTCGCTTCCCGGAGGCAGAACTCCGAGAGCTGTTGACTGGGCAATACGGTGAAAGTGGGTTCGTCTTCGAGAACTTATCGGGGGATGTTGGGCTCGCCATACAAGTCTTTTCCTCTATCTGCCTCGAAAACTTAGGCAGGCGGGGGTCCCTCTTTTGGAGGATCCACCGTCTCCGAGCCACCCAACCTAGCACTGGGTATGAGCATAGGAGCTTTAGGAAGCCGGAAGATGGCCTCACGACCAATTTCATGGGTGTTACCTCCTGTGAGTCTAACGATCGGTGGAAGCGCGCGGCCGTTTCGCCTTACTGGAAACCGTCACGCTGGGGGGAGGGGGCATCCCTGGTTTTAGCTGGGGTTGGGTGTGAACCCTTCGTGCCCCCAGCTTTACCATGAGAGCGCCCGGGGTCGGTAGAACCCGCAGAAGGGTTCCGAATGGGAGCAGGAAAGACCGTGCTCGTAAACCTGGAGGGGCCAGGAGCAGAGGGTGTCTTTCTTAACATTGAGGCATAGGAGGTCCCAGGCAGCGCTGGGCGCGCAGGGTCCAAGTCTTTCACCTCACCAAATGAGAGACGATGCTGTGCCTGAACGGCCAGGATTTCCTCCTCACGGAGATACACACCACATTGCTTCGAAGAAGCGGGATGCGACTCTACGCTAATGACACTCTTGGCCACACACGATTTGGAGTTATAGAGTGCAGCCTTGGAGCAACTTACACAGACTTCGGATAACACCGACTTTGCACGTCTACAGGAGCGATTTGTATGACCTAAGGGGTGGCAGTAGTAGCACTTCAGCGGTAGTGGCACGAATGCCTTAACGCGGTAGCGATACCAACCGGCTCGCACCGACTCAGGGAGCTTGTCACAGTCGAACGTGACGAAGAGTGTAGGAGTGAGTCTCGAGTTCCCTCCCTGTTTTCTCATCACACGCTCCGAAGGGCACTAATCATGGTCGCCTCGGAGGGATTCGACGCATTCGCCAGAAGGATCCCGTCCGGAGAGACGGGTCATCTTTTGCTCTATTCTCATGGATCATGTTGCCCTTAGCCAACATGCTGCCATCAGTTGAGCGAATAACGAGGAAGCGTTTGTAGCCAACGGATTCGAAAACGCCAGGTAACCTCTGAATGAGGGGGCCCTACGTAATCGAGGCTCCACTCTGCGCATTTGCACTTTTGGTTGTGGTCAGTGACTCCTCGCCCGGAGGAGCACCGGGGCCGGACGTGCCGATCTTCGCTTGGTTGCTTGTGAAACGGCAGTGGACCCGTCCTTCTCCGTGGCTCCCCCGAAGAGAGAGGAGCCCCAAGTCTTTTTTGTCTTGCTCCTGGCTTTTCTTTTTAGAAAAGAAGGGTGGGGAATGAACCCGCTTATCTCCTCCGCCGGAAGAAGCCCCTAGGCCGGAAAAGTCGGCCTTAGCAAGATCCGTCTCCGAGATGGAGAAGGTCCCCGCTGTCTTGGGGCACCAGCCGGGGAAGGAGCTCCCTCCCCTTCTTGTGAGGCCTCGGGGACCCGAGCTGCCTGAAGAGGAGCTTGCACAGGGAAGGACTCGTGTTCCGTGCTTGGCACCGAGCTCGTGTTCGACCCCATCATTCTACCGTTTGGGGTTGGGTCCCCACAAGGACCATGTCCAACTCAGGGGGTCTGGGACTTCCATGTGCCCCCTCCCCAAGATATCATCGGTCCCCTTCAAGAGTCCTTTCGTCTTATCCTGGGCCGGTGAACTGGCATCCATCGGGGATGAGAGGGGGCACGTACAGTGACCCCTTGTAATCACGATATCCGCGCCAGCAGGACTTTGGAGGAGGGCACGGGCACACGGGCCTTGTCACCCCCCCCCCCCCCCCTAAGGGAGATGGCCCTATAGAGCCGCTCTGGGAGTAAGCCTCATTTCCGGTATAACAAGTTTGGAGAGTCCTCTACGAAAGCGCAGGAGGAGGGGGACCTCCATTTTTTAGTTGGAGCTGCCCGAAGGAGGCTCCGATGATGGTAAAGGCAGAGTTAATGTGGTGTTTAAAGAGCTCCCATCAGTGGGCCTGGTGACCTTATTATGTCAACGTGATGCAAACGCTCATCACTCCACGTAGTAGCCCGCTCTGCGAGGGATGAATACGGGGCCGGCGAGGCCAGCTACCTCCATTTAAGGCCACTCATCCCGCCTAGTGACCTTGCAGCCAATTGGCATTGCGGCTCCATCTTAGACACAGCGTAAAA
The DNA here is from genome assembly GCA_963969495.1 of Ceratothoa steindachneri. NCBI lineage: Eukaryota > Metazoa > Arthropoda > Malacostraca > Isopoda > Cymothoidae > Ceratothoa > Ceratothoa steindachneri. The sequence continues at coordinate 166,701,285 of OZ018327.1, forward strand.
TCGATAGACTGTAAAAATGAAAGAGAAAGGGTAGGTATATGAGGAAGGTGTGGGTGAGAATGAAACAGGTTGTTAAAACCCACCACCCCAAACCGGAGCTCATGGGTGAGGGCGCGTTGTTCCCTCCCCTTTTAACCCCGATCCGGATTGGTTGGGTCACAGGAGGCTGGTCAGCGTCTACTCTGTGAAATTAGAGGCCGGCCAGAGAAAGTTGTGGGAGAGGTTGTAGGGAAAGTGAGGAAGTAGGGTACAAACACAGGCTGTCAGAAAGAAGAGGCTAAGCTGGGGCCGGACGGAGGGTCGTCAGCACGGCGGCCAGGAAGGCAAATCGCCGCCCCCCCATACGGAGTTAGAGAATTGCAATTCCAGTGGGGGTAAGTGGGGGCGGAATCACTCGAGAAAAACGTGGCAGGAGAAGAGAATGGGGACGGAGTCATTCTAGAAAAATATGACAGGAGAAGAGGACATGGGGGTGATGTAAACCCCGAAAACATTACAAAATTTAACCTAATAAAGGTCATCATATACACAGAAAAAAAACTTTCTTGCAGATAGTAGGATTTCTTTAAAAAAAAATCCCAATGTTCTTGTTTCTTTATTGATTTGATCAAATGTTAATCAGCCAAAGGAATATTCGGATTCCTCCGTGTTTTATGGTTAGTATGGAGCTTTTCACGCGCGCCTCATCAGCTTTCGCCACACTTGTCACCTCCAATTATGGCCAAAGGATTCTAATATCCTTTCATTGCTCCATAATAAACTCTTCTAACATATTTTATCCTGGTGAACGAAGTCCTTTGCAAACGTGACACGTCAGGAGGCTTCAACGTCGCCCTCAAAAGCATAAACTCCACTGCAGCTATACTTTGACATATGTATTTGCTTCTTAGTGGCGGCACTTAAACCTCTCTTCCAATGTTAATAATCTCAGTCGGGAATAATAAAGACTTCCTTCACTGTTCCAGTCTCCTTAGACTTGCGTCTAATCGTCTTCAATGATGCCCGGGGGATGATCATTCGGGGGGATATTTCTCGAAACGTGTTTCCGGTGTCTCCAAATGCAAGTCTTCAAGAAGTGCATTGCCATTGCCCCTTTGGCATGTCGCGCAAACGGAGGCTAACAATCTATTTGTTCGTTCTGTTTAGTGTGCATGAACTCACAGGGTCATTGGCACCGAAGCTGAGGAGAGAGAATTATAGAGTCTAGTAAAAAGCCCCGAAACGTTTTATTAGACAAAGTTTAATTTCAACCTTGCGTTTGCGAAAATTTAACAAGCCTATTAATTTATTTTTAATTAAATTAAAGTCCAAAGCCAACGGGTCTCTCTCGCAGAAAGTTTGGGAACTTTTCAAGTATTGGGGGCACAATTGACCCAGGAACTGTTATTCTTCAAATAGACAAAACCGGGGCTTTAATTATTCAAAATGGGTCAATTTAAAAATGATCGATTAAAATAGGTGAGCTTAACCTAATTATCAATATTTTTGTTTTGATTTTAATAGGAAAATTAAGTTAAGCCGACCCATATTAATTGGGTTATTTTCAATTAACCCGTTTGACCAATAGATGCTTGTTATCAATAATTTAAGAAGTGGTTAGCACTTCATTCAGAGGAATGAGAAGCCTAGAGAAAATTCTCAATATGGGATTTGTTCAAAGAACGGTGTGAACCAACCATTCGCTCAATTTCATACATACGACTCACGTGGACATACCACACTTGTAAACTAGATGAAGACTTCTTACATTCCTATATACAAGAATTTATGTTTCGTTAGAACACGGTCATAGCCACACATACACTAACATTTGTGTAGTAACATGTGTCATTCCTTATGGTCTTACCATTACCGCACTCTCCATACCTCCCTATCCTTCTACTCATTTCCCCGCGTTTTTCCCTACATTTATCAGATTGCCCTACTTGCCTCATCGTAATTACCCAGACAGCCTATAGTGCCGATAATCCCTCATATACAGTCACTTAACACTTTCACATCCTTGCGACTCAAGTGCAACCTATCCATTGCATACAAATCCTCCCTTCCACAAAACTCTCGCCATGTATCCATAAACACTAGTCCCAGACTATCACACAATACTTTCCTTTATCCAAAATTGCGCCAGACATCCACTCACTACCTACTCTTGGCCTAGGTAAGATTCCTGACAATTCACATTTACTAGTATCCCGAAACGTTCCTAACAAATCCTTATATCTAGACACTAGCTCCTCTGACCTAGTTTTCCCTATGTCATTCACTCCCACAAGAAAAACAACTGCATACCTTTCAGTTCCTTTCAATTCTCTCACTCCCATTCGCTACACGTGCACCTGGCAAACAAATCTTCATCCTTCTCTTGCGCTCACTTTCACAAAAGTCTTTTCTAATTACCTAACACGTGCCTATAACCACCACCAACCCTCTAAAAATGTGAACATGTTACTTCTAGTAATAGGTTTAGACCTACACTCTCTACCTAGGTCTACCATGACTCTTCCCGCATCCTTAACACCGGGAGACCTACTTCTACCAGGAACAAGAAATGTCACCCATAGATACCCGTTTCCTCCACCCCTTTAACACCTTCCACTCGCTATTATCCTTAATGTCTCTACTCCTAGCTAACCTTACAATCCCCGGAACTCTCCTTGGGCATCGGGTGAGATCCTTATAAGCTCGGTGACTAACTGCTCCAACCTAGCTATCCTTTCTAAATCCTTCGCTCTTCCCTCTTCTAATTCCACTACATACCCTTGCAACCCGCATATAACGCAACCAGTCCCTACTCTTGTCACTCCACATGCCTTACAAACACTTCAAGATTCATAGTACCTTTCACCCCGACACTCAGCTTTCAGTCCTTTCAATCAACTCGTTGCACACAGCCAAGTGTACGTAATTAATAACTTTTTGAAAATAGTCACCGTTTTATATAGAAAAAAAATGAAAAAAATACATTCACGATAGATAAAAAGTAACATACTAAGTGACTATATGATTAACGGGTATTTTAGCAAGGCGAGCGCTAATCTTAAATGACTGCAGAGTAGAGAGCCAGACTGCAACGCGAGAGAATAAGCCTTAAGCCTGTGGAGTTACATGGAAGAATAAGTACCAAGCCTGCAGGGATATAATGAAGAATAAGTACCAAGTGAAGGTCCCTCTACTCCCGATGGTTATCTCTCATCGAGGTTGTCTGCAAGCGATGCTTAAGCTCAGTCAGTTCCTTACAAGTTGTCAGTCCAATGCTAAAGCACAGACCTTTGGCGCTAACTGAGTAATGTGTGTTCGTGAGCGCCACCGACAAATTATTCAAGTAAACAAACAGGGGATTGCTTCATCGCAAGGTCAAATATCTTTGTTGCACTGGACGTTTTTTACGGCATTTTCGCACGTTATTCATGAACATTGTGTCAACAGTTCTTTACACGGGGTTATAACTAACAAAGGCATGGGTGCTCAATGTCGTACACGTATGTATGTGGATAAGAAACCAGCACGAAAAGAACTGAGAGAGAAAATGGGGGAGAAAAAATTGCGGAAAGCAATGGAGGGCTGCAAAAATAAACGTCTCCAACTTTCGATATATGTGAAAAGGGAAGTGGATGGAGCGTGTACTTCAAATTCTTATGGGGGTGTGTGTCAACTTAATAAACGACTCAATGAACTCCAATTAACGAACTTAACCCACAACCAGGCCAGCGACAAAGTCACAGACGTCTTTCACCCACACAAAGGAAACTTTAAAAGTGGGGAAGGAAAGCTCATAATTCCCAAACTTGGAAAGCAAAGGCAACGCAGGGATTCGAATGTTCGCAGTCAGACGACGACTTTGGGGAGGTAAATAGCTTAATAACTTCTGAGGACTTCGTACCTCGCCAAGTGGTGGCGGAGTTTCGCCCTACCCGTTGGCGTCAAGATGATAGTAGCTATTTTAAAGGGACTAGGGGCAAATACAGGACTAGTTTCCTGAATACAGATGACATCAATCACACCACGCGAAATCAGCTGAAACACAAGGCGGAGCCGGACGCCTTACACACAGAACTGGGTGGAGAATACATGAAAACATGGGGGGGGGGAAGCAGAAGAGGAATAGTAAACAACCGGCACTTAGCGGTCTTTTCTACTAACTCCGAGGTGGAAGGGAGAGGGACGATGGCATAAAAACCTAATTCCCTTCGAAAATCTCAGACCCGACGACAAAGAAAGGGGGGGATACTCCCCCTCTCCAACATACAGACGTGTGGGTGAGCTGGCGAGAGCAGGGGGAGATATAATAATAATAATAATAATAATAGCTACAGACAACTAGCAAATACGCCTGGATCCATTAGAGAAGAGCGCGTAAAAGATGTAGAAATAGGCCTCTAGCAAGGATCTAACAAGGCCAACTACCTAAGTTACCAAATTAGTTACCCTATAAGTAAAGGAACCAAAAATTAAATGTGGTTAACTCTAACGTTAGGCCAAGAACTGCCGATACACATACGCACACATATATCTCACGAACGCGAGACTGCACACATGCATACGCACACATTCGTACTAAAAATAAAATTATGCTCATTCTGTAAGGTATAAGAATACGATACACACATGTACACCTGATTCGTGCAGGTTTAGTCTAATGGACCTCAGAGCCAAGTGCCTCTCTCGAATGCACAACACAGGATCCCCCATTAGAATGTAGAGCGCAATAGCAGCGAGGCTGCATCACGCGGAGTAAAGACCGGTGAAATAGAAGTGAAAATGTGCGAAAGGCACGTATAGCCCCATATCCATCTTCAGGCTTTGGGATCAGGAGGGAAAACTGCGGGTGTTGGGGCATTGGGGCACACAAGCTTCCAGATTTCACCTCATATCCCATTAAGGGTGAGTAAAAGAATGACTAAGGAAAAGAATATGGTGGGAAGAATGCAGACATGTTAAAAAAACAGCGCCCTCCTCCTTTACCAAACAAGGATGAATGGACGAAGGCTGGTCGGCGAAAAAATGGGGGTAAAATGGAAATGTTTAGAAGGAATAAAGCACTGGAAAGCGGGTCGCTCCTACTAACGCTAGGTGTAACAACCTACACCCTCCCCTCTTTGCGGGATAACAACACGGGAAAGATAATCTTCCCGCAGACCGTCATCTGTTGATGGTTAAAAGTGAATATACAGAGAAGAAAGTGCGATGAATATACAGAGAAGAAAGCGTGGAAGGAATATGCAAAACGCAGAATTTATTTTCATTCTGTTGCTATCCTTTTTGACGTTCAACCCACGTTTCCATTTGTGCTTCGCATTAGATTTGAAAAATCAGTTTGACACGTCATGACCTATTCTCGTGTGATAATAAGTCTATGGATCAAAATAAAGTCTCTGTTTGGTATATTCCTAAGCTCCGGTCCTATATATAGGAGACAAATATTTTAGGCCTTAAGTTGTGTGCAATGTATCCCAGGATTCTGTTTGCTTTCTTAGCAGCTTCGATGGATTTGATAGTTTAAGGCGTTCCGAAATTAAAAACCTCAATGTCCCATCCTAAGGTAACAAACCCTGGGGAAAATAGCCGTTCATTTGGTAACCTAATTTTAAATCTAGACTTCCTAAGGTTAGGGGTGTGTTAATATTCATCAGCCCACTCGAAAATTTTATGTAAGTTGGCCAAATCGAGTGAAAAAAAACCCGGTTGTTTCCTAACTTCTTGATAGAGAATTGGAAATTTTACTAAATAAACCTTTATCAAGAACATTTATGATGATGGTTCTTTCACGGGCAGACGATACAATGGCATTCCACCTCGCTAAAATCGAAGATGTGACAGGAAAGAGGCAGGCGGAGAACAGCCGAAACACGAACAAGGAGATCGTGGATGAAAGAAACTACAAGGAAGCATTGAGCAACATTAAGGTTCTTTGAGGCATATTTCAAAATCGCAGATATGAACAAGTGCAGCCAAGCAACGATGACATTGCGGCTTCAGAATAACGTTGACCACCCATCCCCACTCGCCGCTTGAGCTCTCTTTCATGACCTCGCCCATTCGCAGACTGGAGGGGGGATGTCAGCGGCGATTGTCGAAATTCAAATTTATGTACATCTTTCGTCGCCATCTTGATTCCAGGGAATTTATTTCGGTACCTGATAGGGGCACAAAAATGGCGTGGCTGCAAATGTGGGTGTGAGTATGTATACACGTTTATTACGTGTAAGTGATTTTCTGCCTGCACAAAAGTGGGTATGTATGTGACTGTCTTAATTTATAAATGTGGGCCTATAGTACATTCGTATGTGTTGTTTTCAAGGCAGGGGTAAGTGGTATATAATTAAACGAGAGGGAACTAAATGTGTGAAGGAAGGCTTAGAACCAGGAGGATCCATGTTTGGGTATCATAATTATTAATTTTAGGTTCTAGAGCGATTAATAGGAGCGCTAATAATGCGATAAATATGTTATGACAAAGACGAAAAGAATGCAAAATTTGATAGCACTATCATTGAAATTCCTGCGTCGAGATAAGGAAGCTGCGGTCGAAATTGGCGAACTTGAGTGTGTGGGGGGTGGTCACGGTAGAATAGGAGGTGAAATAGACCGAGGGAGAAGCGATGACGAGGGTGGAGTGTTCTATATAAATCGATGACTTCTTTGTATAAACCTTCTGTTTTTATTTCTTTAAGTAGTTTTATTCTCAATTGAGATTAGAGCTAAACTTGATAGCCTATCTTCTCCTTGCGCATTTCTGGCATAGGTACGAATTCTTTTCAGGGTCGAAAACGAGCGTTCAACTGAAACACTTTTGTGGCTGGAAGGGTCAATGTTAACTCGCACAATTTTGTAAGTTGCGGCACAGCTTCATCGAACTGGGCATTTTTTAGGCAATAAATTAATTCATCCGTGGGTTTTCCCTTTAAATCACTGTCATTATATAAAGCTACCAGGCAATGGCTTCGCCACTCCGCCGTGGGGGGAGCTTGCGCTTCGCTACTAAGATTAAAATTTAAAATCTAAAAAAAAAAGCAGCCATGGTTAATTTCGCCAATTATAATAATTTTAAAAAGGAACTCTAAATTAAATTTCCCCCTTTCAAAATATAACGTCGCTAAAATATAGTATTATAAAAGAATAGAAGATATATAAAAATAAATTTTCTGAACTTTAGGTTTTAAAAAATTCTCAAAATTTCGATACTTATATTTATTTCTGAACTTCACTTCACCATTTTGTGATTTGATATTAAAAAATAATTATTGGAAATAACTGATAAAAAAACAAGTCATAACCAAACTAAGATGAAATTATTATTTAAATACTAAAAAAAAATCCCCTTCTTAAATTATAGTTAGTGATGATGATGATAATCTTCTATATAAGCTTTTTATATCCATTGAAATGACTGAATATTTTCTCCTCTTCATAGGAAGTGGTTATACGCCATCAACCATGGACCAAAATTCACCAAAATTTTCTCTTTTTTGCTGAAGAGTTGAAATCAAGTCATTTATTTTATTTACACAGTATTTTATGTCAAATACTTTGCTCTGAAAAATATCAAACAGAACCGTTGTGTATGAAAATATATTTAGCAAGAAATTGAATTCAAAATCTTGAAGATGTAGCAATAACGCCTGGGCAAAGGTATATATTTCTGTATCCCAGCTGCTGAAATTGTCAACAATAATTTGAAACAGATCAATGAGTCCTTCCTTGTATTCTGAAACAGTTTCCACAAGGCAACTCTTATAATTCCAGCCACTTTCGGAAATCCCTTCTTCAGTTCTGTGTCTAAAATATACACACGCTTTGTTGATTTTGCAAAGAACAATGAGAAAGCCTTGAGTTTTGCAAAGAACTTATTGCATCCATCAATCTGTGTGGACTGATTGTGACAAGACTAAGTTAAGTCTGTGTGCCATACAATGAATAAACATTGCTGTAGGATATTTCTCTCTTACTTTCTTTCGGAGTCCATTTAGTTCGCTAGACATTACGCTCGCACCATCATAAGTTTGCGCGACAAATTTGGGACCAATATTAAGTTTGTTAACTACATTAAACAATTTTTGATATCCATAATGCAGTACGATCTGCACTAACATTTGTGAATCCTAGAAATCTTTCACAAATTGTGCCATTTTTATTCACGTAGCGCAGCATTTTTGAAAGTATAGAGGTTGTCCTTAAGTCAGTTGCTTCATCTAAAATAATTGCTATGAATGAAGATTCAGTAATTTTAACTTTAATTTTTTTAAAAGCACTTCCCCAATACATTGAATAAGGATCGCGTCCAGAAAAGACACTAGATTGTTCTAAGTGCCATTCAAGCAGTGGATCATATTTCTTGATCAGATTTATTAATTCTACGTAGAAGAATCTAGAGATTTATCGTGAGGTCTAAATGCTAATTCTTATTCACCTAAATAACAAAGTACATCGATTAATCTTTCTTAAAATGTCTCTATTTCTATTCACCTCTTGATTGTGCATTTGGACATTCAACATATGCTGACTATTTAGCAAGAAATCAATTCGTGGTGATTTTCCAAACCTTGGCAAGTCTAAAGATGCAACTTATATGGCTGGAAGCGGATCGTGCCTTTTAATCGCTTTATGCATATTATTTAAATCATGGAATCCATTTTGAGTTCCAATTTCCTACATCATTACTGAATAGTAAACATGGCGACAAAATAACTTCTGTAAGTATGCACAACTAGCTAGCCAAGATGTTCTATCATATTGGCCCTCATTGTATTTGCGAGTGCAACAGCTAGTGTTGGCGTAGGTCTACCTGTTTTAATAATATTTTCTCTTTAATTATAAGTCATCGTACTGAACTTCGTTTTTAAAAAAAACTCAATAATGCAATCGCATTTTCTCCCAACTTCATTTGAATCCATTTTGTTTAAAAGGGGGTTATCACTTAGGAGAATAAATTAACAATACGCCACAGTTATTTTGTAAACAATTCAATCACAGTGCCTCGCAGATACTGATCTCAAATATACAAGGGGTGACTTCGGTAGGGCTGCCAGAATCCAGGAAAAAATAACAAAATGCCTAAGACACAAGACTGTAACAATACAGAGTTTATGCTATGTAGCTGCAATCATTCTCAGAACCAGTATTTAAATATAACCTAAAAATTGTTTAAGCTTCAGAGCATAATAATAGTTACGTTATTGTTTCTTAGAGATTTTATTGCTTTTTCCTAGATTCTGGCAAAACCCAGTAAGTAAAGTTGCCAGATGCAAGCCAATGACTGCAAAGCTAAATTTGCTTCCTTTTCCGTATACAAATAGGTTATTTTTATCTGAATTCTAACACGGCGTTGAAACCCACACAAAGGAGGGATAAAGTTCTTACTTCTGGGTTTCCTCCTTTGTACGAACATTATTCCTAGACGTTAATAGCACTTCCTTAACATTTCCCACTCTCCCTATTTACCCTCTTTTTTTTCTTTCATCTTCTCTCGTTCCTTTTCCAGTAGGGAAAATGACCTCGATAATTGTTTCTTTCCTTTTCTCAAGTATTTCGAAACGGGGGTCAACTTCCCCAATGCAAAGCGCGGGCAAGTTCGCAATTGGATTTTTGGTAATAACATCATAACTATTCGGCTGATTCTAACGAAATTTGAAACCCTTATGTTGTTTTACATTTTCTTTCGAATGATAAAATTCCCAAGGTCATTCCAAGGTTAGTCCGGGAATTATTAAAAGAAAACTAACTATGGGTCGGATTGCTCCACTTGTTGAAAATTTTGAAGGTCGTTACGTCAGAAAGTCAGAATACATGAGAGCACGCGACTGAGGTATGTTGACCTTGTTTTTTGTTTTGTTTTTATTTTAAGCGCCCATCTGGCGAGTGATTACTAGGGTTAAAAGTCGCCGTAATCACTCTACAGCCTAATACTAGGGTAAATGAAAAAACGTAAATAACAAAAATAAAAAACAAAAGAAGATAAGCAAAAAAAAGAAACAAGGAAGCTCTGGCATCGAGGCTAGGCTCGCCAACTGCCGGCTTGATTTATCCCAAATTTGGGTCGATCCCTAACTCCGAGGCCTAAGTCACGTCGGGCTTTCGGGGCGGCCGTGAAGCGTCACACATTGTCCGTAGGCCCGTTCGATCAAAGGCCGCGCATGATGCTAACGAATGGAATTAAATGACGAGTTTTATTGAACGAAAAAAAACGTGACCAACGATGGACAACTGGATTTATTAGAAAACCAACGACGGCATCTTTGAAAAGAGGTTCGTATAGAAAGTGATGAAATTGGAGTAAGTGAAGGTGTTAAGAAGGCAAATATTCGGAATTCACTAAAGATACCCCTTGGAGCACTCCTAACCGAGGGGGAGGAGGGTATTTTTCGGTTGGGGCGGGTTAAGGCAACTTCCAGCAACGATGGTTATCCCCTTAAAATCAAGCAAGGGCATTTCTGCTAGAAGGTATGAGAGGGGCGATTCGTACATAAAATGGTGAGGTTGGGGGAAGTAAGGGGTATGGAGGAGCATAACTCCTAGTTAAAAAGAGGGGATTTCTCAGGGCCCTCAAAACCGGGTGGGCACGCATTCCAAAACCCCTCCCTGCGAGTTGTTTCGCTAGATTAGTGGATATGACGTTGGATTTCTAGCGCCGAGGCACGTGTTGGATTCCAGCGAACGCGGACACGAAGCTTTCAGCGGCATCATGAGGTGATGCCCAATTGACGGATACCCTGATACCCCGCGCGAGGGGGGGGGGGGGTAACGCACCCCACATAAATCACGCACATAGGCAATCATAACGCTGCTATCTTTACCTTCCCTCCTTCCGTTAGTTCGAGAGGCGTAACCAACGTAGTAGTTTGGTGTTGGTAATGGCGAAGTATGAAACGAGGGAAAATACATTAATTTCTGTTTGAAAAAAAAAATGTGGGGGGCTTTTCCAAAGGGGTCTGATTAGGGGGGGGGGTTGTTCCCGGATTCCCTCGGCAGCTGAAATGAAGCTACACAAGAAACGTCCGAGTTTGAAGCGTAATGCTTACCGCTCGATACGAGTTTGAATGAATTACCGTTATTATTCACCGATAATTTAGTAACAAGGTCAACGGACCTAAGTCACTGGAGTGCTCTCGATTATTCTGACTTATGACCTTACAACCTTCAAAATTGCCAATATTTCCCGAAAGGGAATCTAAAACAACATAAGGGTTTCAAATTTCGTTAGAATCGGCCGAATAGTTACGATGTTATTGCCAAAAAAACATTGAAAAGTAAAATAGTTACCGTCCGACCGTCTGACCTAAGGATCGACATAGTTAACTTATAGGTCACGTGCAGTGCACGCGACTAAAAACAACCAGCAATAAGCTTGACATTCAAAAGTAGTTCGACCATTGCGGTGGTTGGCGGACGGCGACCAGCGGGGAAGAGCAAACAGTGAAACAGAGAAGCTTAGAAGCAAAGCACGAGGGCAAAAGTTGGACTCCCCACGCCAGCAGTCGTCTGCCCATGCTCCAAATGAAGAACGCAGGATTAACTTTGATTTAAAGCGCGAATTAAATAAAAAGTCACACCCAAATAATCTCTACAAATGTATTTGCATCACGATTTTCAATAGGCGCTGGACGAATTACGTAGAAAAAAAACGTTATTTGAATTAGGAGACAAATTGCCAACGTGACCATTAAATGCATAAGGGTATCTGTGAAATTGATGGTCCCACAGAGGAGTGGAAGTTGCCGCAGGGCTTAAAACTGCGCACCCTGTGGCAACTAAAACCTGGAAGAATAGTAAACCTCCGGAGCACAATGCAAACGGTTAATATCCAAAATTACCTGAGTTATATTCTTTCTAACATCTCCCCTTTATTTATTTGTGTCGGGGGGGGGGAAATTTCACCATTATTTCCCTCCCTTTTGACCTTTTATTGACCACATCAATCTTTTGATCTTTATATTATTTCACGCCCAATTTCCACTGGCACGTCACGCGGAGGATTGTTTAGTATTTTTGTGTTATTTTACGCCCATGACTCATTGTCGCGTCACGCGGAGGATCGTTTGGTCAGACCTCATGCCAGTTTTCACCAGGCAGTCCATGAGCTGACACAGGAGCCTGGTGCCTGGTGCCTGGTGCCCGGTGGGCGTTTATCGTTGGCCACCCAAACTAGTAAATGGGAAACCATACCCAAAGATGAAATAAAAAAAAATTGCGCGGTGACGAGATTTCTCACACGACTATGGATACGAGGGTTTCAAGGAGATTTCCCCATCACCAGTCTCTTCCGGTAGAGACGTTTCCTCTTTGGGGACCGCCACCTTTGGTGGCTCAAGACCCCCCCCCCCCAATAGTAGGATACGGTACCTCCGCTTCCACCGGGAGTTGAGCAGCCGTAGGGTATATCTTGAGAACGACCTATCCCTTCGATGCCAGCCACAGATATTTGACCCTAAGCTCGTTAGTTTCTTCAGGATCGGTGCGCTGGTTTCTCATGTTGTACCTTTCCGCTTGGTGCCAGTACGCTAGGTACTGTCTAATGGATGTGGTGATGGTATATCTGTCCCTAGTACCCTGTAGAGGATATTTTGTCTCTGGAAGTCACATACTGGATGCCAGACCCGTCGAGGGGAGGGGGAGGGGGATTTGGAAGGCAGGCTCTCTCCGACGTGGAGGGGATCATGACGCGGAGAGTAGACCACCATGTCAGAACCCACTTCTGGATACGTCCCCCCCCCCCAAGAGGACTGCGAACACCAATGGGATTAAGGAAAACATCACGAAGAACCGATAGGCGCACTCCTTTGTGGGTGAAGCTCGGGAGACGGGCGGGCATTTCATCATCTCGACGAAGGACCATGGCGAGGTTGGTCCGTCCGAAGCTCTCATGCAAAAAGAAAACATTTTTATTTACTGATCCCGTGTAGCGGCCTTCTACGGAAACACAACTGCTAAAAAGCAAATCTATTTTTTTTTCAAAATTTAACAAAAACAAATAAATCAAATAACTAGCAACAAACATTTAGCCATAAAAAGACGCTGGGGTTCATAAAGGAGGCCGACCTCTCTCTAGAACTCAATCGGTCCATCTAAAATACATCTAAAATGCATGCAAGACTGTCACAAGGACTAGGGACACACGGTAGCGACCCCGCCCGTGGCAGTACAGGGAAACTTACCGCTTACGGAGCTGTCCAAGAATATTGTGCACCTCTAAAGTTCCTTAATAGCAATCTTTACAAACCAGTTCACGGGTGAGCTCCATCTAATGGCGTTGCGTCCCGTAAATGTGCGCAATTCGAAGGCAATAGCACACGATTCTATTCATTTTCATATTCATGCGCGCCATCTCCCATCTTCCTTGTCATGCTGCTCGGAGGATTGTCATGATTCTTGCCATTTAGGCGGTATAGGCAAGAGCGAAGCGCCGGTTCTGTTGCTATCTCATTCGCGGGTTCGTTCCGAGTAACCCCTACATTCCCAGAGATCCAACAGATAATATTGACATTACCCTGACACGCAGCAACCATGTCGTCACGGACGGTGCCAAATAGGAGATGCATGCACTCAGCGCGCTTTTTTACTCGCTATGAATTACGAAAAGGGATTCCAAACCGGGCACGGCGCATTATACCGAGTGGCATATTGCAACTAGCTCGGTCGTGAAGACTCACGCACGACCATGAAGGGCCCCGCCGGCTTCAAAATGGAAGAAGGGGGGGGGGGGTAAACCAAATCCCCCCTCCAACCTGGAACTATCAGTGTACACTGTCACAGCCGGTATGATATGATGTATGGCTACAAGAAAACGAATACAATACTCCCTTGCAGTGGAAGATTTGGGCGTGGCAATATACTTTCATCTCGTTGTCTGCTTTCAGAAGAACAAGTTGTGTAAGTGCATCCTGTCCACTCTACCGTCATACAAGGGTTTCGCGATCCACCCACCACGAAATGGTTGGCTGGTGGGTATCATACACAGGATGTGATTTCTGCAATTGATTATTTGCCCTTCCATATTCATGCAGTAGTAATCCAGCCGCATCTAAATAGTAGAGAGTCTCTCGTTTCGATGTTTGTAGTAAAACCTCCAACCTGATTTGCAGTGACGGAGTTCTGCCGTATCATAAGCTGTATGGCAGGGCTTTTTCTCCTCAGATTCCTGAACGGTAGTCAACCCTTCTAAGCGGATCAAACGATCAGTCCTCGGAGTCGATTGGTTGAAGACCTGGAGATAAGCGTCGTGAATATGGAAGAATTCACGCATCTCTGTACGAGAACCACTCCATTTTCCTCTCTTAATGTGTTGCTGTGCTCTCCTGATGTACAGGCCTAATTTGGTTTGGGATGTAATCAAAGAAGCGATCAATTTTCCATTTAAATATCTTTTAATTGAGCCTGCGTAGCTCGACAAGCCAAATCGTTAGTGCTTCAACCGAGTACGCTGGTTCGCATTCAGAAAGTTTAGGGCTGCAGCTAGGACCGTTGAGTTCTTCTCCAGCAACCTTAGTGCTTCGTGCCTGGCTTCTATTCCTTGAACTTCTAACCGTTTTTCTTGCCGATCGTTTACTTGGTGGTCCGTCAAGAATGAGATACTGAGATAGCTCTAAGACAGAAGCGATATCCTATAAGCGATATAAGCGGCGTCCGTGCGATTTCACCCTGTTTGAATTTCGTCGGGCGACGGCCGGATTCTGTTTCGTTTCAAAGCCTCTTCGCCACTCGTCAAATTTCTGTCCTCCTCCGAATCGGACACACACGGCGTAGGGGGCCCCATTCATTGGAGTACTCCTCATACTCCTTCTGAGAAATTTCAATGATTATTTGGCGCACCAGAGTGTGCAGTCCTTTTTGGTTGAGTGGCCTAGTCTGGGTGAGCTTCGATGGTGGTACTTCTCCCGGCAACACGACGAAAAAGGTCGATACCGCTTGTCTCCGGTATATGGGACGGGCTCTAGTGGTGCAGATGGGGATGACATAGAGTCCTCGGTCTTATCACTAATTATTTTATTTGGGGGGGGGAGGGGAGGTTAAGACATTTATTGACATTTCAAATTAGGCAGTGGTAAACTTGTATTTTTATTGTTTCCCACGGGAGTATCCTCTTCGGTAGCTGTCGGAAGGACTCACTAGAATTATATATATATATATATATATATATATATATATATATATATATATATATATATATATATATATATATATATATATATATATATGAAGGCCTCCGTGCGGCTGCTGAGAAACGGGGTGGGCGGAAGTGGTACCAGACGTTGCTCAGCGGCGGAAGTAAGAGACTGTAATCAATGTAAAATGGGAGGACACGGGGTTGACTGGAGGAAAACCACAATCGCCATGAAAAAATAAGTTTTTATATATTTAAAAAAAAACTTACCCCTTTAGCTACCCACTTACCCCTTTGCAGAAAATAGTAATAGAAGAGAAAATAAGGGCAATAGAAGGGGGAAAGGGTGGGATAAAGGCAGGCATGTTCAAAAAGATCACCCCCATCCCGACCCCTTCGCCGCACTCGAACCAATAAGTGGGTCAAACCCTTCCGGCCCCGACCAGGAGGAATAAGTGGACGAATGCTGGTCGGCGAGTAGCACCCCCCCCCCTCTAATTTAGTCGCCGGCTAAAAAAAGTAGGTGAGAAGGGGCTTGCAGAGTAGCGAAAAGGTAGGGAGGGGGGAGTACAATAGATGAAGAGAAAAAAAATCTATTTTGAGACTATGGGGCAGTGGGTCCGGAAGGGGTTGACGCTCCACCTGTTGTAAAACACAGGAAAAATAAGTTCAAAAATGGATACTGATGAGAAAATGAATGTGAGAAAGTAAGTTTGTCTATTTAAATTCAGAAAGGAAGAATGAAAGGTTTATAAAGATGAATATGGGACTGTTGAAAATTAAAATGCACCTAAATAACTACAATAAGAAATTAATGAATACAAAGTTAGGGGACGGGAGAAGAATGAAAAATGAGTGTAATAAATAATGAACGCCGGTCACATGAACAAATACAACCGAATTAATCGATTCAAGCAATAGGCGGGTCCATATGCGACCTCATCCTCTATCTCAACCACGCAGATAAACTCACCCGCAGGCCTCTTCTAAGTCCTCGCCCAATTTCGTCATTCACGCATTTGGCCTCGAATTTGAAAGCAAAAATTCGACAGATTGTTTGGATTCGAATATACGGTTGCCCAGAATGTTAAGGGACGTTAAAGAAGATTTAAAAATTTGCAGGTATTTGGCTCCCTAGTCCCCATATATATACAAAGGAAAAGTATAAAACGATTCCGAGCGCTTTCGTCTTTATTCTTAAAGACCTTTACAAGGAAAGAACAGGAGGCTGGACATACATTGCCTTAAATAGTGGAAGGGGGGATTAGACTACCCACTTTTGAACCTTAATTAGGGGGTACAAAATCATGAAACAACTTTATTTCCCATTTTATGTATGAAGTGATAGCATGAGATCTGCGGTGGCCTCTCCATTCGGATGAGCCACACTTCTCCAAAGAATTCTTGATATGGTTTGATGCACGGCATGGGGCATTGTTCGGCTGAAATACGACCTCATTGCTTTGGTGTTATGGGATGGAAATTCTGGATAGAGGCTCTGAAACTTGTGACATGGTGATAAATGTTGTGTTCATTCTTCCGTGGCAAATAAACAAAAACCAAAACCCAATCTCACTTCGCCCTAATGAAGACATGTAGCCCCATACCATGATAGAACCACCTCCATGCTTCATAGTTGGTACCACACAAGCAGTATGAAATGCTTTTCAAACTCTTCCTCTTACAAAGGTAGCCACGAAGTGCTGATCAAAATTGTTACAAAAAAAAAGAAGTTAAATTTTTAAATAATCTCTTGCAAGGGACATTTAAATGGAATTACATAAATTACATGTAACAACAACAATACAATGGTCTTTCTTACATACCTGATAAATACTTTAATCTGACCAGATAACTTTAAACCCTTCATTGTTCCATGTCTAATTTTTATGATCTTTGACCCTTTGAAGTTCTTTTTCTGTTCACTTCAGATATCCATAGTTTCTTTCTCGCCTTGGTACCTTTAGCTTTTGCTCTTTGTGGTTGCTTCTAACCGCTCTCGGTGATATTTTTGAACTTGAAGCTTCCTTGAACTCCTCAGCAAGTTCAGAAGGTTTTTTTCTGCGATTCTCTAGTAAAGTCCTAATGATAGATGTTATTTCTAAGATTTTTTAGACATTTCTGCTACTTCTCTTCGTTGATACAAAGCTGTTGGTCTCTTGATTGTGGTCGTTTGATCATGGTTCAAAAACCATATCTTAAAAAAAATATATTTAGTCACGTGCGACTCTATAGTTCACTATGTCAGTCAGTCGGTGAGTCGGTCCCAGTTTTGTTTGTTTTTTTGGTTTGGTAACATTGTAACTATTCGCCCGATTCTAACGAAATTTGAAACCCTTATGTTGTTTTACATTCTCTTTCGAATGATATAATTGTCAAGGTCCTTCCAAGTTAGCCCTGGAATTATCTTGTTTTGGCAATAACATCATAACTATTCGGCTGATTCTAACGAAATGTGAAACCCTCATGTTGTTTTGCATTCTCTTTCGAATGATATAATTAACAAAGTCCCCCCTAAGGTTAGCAGGGGAATCATTTGGCAATAACATAATAACTATTGAGCCAATTCTAACGAAATTTGAAACCCTAATGTTGTTTTGCATTCTCTTTCGAATGATATAATTAACAAAGTCCCCCCTAAGGTTAGCAGGGGAATCATTTGGCAATAACATAATAACTATTGAGCCAATTCTAGCGAAATTTGAAACCCTTACGTTGTTTTACATTCTCTTTCGAATGATATAATTGCCAATATCCTCCCAAGGAGGGTGCGAGAATTATTTAAAGTTTTGCTTTAGGTTTTGTAAGACATTATCTGCCAATTCTATTCCTTGATACAAAATTCTTGGTCTCTTAATATCATTTTATCGTAGTTTGGTGAGCAAACATATCTTAAAACTTGATTTTTTTTTAGCCATTTCTACTTGTGATAATCTCTGGCTATGAAGAAGTTGGATTTCTCATTTGTGTTTCTGTAAATTCTTCAATTTTTAGTCATTACATATTTAGAACGATATTAAATACACAATAGTTATTAATGTAAGCTGAAACATAAATAATATTAATTAAATTTTGATTTTAGATAACATTTTATTATCACACACGAATTTGCAAAATACTAATTTAAACATTAACAAAATATTCGAAAGTATTAGCAAAATACACATGAATAAACTGATCAATTCTAAAAAAAAAGATATCATCATCATCATCATCATCATCATAATCATCATCACTAGCTGTATAATTTAAGAAGGGGATTTTTTTGAGTATTTGAATAATAATTTCATCTTAGTTTGGTTATGACTTATATTTTTATCAAAGTTATTTCTAATAATTCTTTTATAATATAAAAAACAAAATGGTGAAGTTCAGAAATAAACATAAGTATCGAAATTTTGAGAATTTTTTAAAACCCAAAGAATTACAAATGGTAAAGTTCAGAAAAATTATTTTAATATATCTTCTTCTATAACTCTATATTTTAGTAGCGAAGCGCAAGCTCCCCCCTACGGCGAACCCATTCCCTGGTTTCTCTAATTTTTGTTCATTTCTAGTTATAGTAGCTTGACTGTTAGTATGCCTATCTACAGTTTGTCCTAGGCCTTCTCGACATATAGGAGTATATCAATGTATCCGTTTACTGTTTTGAGTATATCTATTTTTTTTCTGTTCATTAATGCGATAGCTATTGTAGTATGCCGTCATTTCTTCAAAATTGGTCGTTGTATTCTATTTAGTTTCCGATTCAATATTTTTTTCGAAGACCTTAGCAAGAACGTTTAGCAACGCATTTGTCTGTAGCTTGCAACCTGCGTTGTGCGTTTGACCTGTTTCGAGGATATCATCTTTGCAACCTTAAAGGCAGGCATTCAAGAGGTTGGTAATTCCGTCTTTGATGTTCTCTGGAGCGTTAATATAATTAGCTTCTGTAAGCCCAGGAGTTCCTGATGATCTATGTTTGAACGAGTTTATTGCATTCTTCAACATTTCTTTGGTATTAATTGCTCCAAGTTCGACGAATTTGTTTCTTATCTCGTACAAACTCTTTTAATCGATTTTCTTTCTGAGAATTGTTTTTAGTTAAGTTATACTCGTAGGTTAACTAAGTATAATCAAAGTTTTCATTTCGAGAGCCGATGTCCATTACTTTTGCTCTTGCTGAGATTAAAATTTACCTACCATATAAACGACCAATTAAATATCTCGTTTGTCTCGCGATATTTCCTCTCGATCTGAGTAGTGTTCCGCTTATAAGATCTAGTTTTAGTATCATTCGCGACCTTGGCAATCTGGCTTAATAGTTTTGAATCTAAGTCATTTAAGATAACGGACAATACAGGACCCAAGATAGGCACTTGAGGCTCGCCGATAATGACTTTGGCACAGCCAGACTATTCTTCATTTATCATCACTCTTTGTTTACGCTTTGTAAGTCAGTTCTTGATCTATCGCCAAAGGCTACCGATTGATCGGTGGGCTCCAAGCTTTTCCAAAAGTCTCATGGTGAACTGAACCGAACCCCAAAAGAAATGAGTTGGAAGTTTTAGATGAAGGAAAAAGTTAAGGGTAGCCCCTTTTTCGGGCCGTCAGCCCGCGTACTAGAAGCAGGAGGTATCCCCAATCAGACCAATGCACGTAATGTTCACTTCTCGTGGGAGAGCCTATTGGAACGGGAGTTTAGAGGGGGCGCCATTTCTTGGATCAGCTGTAATAGATTTGTGATTTGTTAGCTGTGCCGCTCATTATAGTGCAATTTATTTTCATCTTTTTGGAGGTGCATTGCTAAAGGGAGGTTAAGAGAGGTAGTGCTGATACCAATGTAGTGATTGCTGAAATGAGATTTGGAGTCGTCATGAAGGGGGGGGAGAATTTGTACTCCAGATTAGTAGCCTTCAAGTTGTATTGCTTGGCTGTGATGTTTTTCCTAAGGAGATTGCTGACGCTTAGGTGAACAGTTTTTGATTGCTTTCTTGTGTAGGAGCTCGTTATGTTTTTTTTGTTTTGTTTCTTTAGTTTTCGGCTCATAAACGTTTAGTGTGAAAGCATCGACCGAGGTACCTTTTCGATAAACGTTGGTGGTATATTTTCCAGCATTGTTATTTTTACACTAAAGTAAAGGAAGGAAATATGGGTAAATGTTGCGAGTATGGGCGGATGCGATTCTAGCTTATTTTGAGGGTCGGCTCGTCGGGGGGATGGGCCTACGATGATTCTGAGATTTCAATCATTTGGGGGGTCTGGGGGGTACAGCCCCACAGTATATGATCGGAAATCGCCATAAACTTCGTCCACATAGGTGTTAGCTCAGAAAAGGTAGCTAGGAAAAGTAGCCCAAAATAAGCTATGACTCGGATCCGGCCATACTCTACACAATTACCGAAATATGTCCATTTATATTTAACTCGTATGTGAATCTGAGAGCAGATTGAGATTCTAAGCCCCTTTTTTATTTGAAATAATTATTATTCGTCATTAGAGCTCTTGCTAGCCGAGTGGATGCGGCGTCGGTTCCCCAACGTCGCCGTACTGGGTTCGATCCCGGCAATGAGCGGACAGAAACGTCGAGATCTGTCTACCAATTGGTGGACGCGATGTGTTCATCAGCCCTGTACTGGGTGGATAGATCTTACACTCTTCATCACACACATAGTCAATTACAAGACTGCTGTATGTCCTCTCCCATCTTCGCAGCATAACACACACACATACTCTCTGTTCCAAGGAATCCTGCTGATGAGTATCTATATCCACATACCTCTGAGGCGGAACAAGTCCCTCTGGCCCCGGGTCGAAGAAGGTTCCACCTGAACGCTGTTTAGCGTCAAAACATAACAGGTTCTGGTACCTCTGCCCAAAGGGAACCGACCCCTGGTGCCCTCGGGTTCACCAGCGATTGTCATACTAACCTTTATGACTATTTCATTATCCGATCGGGATCTGCCTAGATAAGCAGTTGGCGAGCCACTACCATAATATTGTTCGTCCTTAATTGTAAGGTAATTTAGCTGTCAGTGGCCATTTTTGGCGGATTCATCTTTAAGACCATTTCTTCGAGATTTCCCCGCTAGAAATTAACAAAGGTGTGGATGGATCAATGGTGATTTCATTAGGACTCGATCGATTTGAGGCTAAAGATTTGCATCTGGGTTTCGGAATGGAACTTTAGTGGTCCACAATCTTAAGATGGGGGAGTTCCATCCGTGCGAGGGATTGATCAGGATTTTCTTAAGATACTTCCCTGTTGTTGTTTTTTAATTGTTTCTTTTATTGGCACGTGGCAAAAGGACGACCTAAGGAAAGAGGAAAAGGAACCATGCCCTGGTAGACAGAATGGGGTAGGACCAGCAGCAAGAAGAATGGAAAAGGACCCTAGGTCAAAGGGTAGACAGAAGAAAGGAATGTGACCCGTGACAAGGGGTAGACTGAATAGGAAAGGAAAGGGACTCGTGGCCAAGGGGTAGCAAGCTCGAAGGGAACAGGGGAAGGCCATCGTTGGGGGGAGGCAGAAAGGTTGCTAGTACTACATTTTTCTACTAACCAGAGAATATGGGAACTTTTCGTGGCTCAAGGGAAAGCCACTCGCTCCACGTTACGAAAACTGGTATGTAAAATCAAACTGCAGACGGAAGAGCGATGTCGAGTGTGTTGGGGAAGATTTTTATTTCAAGATGTTATTGAAATGAGTTCAAAAACTGCCTCAATGGCTATTAAAGAGGGTTGAAGGGTTAAATGTCAAAGCAATGAATAAAACATTTTAACCTTAACTTTTTGTGTTCCTGTAGGTGGAGTTCTGCCCCATTCTCATGACAATTTTTAAGGATAACTCTAATCATCCATTTACAGATGGCTTGGATTACCTTAAAATTGCCCCAAACTTAACACATTTGAACAATGAAACAAACAACCAAGAGGAAGATTCAAACGTGTTTGCAGATTTTTGCAACAACGACCTTAACAGAGCAACGTTGCGTAACGATTTAAACAAAAAAAATTGTCATCTGAACTTGATATGATACTACTCTTAAACCATCCATGCAGTCTTCATTGGTCAAATCTATCAATGCTCTCGAGTTTGTATGCCAGTTATTACACGTTATGTCCAGGTGATTTTTAACTGGGGTAACCCTTTGGCATCCATGTAAATCAGCTGTACTATATCGGTCAAATTGTTCGTGGTTTAGAAAGTAACCCTCTCCATAAATATGTGTACACAAAGAATGGCAAACATTCATCGAGAAATGACAGGGTCAGTCAATACGGAGAGTTATGGTAACCAAACAACCCACAACTGCAGGAACAAAAGTTAGAGAAGAACTTAATTGTTGCCTTGAAAAACCCAAATTGACCGAAACTTCACAAGGCTAATCCCGATGGAAGCAGTGCCGGCTTCGATCACGGAACCCAAAGCGAAAAAGATGATATCGACATCATAAAAGAAGAAACCAGATGGATGCGAGAGAGCATTGAGGGCTGACGAGTTGGTTTATTCCAGAAAATAAACCATAGGTCTAGATCAGGTGTGTATGGTTTTAAATGGCTGCCGTATGACTAAATCAGGTATATGGCTTTAAATGGCAGTCATAGGATTATATCAGTCTGGTTTTAAATGGCAGTCATAAGACTAAATCAGGTGTATGGTTTTAAATGGTAGCCATAGGACTAGATCAGGTGTATGGTTTTAAATGGCGGTCATAGGAGTAGTATAGTTGTAAATGGTAGCCATAGGACTAGATCAGCTGTATGGTTTTATATAACTTCCATGGGACTAGACCAGTTGCCTTGGTTTTAAATGGCAGCCATAGATCAAGTGTATAGTTTTAAATGGCAACCATGCGAGTAACTAGATCCGTGATGATATGGGCCACCATATGGCGCTATTTAACTATTCAAATTACCATTAAGGTTTAAATGATGCAGATGATGTCATCGTGAAGTAGGGCATTCTTTATGGTCATTCTAATCGTATGGTTTACATTGTTTTAAGTATTCCGTTCTGCAAAATGATAATAATGCAACCATACAACCATACGCAAACATTAAGTGTAACTTGGAACGGCACCGAGGGAAAGAAAATTGGTCGAGACTTGGCACAGACCTGCATTTAAGATCCCTTTTATTTCTGAGGTGTCGGGGGGGGGGGAGGGCTACAGTTTAGGGAAGGGGGTCCTATCCACGGGTCTTGACAGTATATGGCAGCCGCCGTAACGGTGATCCGAATCTCGTCTCCATCCGGTGAATTAATGCACCCGATGTCGCTTAAGTTCGCTGCAGTTGGAACTGTTGATGTCTGAGAGAACGAATTCGCCTCATCTGAAGTTTGTTTATGATCGATGCGGTTAGATCCCCCCCCCCCAAAAAAAAACACCCCAGGGGGAGGGGGGTGCACATTCCGATTGCATGATGTGGGATTGACTAGGCTTCTTTACAAGTCACGCACCGCATTTCTCTCGCTTCATCTCCAGCTGGCCCCTCAGAACTTTCTCGTACATATCCTTGCCCTTCTAACACCTTTTCTTTTTTCATTATTATTATGTTTATTTCGCTCCAACTCCATCCCTCTCCAGGCAACAGCACAAATTTACAGCGTTATGAAGTGAGGAATCCTGATTGATTTTAGCACAATTTAGAAAAATGGAAAAGTCTACATATTTTCCGTTTGTCACAAACTCTACAGTCGGATTCCTTTCAACCTTTAAGAGCCGATGTGAAACCACAATTGCAAGCCATTTTGACTCTTAATATATATTGATTTAAGGGTTATTATTTTTTAAATATATAGTCCAATTCGGGCATTAAAGGGTTAATCGTCCAATGACATACTTAGATGCAAACGTCAATTGAGTAGCGCGTCAACATCCGACTTGGGGGTACAGCGACATATAAGGTAGGCCCGACTGAGACGAAAGTGGAGACAGGTGGGTTCTGAAAGCAGGCTTCGTTCCAGAACAGGCAGGGGGGTAGGAGACTTGCCCCCACACCGCTCCGGTCGTTAGTCTGAGTTATACCCTTCTAGATGTTTTCGCTGCCCTTCACGTGGGGCTGGAATACGTCACAGCTGTTATCGTACCAAATTATCAGACGGTACCTGGTATTTGTAAATGTCACTCCGGTTAAAGTGTTTTTTTATTTGACCTGAATGTTATGTTTAGGACTAATTTTTTGTTTCCACACCAGGATAAATGCAATAGAACTTCCTATTCTTAGCGAAATGTATGTACGGGTGTCCCTAAAGTATGGGCACAGGCAAAAAGGGATATTTTCCTATTTTTTTTTATTTAATTGGAACATTTTGTCTAATTTGAATATTAATAAATAACATCTTCAGCATTATTTCCACCTTTTGCGATGCAAAATTCGAAGCGCTTTGCGAGATTCCACCCGATTCCGTCAATTTGAGCGACTTCATTTATGATATGCTGTTGCCTGATGTGCCTCGTATCTTTAATAACACGCCTTTAGCACACACCCCAGAAAAAGAAAAGGGGGGTAAGTAAGGTCTGCTGAAGGAGGAGGCCATTATATTTCCTATGTCTCCAGATTTTAGGGACACCCTGTATATCGAGGAGAATGACGAGTTAAATATGGGCTCAATAAAGCCTCCATTTTTCCAAAATAACGTCATTGCACAATCTGCCTTCGTAAGAATGGGCGGTCAGTCACAGGAAAACCAGGAATAATGAAAAAAATGATAAAAAGGAGGAATTGTGAAAAAAATCGCAATGAGAACACAAAGCACTCAAGGGTACTCGTCTTACCATATCCCTTACGTGTCGGGGGGGAGGGGGCGAATGAATTAAACTGAAACTGAAAAAAAAATCGAGCGGAATGTTTAAAAGCTAGGGCGTTCCCACCTGTCACTCACGGTTGTGTGTGGCCCCGGCTGGAGGACCCCAAAAAGTATCTTACCTCATTCGTAATGGTCCACCCCTCCCCTCCCCCAACCCCACCCGCATCCGTGGGTGAGCGCCTAAGAACTCGCCTTTGCTACCAATGTTCGAATTTGGATCCCTCTGGTGACAGAGGCAACCAACAACTGTTTGTGGTTGGAGGCCGATCATTCACATCGCTGCCCTTTCTTCTATTTAGCCCTTCTTTCCCTGCCCCAGCTCCCCGAAAAGGGCCAGAACCAGGTTTCCTTTCAATGAGTCGAGTGAGGCTGAGATGAGAGTAAATTGCCATGAATTAATACACTTCGTGATGAGGCGGCTCGAATGAGCTGAGAACTTCATGGGGCAAGAGTGTTGTGTGTGTATGTGTGTGTATGTGTGTGTGTGTCTGTGTGGAGGGGGAGGGAGCTCTGGCTTTTAGAAGAAATATGGGAGACACAAAAATCTAAAGTGGCTTTCTTAGGGCGCGGGGGGGGGCCTGGAATTTGAAGCGCAATAGCAACGAGGCAGAAACTATGTAAGGTGTGAGACCTGTAAAGAAAGTGAAAAAATGTGCAAGATATATAGCCGTAGAGTCCCCTTACAAGTATTTGGGGCATACAAATCTCACCAGATCCCCCTTGCGGGTGCATAAAAGGATAGAGATGGGGAAAGGGGGTAGGGGCAGTAGGGACAGGGGGAGGATGCAGATATATTACCCCCCCCCATCTCGAGCCCGATTAGAGATGAATAGACGAAGGCTGGTTGGCGACTAGCCTACGCTATTATCCATCAGCTAAGAAGCTTGTAAAGGGGATGAAAAGGGGGAGGCAAAATGGCACTGTCTAGGAGGAATAAAGCCCAGGTAGTCTCAATCTATTTCGAGATTAACGGGGGCAAGGTAGGGGAACACGCGCTGCTACTCCAGCTAGGTGTAGCAGTCTACACGCCCCCCCCACCCCCTTTCGGGGACATCCAACGAAAGATATTCCCTCAAAGGATAGGGTGGAGAGGACAGGCAGAAAAGTGAAAAGCAACACCAGGGGAGAAGTGGCCCAATTGCTTAAGCTCATCCGGTTTGCAACGCCAATTTCATCAACCTATAGAGGCTGACCAAATGAAACGGGGGGAGCGGGGAGCTAAACCCATAGAAATCAATTTACCTAAACATACAAGTCATCAAAGGTAAGAGTTTGGACCTTTTTCTAGATTTTCAGCCCTAAAATTCTCGACTATCGATCGACTTTGGCACTGAAGAAACCCAGGAGAGCCCCGGGATAGGGCGCTCCGCGGAAATCTCAAGAACAAAATACATGGAAGAAATGGCAAAGGGACTCCATCAGAAAGAACGCTTTCACTCTTCGATCTTAGAAACGTGATAGCAGCATTCGTAAACCTCAAGTAATGAAACGCTTAAATGAACCCTCAAGGAGCTCGACAATACCAACCATACTTTTGGAACTTCACAATTTGTTTCTTGTTTACACTAAAGATACGAACTAAAAAAAAAAGTCACCTTAAATTGGGTCCATATTGATCTATATTAGTGCTTCTGCTTATTATTCCGTGCCCTAGGAAATCCCTTCCCGCCTTCTGCCGAGCGTTGTTGACGAACATATCCCGAGGAGAAGTTTGTATGGTATAGTGATAGAAGAACGTAAAAGAGAGGGGAGAGTAAAAATCATGCCAGAGCCAGGGATCATCCTGACGAAGGAGAGAGACCCTTTATATCCTCCAGGAACAAGGATGATACAAGAAATAAGAATTTGAATTTGTATGCAGATGCGCTTAAGTAGTCCAGTGTTTATAGCATCGTGTGCGTACGGGGAAAGTTAAATAAATCTAATGATTTTAAGAAGTTAATAATATCCGCATAAGACCATTCAGTTAGTGTGAAATTATTGTACAACGCAGCGGAGCCATGTGTCCGTTCTAATGGAACCTGGACCACAATCACGGGTAATCGGATTTCCGAAATCACTTATTGGATCCTACCGGGCTCAAAGATTGCACATCCCTCTTACGAAAATGATCCCACGTTGCCAATTAGAATGATCAAACAATCGGGAAATCCCAATCGAGCCACCATTCTTACCCTTATCACTCGAGATTTATCAACTATCAAGCAGACTATTTATTACATCATGCCAGAATCAACTGCCTCCATCCTTCTCGGCCTGATCCTATATCCCTTTGCACCGAAGCTCTCCGGCCGTTGCCTTCACCACTCTTGCCCCATCGCTTCCTTGAGCGTCATGGTTCATATGCCTCGAAATGAACCAGCGGCATCATTCGTTCAAAATCTAGAATCAACTGCTAATATGACAAGTGAGAGAAGCCTACCCTAAAAAAAAACAAAAAAAAACAGCTTGTCTACGAAACAGACAAGCTGGCGTGTAGCCGAAATGGTGGGCAGAGAGGGAGAGAATATTAACGTCCTTTGGGGGCCCTGTCGACCAAAGACGGGCTGAGAGGAAAGACCAGACTCAGTAGTCAAAAGTATCGCCAAAGCCATGAACAACGCCTCCTTTGCGGAATCGAGCGCGCGATCATAACACAAAATTATGCCTGCGTCGCGGCGCGTAACCACATATCCGTAAAACGACCCGCTTTGAGTGTGACCCCTCCCTCACCCTAGTTCTTCCCGTAAGGAGTAGGAGGCGGGCAATTTCGCCCCTACAGGTTCATGGCCCTACTTGCCATCAAAAAGTCGAGAGGGGACATAACCTGAATTCTTTCTCCTCTGAGCTCGCATTAACCTCGCAAAGTAATCAGGAAAATGGATCAAGACCTAAAGGGAATTTCGGGCGGCTGAGAGCGCGCAAAGTTAGCGTTCAAAGCTGATCTTGGGGGAGGGGGCAGTGGAAGATAGAAGGTAGAAACGAAGCAAAGGAAAGGAGGGGGGGTCAACAGAGGCAAATCCATAATAAGACAAGTTCGTCGTATTTAAAGTATGAAGATGGGTAAAGGATCAGGGGGAGTTTTCCCACCAGTCTGCCTTCGTCTGAGCGACTGCGTGCGTTTCTTCAGCGACTCCATAACTGCCTTCAATATCTTACGGAAATCCGGCCTGAAACAATATTACACTCATATGTAACCTCTTTTGCGTAAAATTCCAGAAAACAAACCGATTTCTAGGGTGCTACCATCCTCTCTTGTTGATCAAACAGACACGCACAAAGAGAAGCAACCCCAAAAGAATAAAAATATTATTTTTATTCTAAAGTAATGAAAAAGACCCTATAATGTCTCTTCTCTAATTAAATGTAATTGTAAAAATAATTTCTGTTAAAAAGTGACGGTCACTTCGATCGGGCCACTTTGGGGAAGAAACTGGATGAGAAATCCTAGATACTTAAGAAAAAAAGTCGACAAAGAATAATTTTGATTTTCTAACTTCAGGATCAATTTCCTCGATAGAATCGCCCCCAAAAGGGGCGGCGAAGGTTGTACCTTTAACTCCCCTCATTGGTTTAACGTACGACAGATTTGCATGCAAGATGCGAGAAAATATTGACCCTCTGTCGAAAACTTAAAATGATCAAGGTTCTTTTCGAAGAAGCGAGCATTGTCGTTCTGAGGAATCTTCTGCGCACCCACTAT
This sequence comes from Ceratothoa steindachneri, assembly GCA_963969495.1. Taxonomy (NCBI): domain Eukaryota; kingdom Metazoa; phylum Arthropoda; class Malacostraca; order Isopoda; family Cymothoidae; genus Ceratothoa; species Ceratothoa steindachneri. Next base: position 166,729,851 of record OZ018327.1, read on the forward strand.
CACCATCTACCGAATTTCTTGGGCCAGTCTATGCTTCGAACCAAAATCTTTGCATACATTAATGTCTTGCTTACAATGATCCCTCAAGGTTTATTTTATATTCGTGATCAAGATAATACAGAATGTGGGGAAACAAGGTCTGCTAACCAAAGTCACGTGCTCTCACTTATTCTGATTTATGACCTTACGACCTTCAAAACCTTCAATAATTCCCGGACTAACCTTGATAGGACCTTGGCAATTATATCATTCGAAAGCGAATGTAAAACAAAATAAGGGTTTCAAATTTCATTGGAATCGGCCGAATAGTTATGATGTCATTGCCAAATAATTCCCCGGCTAACCTTGGGAGGACCTTGGTAATTATATCATTCGAAAGAAAATATAAAACAAAACGACGTAAGGGTTGCAAATTTCGTTAGAATCGGCCGAATAGTTATTATGTTATTGCCAAATAATTTCCGAGCTAACCTTGGAAGGACCTTGGCAATTATTATATCATTTGAAAGAGAATTTAAAACAACATAAGGGGTTCAAATTTCGTTAGAATCGGCCAAATAGTTAGGAAGTTATTACAAAATTATTCCTCGACTAAACTTGGGAGAACCTTGTCAATTATATCATTTGAGAGAGAGTGTAAAACAACATAAGGGTTTCAAATTTCGTTAGAATCGGCCGAATAGTTACAATGTTATTACCAAAACAATTTTAAGGCTAACCTTGGGAGGACCTTGGAAATTATATCATTCGAAAGAGAATGTAAAACATAAGGGTTACAAATTTCGTTAGAATCGGTCGAATAATTACAATGTTATTACCAAAACAAAAAAAATAGCAAAATTAGAACCGACCAACATAGTGAGATATAGAGTCGCACGCGCCTAAATAGTGGTCGAATAATTACAATGTTATTACCAAAAAAAAAAAAATAGCAAAATTAGAACCGACCAACATAGTGAGATATAGAGTCGCACGCGCCTAAATAGTGTATTAAGTCGAATCATGAGACTACAGTTAACTGCTAAACTGTGTCTAGAGGTTATATACAAATATTAAAAACAGCCAAAGCTCTCTTTAAAATAGCTGTATTTGTGTGTAACGTTTTCTGGCGCTAGTTCTAGTCTAAGAGAAGTGAAGGTGTTCTTACCTTAGTTATTGGGGATCAGTGTGTCAAGCAAATATTACCATCTGCCTGGCCGACGCTGACTCCACTCTTATACACATAAACTAAGGGTGGATATTTAAGGCACCTTCGCTTAGGTCTTCAAGTCATCTCTGTTTCGGGTTCACCATCCAAGCTTTCGTTACCTCACAGCCTGATTACTGTAGCTCCATTCTCGCTGTATCACAGGCTTCCACTCGCCGACGCCTTAAGTTTGTTCGAAGCTTTGCTGGCCCTGTTCTTCACCATTTACACCATGAACTGTCTAGCTACCCATCCGATCCCGCATCGCCTTCTGACTTAGGCTATTAAATGCAACGGCATCCTCTTAGCTCTGTGAACTCACCCGGGTCTCTGGGATCCCTGGCTCGTAGTCATCTGTGCTGCTTGGAGGATCCTGCTTTCTTGACTTTCGCTCCTAGGATATGAAATGAGCCTGCTCGTATACATTCCTACCCCCTTCCTTTGCTGCTTAAAGATCCACCTCTACTCTCAAGCGGTTTTTTTTGTTAGTAAACAAGCGCTCTGTGAAGGCCCGTTGTCTTGAAGAGCGCCATACGAAAATGAGCCGGTCTCTATAAAGCTGGTGGCGCCTTCAATTAAGGTTAAGGCCTCGTCCGTGATGAGTTTACATGGATAGGTTGAGTTTTATGGGCTCTTTCTGAGAAAAGCGAACTCTAAAACAGCAGTCATTTTCCCCCACCCCCATTATTACTTCCCTCTCCTCTCTGTCTCCAACTTCCGTGACTCCCTCATCCCTTAATTATAATCGATACTCACCAATAGGCTTCATTTTTACCTACAGTGTGAGGAAATGGGTCGCATCACCGTTTCCTATCGTTGCTCCTCACTCATCCATTCCTTTTACACTTCCCTTCACTCCGCCTTTGGTTGCTTCTCGTCGACATCGCCAGATCCACCTCATAACCCCGTGTCGCCAAAGCCACATACCTGAAGAAAGAAAAAAAAACGTCATGTGAGACAGAAGGAAGAATCCGCTCAAGAATGGCAACGCCGAATCGTAACAACCGCAGTAACCGGAATACCAGCAGAGGGAGAAGTCACAAACTTCCTAATTAATAGATTCCTTTTAAATGAGCCGGTGTGAGCGAGGCAGATCCGATGGATTTATGGTTTCGGGGGCTTTAGACACAAAAAAATAACAAGAGGAACTTTTTTTCCCATCTTGACTTTCGGGGGTGAAAATGAACGAAAGGGTTGGAGATATTTTTCAAGACTAAAAGGAATACCTACACATTCATTACCACTATTACAATCAACATTCATGCGCCTACAAAGAAAGGTACTTCCGCCAATACATTCCTGCATGAACGCCTCTCGCGCTACTTTGAGATATATATATATATATATATATATATATATATATATATATATATATATATATATATATATATATATATATATATATATATATATATATATAATTTCAATTGCACAATTATAATTGTGCGGTTAAAAAGGCAATGTTGTAGCTAACTAAGCTCTTCATCAAGCATTCGGAAGAAGCTCTTCTTACAGTCAAGAGACGATATTGCATAAGTCAGCCTTTTTAACTATATATATATATATATATATATATATATATATATATATATATATATATATATATATATATATATATATATATATATATATAATATATATATATATATATATATATATATATATATATATATATATATAGAGAGAGAGAGAGAGAGAGAGAGAGAGGGATATATATATAAAGGGTGTTCCAATAACTCGGACCGATTTTAAATGTGACTTCAGTTTAAGCGTCTAATGATTTTTTTTCTTTTTCTTTCAGATTTAATAACTTCAACTTCAGTCTTTGGCAATTTCAACCATGGAAAGATTAACAATCGAATAACGTGTTAAAGTTATCGAAGCCTATTACGAAAATGGACCTTCAAACAGAAACGCATTTCGGGCACTTCGCGATTATTTTGGTCAACATAATCGACCAACCGAGAGTGCAATTGGGAAAATTGTTCGTAAATTCAAACAAACGGGGTCGGTGGCAGATATGAAAACGCCATTGCGTGCTCGTTTACGCCGTTCAGCTGAAAACATTGCTGCAGTGCGCGAGAATATTGCCGAAGATCCAGACACCTCTATTCGTCATCGCGCGCAGGAATTCAACCTCTCCACAACAACGTTACATCGAATTTTGACAAAAGATTCGTCTCTACACGCTTACAAAATTCAATTGACACAAGAACTGAAGACTGCTGACCATTTGAAGTGCCGTATATTCGTCAGTTGGGTGCACGAGCAAAGACAAGCCGATGATGATTTTTCGCAAAAAAATCATCTTTAATGATGAAGCCCATTTTCATCTTGGTGGATTCGTTAATAAGCAGAATTGTCGCATTTAAGCTGATGAAAATCCAAGGAAGATTGTTAAAAAGCCACTGCATCCACAAAAGGTCACTGTTTGGTGTGCATTTTTTGATAGCGGAATCATTGGGCCGTATTTCTTCGAAAATGATGCTGGGAATTCTGTTACGGTGACAAGCGAGGAAAACCGTGCCATGATAACCAACTTTTTATGGCCTGAATTGAATTCTATGAATGTCGAAGATTTGTGGTTTAAACAGGACTGCGCCACATGCCACACAGCCAATGCAACAATGGCTTCGTTGAATGAGAAGTTCCCAGGTCGCATCGAAACAGCGAGGTCAATTGGCCACCACGATCGTGTAACTTGATGCTTTTAGATTTCTTCCTTTGGGGTCATCTCAAAAGTAAGCTCTATGCCAACTACAATTCAACAGCTGAAGGATGAGATAATAAGGCATATTTGTGAGATCGAAGAGCAACTATGAAGAGACGCCATCAAAAATTTTGACCATCGAGTGGAGGTGTGCCGCCAAAGCCTTGGCGGACATTTAGGCGATATTATTTTCACACATAATTGCCATGACTCAAATAACATGATCCAATAGTGAAATCAATAAATTTTCACCAATAAAACTGTTTTATTTACTGCTAACTTCGATCTGTCTTAATGGAACACCCTTATATATATATATATATATATATATATATATATATATATATATATATATATATATATATATATATATATATATATATATATATATATATATATATATATATATATATATATATATATATATATTTATATATATAATGCGACCTTCAGAAGGGCTGTTAGTCCTCCCAGAGCGCAGGTTATGTAGCGAGTGTAGAGAAAGTTTACAGGGGCGAGAAAGCAATTCCCTAGAGATGTCTTCAAGAGACGTTTAAAAGTAGCAAGGGGGGGAGGTAGAGGATCGGACTTCGGCAGGAAGAGCATTCCAGAGTCTTGGAGCACAAACTGAGAAGGAACGGTCACCCATCGAGCAGAGGATAGAACGAGGAGTGTTAAGAATGGGAGCGAGGTTAGACCGGAGTGCACGAGGAGTTCGGCGACGGGAGAGGGCAGACGAGAGATAAGGTGGAGCCTCGAGGTTTAGGGCCTCGTAGGTGATGAGAAGAATTTCATAGTGGGTACGGAAGCGAATAGGTAACCAGTGTAGCTCCTTTAACAGAGGCATCGAAGGAGAAAACTGGGAGCGGCGAAGGAGGAGCCGGGCAGCATTGTTCTGAACTAGTTGTAGGGGGCGAAGTGACGAAGAAGGGAGATTCACTAGAAGAGAATAGCAGTAGTCTAAGCGTGAGGTGACGAAGGCATGAATAACAGTCTCAAGGCTTCGTCGATCAAAATGGGATCGAACATGTGAAAAGTTGCGGAGGGGAACCAAGGGAAGACTTAGATACGAGGGATGTGCGGTTTAAACGAGAGTTGATCGTCGAAAATAACACCAAGATTACTGACGGTAACAGAGAAGGCGACATTGGTTTCCCCAAGGTTAAGGGAGGGGAAGAGAGCTTTAGATTTCTCCACCATCGAAGCAGTACCAACAAGGAGAACTTCAGTTTTATCGTGGTTAAGTTTGAGAAAGTTGGCAGACAGCCATTCGTTCATGGAGGTGTTGTAGGCTGAAAGGAGCTTGGTAATTGATTGAGAGAAGGACACAGGGAATGAGGAAAGGTATATCTGAGTGTCATCAGCATAGAGGTGGAAGGACAGGCCCAAATCGCGAAGAAGGGAGCCAAGAGGAAGAAGTAAGTAGATGCGAAAGAAGAGGGGACCAAGGACTGAGCCCTGAGGCATCCCAAATGAATGGGCGCGGGCTCGAGAAGAGAGGTATGAGCGGAACCAATCAAGTGCAGTGCCCGGGAGACCAAGAAAAGTGTGAAGACGATCAAGGAGGACAGTGTTGTCTATGGTGTCGAAAGCGGAGGAGAGGTCTAAGAAGCCTAGAATGGACGTATAACCCCTATCGGCTGCTCTACGTAAACCGTCTGAAACATTAAGAAGAGCGTTTTCAGCAGAGTGCTTCGCTTTGAACCCCGATTGAAACATTTCATATATATTGCAGTTAAAAATATGGCCATTAAGGCGAGAGAAAACCACTCTCTCGAGGATCTTAGAGAGGAATGGAAGCTGTGAGATAGGGCGGTAGCTAGATGGTTCAGAGGGGTTAAGGTGTGTTTTTTTTAAGGATAGGACGAATTGAGGCATGTTGAAGGAAGAGGGAACCACTCCTGTGGAAAGAGAAGTGTTACAGAGATGAAGAATCAGTGGGAGGACAGCAGAGAGAATTTGGTGGAGGAGTTTGGGTGGAAAGATGTCCTTAGGGGGTCCAGATTTGTTAGAGCGTAAGGTCAGGGCAGTTACTTCCTCAGAGGACGCCCGATTGAGGACGTTAAGCGGCAATGGAGTATGGTCAGCGAGAACAGCATGGGCTTGTTCAGACGACTGAGGTAGTACGGCACGAAGGTTAATAACTTTATCAGAGAAAAAATTAGAAAGAGTAGAGAGGTTGATGGGGGTAAGGTACAAAATGTACAAACGGGCATCGATTGTACATAAAAAAATGAGATCGATTACATACATATAAACACGAAGCTTTTAATTAATGACACATCAGTAATCAGCTCATTCAATACAGGTGTCGAGAACAGATGGACAAGATCAAAATAGACCTAAAACAAGGGTGATCCAAAATTCTAACAAAGAGAACAAACCCAATGAATTTTGACCCCCTAAAATAAATACTTCCCAAATTACACAAGCAAACAATTTTAATGGGTGATCAAGTGACAAATTCACCATTAGAAAACCGCAACGAGACGAGAACGAAGTCGCGGTGGGCAACTTTAGCACGTCACGATGCAATGACGTCATCTAAATAAATGACGCTGCGAAAATGTGTAGATAAAGGATGAGACGTGAAACGGGGTGGAACATTTAGAGAAAGATTGGAATAAACAAAACTCAACATTAAAAAAAAATAAGTCAAGGTATGGATTGGGTCATCTGTCCCTCGCTCGCGGACGAAATCCCCTTCTCCGAACAGGATACTGAAATTAACATAAAGATCAGAATGACAATCGCTTATGAGGCATCGTGGGCCGGTCCTCGTTGGGGGAAAGGGGGATGTGGCTGGGTAGTAGTGTTTTTGAGACTAACCAGCGATCGTGGAATACTTCATGACCCAGGGGGACGGGTCCCCCGTCCGCGGTGTTATGATTGGTTATGTGCGTGATAACGTGTGTAGGGGGAGAGCTACCTTTGCGGGGGTAGGCATCGCGCAGAAGCCAATATACAGACGCTCCAGAACGACGCTGAAATTTTATGTCCGCTCTCACTGAGAATGAATCAGTAATTCGGCGTTGGAAGTCCAATTCCTTATCCGCTAGGCTAGCGAGAACCCCACACATCAAGAAAGAAATCACTAAAATAGATGAAACTGCAACTAACAAGGATAAACCAGGAAAGAAACATGAAAATAACAAATAGATCGTTGAATAATTCTATCAGGAGTTTGATGATAGCAAGGATCACCTTACAACAGATGGCAACTCCATAAATGAAGAGGAAATTAAAAAAATAAAAAACTTCACCTCCCTAAAAGCATCAAAATAGCAAACATGGGGAAAACGAGGTTGCAACTAATAAAAGCTGAGGTCGGTGTTACAAAATGTTTAAAGGGATAACTCCAGTGACATGGCGCAATGGTGGTGTAGTAAAATGGAGAGAGGGAAAACAACTTGAAAATAAAATAAATCCACACTCACAGGTCGTAGGTACGAACTTTTACACTTTTTGTAACATAGCTTACACATTTAACGATAATATAACTCTCCTTCATCTTGGCTTCAAACTTTCATCCAACTATTTTCTCGTCCACGAATAATTTGAATTCCTCAAAGCAGACTTGGGCCCAAGTACAAGTACTTGTACTTAAGTACAAAATTTTCAGTACGTGTATTTGAGATTTTTAAAATCAATGTACTTGTACTTGGGCCAAATGTACTTGAAAAATTCAAGTACTTTCAAGTACAGTACAGAAATAAATATTAAATAAATAATTAAATAACAATAACTGCTTTACAGTGGCATTACAACAGATCATGAGTTATTTTCCTTTCACTGCTTGTTTTAATAAACAGTACTGTATGTATGTAAATATTCCAATAATAATTATAATCATATTTAATTTATCTCAATTGTTACTACTGACAACTTTACAGCAGTAATTATAGTATCTGGCAACTCTTGTGCACACATCAAGGCTGAACATTTTTTTTTTTTTTTTTAATTAAGGGGCTATCTGGCGACTGCCGACTAAGGCATAAGTTGCCGTAAACAAACAGCCTAATTTAGGCTACTTTAAAAAATTAAACAGAAAACAATAAAAAGGAATAACAATAACAATAACAAAGCAATAACAAAACAATTACAAAAACAACAACAACAATTAAATCGCGTTAAATAAAAGGGAGAAGGCCGGCCTCCCCCAAAAAGTCAATAAGTCCACCAGTCAAAGTACACGCACTCATCCCGAGAACAAGGGACAGGCGGTAGCGACCCCGCCCATCCCGGTACCGGGACAGGTGTCGTGCGCGAAGATCACCCAGACTGGGACATTCGACAAGAATGTGCCGAACAGTCTGGGGGACGACGCAGTCGTTGCAATAGGGCGCAGGCGAGCGCTCCATCAGATAGCGATGCGTCACACGAGTGTGTCCGATTCGGAGACGACAGAAAGCAACCTGAAGCCGCCGCGGCATTGGGGGATAGGTCCATGGGAACAGTCGCGGCGCAATGGCACGCAACTTTAAGTTCCCTTCGACCGTCTCTCATCTTCTTTGCCAAGCAGTCCGAAGAGCTGCCCGTATTCCTGCCATGTAGTCGGTGTGAGGAAGAGCGAAACGCTGGTCCGGTCGCAGAGTCCTCGCGGACTCTTTGGCGCCCTCATCGGCACGCTCATTCCCCGCAATTCCTACATGTCCAGGAACCCAGCAGAAGATAATCTCGACATCTGCCCGGCTCGCCAAAACCGTGGCGTCACGGATATCGCGAACCAGGGGATGCGGAGATTCCAATGCCCCGAGAGCACTCAGTGAGCTTTGTGAGTCGCTATAGATCACAATCCGGTCTCCGAACCGGGCACGTCGCGTAATCTCCCGTACCGAGTGGTGTATTGCCACCAGCTCGGCCGTGAAGACAGACGCAGCGCCTGGTAGAGCCCCGCTGACTTCAAACAGAGGGGATACGGCGTGGAAGCCGACCCCCTCTTGGGACTTGGAGCCATCCGTATACACTGGCACGGTACCAGCGTGACACGATGTGTGCTCCAAAAAGGTCGAACGCAATACTCCCGGCGCAGTACAAGCTTTGGGAGCAGAGGCGTGGCGACAAATAGCCAAATGTGGTACCCTCCAGGGTGGCGTCCTGGGCAGAACCAGGGGCGCCACCGGCCCGAGAGCTATATCTACCTCTCGAAGGAGTTTCCTGGCCCTAAACCCAAAGGGCTTAGGGTATGACTGGCGTCTCTCGGCGGCATAGGCACCATCGAGATCAGCTGCGGATGCAGTGAGAGCTGTTGGCGACTGAGGGAGGCGCCGGGCTCGCGCGTACAGGCGAGTGATGCACTGCACGCGGCGCAGAGCGAGTGGCATCTCCCCAGCATCGACCAACAGGCTCTCAATGGGGGAAGTGCGGAAGGCACCGGTCGCAAGGCGAAGGCCGGTGTGGTGGATCGAATCCACCTTCCGCAATAAACGCTCGGCTGCGGATGCATAAAACTCGCATCCGTAGTCGAGCTTCGAGCGAACAAAGGATCGATAAAAAAGTAAGGCGGTAGCCCTATCAGCGCCCCAAGCGCTGAACGTCACGGAACGGAGAATGTCCATGGCGCGGGTACAAGAGACCCTAAGGCTGCGAATATGAGCCTCCCAGGTGAGGCGTCGGTCGAATACAAGACCAAGGAAACGGTGCGACTCAACCACATCCAGGCGCACCCCATTAAGAAACAAATCTGGGTCGGGGTGAAGCCGTGGATGGCGGCAGAAGTGCACCACCTTAGTCTTGGCCAAAGAAAACCGAAACCTGGGCGCTTCGGCATAGTGAGAGACGCGGTTCAATGCCTGTTGGAGTCGACGCTCCAGAGTTGGCATCTGGGCCGCGCCAAAAGAGATCGAAAGGTCGTCCACGTAGAGCGTAGCGAGAACATCTTCCGGCAGCACCGAGGTGATGCCGTTGATGCTCAGGGCAAAGAGTGTGACACTGAGGACACTTCCCTGCGGGAAACCCTCTTCCTGCTCATTTGGGCCGGAGAGGGCTCCCCCCACCCGTACGCGGAATCGACGATCTCGCAAAAATTCAGATATAAAAATTGGGAGGCGTCCCCTCGCCCCCATCGTGTGGAGAGTCTCCATGATACCGTATCGCCATGCGGTATCATAGGCCTTCTCCAGATCAAAAAACACCGTGGCGTAGTGCTGTCTACGAAGGAAAGCCTCGCAGACGGCACTTTCCAGTCGGAGCAGAGCATCCGACGTGGAGTGGAACTTACGGAAGCCGCACTGTGCAGAAGACAGATGGCCTCCGCTGTCCAGGAAATAGGCTAATCTAACATTTACCAATTTCTCCATCAACTTGCACACGCAAGAGGTTAGAGAGATTGGGCGGAAACCGGTCGGAGTAGAGTGATCTCTCCCCGGCTTGCGAAAGGCGAGCACAGTAGCGATTCGCCAGGAGTCTGGGAGAAGACCTTCCACCCAGATCCTGTTGAACAAATCTAACAGAAAGGCCATGCCTCGCTCACCCAGGTGTCGAAGCATGGCGTACGGGACATCGTCCGGACCATGGGCGGTGTCCGCGCACGAAGCGAGAGCGGAACGCAACTCACTCACAGTAAACTTGTCGTTGAATGGTTCTCCGCCTCTGGAGGTAAAGTCCAGCCGGCGGCCTTCCGCGACATCACGACGTGCATTGAATGCTGGCGGAGCAGCATCACGGCTAGAGAATGCGGAAAAAGCGGTCGCTAAGGATTCCGCCACGGACGCGGGGTCCGAGATTGCGGTCCCATTCTCCTGGAGAACGGGAGGGGGGTCCTGCGAGAACTTGCCCCGAATCCTTTTGACTCGCTTCCACACCTCAGCTAAAGGGGTCTTCCCGTTAAGTGAAGACACGTATGCCCGCCAAGAAGAGCGGCGGGCGTGCTTCGAAATATACCGGAACCTAGCCCTAGCCCGACGAAATTCAGCGACAGTGAAATCGTTCGGGCGGCGCTTATAGCGCATGTAGGCATAACGCTTCTGTTTGAGGGCCGTCTCACACTCGGCCGACCACCATGGGAGTGGTCGGCGTGCAAAACGGCCAGACGTCCTAGGAATAGTAGTCAGGCCTACGGCGATGAGGTTGCCGGAGAAGAACTCAACGGCCTCATCTACCGACCTAAACTCCTCGACTGAGATAGAGAATTCAGTCATTTCCTGAAATGCAGGCCACCGCGCCCGCGCCAAGCACCACCGAGGTGGTCTCTCAGGCGGCAGTTGCCCTGAAAATGATATTTGAATGGGAAAGTGATCACTACCATGGAGGTCATCGACCACCCCCCAATCAAAATCAGGCTGTGCATCTGAAGAGCACAAAGATAGGTCAAGGCAAGAAAATGAAGCGGTTCTCGGACAGTGATGCGTAAACTCATCCACGTTTAGGACACCCATCTCAAGCTCTTCGATCAGATCGGCAAGGACTTGTCCCCTGGGATTTATGGAGTAATCTCCCCAGAGAGGATGCCTGCCGTTCAGATCTCCAAGCAAGAGATAGGGCCTCGGCAACCGTGCCACGACGCGGCGGAAGTCCCCCGCGTCGAAGTCAGCTGACGGTGGAATGTACGCAGAAATGATAGTATACCTCCTATCCAGGTGCAGCTGCACAGCCACTGCCTGAAAGGAGGTATCTAAAGAGAAAGGAAGAACGGAGACATCATGCCGGGTGTAAACCGCGCATCCCCCAGCCCGGCCATCCCGCGGTGGTGGGGTCGCAAGACCCTTATACCCCGGGAGGGCAGGCAGCGGGCACGCGCCTAGCATGGTCTCCTGCAAAAAAATAGCTAACGGGGAACGGGACGAGACGAGCCTCCGCAGCTCCTCCCAGTTGGCCCGGAGTCCACGGCAATTCCATTGAAGGAATATGCCCTCCAGGCCTAGCTCGGAGGAGACGCGGGGGCCCTCCTCGAATTGAAGACCCTCACGGGAATGGCCGTACGCTTCCCGGGGGCAGAACCCCGGGCGCTGTTGGCCGGACAAAGCGCTGAAGGCGCTGTCGCCTTCGAGGACTTATTGGGGGAGGTTGGGCTCGCCATGCGAGTCTTTTCCTCCCTCCGCCTCGAAACCTTAGGCGGGCGTTGCGGCTTGGGAGGCGGGGGGCCCTCTTTTCGAGGAACCACCGCCTCCGAGCCACTCGCTCCACCTCGGGGCGTGGGCGAAGGGGCCGAAGCTCCTTTGTTGCTGTCCTCCTTTCGGGGAACAGCTTTAGGAACCCCGGAAGATGGCCTAGCGACCATCTTCAGGGGTGTTGCCTCCTGTGAGTCTAACGACTCTGTGGAGGCGCGTGGCCGTTTCGCCTTACGGGAAACGGTCACGCTGGGGGAAGAGGGGGGAGCCCTGGTATTAGCCGGGGCTGGGTGTGAACCCTTTTTGCCGCCAGCTCTACCAGGGGAGCGCCCGGGTGTAGTAGAGCCCGCAGAAGGGCTCCGAATGGGCGCGGAAACAACCGTGCTCGTTGGCCTGGATGGGCCAGGAGCAGAGGGTGCTTTTCTAACTATTGAGGCATATGACGTCCCAGGCAGAGCCGGGCGCGCCAGGACCAAGTCCTTAGCCTCGCGGAATGAGAGTCGATCCTGGGCCTGAATGGCCAGGATTTCTTTCTCAAGGAGATATGCACCACATTGCTTCAAAGAAGCAGGGTGCGGCTCTCCGCAATTGACACACTTGGCCACACACGATTTGGACTTATCGTGTGCGACCTTGGAGCAATTTACACAGACTTCGGGTGACCCCGATTTTGCACGTCTACATGATCGATTCGTGTGGCCGAAGCGGTGACAGTAATAGCACCGCCGCGGCAGTGGCACGAATGCCTTTACGCGGTAGCGGTACCAACCGGCACGCACCGACTCAGGGAGCTTGTCACAGTCGAACGTGACGAAGAGTGTAGGGGTGGGTCTCGAGGCCCCTCCCTGTTTTCTCATCACACGTTCGACCTTGACCGCCCCATGGTCGGCCAGCTCTAGGGTGATGTCTTCTATGGAGTAGTCAACGAGTTCCCTCGCATAAACTACTTTTACAAAGTTCATGGTAGAGTGCGGCGTCACACTCACCGGGGTGCCATGAAGTGTCCGAAGAGCACTTATCTTGGCCGCCTCGGCGGGATTCGCCGCATTCGCCAGAAGGCTCCCGTCCGAGAAACGGGTTACCTTCGGCTCTCTACCAATTGCACTAGCTAATCCTCTCCTCTGATGGATCATGTTGCCCTTGGACAACATGGTGCCATCAGTGGAGCGAATAACGAGGAAGCGTTTGAAGCCAGCGGGCTCGAAAACGCCAGGTAACCTCTGAATGAGGGGCCCCGATGTCATCGAGGCTCCGCCCTGTGCACTCTTGGTCTTAGTCAGGGGCTCCGCACACGAGGGGGTAGAGGGGCCGGATGTGCCGATCTTGGCTTGGTCGCCTACCAAAGTGGCAGCAGACCCATCCGTCCCCGCAGCCCCCGCGGATGGAGAGGAGCCCCGAGTCTTTTTCGTCTTTCTTGTCTTTTTCTTCTTTTTAGGAGAGGAGGGCGGGGAATGAACCCGCTTTTCACCCCCGCCGGTAGAAGCCCCCAGGCCAGATGGACCGGCCTCAGCCAGGTCCTTCTCTGAAATGGAGAAGGTCCCGGTGGGCGCAGGGGATTCATCCGGAGGAGATCCCTCCCCTCCTTGTCCTGCCTGAGAATCCACAGCCGTTTGATGAGGACCTTGCATAGGGGCGGATTCGGGTTCGGTGCTTGGCGCCAAGCCCGGATTCCCCCCCCATGGAAGGCCCTACCTTCTGAGGCTGGTTTTCCTCAAGGACCATGTCTATCACAGGAGGGGCCTCCAGTTGGCCATCCCCTCCCAGGACATCGCAGGTCCCCTTGGCAGCGTCATAAGTCTTTAGTGGGGAGGCACAGGCCTTGACCCCAAAAGGTTTAATATTTTTGCCAGCAGGTCTTTTGAGGGAAGCGACCGAAGGGGCCTGGCTTCCCTCTCCCCCCTAAGGGGGTTTGCCCTACCGAGCCGCTTGTACGAGGGGCGGTCGGCAATGGGCTGCCTGCTGGCTTTCTTGGCAGTCCCCTTAGAAAGCATAGGAGGGACTGCCGCTGGAGATAGGGAGGTGCCCGAAAGCACCTCCAGAGAAGGGGGTGAGGGGGAGTCCCCTACACCCGTAGGCGTAGGAGAGGAGTAAGCCTCCTCTCCGGTTAAAGAGGTATGGAGGGTCCCCTGCGCAAGCACAGGGGGGGGGACCTCCATCTTTTCTGTGGAGCTGCACGAGGGCGGCTCCGTTGTTGTTATAGGGGGAATTAAGAGGAGATGTTTTTTTTTTCATCATTGGTCATGGTGACCCTCTTTGTTTTACGGGACGCAATCGCTCACCACCTCTTGCAGTAGCCCGCACTGCAAGAGGTGCTTACAGGCCCGGCAGAGCCAGGCGCCGCCATTTGGGACCACCCCTCCCGCCTGGTGGCCTGGCAGTCCATGGCGGCTCCACCTTGAACACGGCGTAAAACGGATAGATTTTGAAGACGAGAGGAAAAGGGATGTGAGGAAGGTATGGGTGGGGATGAAGCAGGTTGTTAAAAGCCAACCACCCCAGACCGGAGCTCAGGGGTTAGGGGACATTGTCCCCTCCCCCCTCAGCCCCGATCCGGGACGATTGGCTGAGAAGAAGGTCAGCTTCTACCCTGTGAAATTAGAGGCTGACCAGAGAAAGTTGTGGGAGAGGTTGTATGAAAAGCGACGAGGTAGGATAGGAATACAGGCTATCTGAAGGAAGGAAGAGAGGCTAAGCTGGAGCCGGACGGGGCGCTGGATCCCGTCAGCACGGCGGCCAGGATGGCAAATCGCCGCGCCCCTTACGGGGTCAAGGCTGAACAGGCAGCAACATGTTTACTTTCTTCCAGTCTGCAACCTCATCACTACAATTACTGGAGATTTAAGTGGTAATTTCAAACCACTGTCATGTTGATATATCAGCCTCCAAAAGTGTAAGTTCTAACCTTCACAAACATATGAAGGTAAGTTAGAATACAACCGTACAAGTATTAATGGTCAGGGTGCCAAATAGAGGGAAGCTTAGATGGTAAAATTAGGTTTGATTCTCGGGTGGAAGCTATTTGCCCGTTATATTCCCTCCTCTTTATCCCGTCCATATTTTCTTCAATAATGACCCACTTTTGTGTATTTTTTTTTGTGTTGCGGTGATCAAATAACAAAACCAAACCCAATTTGGATGAATTTATTGAGGTTACGCAACTTACGGGGTGGGAATAACCCCTGCTATGGATCAGGGGGAAGGGGCGGATCCCTTATAGTACATCTGCTTCATAAACACCACATATAGGCATATAGCATACACAGTGGCATGTGCCAAACCTATAGTACAACATAATCAGTATACTACTGTACAGTACTTTGCTGTAGCATTTTCAAATACTATACAGTACCCTACATTATCAGGAAGAAATACATAAAAATACAGCATTATGAAGAAATATATATACAGTGATTTTAAATCATATTACAAATTATATATAGAATATTAATAAATCATTGCTTGATAAAAAATATTTAAAAAATCGAAAAATCATATTTTTCTCTAAGTAAAAAGAATCATTGATTTAATCAAGTGATTAAATCATTTTGATTAATTCAATGCTAACCCCTAAGAAAAATAAATAAAAATATAAAGACTAGGTATCTCCTACACTTGGTTAAATCGTCTAGTGGTTTCTTTCTCCTCCAATTTCAAAGTGCTCAATACTGGTTGGTGTACCATACTATATACCACTCCATATTTATGCATATGAAATTATCAATAGTACTCGTAAAATACTGTGGTTGTTTTTCTCCTTGTTTCAGCGAAAGCACAGTGCTTTATACGAGAGGAAAGCCAGCACTAGTGTCAACACTCCTGGGACTAGTCAATCAACCATGGAATGCTTTCTACAGTATCAGACCCAAGGAAATAGGTTACTCATGATGCTCGTCAAAAGCAACTTATGGTGAGCTAGTGCTCTTTGTGACATGTGATCATGTGCCTTTTGCCTTTCGTGGTTTATTTAGTGCAGCTGACCCTCGACACCAGATGCCAACACGCAAACATTTAGTGAAGAAACTACTACAGGACAAATTCATACAGGTGAAAGACGATGTTAAAAAATGTCTTGGTGTGCAAAAAGTATCTGATCTTGATGATTTCGATGGTGCTGATACTGCTGAACTATTTGAAGTGTTACCAACTGAACATAATTCCTGCTTTGCTCATACATTGCAGTTAGTGGTGAAAGACGGCCTAAAAGAAGCAGGATAGTTAAATATTACACTCAGCAAAGCATCAAAATTGCTATCTTTTGTGCATAAGTCAACAGTAGAGACTGATGTTCTGGAAGGAGAGAGAAAAATGGAATCAGGTTATGCCCCTCGCTGGAATTCACAAGTGAAAATGATCAGATCAATTTTGGGAGTGCCAGAAGAAAGTTAAGTAGTTTGTATGGTGCCCCAACCCTTGGAGCTTATGATCAAAATATTCTTCAGGATATGCTGGACAATCTTTAACCCTTTGAGGATGCCTCTGACTGTGCCCGACAGAACTCTGTTTCATCTAGTTTAGTTATTCCTTGTGTCCGGGGACTCAAGTATTCACCTAGAGCAGATGCAGTAAAAGTATAATAGTGTTCTGGTATTTGGACTGAGGAAGTCGGTACAGAAACGGCTAGAGCTTTATGAAGATCGAAAAACATATCAACTGGCAACTGTATTGGATCCAAGGTTTAAAATGCATTGGTGCTCTGAAGAGGAGGACAAGGCAAACTTGAAATTCTCTATCATAACTACAGCGCAGTTTATGGCCAAAGAAGTTACAAGCACTACAAGCATGGATACTGGCACATAACTTCCACAAGATAATTCAAGGCCAATTTCAGGGAATTTAGAACCAAAAAGGAAGAAATTGTTTAGTTTTATGGTTTCTTCGTCTCATCAATCAACAGACATAACACAGGTGCAGGAGTGTATTAATACTGAAATTCAATGATATCTGAGTCAGCCATGCATTTCTGATGAAAGGGATGTACTAGAATACAAGAAGGAGCACATGGAAACATTTCCAACTCTAGCAAATTTGGCACAAAAATACCTAACCTTTGCCGCTTCTTCTGCACCAGTGGAAAGGATTCTTGAGCATCGTGAGACAAGTCTTCCGTCGGGACAGATGTCGGCTTACGGACAGGAATTTTGAATCCGTAATGTTTGTGAAATGTAATGACAAGTCCTACATATAGCTAATACAGTATCAGTAAGGAAGGTGGAAGGGATTTTATATATATATATATATATATATATATATATATATATATATATATATATATATATATATATATATATATATATATATATATATATATATATATATATAAAATTGTGATATTGTCATGTGTTAGCATCTAGAGCATTAAAACTAATTCGATATTGTGCTGTACATACACCAATATTATTTAGAATAATCATTAATTTCAAATTAAGGGAATTTCAGTTTTATTACAATTTTTTTACAATCACACTTTTCATCTATACCCGAAGTCTACTCTGTATTATTTTATATTATGAATAAAACTAGAATATTTGCTAGAATTTGCATCATTACTTTTACCTGCGAGTAAAAAAATAATAGATAACCTATTAAAATGTAATTGTACTTAAGTACAGTCAGGTACTTGGACTTAAGTATTAGGCAGTACTTCAGTTCTTATACTTGTCAAGAGGTACTAACAGGTGTACTTGGACCTAAGCCTAACTCAAGGGTTATTTACAAAATAATGACTTTTAGGTATCCCTTATTCAAAAATGTACTCGGCAGTTTGAGGATCAATTATACACTTCATCTCTTCCCAAGTGTCTCTGTTCCCAAGGATCTTCGTTATTGCCTCTACCCAGACATTCAAATTCCCCTCCCCCCCCTTTAATTCTCACGTCGCAAACTCCATAATCTCCTAAAACTTCACACATACTTTTTGAATAGTATTTATTAATAATTTTCACTTAGGACAATTTTTAGACTCTTATAAGTTATTAAGTCGGTCCGTAGGTCAGTCGGTTGGTTGGATGGTAACCATTTTATTTTTCAATGAGATTTTGGCGCTAACATGCTAAGTATTCAGCCGATTCTAACGAAAATTGAAACCCTTGTATTGTTTTACATTCTCTTTTGAATGATATAATAACCAAGGTCCTCCCAAGGTTAGTCCGGGAATTATTGAAAGTTTTGAAGGTCGTAAGGTCATATGGTCATAAGTCAGAATAATTGAGAGCACGCGACTTAGGTCTGTTGCCCTTGTTTCGTTGTAAGGAGACGCCCAAAATATTATTCATTAATAATTTTCACTTAGAACAATATTTTCG
Source organism: Ceratothoa steindachneri (assembly GCA_963969495.1). NCBI lineage: Eukaryota > Metazoa > Arthropoda > Malacostraca > Isopoda > Cymothoidae > Ceratothoa > Ceratothoa steindachneri. The sequence goes on from OZ018327.1 coordinate 166,748,097, forward strand.
TTGTAAGGAGAGACTCCCCCTTAGACGAGCTGCTCGGTTGTGTACAAATTTACTTGTCCGAGCTGCCACCGGGAGACCTATATCGGAAGCACCATCCACTCGCTAAAGGCGCGAGTCTGTTCTCATGGAGGCATAAGTACGGGGAATTGCTTCTGTCCTCACCATTAAAGAGAAGTTCCATATCAGAGTTCCTTCATGTAAAATTACATTTCCTAGCAAACCTTTGGGAGTTTTAGGCTATTCCAAAAATTCTAACTCCCTTCGAATTCTTCAGTCCTAACCGCCAAGTCACAGAATATTTAAAAGTCAATAACCAACCGATACCATAACGCAATATGTATGACCAACTCTTTAATTTTCAAGTTTTGGTCATACACAAGTTAATTGTGCCAGTTTGTTTTTTAGGAAAAGATTATTTTTACCATAAACTGAATAACTTATTTATGACGCAATTTGTTGACATCAATTTCTCCTACTTCTTTGTCTTCGAGCCCAATTATGCCCTTTTTACAATCATTGCTTGTCATCACTCTTAATTTCATGTCTCGAAAATAAATACAGGTGCGAATTGTTGGAAATTCTTATCTTGTGGCACAAAGATATCTTTACTTAGATTATTATTATTTGTAGGGTGAAGCCAGATTCAGGAGAGTAACTGCTGCGCACTCTCCCTATCATGTAATATAATATACATACTTACAATGAGTAAACGTTTCACCGAGCGCGCTCGGCAGTTTACGCACACGCGTGAATGACCGTTAGTTATGAGCGAACAACTTTGTGACCGCAGGAAGAGATCAAGCGTCTTATAGATATAATATATATATATATATATATATATATATATATATATATATATATATATATATATATATATATATATATATATATATATATATGATAGTCGTCTAAGGTGGCAATTTATTCAAAGAAACCTCTTAAAGCCCCTCCCAATCCATCATTGATATACCATTAAATTATTTCTCTGGTCTTAACTATTTTTAATTATCCTATTTTGTATTTTCTATCCCCCACTTTTTCATCCGTTAGAAGAATTTGCACCCGTTTCTTGACTTCAGTTTTCTTCTCAGTTTTCGGCACCAATTCCCCTCGTCCTCGCGGAGAGATGGAGTGCCGAAGGGAAGCGGGGATAGTTTGGAAATAAATGAACTTTAGTGGCACTATTTACATCTCATTAAATTTCTGATATATATATATATATATATATATATATATATATATATATATATATATATATATATATATATATATATATATATATATATATATATATATATATATATATGCCTTGTTATGCGGTAACAAGTTCATTTGTGTTACATTTTTTAAAAAAATAGGATCGTATAAGGTTGAAAATAATCAGCCCTCAAAGATGATTCGAACGAAGCAAGTCTCTTGCAGAAGCACGAGGGTTACCATTGAACTACAATGTACCAAAGGAAAAGTGTCCGCCGGTTCGAATCCCTGTAGAGGCTGATGATTGACGCAGTCATCTGACTAAATCATTAGTAATTCATCACTCTTAATGTAGTGCCACTGAGAAGGGCCAAACTCGCTTCACTCCACATTCGCTGCGGCTGCTGCTCGTTACCCAATCAACACTCGTTGAACGCGCGCGCACACACATACACTCTCTCTCTCTCTCTCTCTCTCTCTCTCTCTCTCTCTCTCTCTCTCTCTCTCTTCATCAACGATATACCAGTCGAGAACAAAGAGCAATCAATCGAACTCGAATAGTTAGGAAAATTTTATATAGCCGCGATGTGGCTGTCCCCTTAGGCAACCCGCTACATCGGTGAACACCTAATTAGGGGCAGTGAAACGTGTAGCCGAGATATTGGTACACCGTGGATTCGAAAACAGTCCGTGAACAATAATCAGACGAGGCACAAAACTTTGTTATCAAAAAAAGTGAATCCTGATCGCGGCTTTGTGTATTCTCGTCCGACCACTTGTCAAACTTCAATCAACACATTACGACACGAGAGCGATGGTTTCAGGTTTTAAGCGACAACTCAAATGAGAGGGAATGGGCGAGTCTACCATTTCCTTTGGTGTCCCGGCGCCGACAAACGACCCGGGTCTCGGGCAGGGTTGGCAAAAAACCCAAAATTTTGAAAAAGCCTAATAAAACACGGGGTTTATTCTGGGTTTTTTTAAATATTGGGGGGGGGGGTTCAAAAATCAAATGCTAAAAGCATTAGAATAACATAGAAAAAGAATATCTATCTCTATTTTTATATAATATTAATAAGTAGTTAGTTTAATAATTATATTATAGTAAGAATAGATCACAGTAACAAATCACTGATCGAGAATTTGGGGTACCCATGTCCCATGATAGCCATAACCTGTAGAAGGAGAGATGAATTATTATGAGTCAGTATCAGAGAAATAACCTTAATTTGATACATATTTGTTGAAATTATAAACATAAATATGAATTTTGAATAAAATAATGATAAGTAGCATTCATTTCTTGAAAAAAAATGTAATTTTGAAAAAAAAACCCGGGTTTTTTCAAATTTCACTTGAAAAAGCAAAAAAAAACCGGGTTTTTTTATTTGCCCACCCTGATCTCGGGCCATCGCTCGCTATTGCCGTGAGAGACGGTACCGGTGTATATAACATTTCGTTCAAGTTGCGTCTTGCGAAATTTTGACACAACCTAACTTTCCCCTTCTAATCGACCCGAATCAGGGGGGACCTGAACTCGAACTTCTCGTACGACCAAATTCACCGAATCGAACCTTTCTCCGAGTAAGAACTCCGACGCAGTTGGAAGCTCCCACAAACAATCTCCGACAGGATTCACGCAACTTTCCTGCTCATAAGCAGCTGTGGCGAGAGCCCCAGAGTGACCCTGGATACATTCGAGTTAAATGTTCCCAGCACTACCCGTGGACGGAGCCACGTGTATAAGAACTCTGACCAGCGTGTCTTTCCCCGGAGCTCTTAAGGAGGCGAGGTTGCGTTTCTTTTTAGTCCATCGTAGCTCAGTGGTCAACGCCAACGCTTCGCACACGTAAAGTTGCGGGTGCGAATCCCAGTGAAGCATGATTTTTCCCCAGCATTCACGAGGCGCGTTATATACCTTACCGTACCTCATACGAGTGCCTCAGTGTCACACTAGAAACTGTCGAATCAGGCGATGAACCAGGGGGGCTGACCCCCCCCCCCCCTCTCCCTCCTAAATTGACTCAAGAACGCCTAAACGGCCTTGCGCTGCTCGGTGTTCACAAGGAATTTGATGTTAGAATAAACGGCGTAATCAATGTATTTGCCGGAAATAGACATGGCCAATGCTGTGTGTTATCAATGTGTGTGAGATGCTGTTATTAATACTTTCAGACCCGCTTATGTTTATATTTCTATTTTAAGCCACACTTGTATTCTTCTATTTAGATAGAGTTATGTAATAATAATAATATATATATATATATATATATATATATATATATATATATATATATATATATATATATATATATAAAATAAACCATGAATATCGTAACACTTATCTATAACCTTTCGCAAGACGAAAAAAGAATAAGGAAATTAGAAAAAAAAGAAAGAAGCTTATCAAGGTTCAACTAGACCTGGTCTTTAATAAAACATGCATAAAAAACTCCTACCTAAATAAATAAATAAATATATATATATATATATATATATATATATATATATATATATATATATATATATATATATATATATATATATATATAAACACTTATTTAAACCGATCGAATGGACCTTATGAGATACATGTCTAAAATACAAATAAATGTGAAAAATAATTATTTTATAGCTTAGATGACGTCCAAAAAGCACAATTCATAATATTCTGTTGTGGGCAAAATTTGGATCCGAGAGTTAGCGCTCACTTCTTTATGAGATGTAAGATAGTTATTAATATCAATGTTGTGCAAGATAACCATTATTAACGATCAATGCCCTTTTCTCACACTCCTCAGAGGGAGCGGTTAGCCCCGCCCCCCTTTTTTATCCTGGATCCGCCACTGTTCCGAATTAAATGTTACTTGCATTACAAAAGTGTGGACGGGGAGACGTGTGAAAGACCTCTGGTCTCTGTCTGTCTTTCCTCGCAATTAATGAAGTTCAAGGTCGAGATTACTTCTCTCCATCGTGTTTCAAGATAAGGACCCTCGCTTCTCACGCGAGAGGTCGTACGTTCGAAAGTGAGAACAAATAAGAATAAACAAAAGAGTTGTTGTCCTCAAAAACAAATCTTCTTCTCAAAAGTGGTGGGTACTTCTAAGACACCTCAGGCACAATTAGATAACTGCATGTCGACATGAAGGAGTACCGATGTCATCCTTCGCCAAAAAATACTCCTCTGTTTCTACTCTGATTCCAAGGGCTTCTCGCAGTCCCTCCCCTTTTCGCCCGCTTCCAGAAGAAGCACTAAAATAAAAGAAGAAAAAAAGAAAGAGACCAAAATTAAGGTTTTTGTTGTCCATCTGTGCAATAAAGGACGCCAATGACGACTGAAGAGCTCAATGTATCGATGTATAAAGATTTTCGGCCTTCGTGGAGGAGGGGTAGGGATGGAGGAGAGGTGGAGGGGGGGGAGGGGAATTCTCCGAGTTCGAAAGGGAACGGAGAGGCGGGAGGGAGGGGGTAGAAGTGAACTCTCCACGTTCGGGGTGACGAACGAATGGGTCGAAAGGCATTCTAAGGAAATGGTAGAGTTTCAGCGTTGGGAAGAAACGACAACGAAGGGGGGGGGGGGGGAATTGGGGAAGGGAGAAGGCGACAGTAAAGCCAAATTTATCAATTTCAACGTTACCATCAAAATACCGATGGAGTCACACTTGAAAGTTCAGCCTATCTGGAAGGAGAGAGGCATTCACACTCAATGACTAAAGTGTATTATCAAATGACCGAAAACTAACGAGGGCATCAACAGTAGAATGTTTCTGAAAAAAAAAACGGGTCAAGGTGATCAAAGTTATGTTAAGGTAAGTCAAGTGTGAGAAGTAGATGACAACCCGAGTAGCTAAAGAATGAGACTTGTCGTGGGGCCCCAAGACAGTAGGAGTAGGGGTTGGTAGCACATCCGTATTCTCAGCCTCGTCATACCTCCGTGTCATTATGTAAACGAGGTTCCTCAGGTAGTTAAACGAATTCACTCTCTCCCTCACGCTTCTCCTGGCGCGCAGGGTCGCGAGTATGGCATACCGCTTTACGATTTTCAACCGCCATTCTCAGAAGAAAGCGCGCGTGCTGTTACCCGCATGGAGGCTAGACTCTTACTGAGCGTGTCCAAGGTCAAGTAACCTACATTGGTGCGGTCATTAGCACTTACGCACTGGATTTATATTTACCTATTCCCTTGATAGAATTAAGGGATGGGGGGGGGATATTCTTATAAAAAGGTGGGTGCATAGAGGGAAAATGGGGAACGCAGAGGGATCGGGGAGAACGTCCCCCTCCCCCCCATGTAAGAGGTGTATTGGTATACACATGGTACCTAACCTACTGCGGGTCTCAATGAGAAAAATCCCTTCACTCACTTCACCTTGCCACGCCCGCTGGGTGTTATCATGTGAGGCAGGACCAGACACGCTCCACCTGACGAAGGAATGTTTTAACTGCGGAGATTGGGCATGGTTGGGAGAGTTATGCACCCCCCTCCCTATCAAGAGGGTTTCAAGGAGTCCTCTTTAAAATTCGTTTGAGAAAATTGTCTTTATAGTTTTCACTTCTCGATTTCAAGTTGATACCAATGACTAGACACCTACCATCTCCGCCAAAAAAGAGGTTGACACATGCGATAAGTGTCTCTACGTCTACCACCACTCATCTCCACATGCCATCAACTCCAGAGTCAAGAATGAATCCACATTTGGTCCCATAGTGCGTTATTTTGGATATTTTCCCAATGTTCGTACCACGAGGCATCTCCAATCCCAGATTGAGAGGTTGCCAACAGTCGCCGACGCTTTAATATTTACTTTATACCAAACTCAAAGACTGAACAAGGTCAACCGACCTAAGTCGCGTGCTCTCAATTATTGACTTATGACCTTACGACCTTCAAAACTTTCAACAAGTGGGGAAATCTGACCCATAGTTAGTTTTCTTTCAATAATTCCCGGACTAACCTCGGGAGTCCCTTGGCAATTATATCATTCGAAAGAGAATGTAAAACAGCATAAAGGTTTCAAATTTACTTAAAATCGGCCGAATAGTTACGATGTTATTTCGAAAGAACTGATTGAAAAGTAAAATGGTTACCATCCGACCGACCTACCTACGGACCAACATAGTCGTTTGCACGCGACTGAAAATTTTCAATTATTAAAATTAAAATAACGTATTTAATTATTTTTTAGCTTCGATACTAACAACAACGCTAATAATTTAAAATAACATCTTTCCCCAAAACAACGGTTCAACTAGCTTAAAATCTCTGATAATAATAACTCTTTGCCTCTGTTTTATAAAAAAATGTTCTTTCACCCGTAAATTAATATTACGTTGTCCATATTCTAAACGCTAATGCACATATGCCATGAGCTTGATGGGAGTTCTTCATGTCATCTTGGTGATGCCACATTAGCTAACCGCTGTAGTACACCAAGGACGTCTCTCTGATAGTCGTGGTTGGAAGCATCTCCACTCTCTAGATGGGGATTAAGCCCCATCTAGGTAAGTGAACGTGTACATCCATCCTGCAATGAGCCATTAAAATTGCCATAAACAGAAAAGGTAATTTCTCTAGTCTAGCCTCGTTACCCACTTCTCTGTTGGCTATGAAAAATCCGAATTTTCGAGTTTATTTTAATAAATTTAGGCACTTTTTTTTTACTCCGCATCTTTTCTGTTTTCAATATCGTTTAATTAAAATATTTACATCTACAAGAGGCCAATTTTGGGAAGGTGTTTAAAAAAAGGTTAAGTTCAACTCTTTGAGATCTCTGAAACGGGTTTTATTATATTAGGGTTGCAAATGGGCAGAGGTCCCTTTTTTTTAAATAGTTCCGTAAGCAAAATAGGTAAAAAGCTTTAAAAGGACTCCGATCTAGTCTTATTTTTTAGATATTTCTACTGCGAATGTTTTCACATTCTTCGTTGGACCTTTACTGCCCCATTATCTCATTATTTTTCTGTACGCCCTTCCCTTCCTTTCGACGCAGTGTCTCATTCATGCTTCCATTTATTTAGTTTCCTTCCGTCCCACCAATAAAATTGACCTTTTCCCTACTTTGCAAACACGTGAGGCTTCGATGACAGCGACCTACACCAAAATCTTTGATCCAACGTTGCAAGAAAGGGAAAACATTTTTAACAATGTAAAATGCGGTGATAATAAAAAGGGCTAATGTTTTATCTTTCCAGGGGTAATTTTCAGATTTATACACAATTCTTCTGATCAACGCTTTTCTTCACCCTTTGAGTGGTCATACAATATCCGGTCACTGGTTACCAATTGTTGGACGCGCTGTGCTCAGTCAGCCCTGTATTCGGGTGGGTAGATCTTACTTACACTTCTCATCACACACATAGCCAATTACAACACTTTCTTTCCTCTCCCGTCTTCGCAGCACAACACACACTATCTGTTCCACGGAATCCTGCCGATGGGTATCTATATCCACATATCTCTAACGCGGAACAGGTGCCTCTGCCTCGGGGCGACGAAGTTTCCACCTGAACGCTGTTTGTCGACAAAATATATTAGTTCCTGGAAGAGGACCAGGGGCCTCAGGCTCAACAGCAATTGTCATACTGACCTTTATGTTTATTTCATTATCCGATCGGGATCCGCCTGGAAAAAGGCAGGTTGGCGAACCACAATTACTACCCAGTCACTCACAATCTAACTCATTTTCTCTCTTTATTTCTTCCAGTGAATATTTTATGGTTCGCTACTAGTTGCCCATCCCATGAACCATGGGGGACCTTTAAATAACGTGCCATTATGTTTCGACTGCCACATTCGAGCCCACCCATCTCCCTAAATTCAATTAAAATACATCGACACCCCACTTGGGGTCGGCCAGGAATTTGCCTCTTGTCCGTTGGCCTCGCAACCGTCTAATGAAAAAGAGAAAAGGTAGCTGGCGGTGACCAACGTGGCACGGAAGCCAGTTAAAAACAAAGAGCAATCAACGATATAAAAAAAAACCGTAAGAAATGACCAGTTCAGTAAATACCAAATGGTCAATTCTAGGGGCGTCGGAAAGTCAGATCAACAAACTATAATTAACTGGTTTTGCGCCAAAATTTAAAGATCCCCTTCGATGACATTTTCAAGGTCGCGCCCTGAGAAGGCAATAAAGAGACAGATCTAAACGAGCTTCCATCGCGACTTGCCTCTTCATTAAATTCGACAAGTTTTTTAAGAGGTTCGTATACATGAATGGGGCTGGGGGCGGATTAGGTCAGAGGAGACAACTTTGGGGTGCTGGCGATCGGGAGGGGAGGGGGCGGATTAAGCCAGAGGAGACAACTTTGGGGTGCTGGCGATCGGAAGGGGAGGGGGCGGGCTGCAATTCATCTGAATCTGGCCCATTCGGCAACCACGGCTTCCCCATACGCAATAAGGGGTTACTATTTAACTTATTCGTCTTTAGAACCCCATAACGCACAAGCCTTGCATCCCCGCCCCCCGCCAAGGGGTGGCCTGTGGAGACTTAAACATGGGGCATGGAGGAATGCCCCCCATAGTCTAAAACCAGTTTGAAATTACCTGGGATTTTTTACCTTCTACGCATCTACATTTTACTATTTAGGGCCACTTTCTTTACAAGCCCTTTCTCAGATTTCTTGGTCGGCGATTAATTCGGCAGGCTAGTCGCCGACCAGCATTCGACCACTCACCATTTAACCGGAGCTGGAATGGGTTGGGGGAGGGGGGTAAACCCTTCCTTCTTGGCTCCAGGGGGGGTATTCAGCATGCCTACTTTCATCTCACCTTTTGCCCTTCTAATACCCCATCGAAATTTTCTAGTACTATTCCCCCACAAGGGAAATATAGAGGGGATGTGGGGCTACGTCTTCCCAACAGTTTACTTTTCTCTAACTTCAAATCGTTCTTTAAAATTAAATAAAAAGTACATCCCCCGCAAACATATCAAAATACTTTGCCCATCCTTCAACTATACAGAACCTTTGCTTCTAATATAAAAAGGATTTTATTCCATTCAACAATTTGGCGCCTACTTCATGCAGTCATAGTGTAGGCCTTTGTGGGAACTGATCGAAGTCACCAATCTCCTTTTCCAGGATCCATAAAACCACCATACATCATAGACAAGCTTTATCGGCCACCCGCGTCAACCCACGACCAATATAAATATTTTCAGACCTTCGCAACAACATTCAAGAGACCCGAGTAACAACACTAAATGTATATTGTCAATAACACTCGAGACCTAGGCAATAACACTCAAGACATCGGCAACAACACACAAGAGAACTCTTGGCAACAATACTGGGGATATCTTAGCAACTTCAGTAAAGAGCCTTGGCAACAACAGTCAAGAGACCCTCGCAAAAAAAGCCTCAAGAGTCCCTCTTAACAACACTAAATGGATTTTGGTAATAACATTACAGACCATAGCAACAACACTAAGAAGCCTTTGCAACAACATCGAAAGGACTTTGGCAACAACACTCAAGGGACCTTTCTAATAACGCACGATTTGGCAACAACTCGTTAGACCCTGGCAACAATGCTCAAGAGACCCTCGTAACAACACTTAAGTGATATTGGCAATAACACTCAAGAGACACTTGCAACAACAGTCTAGAGACGTTGGCAACAATGGTCAAGGGACCGTCGTAACAACACTCGAGACCTTGGTAACAACAGTGAGGAAACCTTGGCTACAACATTCAAGAAATCTTGGCAACAAGACTCAAGAATCCTTGGCAACAACACTTAGGAGACCCTCGTAACAATACTAAATGGATGATGGCTATAACACTCGAGACATTTGCAACAACATTGAGTATATCTTGGCAACAAAAAGAGACCTTAACAAGAAAACTCAAGAGACCTTGACAACACTCAATATATTTTGGCAATAACACTCAAGAGATCTTGGCAAAAACACTCAAGAGACCTTGGGAACAACACTCATCAAGATACTCGTGACAAGTCAATAGATGTTGACAACAACACTCAAAGAGATCTTGGCAACAACAGACTATCGTAAGAACACTCAATAGACCTTGGCAACAACACTCAAGAAACCCTCGTAAAAACTAAATAGATGTTGGCAACAACACTCAAGAGCTTGTCAACAACACTTAAAGAGACCTTAGCAACAGCATTCAAGAGACGCTCTCATCAAAGCTACGTTCAAGTAGTGACAACACCGCTTTCAATTTAAACGAGATTAATCTCGGATCTAGCTAGTTGCCGCCGACTCGGGTGGACCTTGAGGGGACTGTGAAAGACTCTATCGAGCCGCTGTTTGGGTTAGTCTTATACTGCAGATGTCCCGTGAGAAATTGCAAAAAAAAAAAATGCTACTCTCCCTCGCCGCATGCCTATTACCGAAATGAAAAGCCTTGATTCAGCCGTAGAATTTGGAAAGGTCACTTATCAGACCAACACTGAACCCAGCCACCTTTAATGAAACGCATCGGAAAAGGGAATGGGTCTGTTCTAGCCAAGGGGCGGCGAACCTATGGTACGCCTGTGAATTATTGCGGCAGGCGAAGATCAGAGCAGCTTTAATTCATTCTCAGTATGGCGAGCTACATCAAAAGCGATCAAACGCAACTGTAAATTAAGACTACTAACTTACACCACCAGTATTATCTTTAATTCTTTTATCATCCCTTTGTTAACTTGAAATACAAAGATATTTTCTGTGACATAACGATGGGGAGAGGAGTAGAATATTCCCCCGATATTTGCGTCCATAGTCCCAAAGGGCCTCCAGCATCCCTCGAGCCACACATAAAGGACAGCGATCAGAGAAAGGGCTCCCTATCCAAAAATCCACGCCGCACACAAACTCCCCACAAAAAATTATAACCAAAATTCAGGTAGCCAATACATTGTACCTATACATTCCTGTGACGTAATTTTGTATAATTATTTTTATTTTGTAATGTTTTTAATCAATAAAGATTTGAATTTGAAAATTGTGACTATTCAATGAATAATAGGCATTTTTGTATGGCCCTCTTCCATAGTAAGGGCTTTTATACAGCGCCTACCAACTAAAAAAAAAAAGCTTGAGAAAAGAAGGTTCTTCGAGGCCCACGAGAAGGGAGTGAGGGGTAGGGAGGAGCTTATAGTAGCAGACGGGAGACCGTGCTACACCCTATGGGCGGAAATGAGAGAGGAAGATCATTCATGCAGCACAGACAACCCGGAGGTACAAGGAATGAAGGGCTGAAACGGAAGAATCTCAGAGGTCGGGATAGGTTCGGAGATGGAAACAGGAGGGTCTCCCGATATTTAAAATCGTATAGGTAGAAAAGGGAACTTGAAGGCGATGCGGGGGAAGAGGGCTGCACGAGGGGAATGTCCTCGTCGGAGAACACGACACGAGCGGAGAGCGGAGGTATGGGAGCCAGCGAGAGCAATCTCAAAACTATTTTGGTCAAAGAGAGAACTGAAACGGTTACGATTACGGAGGATGCAGCGAAAAAGACTTGCAAACAAGAAGAACCATTTCTTCTTTTTAATTCAAATCTTATTTTGGGCGTGACTGGTGGATCAGCTGTCCTATAAATGTAGTCTTCCAGTTCGAGGACGAACGGATGTCACGCTGGACCTGAAGCAGAGCAGTTGTCTAATAATGCTACTACATTAACCGTACCAATTTGTCTTGGATCTTTTTCCATCTTTCGAGTGTTTTGACTAAGTGAATGCTGTTAATATAATAATAATAATAATAATAACGGGTTTTCTATGACGGTAAAGAGGTAACTTTGAAACCAGTATTTTTTGCACTGATGCATTAGCTATCCTATAAATATAGTCTTCCAGTTCGAGGACGAAAGGATATCACGCTGGACCTGAAGTAGAGCAGTTGTCTAATAATGCCACTACATTAACCGTACCATATATATATATATATATATATATATATATATATATATATATATATATATATATATATATATATATATATATATATATATATATATATATATATATATATATATATGCGCGCGCGCGTGTGTGTGTGTGTGTGTTAAACAAAGTGCACACAATATAAACTGGTTTACAAAATCAAAGGAAACACTTTACAACTAATCTAATATTTTCATTTGTTTGTAAATTTAATGAATTATTTGTGTACTAATATTACAGTCAAGTAGAGATATTAATAAATACAATAGAAGATCCTTTTCCTAAGAAAAGAGAGAGCAGAAGTTGTCAGTTTTAGAATATATACAGATATGAAAAGTTGAGTAAACCATTCTTGATTATAAGTCTTTAAATAAAATCCCTAAACTGTAAATAACAGACTTATTCCTTAAATCTATGCGGGGTTTTTTTTTAATCAAATCAACAGTAAAAAACCAATTAGGAAACCGACAAAAGAAATAAAAAAAGATTCCTGCCTAGAAAATGTAGTCAGACGATCCGAATCCGATATCCCACAAAACTACTCATTTCCTTTGCTCGTATTCGCCGTATAGTTCACTCGACTCTTTTTCATACCACTAACTTGAACTGAATTAAATGAAAGTGAACAGACTTGAGTTGATTTGACACGGGTGATCTGAATAAAGAACGAGGATGGCATATTTAAGTAGACTCCTCCTAATCTTAGAATGAGGGGATGGGGAGAGAGAGACGCAAGATTGCGCGCGTGTTTGCTCGTGATCTCCCGGTTTATTGTAAGTTCTATTCGCGATAAGAGAAGGGGTCGGAAAGCAAACACAGATAAGATGAGGAAATGCCGAAACTGCTCCAATCAACAACACAATAATGATAAGCATATCCGTATCGACAAATAAATATCAATAACATTTGAGTGGTGCAGGGAGAGTTGAAACGGGCGGACAAAGGACGGAGACAGCACAAAAATTAGATTCAACTCAGTCACATCTAATGCGAAACCTACTGGTGGCAATTACAGTTCGATTTATTAGAACCAAAAATACAAAGACCATTTGCGTCATCAAGTGAGAGAACAAAAACAACTAGATTGCGGATGACAAGACTACTGCAGTAAACCACAACAACCGAAAACACCGAGTAGTTTGTAGTATACAGATCAAATTTAGGGCGCAGTATTTTTTTTTTATTAAAGGCGGTCATCTGGCAACAACTGCTACGCTAGATTGAAAAGAGGAGAAAACAAACCCCTAAAAATGACACAAAACAAAGTACGAAGCAAAATGCCTTTTTTAGAGTCTACAGACTATATGTGCATAAGGGGTATAAATAGGCTTCAATTTTTAATAGTAATAACTTATGATACGTAAATATGAGCCGAGGCAAAAGAATTTCAATCAATGCCAAATGAATCAAGATTTTTGAAAGCGAGAAATGAACTGAAGGTAAAGTATCAACAAGCTGGAAGCTCCGCCCCAAAAATGACGTAGATGCATGTATATATCGCAATGTGCACATAGGTCGTTTGTGTTTCTACACGCTGCGGGGGAAAAAAAAGACACCCGAAATAGGATTTGCGAAGTTTTCCTAAAGAAAACATGTCTGAGCGTCAATACGAAGAACATTTCATATAAGAAAAAGAATCATGTATACACATTAACCGGAGAAAATGAAATGCGCAATAGGAAACAATAAAATAGAGAAAATTGTAAAACAAGGCCGAAAGATAATATAACGTTTCGCTAAATATACGGATGACATCAAAGGCCATGTATGCAATATATTAAAACTACTGAGTTAGTCAGGAAACGGATAATATTCAAATCCGCCATAGCCAATCAGCGTCGAGAATTACGAAAGGAATATGATGTCATACTTCTGGGTGCTACTAAGACCCGCTACAGTGGGGAGTATAATTGATTAGAGCACAAAATTGTCTAAGGGAAAAATGTAAAGGGGAAAATAGAGAAAAGGAATAACAGGAACTAATACGGATAAAAACTAAGTCTTTGAAAAAGGAAATGGGATAAGTTATCATTTGCCTCCAAAGGCAATTATTATTTACTTAGGCTAAGAAGCGAAAACCAATGTGGGTTTCTCCGTGACACAGTTTTGGAGTATTTTCGAAAAGAAAGTGGCGAGGGTAGGTGTGTGGAAGGTATATAAGAAGGGTAACCTAAAAAATAAACTGCCATATCCCCACCGCATTAATGTAGGGAAATCACAAAAGGAACACCCAGTACAAGAAAAATAATAATGAAAAAGTTTCATTTTACTGTGGCGAAAATGTCGACGGCAAATGAGCTACGAACCTTTTCAAAAATGCCTCGGGCCAAGGACAGAGAAACGAGGAGTGCAATGTTGCAATCATCCGCGTTTCACTCGCTTATTTTCATGTTCAATGCCCCCCCCCCCCATCCCCGTCTATCTGGGTCATTTCACCTTCTTCATTCCTCCGCTAGTGTGCGCCATGCTTTCTTCATTAGTCGATTATTCATATTTCAATCAGTGGAGGAATCGGTCGAGGACCTTCCGTTCAAAAAAGGAAAAAATCTGGCGTAGCCGCTATCATTTCCAGGTGTCTTCGGGGGACAATTGTTCTACCATTCATAGTAAAAATAAAGGGGAAATGGACAAATGTAAGAAAAAAGAATTAAGAATCACAAAAACTGCAGTTGCAAACCTCGCCACGAAATACAGGAATACGTATTATAAACGGCAGCAAAACAAGTTCATAGAAAGAGGACATTTATACAAATGCAAACAAGGATTCGGGCTTGGGCTAGCTGACTAGAAACAGCGTTTCCGATTACAGCAAAGTTAGGCCACCTCTGGTGTTCCGCTGGCACAGCGGTTGTCACACGGTGCAGAAACCCGTCATTCGAATCTTACATTAAACTGTAGCTCCTCCAATCAAAATTAAAATGCCTTAAAAGTGCGCAGATCGGTGGTAAAAAAACAAAACCTACCAAATAATTATTAAAAACATATATTCAAATATCCGATCTTGAGTCTGCTTTGGAGGTGGGGGAGAGAAGCTGAAACCCTCTTTGAGGTTTACTTTCGCCACATGATGAAAATCCCGCCTTTGTCTGTTTCCGTTTTATGCTGGAATCCGTCCAAGGATGTGTGGTACACACATCCGCACATATCATTTCGAGCGATGGAGCGCACGGGCGAAACGAGGTCTTCGCAGCATTACCCGAATCATGAATGACATCATGGCTGCATTGTTTATTCTTAGCTCTTCCACGATGACGTCACATATATAGTTATGGAGAACCTGTATAAGAAATACGTTTGTTTGGTGGGGAAAGACTGGGGGATTGGAGGGGAATACTTGAAGCGATTATTATAGAGGAATGTTAAGGATAAAAGGTTGTTTTCTCTTGGCGGCCAGAGGTGGCAATTTCTGCCTAATTTATAAAAAAAGATACGTCGCCTTATCTTTGTCAGGCATCACACGAAATACAAAAAATATGAAAGGGCCCTCGTATTCAAATAATGGATGCAGATCACTCGTAGGAGAGGAGCACAGGACGTTGAAATGGAACAGGACAAAATAGACCAGAAGAAAGCGCGTCAAAAAGTCTTGAAAAGGACTCGAGTCGCGTCCCTAATGGACTCGGGGGAGAATTGACGGAGAATGAATGCGTTTCAAACTCGGTAACAAGGAAACAATTTGCCTACAAAAACGCACGGGAGAGACTCAAAGGACGAGTCTGGGATCCATTCAGAGGGAATCGAAACTAAACCTCATTTTGACTATACAAGTAGTAGGAATAGGATAACTAACCGAAGCAATGACACAAGTCAACGTATAAATTTGTAAAAGGTCGAAAAATTCAGGCGGATACAAACACAAAAAGGAGCAGACAAGAGGTCAAAAACTATCCCCCATCAACATCTGAAAGAGAAAAAAACAACTAAAGGATAAATTCTCCATTTGAGATCGAAGAGAGATGGATTATTCAGAAATAAATGGACAATTGTGTAATCCAACGAAGGCATGTGCACTGAGAAGGCTAATGAGAAGGAAAGACAAAGAAAAAAGTAAGACGAGTAAAATACGAATCTAGTGGAAAAGGGGCTAAAGCAAAAAGACAACCCAAAATATTAGACCAAGAAAGATGCATTTTAAACGCCAAGGACAAGCTCATATAAGATAAAATATACACAGACGAGTTATAACTTAAAGGATCGAACCGAGAATAAACCAGGGTGTCTCTTGCCTCATAAACAGAAAACCAATCTTGATCAACTATGTAAGAACGAAGGAGAAAACGACAAGATAACAAAATGGATATATATAACATTATTTGAACAAATATAGTAAATATAGTGAGGAACTCTGCAACAATAAACCTAAAATCCATAATTCTAACCTAAATCTGCGTTTGGAGGCGAGATTTCTAAACCTCTCAACGAGTTAAGTACGATCAGAGACTTAATGGGGGAGCTCTGAAGGCTGATTTGAGTTTACGTAACCGACTGCATTCGCGGGAGCAACCTTGGTGCATCAGAGAAGCGCTCGCGCAATTAATCGTTTGTTTGGGTCCAAATAAAACAATAATAGGCCCCGAAAGACTTCTTCGCGTGTCCTAAATTAAGAGCCTTACGTTCTGGCTCGACATCTTTATTGTTTGTACCTCGCAGTTGTCTGCGCTGCATATGTAATTCTGCTTTCTCAATGTTCGCCTTGAAGACCCCACTCTCCCTCTTTTCTCAAGCCTTATCTTAGTTAGTAGACAGATGTTTTGCGAAGCTCCCTGGCCATGGAGAGCTCCATACAAAAATCATTACTTATTAAATTAATCCGCGCTCGATTTTTTTTTTTTTTTTTTTTTTAAGAGCTCATCTGGCGACTGCCTACTTGGGCATTAGTCGCCGTATTAAAACTGGCCTAGTTCTAGGCTACTTTAAAATGAAATTAAAGAGAAAAAAAAAACAACACCCCAAAAGGGGGAAAGGAAGCAAGCTGGTGCGTCGGGGAGAGGTCCCCCCGGCGCAGGAGCGTGCAACTAAAGAAAAAAAAAACAAACAAAAAACAAAACAAATGCAAAAAAAAACAAAAAAAAAAAACAAACCTTGCTTAAATAATAGGGAGAAGGCCGGCCTCCCCCAAGAAGTCAACAAGTCCACAAGTCAGTGTGCACGAATCTGTCCCAAGCACAAGGGACAGGCGGTAGCGACCCCGCCCATCCCGGTACTGGGACAGGTATCGTGCGCTGAAGATCACCCAGACTGGGACATTCGACAAGAATGTGCCGAACAGTCTGGGGGACGACGCAGTCGTTGCAATAGGGCGCAGGCGAGCGCTCCATCAGATAGCGATGCGTCACACGAGTGTGTCCGATTCGGAGACGACAGAAAGCAACCTGAAGCCGCCGCGGCATTGGGGGATAGGTCCATGGGAACAGTCGCGGCGCAATGGCACGCAACTTTAAGTTCCCTTCGACCGTCTCCCATCTTCTTTGCCAAGCAGTCCGAAGAGCTGCCCGTATTCCTGCCATGTAGTCGGTGTGAGGAAGAGCGAAACGCTGGTCCGGTCGCAGAGTCCTCGCGGACTCTTTGGCGCCCTCATCGGCGCGCTCATTCCCCGCAATTCCTACATGTCCAGGAACCCAGCAGAAGATAATCTCAACATCTGCCCGGCTCGCCAAAACCGTGGCGTCACGGATATCGCGAACCAGGGGATGCGGAGATTCCAATGCCCCGAGAGCACTCAGGGCGCTTTGTGAGTCGCTATAGATCACAATCCGGTCTCCGAACCGGGCACGTCGCGTAATCTCCCGTACCGAGTGGTGTATTGCCACCAGCTCGGCCGTGAAGACAGACGCAGCGCCTGGTAGAGCCCCGCTGACTTCAAACAGAGGGGATACGGCGTGGAAGCCGACCCCCTCTTGGGACTTGGAGCCATCCGTATACACTGGCACGGTACCAGCGTGACACGATGTGTGCTCCAAAAAGGTCGAACGCAATACTCCCGGCGCAGTACAAGCTTTGGGAGCAGAGGCGTGGCGACAAATAGCCAAATGTGGTACCCTCCAGGGTGGCGTCCTGGGCAGAACCAGGGGCGCCACCGGCCCGAGAGCTATATCTACCTCTCGAAGGAGTTTCCTGGCCCTAAACCCAAAGGGCTTAGGGTATGACTGGCGTCTCTCGGCGGCATAGGCACCATCGAGATCAGCTGCGGATGCAGTGAGAGCTGTTGGCGACTGAGGGAGGCGCCGGGCTCGCGCGTACAGGCGAGTGATGCACTGCACGCGGCGCAGAGCGAGTGGCATCTCCCCAGCATCGACCAACAGGCTCTCAATGGGGGAAGTGCGGAAGGCACCGGTCGCAAGGCGAAGGCCGGTGTGGTGGAACGAATCCACCTTCCGCAATAAACGCTCGGCTGCGGATGCATAAAACTCGCATCCGTAGTTGAGCTTCGAGCGAACAAAGGATCGATAAAAAAGTAAGGCGGTAGCCCTATCAGCGCCCCAAGCGCTGAACGTCATGGAACGGAGAATGTCCATGGCGAGGGTACAAGAGACCCTAAGGCTGCGAATATGAGCCTCCCAGGTGAGGCGTCGGTCGAATACAAGACCAAGGAAACGGTGCGACTCAACCACATCCAGGCGCACCCCATTAAGAAACAAATCTGGGTCGGGGTGAAGCCGTGGATGGCGGCAGAAGTGCACCACCTTAGTCTTGGCCAAAGAAAACCGAAACCTGTGCGCTTCGGCATAGCGAGAGACGCGGTTCAATGCCTGTTGGAGTCGACGCTCCAGAGTTGGCATCTGGGCCGCGCCAAAAGAGATCGAAAGGTCGTCCACGTAGAGCGTAGCGAGAACATCTTCCGGCAGCACCGAGGTGATGCCGTTGATGCTCAGGGCAAAGAGTGTGACACTGAGGACACTTCCCTGCGGGACACCCTCTTCCTGCTCCTTTGGGCCGGAGAGGGCTCCCCCCACCCGTACGCGGAATCGACGATCTCGCAAAAATTCAGATATAAAAATTGGGAGGCGTCCCCTCGCCCCCATCGTGTGGAGAGTCTCCATGATACCGTATCGCCATGCGGTATCATAGGCCTTCTCCAGATCAAAAAACACCGTGGCGTAGTGCTGTCTACGAAGGAAAGCCTCGCAGACGGCACTTTCCAGTCGGAGCAGAGCATCCGACGTGGAGTGGAACTTACGGAAGCCACACTGTGCAGAAGACAGATGGCCTCCGCTGTCCAAGAAATAGGCTAATCTAACATTTACCAATTTCTCCATCAACTTGCACACGCAAGAGGTTAGAGAGATTGGGCGGAAACCGGTCGGAGTAGAGTGATCTCTCCCCGGCTTGCGAAAGGCGAGCACAGTAGCGATTCGCCAGGAGTCTGGGAGAAGACCTTCCACCATATTTTTTTTTTTTTTTTTTTTTTTTTTTTTATAGAGCCCATCTGGCAACTACCCACTTGGGCATAAGTCGCCGAAAAACACGACAGCCTAGAATTAGCTAACTTTAAAGTTAAAATATGAAAACTTAACAATCAATATAAATTTGAAAAACTTAACAATCGAAGCAATCTCCGGCAGCGGGGGGAGGTCCCCCTCACCCCGGTGCAGGAGAGTGCAATCTAAAACAAAACAATAACAAAAAAAGGAACCTTAAATAAAGGGGAGAAGGCCGGCCTCCCCCAAAAAGTCAATAAGTCCACCAGTCATGGTGCACGCACTCGTCCCGAGTACAAGGGACAGGCGGTAGCGACCCCGCCCATCCCGGTACCGAGACAGGTATCGTGCGCGAAGATCACCCAGACTGGGACATTCGACAAGAATATGCCGAACAGTCTGGGGGACGACGCAGTCGTTGCAATAGGGCACATGCGAGCGCTCCACCAAGTAACGATGCGTCACACGAGTGTGTCCGATTCGAAGACGACAGAAAGCAACCTGAAGCCGCCGCGGCATTGGGGGATAGGTCCATGGGAACAGTCGCGGCGCAATGGCACGCAACTTTAAGTTCCCCTCGACCGTCTCCCATCTTCTTTGCCAAGCAGTCCGAAGAGCTGCCCGTATTCCTGCCATGTAGTCGGTGTGAGGAAGAGCGAAACGCTGGTCCGGTCGCAGAGTCCTCGCGGACTCTTTGGCGCCCTCATCGGCGCGCTCATTCCCCGCAATTCCTACATGTCCAGGAACCCAGCAGAAGATAATCTCGACATCTGCCGGGCTCGCCAAAACCGTGGCGTCACGGATTTCGCGAACCAGGGGATGCGGAGATTCCAATGCCCCGAGAGCACTCAGGGCGCTTTGTGAGTCGCTATAAATCACAATCCGGTCTCCGAACCGGGCACGTCGCGTAATCTCCCGTACCGAGTGGTGTATTGCCACCAGCTCGGCCGTGAAGACAGACGCAGCGCCTGGTAGAGCCCCGCTGACTTCAAACAGAGGGGATACGGCGTGGAAGCCGACCCCCTCTTGGGACTTGGAGCCATCCGTATACACTGGCACGGTACCAGCGTGACACGATGTGTGCTCCAAAAAGATCGAACGCAATACTCCCGGCGCAGTACAAGCTTTGGGAGCAGAGGCGTGGCGACAAATAGCCAAATGTGGTACCCTCCAGGGTGGCGTCCTGGGCAGAACCAGGGGCGCCACCGGCCCGAGAGCTATATCTACCTCTCGAAGGAGTTTCCTGGCCCTAAACCCAAAGGGCTTAGGGTATGACTGGCGTCTCTCGGCGGCATAGGCACCATCGAGATCAGCTGCGGATGCAGTGAGAGCTGTTGGCGACTGGGGGAGGCGCCGGGCTCGCGCGTACAGGCGAGTGATGCACTGCACGCGGCGCAGAGCGAGTGGCATCTCCCCAGCATCGACCAACAGGCTCTCAATGGGGGAAGTGCGGAAGGCACCGGTCGCAAGGCGAAGGCCGGTGTGGTGGATCGAATCCACCTTCCGCAATAAACGCTCGGCTGCGGATGCATAAAACTCGCATCCGTAGTCGAGCTTCGAGCGAACAAAGGATCGATAAAAAAGTAAGGCGGTAGCCCTATCAGCGCCCCAAGCGCTGAACGTCACGGAACGGAGAATGTCCATGGCGCGGGTACAAGAGACCCTAAGGCTGCGAATGTGAGCCTCCCAGGTGAGGCGTCGGTCGAATACAAGACCAAGGAAACGGTGCGACTCAACCACATCCAGGCGCACCCCATTAAGAAACAAATCTGGGTCGGGGTGAAGCCGTGGATGGCGGCAGAAGTGCACCACCTTAGTCTTGGCCAAAGAAAACCGAAACCTGTGCGCTTTGGCATAGCAAGAGACGCGGTTCAATGCCTGTTGGAGTCGGCGCTCCAGAGTTGGCATCTGGGCCGCGCCAAAAGAGATCGAAAGGTCGTCCACGTAGAGCGTAGCGAGAACATCTTCCGGCAGCACCGAGGTGATGCCGTTGATGCTCAGGGCAAAGAGTGTGACACTGAGGACACTTCCCTGCGGGACACCCTCTTCCTGCTCCTTTGGGCCGGAGAGGGCTCCCCCCACCCGTACGTGGAATCGACGATCTCGCAAAAATTCAGATATAAACATTGGGAGGCGTCCCCTCGCCCCCATCGTGTGGAGAGTCTCCATGATACCGTATCGCCATGCGGTATCATAGGCTTTCTCCAGATCAAAAAACACCGTGGCGTAGTGCTGTCTACGAAGGAAAGCCTCGCAGACGGCATTTTCCAGTCGGAGCAGAGCATCCGACGTGGAGTGGAACTTACGGAAGCCGCACTGTGCAGAAGACAGATGGCCTCCGCTGTCCAGGAAATAGGCTAATCTAACATTTACCAATTTCTCCATCAACTTGCACACGCAAGAGGTTAGAGAGATTGGGCGGAAACCGGTCGGAGTAGAGTGATCTCTCCCCGGCTTGCGAAAGGCGAGCACAGTAGCGATTCGCCAGGAGTCTGGGAGGAGACCTTCCACCCAGATCCTGTTGAACAAATCTAATAGAAAGGCCATGCCTCGCTCACCCAGGTGTCGAAGCATGGCGTACGGGACATCGTCCGGACCATGGGCGGTGTCCGCGCACGAAGCGAGAGCGGAACGCAACTCACTCACAGTAAACTTGTCGTTGAAGGGTTCTCCGCCTCTGGAGGTAAAGTCCAGCCGGCGGCCTTCCGCGACATCACGACGTGCAATGAATGCTGGCGGAGCAGCATCACGGCTAGAGAATGCGGAAAAAGCGGTCGCTAAGGATTCCGCCACGGACGCGGGGTCCGAGATTGCGGTCCCATTCTCCTGGAGAACGGGAGGGGGGTCCTGCGAGAACTTGCCCCGAATCCTTTTGACTCGCTTCCACACCTCAGCTAAAGGGGTCTTCCCGTTAAGTGAAGACACGTATGCCCGCCAAGAAGAGCGGCGGGCGTGCTTCGAAATATACCGGAACCTAGCCCTAGCCCGACGAAATTCAGCGACGGTGAAATCGTTCGGGCGGCGCTTATAGCGCATGTAGGCATAACGCTTCTGTTTGAGGGCCGTCTCACACTCGGCCGACCACCATGGGGGTGGTCGGCGTGCAAAACGGCCAGACGTCCTAGGAATAGTAGTCAGGCCCACGGCGATGAGGTTGCCGGAGAAGAACTCGACGGCCTCATCTACCGACCTAAACTCCTTGACTGAGATAGAGAATTCAGTCATTTCCTGAAATGCAGGCCACCGCGCCCGCGCCAAGCACCACCGAGGTGGTCTCTCAGGCGGCAGTTGCCCTGAAAATGATATTTGAATGGGAAAGTGATCACTACCATGGAGGTCATCGACCACCCCCCAATCAAAATCAGGCTGTGCATCCGAAGAGCACAAAGATAGGTCAAGGCAAGAAAATGAAGCGGTTCTCGGACAGTGATGCGTAAACTCATCCACGTTTAGGACACCCATCTCAAGCTCTTCGATCAGATCGGCAAGGACTTGTCCCCTGGGATTTATGGTGTAATCTCCCCAGAGAGGATGCCTGCCGTTCAGATCTCCAAGCAAGAGATAGGGCCTCGGCAACCGTGCCACGACGCGGCGAAAGTCCCCCGCGTCGAAGTCAGCTGACGGTGGAATGTACGCAGAAATGATAGTATACCTCCTATCCAGGTGCAGCTGCACAGCCACTGCCTGAAAGGAGGTATCTAAAGAGAAAGGAAGAACGGAGACATCATGCCGGGTGTAAACCGCGCATCCCCCAGCCCGGCCGTCCCGCGGTGGTTGGGTCGCAAGACCCTTATACCCCGGGAGGGCAGGCAGGGGGCACGCGCCTAGCATGGTCTCCTGCAAAAAAATAGCTAACGGGGAACGGGATGAGGCGAGCCTCCGCAGCTCCTCCCAGTTGGCCCGGAGTCCACGGCAATTCCATTGAAGGAATATGCCCTCCAGGCCTAGCTCGGAGGAGACGCGGGGGCCCTCCTCGAATTGAAGACCCTCACGGGAATGGCCGTACGCTTCCCGGGGGCAGAACCCCGGGCGCTGTTGGCCGGACAAAGCGCTGAAGGCGCTGTCGCCTTTGAGGACTTATTGGGGGAGGTTGGGCTCGCCATGCGAGTCTTTTCCTCCCTCCGCCTCGAAACTTTAGGCGGGCGTTGCGGCTTCGGAGGCGGGGGGCCCTCTTTTCGAGGAACCACCGTCTCCGAGCCACTCGCTCCACCTCGGGGCGTGGGCAAAGGGGCCGAAGCTCCTTTGTTGCTGTCCTCCTTTCGGGGAACAGCTTTAGGAACCCCGGAAGATGGCCTAGCGACCATCTTCAGGGGTGTTGCCTCCTGTGAGTCTAACGACTCGGTGGAGGCGCGTGGCCGTTTCGCTTTACGCGAAACGGTCACGCTGGCGGAAGAGGGGGGAGCCCTGGTATTAGCCGGGGCTGGGTGTGAACCCTTTTTGCCGCCAGCTCTACCAGGGGAGCGCCCGGGTGTAGTAGAGCCCGCAGAAGGGCTCCGAATGGGCGCGGAAACAACCGTGCTCGTTGGCCTGGATGGGCCAGGAGCAGAGGGTGCTTTTCTAACTATTGAGGCATATGACGTCCCAGGCAGAGCCGGGCGCGCCAGGACCAAGTCCTTAGCCTCGCGGAATGAGAGTCGATCCTGGGCCTGAACGGCCAGGATTTCTTTCTCAAGGAGATATGCACCACATTGCTTCGAAGAAGCAGGGTGCGGCTCTCCGCAATTGACACACTTGGCCACACACGATTTGGACTTATCGTGTGCGACCTTGGAGCAATTTACACAGACTTCGGGTGACCCCGATTTTGCACGTCTACATGATCGATTCATGTGGCCGAAGCGGTGACAGTAATAGCACCGCCGCGGCAGTGGCACGAATGCCTTCACGCGGTAGCGGTACCAACCGGCACGCACCGACTCAGGGAGCTTGTCACAGTCGAACGTGACGAAGAGTGTAGGGGTGGGTCTCGAGGCCCTTCCCTGTTTTCTCATCACACGTTCGACCTTGACCGCCCCATGGTCGGCCAGCTCTAGGGTGATGTCTTCTATGGAGTAGTCAACGAGTTCCCTCGCATAAACTACTCCTTTTACAAAGTTCATGGTAGAGTGCGGCGCCACACTCACCGGGGTGCCATGAAGTGTCCGAAGAGCACTTATCTTGGCCGCCTCGGCGGGATTCGCCGCATTCGCCAGAAGGCTCCCGTCCGAGAAACGGGTTACCTTCGGCTCTCTACCAATTGCACTAGCTAATCCTCTCCTCTGATGGATCATGTTGCCCTTGGACAACATGGTGCCATCAGTGGAGCGAATAACGAGGAAGCGTTTGAAGCCAGCGGGCTCGAAAACGCCAGGTAACCTCTGAATGAGGGGCCCCGATGTCATCGAGGCTCCGCCCTGTGCACTCTTGGTCTTAGTCAGGGGCTCCGCACACGAGGGGGTAGAGGGGCCGGATGTGCCGATCTTGGCTTGGTCGCCTACCAAAGTGGCAGCAGACCCATCCGTCCCCGCAGCCCCCGCGGATGGAGAGGAGCCCCGAGTCTTTTTCGTCCTTTTAGTCTTTTTCTTTTTTGGAGAGGAGGGCGGGGAATGAATCCGCTTTTCACCTCCACCGGCAGAAGCCCCTAGGCCAGATGGACCGGCCTCAGCCAGGTCCCTCTCCGAAATGGAGAAGGTCCTGGTTGTCGTAGGGGCACCTGTCGGAGGAGATCCCTCCCCTCCTTCTACTGCCTCGGAGCCCTCAGCCATTTGAGGAGGACCTTGCATAGGGGCGGACTCGGGTTCGGTGCTTGGCGCCGAGCCCGAATTCCCCCCCATGGAAGGCCCTACCGTCTGAGGCTGGGTCTCCTCAAGGACCATGTCTATCACAGGAGGGGCCTCCAGTTGGCCATCC
This sequence comes from Ceratothoa steindachneri, assembly GCA_963969495.1. Lineage (NCBI taxonomy): Eukaryota > Metazoa > Arthropoda > Malacostraca > Isopoda > Cymothoidae > Ceratothoa > Ceratothoa steindachneri. The sequence continues at coordinate 166,773,498 of OZ018327.1, forward strand.
CCTCCCAGGACATTGCAGGTCCCCTTGGCAGTGTCGCCAGTCTTGTTTGGGGAGGCACAGGCCTTGACCCCGGCAAGGTTTAATATTTTTGCCAGCAGGTCTTTTGAGGGAAGCGACCGAAGGGGCCTGGCTTGCCTCTCCCCCCTAAGGGGGTTTGCCCTACCGAGCCGCTTTGATGGGGAGCGGCTGGCTAAGGGCTGCCTGCTGGCTTTCTTGGCAGTCCCCTTGGAAAGAAAAGAGGGGACTGCCGCTGGGAAAAGGGAGGTGCCCGAAAGCACCTCCAGAGAAGGGGGTGAGGGGGAGTCCCCTGCACCCGTAGGCGAAGGAGAGGAGTAAGCCTCCTCTCCGGTTAGAGAAATATGGAGGGTCCCCTGTGCAAGCACAGGGGGGGGGGCCTCCATTTTTTTGCTGGAGCTGCCCGAGGGCGGCTCCGTTGTTCTTGGGGAAGTTGGGGGTTGGGTTTTTTTGGTGTGATTTTCATCATTGGGCATGGTGACCCTTCTTTTACTACGGGATGCAATAGCGCACACCTCTCGTAGTAGCCCGCACTGCGAGAGGTGCTTACAGGCCCAGCAGAGCCAGGCGCCGCCATTTGGGACCACCCCTCCCGCCTGGTGGCCTGGCAGTCCATCGGCATGGCGGCTCCACCTTGGACACGGCGTATAAATGATAGATTTTGAAGACGAGAGGAAAAGGGATGTGAGGAAGGTATGGGTGGGGATGAAGCAGGTAGTTAAAAACCAGCCACCCCAGACCGGAGCTCAGGGGTTAGGGAACATTGTCCCCCACCCCCTCAGCCCCGATGCGGGACGGTTGGCTGAAAGGAAGGTCAGCATTTACCCTGTGAAATTAGAGGCTGACCAAAGAAAGTTGTGGGAGAGGTTCTGTGAAAAGAGAGGAAACAAGTGTTTTGAAGGAAGGAAGAGAGGCTAGGCTGGGGCCGGACGGGGTGCTGAGTCCCGTCAGCACGGCGGCCAGAATGGCAAATCGTCGCGCCCCTTACGGGGCCATCCGCGCTCGAAAATTGAATTATGAATGAAACGCAACCTAAAATATCGAAGCCATGAAGCGCCCTAAGATGGAAGCGTCACTTAATTGAGGGGGTCTCGGAAACAGCTTCATATGACGAAATACCTACAACACGGTTGAGATTCTTGAAAAGAAACTGGTTTCATCACTGGGGACATGACACCGTAGAGTGAAAAACCGTGGTCGTAAAACCGAGAGGGAACAATAACACGAGTCCTGGTAGTCATGGAAATTGGTGTGAGATAAAGGCAGAATGGCAAATTAACGAATCCTGGCACCAGTAAAACGTCAGGGAATGGAGAAGAGGTCGAATTGAAGCCACCACGAATATGATGGGGAAAAATGAATAGTGCTTAAATCTAGCAACTTAAGAGCAAGTTCGTGAGACGTATTTCTAATCTAATACTTAAGGGAGGAGGGGGAGATGACAGCCCCTAGTGGTGCCGCTCAAAACCACTCAATCCCATCGTGAATTCGTCATGCGTTTCGACCCCAATTTTATATCATGTGATTTCTTTTCTTTTAAAAGAATGCGGCGGATTTACGCTTCTTTACTCGCTGTCTCCGTCATTATCCTGTCTTTATCCCTTCTTCGCATCGTGCTGAGACATGCCCCTCCTCCTTTTGTGATTCCATACACGGGCCGCTCTCCACCTCGCCAACACATACACGAACAAGCATCAAGGGTAACGATAATGGATATTAGTCCCTTACTAAATCCTTCAAAAAGACTGTTCTGGCGGGGCCCAGGGCCTCCAGACAAATTCCATTGAATACCTTGAGGTCGCAGTCTGCTTAATCTTGACCGTGGTCATTCGTGATACATCATAGATATTTAAAACATCAACACTTGTTCAATGGTAACAACCTGAACTCTTAAATATCACTACATCCCTCCGCATCAAAAGAGAAAGGTAAAGTTGCAACGGGAGTGTTTATGAAATATTTCTTGCACGATCGTCAATTAGGAAGATTCTTTTTCTAAATATTAAACAACTCTTTTTTACCCTTTTTCAAAAACAAGGTCAACAGACCTAAGTGGCGTGCTCTCAATTATTCTGACTTATGACCATACGACCTTCAAAACCTTCAACAAGTGGGGCAATCCGGCCCATAGTTAGTTTTCGTTTAACAATTCTTTGACTAACCTTGGAAGGACCTTGGCAATTATATCAGTCAAAGGAGAATGTAAAACAACATCAGGGTTTCAAATTTCGTTAGAATCGACCGAATAGTTACGATGTTATTAACAAAAAGTAAAATGGTTACCATCCGACCGTTCAACCTACGGACCGAAGGAGCAACTTATAGATTTGCGTGCACGCGACTAAAAAAATGGGGTACAAAGGGGAAGAGGGCTAATATAAAGCCTACCACCAAAGGATAGAAAGTTTATAGAGACCTATACAGAAAATGAAGTTATGGAGAGTGAGAATGCCTGAAAGATATAAGAGCCGAGATTTTCTCGCAGGTATAGGAGCCGGAATGGCAAACTATGGGTGTTGGGGCAGGTAGGTGCATAATCCACGCCCCCCCCTTGTGGGTGCTTAAAGGGATAGATAAGGAAAGGACAAAGGAGAGGGGGATGTTAAAAACAAGACCCCAACCGGAGTCAAAGGGGATGGTGGAATAGCACCCCTATCCCGGACCCGACCAGGGATGAATAGACGAAAACTAGTTAGCGACTAGCCTACAATGAGGTGTAGAGGTTTAAAAACAAAGTTGCGAGAAAGGGGTAAAGAGGAAATGGCTACATAAGCAAATAAAGCCTAGGTAGTGTCAGTCGAGTTTGCGACTAACGGGGGCAGTGGAACTGGGAGGGCGTTCACAAACTCCAGGTACCAGGGGTAATAGGCTAACCCCCTCCCCCTAGCTGGTTAAGCAATGAAGAATGTGTAGGTGCGCCTTGTGAAGCTTCTCACCTCGCTCAGCGACCCAATCGCGCTATGAATAATCAAAAATTCCAACAGCGCGCGAGAGGTCGACCTCTGCCTCACGCCAAAGGGGAAGAGTTCGATTCAGCGCATCTTTTCTCGTCTTTTTAACTTGTTTGAAATGTATTATTTTGTATATTTGTGAAAGAATCCAGCGCTGATAAATGATTTGCACAAGAGAGGAGACAAGTTACCGTCCTTTGAGGCTCTGATTTTCCCGCTGGTTTGCTTGTATACTGGTCGGCATGGTAGTTTTTTCGAGTGATTCATCCCTTTTACATAATTTAAAATATTACTGGCTAAAGAGAACACCACTTCTGGTCTTACCAAATCGTCTCGTTTTGTCCCAAACTTTGATTTAACTTTTAGACAGATCGATGATAGTAATGGTGGAATAGACGTGAAGAATAAACTTCAAATCTCATTAAAACGATGTTGTTGCCAGATGGGTTTAAGCAAAAAACTAGGAGAATCCATTTGCAATATAATATAATTATTTAGCAATAGTTAAAATTTACTTAGGTAAACAGCTTTAATAATCGGTTAGATGAATCTTTCACATGTATATCCCTTTGAAAATTTACAGACCTGTCTGTTAACAAACGAAAGGGAGTTATTTGTGTACGAAGTAAACAAAATCCCGGTCATTGATCCCTTTCTGTATGTGAGAAGGAACCAACTCGCTTTAACATTAGTAGACAATATATATATATATATATATATATATATATATATATATATATATATATATATATATATATATATATATATATATATATATTGTAGCAATGGGGCATTCAGGTTTTATTTTTAGCCCACACTAATCTCGCTGCAGGTTAACAATTATTAACACCGCTGATTTTGAGGGCAAGGACTTGAAGTCAACAAGCTCATATTAGTCCTGACAGCCTAAGGATGTAAAAACCCTCAAGGAAAAAAAAAAAGATTCCGCGCGCTTTCGTCTTCATTCCTTGAATGAAACTGCTAATAACGAGGAAAGCTTGACTTGTTTTTGATTTTTCCTGCGGGGATTTTACATAAGAATTTTACGTTGATTCCAAAAATTACGCAATCAATTTTCGTGTATAAATAGTAGCACTGTGTGCGTTTGTACGTAAGTACATACGATCCCATTTAATGCTTGGTCGGTAATATTATAATCGAAATTAAATACACTCGTTTGTTTCTCTTTTTGCTTGGCACTGCCACACTTCCCATTACATCATCTCCACACAACATCACTAACTCCAACTACTTGATCTCTTCATTCATTCATCATCTCAAGATGATCATGACCACTAGATTTCATGATATTTGCTGATTTTCTCTATTAATTATTATTATTATTGTCATTAATATTATTATTACTATTATTATCATTAGCATCACTAACTATAATTTAAGAAGGGGATTTCTTTGAGTATTTGAATAATAATTTACACTTAGTTTGGTTATAAATTATGTTTTTTTATCAAAGTTATTTCTAATAATTCTTTTATAATATAAAAAAAAAATGGTGAAGTTCAGAAAATTTATTTTTATATATCTTCTTCTTCTATAACTATATTTTAGCAACGTGATATTTTGAAAGGGAAAATTTAGTTTCGAGTTACTTTTTAAAATTATTATAATTCACGAAGTTTATAAAATTTATAAAAATTTAACCATAGCTGCTTTTTTTCAAGATTGTGGGGAAATTACACGTGGAATTTCTTTTCCGGCGCGGAAGTGACGTCCATGTGCTGGAGAAGGTTCTAGAATTTGGTTAGGCTTAAATTGGTAAGGCCCCCTCCCCAATCCACAAGCGGTAGCCTCGAACCACGTCTACCTCGGACCACCTTTTCGCGGGTTAGAATCGCCTCGACTTTAAGATTCGAGGCCATTCGAGAGTAGCGCTGTTTCCCCCAGCCCTGCGGGGGAAGCCTCGGATATATAGGGCTCGTCTTCCATGTGGGAGACACAGAGTTGAGAAGTCCCACCAGGACCAAGAAGCATTCCCCTAGTTCCAAGTCAGGTGCTAACAACAAAGCAAAGTGACGGCTGAACTTTAGGTGTGTTGGAATTAACCCAGCCAGTGAGGTAATTCCATTTGACGATCGCCATCGAGCGATTTTTCCGACTCCACTCATCAACTCCTGTCGAAGCCCTCCTCGTTTCCTCGTTTTCAGGTTGCCGAAATACTCTCCCCTGGACCGGACGTTACCCCCCCCCCCTTTGGATAACCGTCATCACGTCAACTTCCCCCTCAGAAGCTCCGAGCGCCCTCGCCCTCACGTTTATTGCCTGCAGAAGACATCCGTGAAGCCTTACCCTGACGTCTCACCCGGAATCCTCCGTAAGCCAACCCCTCTCCCCCTTCAGCAACCCATTTGAGTTAATCCTCCCCATTTGAATAGTCTCCTTATGTAACGCATTAATTTCTAACTTCAGAGTCTGATGCATAACTCTGCAATTCCCCCTTCGTTTACCGATGTAATTTTGCCCATTAATTCTCTTATTTTATGTAAATAAAATTAAATTTTTTTACATGCCTTTTTAAATAACCTTGAGCTTTGCCATTGCCCAAATTTTACCTGACCTCGTAGCACTCTTTCTTCGCTGTTCCGCGCGTCGAAACTCGTGGCGTTCCGTCCCTTGTCGGTTCGCCTTTAAGTTATTGGTCCCTTCCCCATAGATATAATATGGTATTGATATAATGTAATGTCATACCACGACAAAGATCTTAAATTTTAATCTTAGTAGCGAATCGCAAGCTCTACGGGAGGATATTAATTATTATTAATATCATCATTATTATATCATCCAAGCAATCACTATATTATAGTCGTAGAGGAAGAAAAATGATAATATATATATATATATATATATATATATATATATATATATATATATATATATATAAAATTAAAATCAACTAAATCCCAATTTCGCCTTAACATTCAGCGAACTGAAAACGACCATCGGAAGCTGGACTTTGCCACAGGAACACAAACAACCCTGTGGATTCCGTCATCCGTGCCACTCTCCATCCAAGCTCAACCCGACTATTATTACCCCGTCCGTCAGACCCTCGGAGATTTCCAATAGTCTTTGCGATTCTTTCATCTCTGATCCTCTTTAAAAAACAAAAAAAAAATTCCCTATAAAGCGCTCTCCTCTCCGCCGTGCTTTCGCTGCTGAATGACCTGACCAGTGCCCCCTTCGCCCTCCCCTCCCACGGCCGACACATTCGTTGCCTTGACCTCAATCGGGAATTAGTGCAATCAATAGCGAAGGTTCGTTCACTCCAGCGAAGGGATAATTAACCTGGCCCTTTCAGGATTTTCAGAGGCCCTAAGAAGTCTTGGATTACTTAACAAATTAAAAGAAAAAGGCTACCGGCGGTGAAACAGAACGGTATGGTGGATACCCAGAGGGGAAGTTTCAGTTGAGGGTAAAATAAAACCAAGGAAGGCATTCAGTGAGAAAAACTCGAGGGAGGCAAGCGAATCAAGAAAATGGTGGCTAAATAGAAGAAAATATATATATACAGAATATAGATTTGTTCGGTGATTAACTAAATCACTGAAATTCGCGTGATTTAGTTAACCTTCCGGAAATTCGGACAATTTATTTGATACAGTGGAATCCCCTAATTATGATCACGGATGTTATCCAGTGGCTATTGTTATCAAATTCATTCAGGGCCCCAAACACTTCTATTTAAGCTCCTTAAAATTAACCCGTCTATTATAATTAAACTTCCAATTATTGTTAACAGATTCCTCGAGAATTTAGCAATTTAGCGAATCGGGGTTAAGGATTTTAAGCGTTAATTAGCGAAATCTGACCTTTTGTCTTAACCCTCTGGAAATCTTTTAGACCAAAGAAATGGAGATAGGAGTAATTAAATATCTAATTGTGATTGCTCAACTTCAGTTTTCCTCTCTCCTTCCTTGAGTATACTCGTAGTTGATGCTAGTTTTTTTTTAGAACGTTTAACGCTTTCTTTCATACTTTGTTGGGTTTATACAAGCGCGGGAAAGATAGTGGAAGATGTGAGACGTGCAAAAGAGAGCAGAATATTTTAGGGCACAGGGTCGAGTCCCCAAGGCAGTAAGTAGCACACACTTCAAGGAAATCAAAGAATTTTGTATTGCTACGATAAGTTGCCCAAAATGAGACAGCGCAGTTGCGGATGTATTTTTAATAATTTCACGGCTATTCTTGGGTAAGATCTTAAAAAAAAAGATGAGAGATTTAAATTTCAGTACTTACTAATGGAAACATGGTACAGAAACGAGCAAGATCTGGCAAAGATAATCAAAGTGAGTTAGCATCCACAAAAATTAATTCAGTGAATTTCGTGAAAAAGAATGCTCGAACTAATGGCCTTTTAATGTGCCAAAAAGCAGAAAAGCTGGCAAAATTATGGGCAGAGAAACATTTCAATGTAACTGATAGGATGGATTAACAGGTGGAATAGGCGAGAGAATATTGTATACAAGCGTATATTGGGTGAAGAAAAATTAACAATTTTGTAGCGGCTTTTTAGTGAATAAAGAGTGGGCAAAATCTATTGCTAAATATTCCCACAGGTATCTTTAGAATCCAGACGAAACTAGACTATTTTGTTCAGTCTCCCGCTGAGCTAAACAGCCTCTCCACAGCACCTGAGCTGGGAGGAGGAGTATTGTATTTTTTAAAGAGGTCCAGCCATGCGTCCCTGTAGTGGGTGGGGAAGAGGTCGTGGCTGAGGAGGACGCCCCCTACCGCTCTCTTCCACTGGTCCAGGGTCTTTCTTGGTGACCGTCTTCTCCACCTCCTCCCGCCGCCTCACATCGGGTACTGCGGCAGTGGAGAGGAGCAGGTGGAAATGGTCCACCTCCTCCTGCCTCTCCTCAGGCTGGCGCAATACGTTTCTATGATTGGTCAAACAGTTCCCTGCTGTCGTCTCTCACTTTTGGGGGAGAGCTTCCCGCCTGAACGTAAACAACAGAATGTGGCCGCGTAGTGAATGTCGTCTTTGTTGTTTCCATTGAAAACGTTTTGAAAAAAAATATCGTTTCGTAACGCTCGGAACGCAGGGACGCTTTAAAAATTTCGGGCGGTGCGTTTCACTTACTTGCATTCCTTGGAAAAACTTTGCGTTCCTAAAAAGGCGGTGCGTACGTACGCAAGAACGCACTAAAGGAACGAACTTGCCCAGCTCTGCTATCAACTAAGGTAAAGCTTGATAGAAGAGACGGACTTTAGAGGCACGCTTAAAGGCACTGAGGGGGGAATGGGGTATGCAATCAGTAGGGGAGGGGTGTGGCAGAGCCTGAGCTATGGTTCTCGATGGTTGTGGTAGAGTCAGTGAGGAAGAGAGGTAGGAGGGAACGACGGTATATAAGACACTAAAGATGATTCTGTAGCGAATGAGCAGCCAGTGCAGTTCGAGGAATGGAGTTGCAGGAGAAATGCCCTCGGTGAAGAAGAACGCGTGGTTGCAAAGTTTTGAACACGTTGAAAGGGCCACCGAAAAGTGAAAGCTTGTGTGAACTAGCGAGGAAGTTGCAGGAGTAGGGGCGGGATGTGACGAAGGCATGAATAACAATCTCAAAGCTGTTATGGTCAAAGTGGGCGCGGATGCAGTTGAAATTATGAAGAAAACAGAGAGAGGGTTTACAGACATTAGCAACATGAGTTTCGAGAGATAACTGACTATCAAATACGAGGCCAAAAATTAACATAGGGAGTATTATTTTTGCACCGAGCCACATACACAGGAAAGCGGACAGTAATATCTCAAGTTTGTCATGGTTGAGTCTCACAAAGTTATTCGAGAGCCATTAAGAGCCAAGCAGAGAGTAAGTTTCTAAGAGTCTCAGCAAACTAAACCGGGTTAAAAAAGAGAGAGAGAGACAGATGTGCGTGTCATCAGCATTGAAATGATGCGATAGACCAAGACCCCGCAAAAGAACACCACGAGGAAGAAGATACTCGTAGAAGGAAATCCAAGAGTACCAAGAATCAACCAATGCGGATCCGTGGGCCGAGAAATCTCATTTCTAATATATGTAAATAGATCGAGTATGAGATACGAACAGCAAAGAAGTCTGGTCAACCATGTTAAATTTTGCCGAGAAGTCAATAAGTACCAAAATGGAAGGCTGACCATCGTCAAACGAGAAAGGCTCTCCGGTTCCTGACATGACGGAGAGCTAGCTGATTCAGTGCTATTGAAAAATCTTATCGGCGTTGGCGGCAAAGGGATTTAGAATCCGCGCTGAAAACCAACATTTCAAGTACTTTTGAGAGGACGGTGATTTTACAGATTGAAATTTGTACCTCTGAAGAATAATTGATATGTTTGGGTTTCTCGACGAAATATTATTTATCGGACAAACCTTTGTATATAATCCTGTAATAAGAAAAAGGTCTATGAGAGAGTGCAGTTTCGACCCCCAATCTACTCGATATAGTGGTCTCTGAAAGGTGTAGTAAAACAAGGCTACACAACCAAGTTTGTAATAAATGACAGGCACCCAAAAGTACGAATTTAAAACCTCTGTGGAAGACCAGTTGAGGAAAATACGATTTTTTTTTTTTTTTTTTTTTTTTTTTATAGAGCCCATCTGGCAACTACCCACTTGGGCATAAGTCGCCGAAAAACACGACAGCCTAGAATTAGGCTACTTTAAAGTTAAAATATGAAAACTTAACAATCAATATAAATTGGAAAAACTTAACAATCGAAGCAATCTCCGGCAGCGGGGGGAGGTCCCCCTCACCCCGGTGCAGGAGAGTGCAACCTAAAACAAAACAATAACAAAAAAAGGAACCTTAAATAAAGGGGAGAAAGCCGGCCTCCCCCAAAAAGTCAATAAGTCCACCAGTCATGGTGCACGCACTCGTCCCGAGTACAAGGGACAGGCGGTAGCGACCCCGCCCATCCCGGTACCGAGACAGGTATCGTGCGCGAAGATCACCCAGACTGGGACATTCGACAAGAATATGCCGAACAGTCTGGGGGACGACGCAGTCGTTGCAATAGGGCACATGCGAGCGCTCCACCAAGTAACGATGCGTCAAACGAGTGTGTCCGATTCGAAGACGACAGAAAGCAACCTGAAGCCGCCGCGGCATTGGGGGATAGGTCCATGGGAACAGTCGCGGCGCAATGGCACGCAAAGAGGAAAATACGAGGGAAACATAATGATTCCAGAGCTTGAGAAAGAAAAGCTAAACTACGGACAAACATTAAATATTTAAGCTTCCAAGGCCTACAACACGGGGGATGGTGGAATTTATTGGTCTTCTCATTTATTTCAGGCTGTTGTTTTGTTTTTTTTTGTTTTTGTTTTTAAGAGCTCATCTGGAGACTGCCTACTTGGGCATTAGTCACCGTATTAAAACTGGCCTAGTTCTAGGCTACTTTAAAATAAAATTAAAGAGACGAAAACACCACAAAAAGGGGGAAAGGAAGCAAGCTACTGCGTCAGGGGAAGGTCCCCCCGGCGCAGGAGCGTGCAACCTAAAGGAAAAAAAAACCAAAAGCAAAAAACAAACCCTGCTTAAATAATAGGGAGAAGGCCGGCCTCCCCCAAAAAGTCAACAAGTCCCCCTGCTCGTTCTTGCAAGCAAGAGACCTAATACTGTTTCATCTCCTCTTTTAGCTGCTATATGCAGAGCATTTTTCCCAATAAGTCCATTTTCCCGGGGATTAATTATATCCTTAATGGCTTTTTCAAGTAGGATTTGTTCTTGTAAATTTAGGGTCCTCGTAATAAGATTGTGTACAACACTGTTAACATTACTGCTAAAACGACTTAGTTTGGATACATCTTTTGCTGCTAATACCCCTTGAGCAGCTTCAATACTAGTTACCCCGTTAATACCGATTACCAGTGACTGAGTTACCTCTTCAAGGTGGAACCGGGTAGGTGATTTTTGTACATAAGTAAATAACTGCTGACAAATTTGTCTCGAGTTCTAAGTCGCCGATCGCCCCACCCCCCCATTTATTCCTGTAATATTTTCTTCCAACGACCTAACATACTCAAATTCACTAGTGACAGCTTAGATTCCCTATTCGCCTCGAGCTGTTACCACCATTCCTGCTCCTGGTAGAGGGACCTCGTTCCTCACCAACTAAGATGTTGGGGAATGGTATGATTATGGAGGGACGACACAACGACGTAGAAGGATAATTAGGGGAAACGGGGCTGCCTCGGAGGAAGAAATATTTTAATATGTGACACATCTGGCTCATCTCCGCGCCAAAATAATGGAAAATTGACTTTTTTTTGTCCTTTTTTTATTAATTCGGTTAAATAAGAGGAAAGAAACATTATTCACACATACACATGTGGGATGTACATAGAAATATATAAATACAGGCGTGGAAGGCGACAGTACGTGCCATTTGTCATGACCGAAAAACATGTGCCAAGCTTCCTGTTCAAGGCCCGTTCAATTTCGCCAATTTCCTTGTACCCTCCATCATGGCGCGTTGTAGCACCGCCTACGACGGCCGCTAATAGGCTTACATACATCAACAGCATAGAGCGATAGGTGTATTTATAATAGCGGGTTTTTTAATTTCATAAAGTTTTAATATGTTGGTTTTAGCTTTGGATATAAACATTTTTGTTACTAGTTAGAAATATTAAAGTTTATTACTTTTATGCTAACTTTTTCCCTCATTTAAATTAATATTCAATTGTTTAGGAGGATTTTTGCATCCAATTTAAACAAATTATAAGTTTAATAGCAATTAGGATTTTTTAAATTATGAATTCCTGTTATCTTTTGCAATGCATTCATTGAATAGTAAGACCAACTTTTAAATACATTTATAATTATTATAAAAAATTATGATTTTGAGCTCAGGCCTATCAGAGTTAGAAATGAACTTGGCTTTCCACCTTCTTGTTATAATTGAAGACCATATTACTGTTGCAGCTATTTCATGTTCTGAAAAACATATACCACTTATGTGCTGATCATTTCTCTCTTTTTTTGCCTTTTAAGGAATCCATTAAGACATTAAAGAACATGATTACCGTGTCTATAGAATTCCTCTTTCGCAATGTATAGTTAGCAAATCCCACCAGTAACATCAACAATTTGCCAACAACTATTTAAACAAATCTTAAATCTTAAAATTTAATATTACGTATCACTGTAAACACGTGTGCACATCTCTCTACTGAGCAGCATATACATTATACACCATTCATTCCATCTCTTTATTATATCATCCCAGTGATTAACCCTTCAATGCCATCACGCTGCTGCGAGTGTTCGCGAGACTGGCTGTTCAACGTAGTATGGTTGCTCCTCTATTACACCGGTTGTCGAGGTTCAATAAGGCAATACCAGTACGCCTCGCGAAAGCTGAAAAATCAACCTCGACCGCGATCGAACTAGGGACTTCATGCATGGGCACTACTGAGCTACGGTGGTGTAAATAGGATGCACAACCTGAACATTAAGTTCCAGGTTAAGAGGTATACCAAATTAATAATGGCCAGGGGGATCAAATAAATCGTAAAAATAAAACACACACAAAGAGAATGTGGACTGCAACTGCGGATAAGCCACAAGAGATCGACACAAAAGACTGTATTAAATGGAATATTAATATCGAGAAGAGCAAAGGATAACACAATGAAGGGGATTTCAACATAAAAAGATATAAATAACCTTTAGAAGTTTTAAAGTAGAACTCTTCTTTCTTATGAAGGGTTTGGCCCTTTCTTCTCCTCGCTTTGGATATCTCTTCTAATTTTGCCGCAGCCAAACACCTTTAATAACTTAAATTATACGTATAATCTATAGAATAAGTTAAACTAGTTAATTAAAATATCCAATAAGTAATACCTGCAAGTAATCAAAATCAAGCACATGGAGCAACTCAGAGAGCGAGTCGACCGAGAGGAAAATGGCTACTAGGCAAAGGAAAAAAAAAAGAAAGAACGTGGAACTTTATTAGAACTTAGAACTAATGAACGTGCAAACATTTGCATCATGAAATCCTATAGGAGACAAAACAGAAAAGGAGGGGGGGATGGAACAGATAATGAGATCGATTATTATTCAACAGGAAAACTTTTCATTAAGGATATATCGGTTATCAGGTCTTTGGACACCTTTACCAAATGACAGATTACTCGGGAGTAAAATCAAAATGAATCTCAAACAAAAAGAGCTAAACTCATGACAAAAAAAAATAAGTATCCGATTCAAACTTGACACACAAAATAAATACTTTGCAACTTTGCAAATTACTGTTGCAAATGAGTTTAAAGAACTTAAGGGACACAATCTTGATTAGAAAAGTGCAAAATAATAAAGCGAATTGTGTGATATGTAGTAACTTTGGCAAATAATAAACACAAAAATAAACGATGCTACAAAATGAGTTTTTAGATAAAAGGTGAAAAATGAGACGGAATGGAAGTTAGAGGATTGAATATACAGGGTGTCCCTAAATTATGAATACATAGGTAAAACATTATATTTAACATTATATTTAATTGATATATTAATAAATAACATCTTCAATGTGATTTCGACCATTTGTGATGCAAAGTTCGATATGCTTTGCAAGATTCACCCGAGATGAATCCGATGCATTAACTCGGAAATTTCCGTCCATTTGAGCACATTTATTTATGAGGCGCTGTTTCCTCAGGAGTCTCCATTTGGCATATCAAGGGAGAGGGGAGGGCCTGGTGAACGATGAGACCATTGAGTACATACACCTTCTCCTTTAGCATACCCCAGAAATAGAAGTAAGGGTGGATAAGGTCTGATCAATGAGTACCTTCTCTTTTAGCATAGCCCAGAAAAAAGAAGTCAAGAGGGGTAAGGTCTAGTAAAGGAGGAGCCTATTGTGATATTTCCTGTATCCAGAGTAAAGGGACACCCTGTACTGCAGTACAGCCTATTAAAAAAAACAGGGTAGAAAATAGAACATATAATTCAATTCAAATCTATTGAAAGCAACGACTCACCAAAGCATAAAACATTACAATTGGTAGAAAGCAAATGACAAAACTAAATAATAACAGAGAAGTAAAATCACAATATCAACTCAATAAATAAAGAGGAAATTCCGCCAGTAAATGACGTAATTTTGCATGCACTTGAGAGCATGAAAAATGTCGGAGCACCTAGGATGATGGGCTGTCCCACGACCTGATAAAAGCATAGTGATAACGTCTTGCTGGCCTACTTGCTAGTCTGTTTACTAAATATTAAGGAAAAGTAAGATTCCAATGGCATAATTCAACAATTTCTTTGTATCTTTTAACGAGCAACAGGAAAGACTTAAATAACTACCTCATATGATCATACAGCAGTGAAATATCGTCGGTCAGTAATAATCTACAAAGGAGACCGGGATTCTATCTCCCCTCAAACCCAACTGCAGTGTTTGAGGTTTTAGGCGCGTAGACGCGACTCTATAAGTTACTCTGTCGGTCCGTTAGTCGTCGGTCGGATGGTAACCATTGTGGATGGTGGATGAAATTAGTTAAGTGGGAAGATTAAAAGTCGTAGACTTCAAAGGTTGGATTTTAATCAGTCGAAAGATCTTTCGGATGCCTTTGCCTCCTCTTGTTACAGGTGCTGATGATGCGATATCAACTCGGACGCACGCTTCTTCCTTCCACCACTCAACGCTCCCAAGCTTAAAGAAAAGAACTTGGAAGCCCACCTTTCTCGGACTTCATCTCCATATTTCAACACTTCCCATGTCCCCGTTGCTTAGGGCAACGACATCAAAGAGAAGAAGAGCCCGGATGGTTGTCACTTGTGGAACCACAAGAGAGGAAATGGGACGAAACTTTCTTGTTTCCATTTGTCTTGTCAAGAGTGAAGGCAAATTATTATTATTTAGCTCTCACTAAAAAGTGAAAACGAACGAGGGTATCGTAGCCAGAGTTTGTGAGTACGATGGGGAAAAACTCTTGCCTGCCGAGTGGATATGGCGTTGGTCCGCTAACGTCGCGTTACCGGGTTCGATCTCGGGAAGAGGGGACACAAACGTCAGCGCACGGAGAGTTCTGGCTACCAATTGGTGGACGAGTTATGCTGAGCCCTGTAATGGGGTGGGTAGACCTTACACTTCTCATCACACACATAGCCAATCACAACACTGCTTTCTTTCCTCTCCTGTCTTCGTAGCAATACACACTCTCTCTGTTCCCAGGAATCCTACCGATGGGTATCTATATCTACATTACCTCTGACGCACAACAGGTCCCTCTGCCCCGGGGCGACGAAGGTTACACCATCCTTTCTGGCAACTCTCCCCAAAGAGGACCGGCCCCTGGTACCCTCCGTCTTATCAACGATTGTGATACTGACCTTTATGTCTATTTCATTATCCGGTCGGGATCCGCCTGGATAGAGACAGGTTGGCGAACCACTAGTACTCTACTTCTAGGCGACCCCCCCCCCCCACGGCGGGTTTTGGAGTCCTTATCAAAGCAACATCATATTCAAGTATGACTCCGACAATAGCCAATAATGAAGCCTCAGATTTCGCTAGGTATCCCAAGGACATTCGGAAGAAGGATTCTATTGCATTAGAAGGGATTTATTTGTAGGGGGGAGGGGGGAAAGGAGGAAGTGTGGATGAATGCAAGTCGGTGATGGAGACGTATACATCCACCCACAGACCTTAGGCACAACACCGATCAGGAGGTAACTTAACCTGATGCAGCAAAGTGGATTATTCACAAACTAAGTGGAGAGGGAGGGAGAGGGGGGGTCTAGGTAATCACTACTTGAATAATTGGCTTCTCAGTGTCACCTTGGCGTCAGGAAGTGGGTGTCTGGTGCGGGCGCAAATAGGCTCTTCCGTGCTCAAGCCGCTTAATAAGATAAAAACGAGCTAAGTAAGAGTCGTATATCAAGCTCGACTTCCCCGTTGCTTATTATTATGCAGGTGAGGAGCCTCCACGCACAGGCCACTTCATCCATATATATGGGCCTCCCTTTTGTGATCCTTCTCTCCCCCTCCCGTGGATAAATTTCCCTAAGTTCGCATTCGTGAGCCCCGTCGTAGATTCGTGAGCCGTCAGATCTCTTGAAAGGTGGAGAACTGGATCCTCTTTGAACCCGAGACTCGGAGGGGCGAGGCAGTCAACTTTGGCCTCTCTCCTTTGCGCAACGCCGTGACCTCGTTGGTGGGTTGTCCCTTCGATCCTACGGTAGGGGTTACTGTGAAAAACGCGCGAGAAGACCGACACAAAAATAAAATCGCAAGTCAAAGGGAGATGAAATATCCAGGAATGTCTTGACAGCAGGCAAGCGCAACGAGCGGATAAGTAGGAGTGGCAGGTGCTTACAGACTCCACTAGGGAGAATCAAATGCTCACGAGAGCATTCAAGAACTCACATTGCGAACCCCACTCTCCCCCTAGCCCTGGGAGTTGATGAAAGAGACCGAGCGCAGGACACATTCGTGGTATAAACAATAAAGGCGCTGCAGGTCCCTTCCAACCCATTCGAACCCGAGGCGAATAATTGGTACGAGGTATTTGCGTGACAGTCGCGGGAACACGTGGAGATATCATGAAATGGAGGGGGGAGACCACCTGGCCTTTTACAGTCATGCTTGCTCTACCTTCTCCCCCTACCATGATAACCAGACTCAAGGGAAATCCTCAATAAAACTACTGATTTCTTGATTTCATCAAGACACGAGATGGGGAGACTAATTGGAGTAAGGAGGAAGAGGGGACCCCACTGGTCATAAAAACAAGATCAAGGATAGCTAAAGGGAAATCCATTCGAGGAAAGGTCAGGCAGCAGTCGCGTACATGAATGCGTGCATAAGGACCCTTCGAGAAAGGCACGAGCAAACGAGTTCTGGGGAAGGAACTCAATTCCCAATCACACACACACACACACACACACACACATATATATATACACTCCTTTCCCCTGCTAAGTTGATCGTCCTAATTCTCGAGATCCAGGGATAAAGAGCCTGCCTCCATCCAGGAGGGAAGAACCTTCCTCCATCCAGGAGGAAAGAACCTACCTCCATCCAGAGGGGAAGAGCCTTTCTCCACCCAGGAGGAGAGCTTAACTCCACCCAGGAGGAAGGAGCCTTCCTCCACCAAAGAGGAAAGAGCTTTCCTCCACCCAGGAGGAAAAGAACCTTCCTCCATCCAATTTAATTTTCCTTACTTCTTCCCACTCTTTTCGACGGGAGTTACGCTCCATGTGTGGGTGTGTAACCCAATTCGTTACAATTAACCCATCCGAGTCCCTACAGTGTGTCTTCAATAAGCTTTGGGGACCCCCTAATCCATTTTCACTTATCAGGTCCATTCCATTAATTCCGCTTTCATTATCTACCCTTTCAGGTTGTTCCCCGTTCTCCTGATTCTACATGTGTAGCAAATGGTAAATGGTATACACCAACGGGGGTACAAATTCTAAATGGAGGAAATACATGAAGGGGGATTTTTTTTATTTTAGGATCCTTTTTGGCGGCCTGCAACAAAGCCAGGGTCGTGGAGCGAGAATGGACAAAGGAAAGGCCCGATAAAAACTACTCTTGGGCTAAAATGAGAAATTTGGCCCCCAAAACGAGAATTCCCTATCTGGACCTTTATCAAAACGAGGGAGCCGAAATCTCAAAGTAAGAACACTCCTTCGGAGTCGCGGACGATTAATGGACGTGAGCGTAATTGGTAACATCGAGGCGACCTTTCAATCCCCAAAGGTTACCGGGCGCCTACAAGACAAAAAAAAACACGTTCAATGGCTCTTCTGCCAACCCAGTTAACCTACCCAAAATAACAGCACTACGCGCTGCTCCGGACAAGGTCGTTTAAAAGTTGTACATATGAAACTGTGTAGGATTCAAGTGCGTGTCGTGTAATGTTGGAGGTGAATACGAACTGCGATTCTTTCAACAAAATGTACACTACGATCATTTGAATGTTCGAAGAGTCTGTTCGCCCTAGTCATGCTCAAATGAACCTATGACATTCCCTATCCCCGTAAAAAAATAAATAAGGCCTTTGTAAATAAAAGTGCAAGCAATCAAAAGTGCTTGGGGGTTTGTTTTTTTTTACTGCGGGTAATTTACATTCTCAATCTCACGCGATTTTTGTGAGCACTTCATGCGATTTTGTGTCATAGCGATTCGCTCTTACAGTCTAGGACAGGGGTGGGCAACCTTTTTAAGTGGGTGGGCCAAAATTGGCCAAATCTTTGCTACAAAATTTTCTCACGTGCCAATACTTGACTAAAACACAATGGAAGGATATAAAATTAAAGATGTTCTTTTTATTCATTCCCAAGCCTTTATGATGCATAAAAATTACAAGGAAAAGATAGTCATTTTACCTAAAAATATACATATTATATTAAACAGAATTGAATCTTTATCATTTCAAGAAGAAAACAACAAATCCAAAGTAGAGAAAGAAAAATTGTGGACCTTTTCATTTATTTACCATCAATGAGACTTCTGCTGCTGCTTCACTGATACCATAATTTATAACTGGTTGTACACAATGCGGTTGCTATATAAAATAAATTGGAGATACATTTATTTAGTTTTCTTAAGTTAAGCATTTGGCTTCGCGTGCCGGTGGGAAGTCGTTGGCGTGCCAAAGGTTCCCCACTCCTGGTCTAGGATGTTAAAGTATCTATTTTATTTCGCATCATCAAATACACCATAGCTTCGCAGTCGTATATTCAGAATTTTTAAAAAAAGGGAAGAGAGTCGAGCACCACCTGGGGCGCCGCACTCAGTGAGGGGAAACAGGAAGGGAATAATGGACATCGACCGGAAGTCGTGTGAGAGGCTTTGCGACTGCTATAACCATTTCGTCACGCCTAAATGCTTATGTTATGTAGACATATTACAAAGACTTCTTTCTAAACTAGGAGAGAACTCGAGAGAGGGTACGACACATATGCACCAGTTTCACAACACAAGTTGAAATATCCGTCGCAGCAGCCATGCTTACAATCTACAAACATTTCTCCTTTTGGTATTCGTTGAGTGGGGCGCATTTACGTCAATCGGTATTCACACTTTTCTTGTTGCTGCGTCTCTTTTCTTTCTTCGTTCGGAGACAATTTTCTTGATCCGTAAATCAATTCTACTCAATTAAACATTTAAAACGCCTCTTACTTTGATTAACTGGTGTGCAGCAACATTTCTCCTCATACCACATCGGCTCATGCGCGTATCTTAAAAAAAATTGCAACATTATGTGAGCGGTGTGGCCTCTTTCAGGCGATATGTCATCGTCCCGTGCAGCGAAAACCGAAATTGAACGCCTTACGCCAGGTGGCGCTTCGGCAGTTGCAGCGAGATGCTCAAAATTACCTCTTGAATGGTATCGTCAAGCCAAGCTTATGAATCGCAGTTTTCATGTTTAAAATGGTGGTGGTAGTCAGGTGTTTAGTGCTATGTGTGATGGAATAAATAAAACATTTTTCTCTTAATAAAACGGTTTTAGGAGTGCTCTCAAAATAATAACAGTGGGTAGGAGAAATTGAAGGATTCTGAAAACGGGAAGCGACATTTTAAAATAAAAGGGAGGAAAACAGGAACAAGAATGAGTAGAAACAGTAATCGATAAAGGATCGACTTTTTTTTTTTATTCAGAAAAAATAAAACGAACCCCATGGAAGCGAAGTGAAATAAATGAAACCGTGGAAGATATATAGGCCGAGTAGAATACATGGGGGAGTAGAGACGGAGCTTCCTAATTCTCTTGAACTTGTCCTTCCCTAAAGCAAGTTTTCCGTTTGCAGGATGGGGGATCGAGGACGTTAAAAAGCTAATAACAACCCCCCATCAATCCTACACGAAAGGAGAGGCAATTTGCAAGCTGCTCCTGGCGCATTGAGTCCGTATGGACACTTTCCTTTATTCGTGTTTATTTTTACCCTTCCTCCTTTTTTTGTTCGCTAATTCAACCTGATTCACTCATTATGAGTGACAATAGTATATAATAGCGAAGACTGTTCGTAGATCCGAGTTCTTTTGTGCATCTTCATTTCGAGACGCTTTCAAAAGACCTAATATTTCGCTGGTTTGGATCGGTGACCTCATTCCTGATCCATTTTCTCTAAATTTTCCTCCCCATATACTTACATTTACCGTTACAGGAGAATACCAGGACAACATAGGGAACCATCCTGCAGCTGGCATCTGAATGTTTGGATGTCCTCGGGCCCCCAACGCATGCTGGGTTAACACACCCCTAAGTTCTGAATATTTTCGCATCCTACCCGGGCCCAAGCATCCGACCCTCTTTAGCTATTGGGGTTATATTACCCCCGCATATTTTCAGTTTGCATACTTCACCCATTAGAATACCTCTCTTCACAAACATTCTTTGTTTTAAGAAAACAACAACCTTATTATCTCCAAGTTGCACTACATCCTCTCGTGTGGACGACCCAACCTCTTTGGTTTCCAATAATTCATAAACTGCAAACCCATTCGACTTTTAAAACAAACGAACAATCTGATATCCCTAACTGGAATGACGAGGAACGAAGAGCGACTGCCGGGATTCTAACGCGCTCAAGTTTCCGTCTTATCTCGCCCCTTCATTTCGGATATTCACTGGTTCAAGCGTAGAGCAAAGCCTTCTTCCCCGGCCATCCGAGACGCGTCGTGTCGCGCTTTCAAGAATCTCAATTGAAGAGTCACACAAAAGGGGGATACATTCGCGCGAAGCTTATGTAATGACAGACACGACTGGGTATATCAAGAGGCTGCCTCGCGCCGCTGGACTGATTGGATGTAGCGCCCAACCGAGGGGAGCTCTGAAAGGGATGATTCTCGAGGCCATCCTTCCTCGGTGGGTAGGAACGTCTTACGTCTGGGGGGGGGGGACATTCCTTCTCGCCTGTTTATTCAAGCCGAGTGGCACCTGCCCCAAAGCGTCACGTACCAACCATTTCAAGATTGACGATAGGCCTCTTGACGCACCTGCGGCGAGTTTAAATTCAATGTTGTTTCTTATCAACTCTTTCATAAATAACGGCTAATATTACATTTCGTAAAAGCTTTAAAAACAAACATACGCTTCCAACTGGCTCTAATAAGCCTACTACAATTAGATTGTCTTCGAGGGAACAATAACGGTCTTAGATAAAAACAACATCGTTTATTGTCTATGTGCCATTTTGTGAGCATTTCCAACAGTAAACACTCTCGAGCCTATTAGATAACAACGAATTACCAATATGCAAATATCAATCTATTGGATAACAAAGAATTACCAAGCAAACATTGCTCGAGCCTATTGGATAAAAACGAAACGACCAGAAGCAAACACCTTTCGAACATATTAGATAACAACTAAGTGCCCAGAAGCAAACATCCCTCGAGCCTATTGGATAACAAAGAAGTACCCAGAAGCAAACATCCCTCAAGCTTATTGGATAATAACGAAGTAGTCCGAAACAAACAACCATCGAGCCTATTGGATAACGAAGAAGTATCCAGAAACAAACCAATCGAGCCTATTGGATAACGAAGTACCCATAAGCAAACACCCGAACCTATTGGATAATCAAGTACCCATAAGCAAACATCCATAGAACATATTGGACATCAAGGATCCATGGGATCACGATGTGGCCTTTGTCATTACTAGTCCCTAAGTCTATTCCATCCAATTAGTTGATTGCATTACCCGTTCCGTCCAATATACGAGTCAGGGTTTCAACCGGTTAATGAAATTAACATAAAGATCAGAATGACGAGGCCACCAAGAGCAGGTTTTTGTAGGGAATGCAGAAAGAATGTTGTGTTTTGCCATCAATCGAATGGAGGGCTACCCGTTCCGCATCAAAGAAGCCTGGATATGGTAAACCCCTTCGGGAGGTTCCAGGGACGGAAGAAACGAGGTATGAATGGGCAGCGGTGGCATGTATAATGACGCACGTGGCCGAAGCTGCCTGCGTATACGCCTGTGTGGCGGCAGCTCCCTGCTACCGCCGAATAATTTGTCTTTTTTTCCTCAGCGAGAATCGAACCAGCTACCTACGCTTGATAATCCAACGCATTATCTACCAAGGCTTGCGGGAGCTCCCTCCTATGAGTCCCTTATTTCATCTGTCTGCCATTTCCTTTCTCCCTGAGTGACGCGGGGGACCAGCTGCAAAGACTTCGTAAGTGTCCGACTTAAACATAGGCCAAGATGCTAATTTTTAAAGATTGAATTGTGCGGAAACGTTTCGCTTTCAACAGGCGGCAGCAGCGGGGGAATTAAACAAAAAAAAAAAAAAAACGAGGATCAAGTACTGCTTCACCCCCGACTCTCGATGGTCGACTTACTTTTCGGCAACTAGCAGTTTCGGAGGTTAGATCCCAAACCGAAGGTTGAAATAAATCACATTTATATAGGATCACTCCAATCCCATATGAAATTTTTGAATGAAAGATTATATCATAGTGGTTATTAGGTTGAGGAATAAGTTCTTGCGGGGGTTTTTTAATGTTGTGTTGATTTAAGTTTTATTGACGTGATTTGTGCACATTTTAAGAAACTATAATAAATAATGAGAGCAAAATTTACAAAGGTTAGGCTTCGTCTCTTAGCAGTGTAGACTATTAGGCTTTTGCTTAGGCTACGTCTTGAAGTTGAGTAATAAGTGATGGCGGTTTATTTAAAAGTTGGGTTAATTTAATTTTTGTTCTGTTCCCTCAAAATGGAATGTCAAGTTGAAAGAAAGGCGCATTTTCAACACTTGTTGTTATTCATTTTCAATCGAGACGGGAACAATGCAAACACAGCCAAAGCTCGTCGCGATATTTGTGCTGTGTACGGAGAAAATGCTCTATCAAAAAGAGAGCTGAATGGTGGTTTTCACGTTTCGAAAACGGTCATTTTATTCTTAATGACGATGAACGTTCTGGTCACCCCATTAAGTTGGATGAAGATCGATTAATGACCTTCTTCATGAAAATCGTCGTCAATCGACTGGATAATTAATTGGCTGTACAATTGGCGTGTGACCAGAAAACTGTAGTGAATCACTTTCATTCGATTGGGGAAAGTTAAAAAACTCGGTACATGGGTTCCGCACGCTTTGAGCGAAAGCAACAAACTTCAACGCTCTACGATTGCCGTAGGTTTGCTTGCTCGTCACAAGGCTACTTGTGGATATAAGGACAGATTTATTCACCGCATCATTACTGGCGACGAAAAGTGGTGTGTTTATGTCAACATGAATCATCGAAAACAATAACTTAGCCCCAATAACAAAAAACACTTCCGCGATTAAAGCAAGGACTTCACACGAAAGACGATGCTGTGTGTGGTGGGATTTTCAAGGCATCATTCTTTATGAGCTCCTTGCGAACAACGAGATTGTCAATGCAGAAATCTACGTTTAACAAATGTAAAGACTCGCCGAAGCTATTCGTGATTTTTTTTTTTTTTTTTTTTTATAGAGCCCATCTGGCAACTACCCACTTGGGCATAAGTCGCCGAAAAACACGACAGCCTAGAATTAGGCTACTTTAAAGTTAAAATATGAAAACTTAACAATCAATATAAATTGGAAAAACTTAACAATCGAAGCAATCTCCGGCAGCGGGGGGAGGTCCCCCTCACCCCGGTGCAGGACAGTGCAACCTAAAACAAAACAATAACAAAAAAAAAAGGAACCTTAAATAAAGGGGAGAAGGCCGGCCTCCCCTAAAAAGTCAATAAGTCCACCAGTCATGGTGCACGCACTCGTCCCGAGTACAAGGGACAGGCGGTAGCGACCCCGCCCATCCCGGTACCGAGACAGGTATCGTGCGCGAAGATCACCCAGACTGGGACATTCGACAAGAATATGCCGAACAGTCTGGGGGACGACGAAGTCGTTGCAATAGGGCACATGCGAGCGCTCCACCAAGTAACGATGCGTCACACGAGTGTGTCCGATTCGAAGACGACAGAAAGCAACCTGAAGCCGCCGCGGCATTGGGGGATAGGTCCATGGGAACAGTCGCGGCGCAATGGCACGCAACTTTAAGTTCCCCTCGACCGTCTCCCATCTTCTTTGCCAAGCAGTCCGAAGAGCTGCCCGTATTCCTGCCATGTAGTCAGTGTGAGGAAGAGCGAAACGCTGGTCCGGTCGCAGAGTCCTCGCGGACTCTTTGGCGCCCTCATCGGCGCGCTCATTCCCCGCAATTCCTACATGTCCAGGAACCCAGCAGAAGATAATCTCGACATCTGCCCGGATCGCCAAAACCGTGGCGTCACGGATTTCGCGAACCAGGGGATGCGGAGATTCCAATGCCCCGAGAACACTCAGGGCGCTTTGTGAGTCGCTATAGATCACAATCCGGTCTCCGAACCGGGCACGTCGCGTAATCTCCCGTACCGAGTGGTGTATTGCCACCAGCTCGGCCGTGAAGACAGACGCAGCGCCTGGTAGAGCCCCGCTGACTTCAAACAGAGGGGATACGGCGTGGAAGCCGACCCCCTCTTGGGACTTGGAGCCATCCGTATACACTGGCACGGTACCAGCGTGACACGATGTGTGCTCCAAAAAGGTCGAACGCAATACTCCCGGCGCAGTACAAGCTTTGGGAGCAGAGGCGTGGCGACAAATAGCCAAATGTGGTACCCTCCAGGGTGGCGTCCTGGGCAGAACCAGGGGCGCCACCGGCCCGAGAGCTATATCTACCTCTCGAAGGAGTTTCCTGGCCCTAAACCCAAAGGGCTTAGGGTATGACTGGCGTCTCTCGGCGGCATAGGCACCATCGAGATCAGCTGCGGATGCAGTGAGAGCTGTTGGCGACTGAGGGAGGCGCCGGGCTCGCGCGTACAGGCGAGTGATGCACTGCACGCGGCGCAGAGCGAGTGGCATCTCCCCAGCATCGACCAACAGGCTCTCAATGGGGGAAGTGCGGAAGGCCGGTGTGGTGGATCGAATCCACCTTCCGCAATAAACGCTCGGCTGCGGATGCATAAAACTCGCATCCGTAGTCGAGCTTCGAGCGAACAAAGGATCGATAAAAAAGTAAGGCGGTAGCCCTATCAGCGCCCCAAGCGCTGAACGTCACGGAACGGAGAATGTCCATGGCGCGGGTACAAGAGACCCTAAGGCTGCGAATGTGAGCCTCCCAGGTGAGGCGTCGGTCGAATACAAGACCAAGGAAACGGTGCGACTCAACCACATCCAGGCGCACCCCATTAAGAAACAAATCTGGGTCGGGGTGAAGCCGTGGATGGCGGCAGAAGTGCACCACCTTAGTCTTGGCCAAAGAAAACCGAAACCTGTGACCTTCGGCATAGCGAGAGACGCGGTTCAATGCCTGTTGGAGTCGGCGCTCCAGAGTTGGCATCTGGGCCGCGCCAAAAGAGATCGAAAGGTCGTCCACGTAGAGCGTAGCGAGAACATCTTCCGGCAGCACCGAGGTGATGCCGTTGATGCTCAGGGCAAAGAGTGTGACACTGAGGACACTTCCCTGCGGGACACCCTCTTCCTGCTCCTTTGGGCCGGAGAGGGCTCCCCCCACCCGTACGCGGAATCGACGATCTCGCAAAAATTCAGATATAAAAATTGGGAGGCGTCCCCTCGCCCCCATCGTGTGGAGAGTCTCCATGATACCGTATCGCCATGCGGTATCATAGGCCTTCTCCAGATCAAAAAACACCGTGGCGTAGTGCTGTCTACGAAGGAAAGCCTCGCAGACGGCACTTTCCAGTCGGAGCAGAGCATCCGACGTGGAGTGGAACTTACGGAAGCCGCACTGTGCAGAAGACAGATGGCCTCCGCTGTCCAGGAAATAGGCTAATCTAACATTTACCAATTTCTCCATCAACTTGCACACGCAAGAGGTTAGAGAGATTGGGCGGAAACCGGTCGGAGTAGAGTGATCTCTCCCCGGCTTGCGAAAGGCGAGCACAGTAGCGATTCGCCAGGAGTCTGGGAGAAGACCTTCCACCCAGATCCTGTTGAACAAATCTAACAGAAAGGCCATGCCTCGCTCACCCAGGTGTCGAAGCATGGCGTACGGGACATCGTCCGGACCATGGGCGGTGTCCGCGCACGAAGCGAGAGCGGAACGCAACTCACTCACAGTAAACTTGTCGTTGAAGGGTTCTCCGCCTCTGCAGGTAAAGTCCAGCCGGCGGCCTTCCGCGACATCACGACGTGCATTGAATGCTGGCGGAGCAGCATCACGGCTAGAGAATGCGGAAAAAGCGGTCGCTAAGGATTCCGCCACGGACGCGGGGTCCGAGATTGCGGTCCCATTCTCCTGGAGAACGGGAGGGGGGTCCTGCGAGAACTTGCCCCGAATCCTTTTGACTCGCTTCCACACCTCAGCTAAAGGGGTCTTCCCGTTAAGTGAAGACACGTATGCCCGCCAAGAAGAGCGGCGGGCGTGCTTCGAAATATACCGGAACCTAGCCCTAGCCCGACGAAATTCAGCGACAGTGAAATCGTTCGGGCGGCGCTTATAGCGCATGTAGGCATAACGCTTCTGTTTGAGGGCCGTCTCACACTCGGCCGACCACCATGGGAGTGGTCGGCGTGCAAAACGGCCAGACGTCCTAGGAATAGTAGTCAGGCCTACGGCGATGAGGTTGCCGGAGAAGAACTCAACGGCCTCATCTACCGACCTAAACTCCTCGACTGAGATAGAGAATTCAGTCATTTCCTGAAATGCAGGCCACCGCGCCCGCGCCAAGCACCACCGAGGTGGTCCCTCAGGCAGCAGTTGCCCTGAAAATGATATTTGAATGGGAAAGTGATCACTACCATGGAGGTCATCGACCACCCCCCAATCAAAATCAGGCTGTGCATCCGAAGAGCACAAAGATAGGTCAAGGCCAGAAAATGAAGCGGTTCTCGGACAGTGATGCGTAAACTCATCCACGTTTAGGACACCCATCTCAAGCTCTTCGATCAGATCGGCAAGGACTTGTCCCCTGGGATTTATGGAGTAATCTCCCCAGAGAGGATGCCTGCCGTTCAGATCTCCAAGCAAGAGATAGGGCCTCGGCAACCGTGCCACGACGCGGCGGAAGTCCCCCGCGTCGAAGTCAGCTGACGGTGGAATGTACGCAGAAATGATAGTATACCTCCTATCCAGGTGCAGCTGCACAGCCACTGCCTGAAAGGAGGTATCTAAAGAGAAAGGAAGAACGGAGACATCATGCCGGGTGTAAACCGCGCATCCCCCAGCCCGGCCATCCCGCGGTGGTGGGGTCGCAAGACCCTTATACCCCGGGAGGGCATGCAGCGGGCACGCGCCTAGCATGGTCTCCTGCAAAAAAATAGCTAACGGGGAACGGGACGAGACGAGCCTCCGCAGCTCCTCCCAGTTGGCCCGGAGTCCACGGCAATTCCATTGAAGGAATATGCCCTCCAGGCCTAGCTCGGAGGAGACGCGGGGGCCCTCCTCGAATTGAAGACCCTCACGGGAATGGCCGTACGCTTCCCGGGGGCAGAACCCCGGGCGCTGTTGGCCGGACAAAGCGCTGAAGGCGCTGTCGCCTTCGAGGACTTATTGGGGGAGGTTGGGCTCGCCATGCGAGTCTTTTCCTCCCTCCGCCTCGAAACCTTAGGCGGGCGTTGCGGCTTGGGAGGCGGGGGGCCCTCTTTTCGAGGAACCACCGTCTCCGAGCCACTCGCTCCACCTCCGGGCGTGGGCGAAGGGGCCGAAGCTCCTTTGTTGCTGTCCTCCTTTCGGGGAACAGCTTTAGGAACCCCGGAAGATGGCCTAGCGACCATCTTCAGGGGTGTTGCCTCCTGTGAGTCTAACGACTCTGTGGAGGCGCGTGGCCGTTTCGCCTTACGGGAAACGGTCACGCTGGGGGAAGAGGGGGGAGCCCTGGTATTAGCCGGGGCTGGGTGTGAACCCTTTTTGCCGACAGCTCTACCAGGGGAGCGCCCGGGTGTAGTAGAGCCCGCAGAAGGGCTCCGAATGGGCGCGGAAACAACCGTGCTCGTTGGCCTGGATGGGCCAGGAGCAGAGGGTGCCTTTCTAACTATTGAGGCATATGCCGTCCCAGGCAGAGCCGGGCGCACGAGGATCAAGTCCTTAGCCTCACGGAATGAGAGTCGATCCTGGGCCTGAACGGCCAGGATTTTTTCTCAAGTAGATAAGCGCCACATTGCTTCGAAGAAGCGGGGTGCGGCTCTTCGCAATTGACGCACTTGGCCACACATGATTTAGACTTATCGTGTGCGACCTTGCAGCAATTTACACAGACTTCGGGTGACCCCGATTTTGCACGTCTACATGATCGATTCGTGTGGCCGAAGCGGTGACAGTAATAGCACCGCCGCGGCAGTGGCACGAATGCCTTCACGCGATAGCGGTACCAACCGGCACGCACCGACTCAGGGAGCTTGTCACAGTCGAACGTGACGAAGAGTGTAGGGGTGGGTCTCGAGGCCCCTCCCTGTTTTCTCATCACACGTTCGACCTTGACCGCCCCATGGTCGGCCAGCTCTAGGGTGATGTCTTCTATGGAGTAGTCAACGAGTTCCCTCGCATAAACTACTCCTTTTACAAAGTTCATGGTAGAGTGCGGCGTCACACTCACCGGGGTGCCATGAAGTGTCCGAAGAGCACTTATCTTGGCCGCCTCGGCGGGATTCGCCGCATTCGCCAGAAGGCTCCCGTCCGAGAAACGGGTTACCTTCGGCTCTCTACCAATTGCACTAGCTAATCCTCTCCTCTGATGGATCATGTTGCCCTTGGACAACATGGTGCCATCAGTGGAGCGAATAACGAGGAAGCGTTTGAAGCCAGCGGGCTCGAAAACGCCAGGTAACCTCTGAATGAGGGGCCCCGATGTCATCGAGGCTCCGCCCTGTGCACTCTTGGTCTTAGTCAGGGGCTCCGCACACGAGGGGGTAGAGGGGCCGGATGTGCCGATCTTGGCTTGGTCGCCTACCAAAGTGGCAGCAGACCCATCCGTCCCCGCAGCCCCCGCGGATGGAGAGGAGCCCCGAGTCTTTTTCGTCTTTCTTGTCTTTTTCTTCTTTTTAGGAGAGGAGGGCGGGGAATGAACCCGCTTCTCACCCCCGCCGGTAGAAGCCCCCAGGCTAGATGGACCGGCCTCAGCCATGTCCTTCTCTGAAATGGAGAAGGTCCCGGTGGGCGCAGGGGATTCATCCGGAGGAGATCCCTCCCCTCCTTGTCCTGCCTGAGAATCCACAGCCGTTTGACGAGGACCTTGCATAGGGGCGGATTCGGGTTCGGTGCTTGGCGCCAAGCCCGGATTCCCCCCCATGGAAGGCCCTACCGTCTGAGGCTGGTTTTCCTCAAGGACCATGTCTATCACAGGAGGGGCCTCCAGTTGGCCATCCCCTCCCAGGACATCGCAGGTCCCCTTGGCAGCGTCATAAGTCTTTAGTGGGGAGGCACAGGCCTTGACCCCGGCAAGGTTTAATATTTTTGCCAGCAGGTCTTTTGAGGGAAGCGACCGAAGGGGCCTGGCTTCCCTCTCCCCCCTAAGGGGGTTTGCCCTACCGAGCCGCTTGTACGAGGGGCGGTCGGCAATGGGCTGCCTGCTGGCTTTCTTGGCAGTCCCCTTAGAAAGCATAGGAGGGACTGCCGCTGGAGATAGGGAGGTGCCCGAAAGCACCTCCAGAGAAGGGGGTGAGGGGGAGTCCCCTACACCCGTAGGCGTAGGAGAGGAGTAAGCCTCCTCTCCGGTTGAAGAGGTATGGAGGTTCCCCTGCGCAAGCACAGGGGGGGGGACCTCCATCTTTTCTGTGGAGCTGCACGAGGGCGGCTCCGTTGTTGTTATAGGGGGAATTAAGGGGAGATGTTTTTTTGTTTCATCATTGGGCATGGTGACCCTCTTTGTTTTACGGGACGCAATCGCTCACCACCTCTTGCAGTAGCCCGCACTGCAAGAGGTGCTTACAGGCCCGGCAGAGCCAGGCGCCGCCATTTGGGACCACCCCTCCCGCCTGGTGGCCTGGCAGTCCTTCGGCATGGCGGCTCCACCTTGAACACGGCGTAAAACGGATAGATTTTGAAGACGAGAGGAAAAGGGATGTGAGGAAGGTATGGGTGGGGATGAAGCAGGTTGTTAAAAGCCAACCACCCCAGACCGGAGCTCAGGGGTTAGGGGACATTGTCCCCTCCCCCCTCAGCCCCGATCCGGGACGATTGGCTGAGAAGAAGGTCAGCATTCTACCCTGTGAAATTAGAGGCTGACCAGAGAAAGTTGTGGGAGAGGTTGTATGAAAAGCGTCGAGGTAGGGGAGAAATCGGGCTATCTGAAGGAAGGAAGAGAGGCTAAGCTGGGGCCGGACGGAGCGCTGGATCCCGTCAGCACGGCGGCCAGGATGGCAAATCGCCGCGCCCCTTACGGGGAAGCTATTCGTGAAAAGCGATCTCATCGACGTTATGGAGTCTTTCTGCAACACGACAATGTTCGTCCTCGCATTGCCAACATGACAAAAGACACCATCCAAACGCTTAATTGGGAAATCCTGCCACATCCTCCATATTCGCCAGACTTGGCTCCATCGGATTTCCATCTGTTCCGATCGCTCTCCAACAATTTGCGCCGCGTTTCGTTCAATACTGATGTGGAATTAAGAACCTGGTTAGACGAATTCTTCGGGTCAAAATCCAGAGATTTTTATTACAGAGGCATTGAAAAACTAGTTGAACGTTGGGAAGAAGTCGTAAATAACAACGGAGAAACATTATTGATTAAATTGCATATTGTTATCAATTAAAAATGAAGTTTTTCTAAAATTGTTAAAGGTAATAAATAAATTTGATAAACCCGCAAGAACTTATTCCTCAACCCAATAGTTATATACAGACCAGGCAATGGCTTCGCAACTCCCCCCTACGTGGGGAGCTTGCGCTTCGCTACTAAGATTAAAAATTAAAATCTAAAAAAAAGCAGCCATGGTTAAATTTTTATAAATTTTCTGAACTTCGCCAATTATTACAATTTTAAAAGGGAAATTTAAACTAAATTTCCTTTTTCAAAATATCCCAAGTCAGAAAGTGAAATGGGATGAGGGGTTAAAAAAGGTTTGTTGGGTCATCGGCCATCATCTATCTCCGTCTCTACCATAATATATTGAATACGTTCTCTACTGTGAAATTCTAAAATAATAAATGAAAAAATAAAATTGCCAATAAACTCTATTTTATCACTTTTATTATATATACAAATGTGTAATAAAAACATGAAGATCGGCGGCGCGCTCGATGAAGTGTATTTTTTTGCGTGTATGTTTCGTTCACCCGCGCATGCATATTCATGTCCGTTTGGTTAAATAAAAACGTTACAACATTATTCTATAAACAATTATGATATACTGGGAGGGGGGGGGGGCTGTGCCTCCAGACACCCCTCCAATTGATTCAAACTCAGAATCATCGTAGGGGGGTCTCCCCCGCAGTGCTACCCCCCCCCCCCCCGAGCAGTCCTCTTGAATTTACTCCAAAAAGGTGAAACATATTGGAACACGGACGAAATATATTGTGTCCCATCGTTCGCGCCGCCGATCGTAATGTTTAACAAAAGTACGACATAAAATAAAAATACAAGAAATTAATTGTGTAAATAAATCCAATTAAAGTTAAAGAATGAATTATTAAATATAGTTAACGATACAAGACTAATATAATCCATTATCCTAATAACATAATAAGGTCTTGTACATATTGGAAGGTAAATTATATATTTATATAGAGCTAATAGAAATAATCCTACTAATCCCCAAATTATCACTGTTAATCTGAATAATACTGAGAATAAGATCGAACACATATTGGAAGAGCACCAAAAGTCTTCCTTGTAAATACTGATTTTCATATTCTCGGGATTTCTAATTTACTACTAGTGAGAATATTCAGGTAATTATAATAATTTACTAGTGTTTTTTATTAGGGCGATGAATTAATTGACTTTGATTTCTTTTACAGGGATTTTGTTGATGTATCACTAAATATTTATAATTACATATTATGAACACCGGAACAGAGAAAGCAGGAGACAAAGGGCAACAGACCAAAGTCGCGTGCTCTTAATTATTCTGACTTAGAACCTCCAAAACTTTGAAAGAGTGGGGCAATCCGACCCATAGTTAGTTTTCTTTGAATAATTCCCGGACTAACCCTGGGAGGATCTTGACTATTATATCAATCGAAAGAGAATGTAAAGCAACATAAGGGGTTCAAATTTCGTTTGGATCGGCCGAATAATTACAATGTTATTGCCAAAATACGCATTAAGAAGTAAAATGGTCACCATCCGACCGACGACCTACGGACCGACATAGTAATTAACTTATAAAGAGTCACGTCCACGCGACTAAAAAGTCCACTAAGTCCATTTATTTCTTCTCAAGCATAGATAAATACAATAGTTTGTAGTTGTATATCTATTGAAGATAGATAAAATTATTCTAACTAGCCAAATATTAGTTCAGTCCACTTTTAGAGCAGTCAGTTAAGTGGTCTTGAGCACCAATGGTCGAATGCCATACGGTGCATTAGCAACTCTATTACTAAACACTATTTACTAATGGCGTCCACAAGTAATACACCCAATATGATTTTAGATAGGACTCTCCCAAGGGCCTATTTGCCAACTTAACATTTTTTTTATCTTTGTTGTTTGTTCAGTTTGGAATAATAACTTTAACCCTTTATGACCCAAGTTATTTTTTAGAAATAACCGCTATTGGGCAACTGGTATAAAGGCGCTTGAATGAAATATTTCACAAATTATTGTTCAGATAAAGTTTCTTAGCTACATATTTACTTTCTAATTTCACGCAGCTATTGAACGAAACAATGTGAATAAAGTAATTAAGATTATGAAATCGAATGTCGCTGAGGAGCGAGAATGGGTCATAGAGGGATAAGGCATTATTCCTTTCAATTATTTTGTATATTTGAAGTCACCAAGGAACGGGGTGAGGGTAAAAGCAGGCAGATTATACCACATTCTAGGAGCAAATATCGAGAAAGCACGATCATTCGTGCAGCACAGACGACAACGAGGAATGCAGGCCTCTCATGGGTCGGTATAGGCTCAGTGAGGGTGAGAGGTAGGAGGGAGATTGGGGGTATTTAAGATCTGATAGGTAATGAGGACCTTGAAGGTGATTCCGGATCGAATGGACAGCCAGTGCAGATCACCAACCAGAGAGGACAGAGACTTGAAGGAGAGTCGAGAGGAAAACATACATTTGGGGGGAGAAAATGGAATTTAATTTTCCCGGAGACAGTGGATCTAGGAAAAAAGGTTTCTGATGGTAGGAAGAAGGAATTACCTAGTGGCAAAGAACAGAAGCCGACAGAATCCTTGCTAGAGAAGAGGTGATGGGCGACAGAGACTGGCTCGTCATATGGGGAAGAAGGACTAACAAGAAGCTTGAATAGTGCGTGTGCATTGTTTTTGTTATCAACGTGGATACGGTGGGTGTGAGCTTCGTGGTAAGACCAGAAGGGCGATGAAAATGAGTGAATAGCAAGATTAGGCTTAGGGAAGCTGCTGCCATCTCCGTACCGATAAAACGGGCAGGTTGAAGGGGACTCTCGCAGGCTCGTATGTTTCTTTGCATTTAAAGTAGTGCCGAGGGGGCACAACCTCCTCGGCAAGAGGAGGTGGGAAGAAGGGAAGTATGGGGGTTAAAGAGGAGGAGAGTGTCGGAGAAAAGAGCGAAAGAACACGTACACGTTGAAGACAGCATAATGAGGGAAGGAGGGAAGCAATATCTCCCTCTGGTCATCAGTTCATGATCAATTGAGGAGAGCCGACAATGATAAGAGAACTTACGGGGAACTGGTCATAAATTGTTATGGGGAAGCTCTGAAATGGGCAGGGGGGAAATGACAAGGTCAAGTAAGTATTTCTATTTGCGTGGGTGAGGGATGAGACTAACTGAGAGAGAAGGTAAAGTTTATAAATATCGTGAAGTCGCAGATATGAGGTATAATGACTGGAGATGTTAAAATCATGCAGAATAATCCAATTTAGAGAAGCCTGCAGCGCGTCAAGAAAGAAAGTCACCCAAGTGATCAAGAAAGCTGTTGGTTGGGTAGCTTACTTTTTCACCCCCTCGGCTTCTCTTCCATTGAGACCCGGCAGCGTTCAGGAAGGCTGTCGGGGAATGCCGTCTTCCTCAGAGGTCTCATAGAAAGGTTATATTGAAAGAGGTTCTGAGGTAGTTAAGAGGGAGGCAGGGTAGTGTTTTCATATTGGTGGAGGTTGAAAGCAAGGTGGGGGGTCGGGATCAAATTTCTTTTTGTATTCATGTAGGGCGGGGTGGTGGTGCCCTGATCGCAAGCGGTCCAATGAAAGGAACTCAAGTTCGTCGATCTTGTGGATATCGGGAGGGGGGGTATTTGGTGTAGGGTGTTTTGTGTCTGGTTTTGAAGCGTTATGCGAGTAAAGTATGTGTTCATGTGTTTTATAGTGTTCTAATTCGGTGAGGGTTGAGGGCATGTTATCTAATAAATGGGTGTAAAAGCTGGAGGGAAGGGGGGGGAGGGCTAATTAAAATGATCATTGCGAGGAAAGTTACACTTCCTTATATGATCCATGATCAAGTTGATCCTATTCTAGGACTTATGTACTGTTCTAAAACTTACTGATGTATGACGGTTCAACCACATTTTTAGTGCTCACCCTGTATCCTATTAATAACCTCTATATTTTATATAACATTTCTGATTTATAATCAATAGCATTCCTATAGACTTTACTCCTGTATGAGTTTGGTACTAAAGTATTTGCATATTATTGTAAAGATAAATACTATTACTAATATATAATAACCAGGCAATGGCTTCGCCCCTCCCGCCCTACGTGGGAAGCTTGCGCTTCGCTGCTAAGATTAAAATTTAAAATCTAAAAAAAAGCAGCCATGGTTAGATTTTTAGAAATTTTCTGAACTTCGCTAATTATAATAATTTTAAAAAGAAACTCAAAACTATTTCTCTCCTTTAAAAATATCACGTTGCTAAAATATAGCTATAAAAGAAGATATATAAAAATAAATTTTCTGAACTTCACTATTTGTAATTCTTTGGATTATAAAAAATTCACAAAATTTTGATACTTATATTTATTTCTGAACTTCACCGTTTTGTTTTTGATATTATAAAAGGATTATTAGAAATAACTTTGATAAAAAAACATAAGTCATAACCAAACTAAGATGAAATTATTATTCAAATACTCAAAAAAATCCCCTTCTTAAATTATAGTTAGTGATGATGATAATAATAGAGAAATAAATCAAATAATAGTGATGACACCCCACTACAAATTAAGGAATCGGAACTTATTTTGGCATCGTCACATTAATATTAATAATAACAATAATAAAAATAATATATACCATTCATTATTTTGAGTACATCAATTGAATTCGATGCTTAACACTGAAAGTTGTAGCCAAACGTCCTTGCACTTTTAGTGGGGGGGGGGCGATCTTTGCTTCTTATTATACATAGGTATTAGCTTACCGGACATACAATTAGTTACGTGGTACGGCAGCGTACCTCATAACGTGTAATACACCCCCACGATCCTGGATAACAGCTGCAATGTACTGGATGTAGGATACATCAATGTTTAGCCAGTCTTGCATCAAAGAATTGCGCAATTCGGCCAAATTGTGTGGATGCCGTCCCTGACGTTTGACGCGTTGTTCGAGTAGTCCCATAGATTTTTGATGGGGTTCAGATACGGTGATTTTGCCGGTCAATCCAGGTGTGTAACTATTTCTGAATGTTCATCATGCAAGGCGGTCACAGTTCTAGCCCGGTGAACGCGGAAGTTGTCATCCTGGAAGACGGATTGGAATGTTACGCTCCGCATTAAGATGAAGAACAAACGGCGAAACCCGGTCGTCTAGCAGCTCGATGTAGGCATACCGGCGCAGATTTTTTCACCTCAACCCAAAAACCCATTTCAGCACAACTAAAAACACCCGTACATCGCAGAGCCTGCTCCAGCTGGAACCGCTCCATGTACGCAATCTTCCTTGGAGGCCTCATGATGTCTATGATGAACATGAGGCTGAGCATCATTCATTGCGGGCAGAACCGTGATTCTTCTGACTAGATAACGCATTTCCAGTCGTTCATGGCCCACTCACTGTTTGTCTTCTCGTCCACTGTTGCCTGGTAACTCATGCCTTGAAACGAAGCGATTTTTAGCCATAAGCCATGAAAGACTACGGCGAAGCCGGTCCGTCAGTATTGTCTCAGGCCCACAATTCTCGCGGGAATTTCCTGTGAATTGGGATTTTGTCATTGTAGGTAGACTCGTATGAACGTACATGTAGATGCAACTACATCTTCACAGAATGACCTTTTGCGCGCCCAAATACAATCCCTCCTTTTTGCCACTCAGTAACATCTGCTTTGGGCCCCATTTTACACATTTTAGCCACTACACCGTAACCACCTTTGCGAAATCTATGAATCCAGTTACACAGTTCCCAGTTACTAACTTTCCAATTCACCTCGTTCAATCCTAAGACATCTGTAGTTTAAACTATTTTAAATATGCAACGTGACTAACTTTGTCCGGTGAGTTTATATTATTCACATTTCGTTCTTCTATTATAAAAAAAAACTGCATGTTCTAAGGCGCAATTTGTAATGAGAGGATAATTATACAAATTCGGCGACAACCCAAATTTAATTTTGTCGGGGCAATTTGTGTGCGCGGCTTCATGTTAACCAACAGGCAACAGCTGGCGGCCGAAAACCAGTTTTTCGGAGCTGACTTCGCAATTAGGAAGAGTAGTTAAGTATTTATGTACTTAGGAAGAGTTGTATGTAGTTCATTGGGATAGAGATGCGACCGGGTCGTGAATTACCATTCATTCTCAGAGTGAATAACATTCAGATTCACTTCGTAAACACTTGATTTGATCCATCGATGAGAATTGGCGTTATAAGAGCTCAATGGCCCTTTGAGATGACTGGTTTAGGGATTGCAAACAACTGCGATCACGAACGCTCTTCGAGACAAGATAAAGGATCACGAACGCTCTTCGAGACAAGATAAAGGATCACGAACGCTCTTCGAGACAAGATAAAGCGAATTTCGAAGCACCAATTGAAAACCAACAATAATTTAAGGAAACCGTAATGTTAGGGTAGAAGAAAAACGCGCATACTAATATGGACCTTAGTAACTGGGTTACGCAACTCTACCCAAAACTGCCTAGTTCTACAACGGGGTCCTCTTGCGGGAGCGCATGGACTCAATGAACTGAGATGCATCCTGGTGATGAAGGGGGACCTCGAATTCCGTGCCGCACGGCTCTGAAAATACGCACTTTGGCGCCTCTTAGATGCGGATACGAATCCTTGCACGGGGTCTCTAAATGTAGTGATGTTCACTAATTCAGATCTCCTCAGTAGTGACGACAAATTCAGATCCCCTCATTAGTGGTGACTACTTCAGTTCCTTTTAATAGTGGTTGACTACTTAAGAACTTTTCACTAGTGATGTTCACTACTTCAGAACTTTTCAATAGTGATGTTCACTACTTCAGAACTTTTCAGTAGTAGTATATTGACTACTTAGATCCTTCCATTAGCGATGTTCGCTACTTGAGATTGTCAGGAGGAAGGAGCCGAGTCATTTTCATTCGAGGCAAACCCTTTTTATTCTCATGAGATTTTCTCAAATTCTTTGTCGGTTGAAGGTTAAATTTATTCTCGTGGCTTTTCCTATTGGAATGCGTTGACCGCATCAAGCTGGCAGTGGTTTATTGCGATGAACAGCACCGAATAAGACATGGTTTTCGAGTCTTATGATAGGGACAAGCTCAAGATTTGTACTTTACCGTGAGGAGGGAGGGATGATATACATTGGGGAAGAGGAGAATAGGCTTCCGCCTTGCGCCAAGGGGTTATTGAGGCGAATAGAGCAAAGTGCATGTCTAAGCTCCCACTCGGCCTTGGACTAAGAACTTGCTTCGAAAAAACTTTTGAAAAGAGCGGCAATTTTAGAGGTCAGCGCCCTACATTCACCAAGAGCCTTAACCCCGCCTATCGAAAGTGTGAATGAGTTTTGCATTAGCTAGAATGTAGTGTTATTAATGGTTAATTGTATTCTTTAATAAAGTGGATAGAGCGTCGTCCACTTTCGTCTTTTCGAAAGTGTTTGGTTTTCTTTTGTAGTAAAATTTATTCTTCACCGCAATTATTTTGCATCCTTCATTTCTGTTCAATTACTCGCCAGCCGCGGCAAAACTAACAAGATGGACTAAGTATTTGGGCTACCTTTCGGGAGATGGACTAATTATTTAGGCTACCTTTCGGGAGATGGACTAATTATTTAGGCTACCTTTCGGGAGATGGAATAATTATTTGAGCTACCTTTCGGGAGATGGACTAATTATTTGGGCTACCTTTCGGGAGATGGAATAATTATTTGAGCTACCTTTCGGGAGATGGACTAATTATTTGGGCTACCTTTCGGGAGATGGACTAATTATTTGGGCTACCTTTCGGGAGAGTTAAGCCGTGACGCCTAGACCTGTAAGGCAGATTAAGGGTGGGTATTCAAAGGAGTTGGGTAAGAGAATAAAAAGTTATTTGGGCTCCTGGGAACTTCTCTTAGTCGTCCCAATATTACAAGATCCTTTCATTAGCTATGTTTACTACTTCAGATTCTTTTATTAGCGATGTTTACTACTTCAGATTCTTTTATTAGCGATGTTTACTACATAGGATTCTTTCATTAGCGATGTTTACTACTTCAGATTCTTTTATTAGCGATGTTTACTACATAGGATTCTTTCATTAGCGATGTTTACTACTTCAGATTCTTTCATTAGCGATGTTCACTACTTAAGATCCATTCATTGGCGATGTTTACTATTTCAGATCCTTTCATTAGCGATGTTTAATACTTCGGATTCTTTCATTAGCGATGTTCACTACTTAAGATCCATTCATTAGCGATGTTCACTACTTCAGATCCTTTCATTAGTGATGTTCAGTTCTCAGATCTTCTCAGTATTGATGTTGACTACTTTCCATTTGTAATTTTGATTACTTAAGATCCTCTATTAACGATGTTGACTACTACAGATCCTTTTACTTTGTGGATCCAGGAGTGATGTCCACTACTATAGATCCTTTCAGGAGTACTGTTCGCTACTTCCGATCCTTTCATTAGTGATATATGTTCGCTGGTCACCTCAGATCCGCAAGAGGTGGCACCAGGAGGCGCAGCACGCCCTCCCAGCATCACTACCCCTAGCAAACTGGCACGGCACTAGATTGGGACAACCTGGGTTGTGCCTTCTGGATATTTGGATTTTACCCTTTTATCGGCTCTTTATTTATGTACAAGCATCTCTCCTATTTCCTTGGTGTTCGACCAGCCTTCGTCCATTCACCTTTGGTCGGGGGAGGGGGCTGGTTCACCCCTCCCTCTTGGCTCCAGTTAGGGTTGGTAGGTAGAAGTCGACCTATTAAATGCCATCTTGAAGTAATCGGGATAGGCTGATGTCTGTCATGTCGCTGTCGACAGCCTCTCCAGTGAGTTTGCTAGGGAAGGATGTCAGTGCTCCCCTTACTGGCAATTGCACGATTATGATTGTGCGATGGATGTTATGAGCGTGTGAAGTGAGGAACGTGCTTTGCAGTGCTGCTCGCTCACGCCCGGGCCTACCTGAGAGAGAGAATAGTAAAATTAAAATTCCTATTTCTTACCTTTCAAAGGTCCATATATTTAATTATATGCAGGTAATTGCATTGTTTACTCTCTGTATAATTCGAATGATTCCGATTGAACGACGCTGGTTGGAAATTGCCATCTCATTTTAAAACATGGTGGAGAGGAGCTGTGCCCAGCCCTGTATTCGGGTGGGTAGATCTTACACTTCTCATCACAAATATAGCCAATTACAAAACTGCTTTCTTTCCTCTCCCGTCTTCGTAGCACAACACACATACGCTCCCTGCCTGTTCCCAGGAATCCTACCGATGGGTATTTATATCCACATACCTCTGACGCGGAACATGTCCCTTTCCCGCGAGGTGACGGAGGCTTCTACCTGAACGCTGTTTGGTGCCAAAACATAATACTTCCTGGAACTTCTCTACAAACAGGACCGGCTCCTGGGGCCCTCCACCACCGATTGTCATACTGGCCTTTATGTCTATTTCATTATCTGGTCGAGATACGCCTGGATAAAGGCCGGGTAGCGAATCACTACTAGTCGCTATTTTGGCGCCATCAACACAGAAACAATGGCAGAATGACGAAGATACAAGATATGGCCTACAACTAAACAAGATTATTGTGATGTGTTCTCACAGAATCTGCCGGAAGGTCGCAATGGCAAATTAACAAGGAAATGCCCTTGGGGGGGAGAGGGGAATTGCTCATGTCTAATTTAGACAGGAAATATAATTTTTAAGCGTAAAAAACAAGAGATGGTTTTGTGTCGAAGTTGGCTCCTGCGGGGAAATGTGATCGTTCTATTTGGCCGCTGCTTGTGCAAGTGAGTGAAAAGGCGAGGGGAGTATCAGCCATGGGTATAGAGTGACCAGGGTCGTAATTTTGCCGGGGTGGAAAAAAACGGCCGGGGTTAGCCGTGGCTGGAGGCCCGCTCGGTCTATACCCATGGGCCACCCACCAAAACAGCGTGGGTTGACAAAAAACCCAAAATATTGGAAAAGCCCAATAAAACCCGGGTTTTATTCTGGGGATTTACAAATCTCGGGGGTTTTCAAAAAATAAAAGCTACAAGCATTAGAATAACATAGAAAAATAATAGCTATCTCTAGTTTTATATAATATTAATAATTAATTAGTTTAATAATTATATTAAGGAAGGAACAGATCACTGATCGAGAATTGTGGGTACCCATGATAGCCATGTAGAAGGAGAGATTAATTATGAGTCAGTATCAGAGAAATAATCTTAATTTGATGAAATTATTTATTGAAATTATAAACATATATATATATATATATATATATATATATATATATATATATATATATATATATATATATATATATATATGTGTGTGAATTTTGAATAAAATAATGATAAGTAGCATTCAATTCTTGAAAAAAAGTGTAATTTTGCGAAAAAAACCGGGGTTTTTTTATTTCATTTGAAAAAGCCGCCCAAAAAACTGGTAATAAACCTCGTTTTTTTTTAGGGTTGGGTTTTTTGATTTGTCAACCCTGCTAAATATCGGCATCGGGCCTGCCCATGGAAGAACCCATATCGACCAAACGCTAGTGGTGGGGTTTTGAACATACTTACATTCTCTCCTCCCTTCTGTTTCTACTGCGCCCCCCCCCCCTCACCCGTCGTATTTCCGTTATCCTTTTACGCAAACACAAGGGCATGTCAGGTAACAGTTGGAGGCTCGTATGTTCTTCCGGCCAGATCACCGGCCACAATGCCTGCAGGAGAGAGAATCTTAGGGTATTTTATATATATATATATATATATATATATATATATATATATATATATATATATATATATATATATATATTAAACACATTTCACTTTCTCAAACTTCATCATTTTTTTATTGATCTGACTTTACAATTTTTTTCTTAAAACAGCCTCGATGTTATTACGTTTTAAATTTGAATCTCTCCCCCCCCCCCGTATAATTCTGATCCTTTTATTAGTGATGTTTACTATTCTTTCTTATTCAGTGTATGTTGATTGAAGAGGCCTTTTCCTTCATAACATCCACCCCCTCGGATACAACATCTAAAGGAAGGAGGGATTCTGAGCCTTCTTAAAAAAAAGCGACCAAAACCAGCGGCGAAAGATAACTCTAAATTAAGGGTTAAGGAGGGGAGGCGATACACACCCATCAACTCGGGCATGAGTCCACTACTCACACGACCAAAAGAAAAAAGAACGTACACGCCTTCGTACAAACATACGCAATCATCTTCAAAACAAACGCCTTCGAAGCCGTTTTCCCGTTGCAACATCTCACATACAACATTTACTGTATTTAAAAATACAGCAGAGCAGCATTTCGCACCGGCAGCAGAAAGAATCCCAAAGAAGCATTTGTTCGCTACTCAACATTCATCAAAACCGTTTAAAAACAAGGTCAACAGATTTATGTCGCGTGCTCTCAATTATTCTGACATGATCATATGACCTTAGGACCTTCAAAACCGTCGACAAGTTTCTTAGTTAGTTTTCTTTTAATAACTCTCGGACTAACCTCGGGAGGACCTTAGCAATTGTATCATTCGGAAGAGAATATAAAACATAAGGGTCTCAAATTTCGTTTGAATCGGCCGAATAGTTACGGTGTTACGTAAAAAAAAAAAAATCAATGAAAGTAAAATCGCCACCATACGGACCGACATAGTAACTTATGAGTCGCGTGGTTCATTACATACGCCCCACCATTTGCATCAGATACAAACATCGCACGAGCAAAGATACATGTAATTACAAACGAAAGATGAGCTTCGAGCAGCCAGTCAGTTAATCGAGATTATTTTCCTTAGAGCAAAATGAAGGATATGGTCCTTCAAACCTGCCTAGGTAAATTCTAGGAGAACGCCACGTCGTAACCATCAACTTCCCTTCCTCAAAGGCGACTCACAATAACATAACAACATAACATAATTTCACGGATGACAAAAGCCACAAGGACCTATCAAAGATCATCCGCATCCGTCAAAACCCACCCACAAAAAGCACCATCGCCATGGGAAGACAAAATCAAAGTCTCCCACAATATAATATAAAGATGACAAAAGCCACAAGGGCCCATCATAGGTCATCCGAGTCAAACGGCCTCTTTTTTAAGGCACCCAAACTCCCAAGAAAACTAGAACAAAAGAGGGAAATTAAGAGCTTGCGTTCCTTGACTACGTCTGGATGAATGAGAGAATATTAATTTACAAAATATAAAACTCTCGCATCCAAGGGGTGGCAGACAGATCACGGGAAATATCAATCACCAAATCGTCACTGGTGCCCCTCTCCGCGCCCCTATTCCTACCAACGACCCCAGTACCCAATAATAAATATTTGACTTACTAAATCTATCGAGTACTGTCACTTAAATCAACGTGCATGCGTTGTTTATTTGAGATTTACTAGTCTTATCGTATTTACGAGACAGGAATTTGAAGGCTCGAATTCTTCCAAGAACCAGGCCTCGGAGCTCCTCAGCAAAAATGAGACAGGAGCACTCATAAACTCTTTCGAAGCGTAGTCCCTCAATACCCCACCCCCGAACTCCCAGGTACAAAAAGAGAAGCGTCGAAATAAATTTGAAACCAAGCAGCACTTGACTTCGGGGGATAGGGTATCTCCCGTGTGGAGGGGAAGGGAAAAGACAGAAGAAAGGTAAATACAGTCGAAGCAGTATTCGCATTAATCGATTGAATGGAGGGTGGCAGGAACTGTCACAACAAATCTAGCCCTTTTGAATTTGTATAAACCACAAAAGGACGTTTTTGTAAAACAACCTAAGTAAATTCGGAGCAGAACACCCAGACAACATCTATTTCCAACGAGAGGTAGAGAAATTTTAATGGCGGGTTTGGCTAAAAAGACTATAAACGTGTACGTTTTACACACCAACTATACAAAAAAAATCTCCCGAAAAGAGTAACTTTTTTAATTAGACAAAGGCAACAAGGAAATAAATCTCAGCCAGAAAGTTTTTCAAAATAAGTTCGTAAAAGAGTATAGGGAGAACATAAGTAGGGTAGCAAAAAGAGAAGAGTATTTGGGAGTTAGGAACCGAAAAAACATAATTTTCATTAAACTGATATAAGCAAACGTGATCTCTCGCAGCGTACATAAAAATCGCAACAAATACTATATCAGGTGATTACTAATTACCTCATAAAATATTTACTTAAACAACTATACCCTAATAAACTACAGTTAACACCAATCCACCACATATATCTGGTTAGCCAAAAGCATTTCCAATGGAGGTTTGTTTAGTGTGACCGAGGCAAGATTACCAATAGGCTCTCTCTGGCTAGCCAAAAGCATTTCCAGTGGAGGTTTGTTTAGTGTAACCGAGGCAAGATTACCAATAGGCTCTCTCTAGCTAGCCAAAAGCATTTCCAATGGAGGTTTGTTTAGTGTGACCAATGCAAGATTACCAATAGGCTCTCTCTGGCTAGCCAAAAGCATTTCCAATGGAGGTTTGTTTAGTGTAACCGAGGCAAGATTACCAATAGGCTCTCTCTAGCTAGCCAAAAGCATTTCCAATGGAGGTTTGTTTAGTGTGACCGATGCAAGATTACCAATAGGCTTTGGCTGGCCATAAAGGGATGCAAGAGTCCTTCTCGGAGGACGAGTTTTGTTTATTTCAAGTGAAAACTAACAATGACATCCTTACGGGTTTATAATTGAGGCTATCAAAACAAATGTAAAATCATATGAAGTAAAAAGTGCGGATGGTCTCGTAAGGAACCGACGGATAATAATAAACACAAGAATAACGAGTGCAATGA
Organism: Ceratothoa steindachneri; assembly: GCA_963969495.1. Classification (NCBI taxonomy): domain Eukaryota; kingdom Metazoa; phylum Arthropoda; class Malacostraca; order Isopoda; family Cymothoidae; genus Ceratothoa; species Ceratothoa steindachneri. The sequence goes on from OZ018327.1 coordinate 166,817,914, forward strand.
CAAATATACATCGCCATTAAAGCCGGTGTTTGTTTTTTTTATTATTTAATAAAATGAGGTCTGGGTAGAATGAGTGAAGAAACGTGTATTTAGAATGTGAAGCTAGGTGAAGCAAAAGGGTGTGAAAGGTAGGTAGCACTAATAGACATCTCAGCACGTTAGGCAGCAGAAGGACGCCCAACTCTCCCGAATCGTGCATCATTTTGCGACGAAGGGATATCCCGTTGCGGGGTAAAGCCTCGACCATGATACGGGGAACCACATCCATCTTCGCGATGCGTCAATGTGGGAGAGAGGAAGAAGGGGTGACACACTGCAAGGCTTGCATGCCTTCGATACGTAACAAGGTCCACACAAGTTAGGTTCCCTCCTAAACTTTGTCTCAAATGACTTCGTTTGTTTGTTTTCTTTCTTTTTTTTAGTAAATCCTAAAACGGCAGGGGTCAGTTTAGGGGGCTTGAATGCGCTACACCTCTGGCTTATTCTCGCGGTTGACAAAAGCGCCGCCTAAATCGTGTTATTTGACTTCCGAATACACGTTTCTTTCGCTTTCGGAGCTTCCTTCGCCAGAGGAAGAAAGTAATAACGCTCCTTTGTATAATCATTAGTTTCTTCCTGTGGCGGAGCCGAGGCTAAGGAAGCGGCTAAATTAAAAAGTTCGTCGGGAGCTAAAATCCTTGGCTTAACCATATTTAAAGTTTTCTGATAGTATATTGAGGCCCCGGGTGCGTGGGCATTTCCTAATAAAGATTTAATGTTATGGAGTACAAATGTCTCATAACGCGAAGAATAAGGATTCAAATTCGGCTACATACAAGGGTGGCCCAAAGTCCTCCCGGCAGTAAATCAAAAAACATTTAATTCCAAAATTTATTTATGCTTTAAAAATCATTAAAAAAAATTGTTCAAACTGAGCTCCTTGTGCATTACCATATTTGTAGAATTAAGTGTTTATGGGATTTTTATTTACTGTTGGGTGAATTTTGGCTACCCATATATATATATATATATATATATATATATATATATATATATATATATATATATATATATATATATATATATATATGAGATAAATGAACAATAAAGTCCATGTCAATGCGGTTAGGTAAGGGTAATAAGGGTAATGGGTAAGAATTCATTCATCAGCTAGAAAAGTCTCCTGGAGTTCGCCACCAATTTTCAGGAGCGTGTCACCCATAGGACTGGGCAAGTTATCCATTCTTTAAAAAGGGAAATTTCAAGCTAAATTAAAGAATTGTTACTATTACCCTTTTCTAGCCGTATTGACATGGACTTTATCGTTCATTTATCAAAAAATTAGATGTGTGAAAAATCGCGGAAAAATCATTCTCGTTTTCTGTTAAAATAAACGCTAACTCTTACAAGAGGCTTTTCGAGTTTTCTCTTTTTAGAGAAATAGATGGTTTTCCAGTCGTATGGTTGGCGCTCCTAACATCAACACTTTGGAATTACTATTCTAGTCAGTCTTCAACACCCCTCCACATTTCTTAATTCAAATATTTTAATTTTAGTTTGATTTCTAATTGATTTTTTCTTACAATTTATTAACAATCCACTCAATTAGCCGATAGTTAAATTATTCTATTATTTGTTTGCTCATGATTTCAGTTATTTTAAATTACTGTCCATGTTTATTCGGTTACTGTCCTTCTCTCAAAGATGGTAAGTCTTTATGTATTTTTAATTTGTGTATGTTTTTCTTAGTTTTGTATTGTCATTCTTGCAGTTTTCTCTGTCATTTTTACATCGTTTTATCTAAAATTTACCAAAGTTTAAATTTGTTGTCATTCATTAATATATTATATTTTCATTCATTTCTCTGCATTCTAAACTTGCTTATTGAATAATCATATTGTTTTGTTCCATTATAGGCTGAAGATGAATATAGCTAATGTTAAAAACATTCCCAATATATATATATATATATATATATATATATATATATATATATATATATATATATATATATATATTTGAGAAGGGGATTTTTTTTAGTATTTGAATAATAATTTCATCTTAGTTTGGTTATGACTTATGTTTTTTTAGCAAAGTTATTTCTAATAATTCTTTTATAATATCAAAAAACAAAATGGTGAAGTTCAAAAATAAATATAAGTATCAAAATTTTGTGAATTTTTTAAAACCCAAAGAATTACAAATGGTGAAGTTCAGAAAATTTATTTTTATATATCTTCTATAACTATATTTTAGCAACGTGATATTTTGAAAGGGGCGAAATTTAGTTCCTTTTTAAAATTATTATAATTGGAGAAGTTCAGAAATTTATAAAAATTTAACCATGGCTGCTTTTTTTAGATTTTAAATTTTAATCTCAGTAGCGAAGCGCAAGTTTTCCCCATAGGGGGGAAGCGGCGAAGCCACTGCCTGGTTTCATATATTCAGACACAAGCAAATAGAAAATAAGAGTTGCTACCCAAAGACAAAAATCGTGTTACACAGTGAATTATTTTTATCAGTTTGGGAATTTTTTAAAAGAGAAATTAATTACAAATTTTGAAGTTCAAAAAATATATTAAAATTAATGCATGGCTTTTTTTTTTCTTATATGAATGCAAATTTATAATTGTATTTTTCTCTATTTCAAAAGAATTCCGATAAAAGTTTTTTTTCTTGCCTTTAGGCTTAAAAAATAAGCTTAGATCTGAAACAAACTATACCAAAAGTAAATTATTAGGAAATATGTACTGGAAACCTTTTAATTTTTTTTAACCAAAACCCCGTTGCCCCCGTTGCTAGAGCCAGATAAGCAGTAAGGCCACAGACAAATGATAATGCCTACCAAGTGCAAGCTCCTCCTAAGGAGTAATGCAGGTTCTGCTTGTTAATCTAGAAATAAATAATGTAACCATCCTCCACAATTTTGGGCAATGACTCCAGCCCAACTGAGAAGGCAAACCTTTGAATCCTGGTCACCAGATTTTTAGAAAATAAAAGTTTGAGAGGGAGTCTTTGACATCTTGGATCATATGTAGATTACGGACCCCAAGTAATCCATATGGAGACTAAGTACCCCAACTTTGGCCTTATTGTAGATTACAGACCCCAACTTTGGCCTTATGTAGATTACGGCCCCCATTCTTGCCCAAATGAAGAATACAACTCAACTAAAATTAATAAAACAAACTTTAATATATATATTTTTAATTTAACTGAATGGTTAGGTTAGTTTGCTTGTTTTTACTGTACTAATATAAAAACGTTGTCTTTGATTAATTAAAAGGTTATTATAAAAGGTCATATTTATTATAAGTTTAATTAAAAGAATATTGTCAACTAATGGTATTACAAAAATGTATTGTTTATGTTCCTTTCACATCACAAAAATTCGTCTAAGTATGAATTTAAGTGTAGTTTCCTACATCCATGCAGATTTTATCCAACTTTTTTGCCTATTCCAATAGCTTTTTTCGATAGTTTGTGTGTGTATTTGAGTAATTGGGTCAATAAAACAAAGCTAATGATTCACTTACCTGTGAGTAAATCCAATATCTTGTTGAATACGCCTGTAACCTTTCCATTCGTCACTATGAATTACAGTTTCAGGTTTTACTATTTTTTGTATAATTTGTAGTAACGCTTCTGCATTTCTCTTTTTCACAATTTCCATATATCCTACAGTAGGTTTATTGCTTGTGTAACAAGACCAAAAACCCATAATGTCGTGCTCTGAAATCTTCCAAGATGGGTTTGTGTGAAAAACATGGCTCGTCTATTTCTACAAGTTGTACTTGATTATCTCCAAAATATTTAGAACACACCTCTCTGAAAGAACTATATATATCCACGATAGTTTTTCTGAAACATTAAACTGATTCATTGCATTTTGGATGGGGGAGGCTCTTTCACTCCAAAGATAAATGACGAATATCCCCATGTCTTCAGAGGTAGCTTTGATTGACTAAAAAAAGATTTAGAACGTATTGATGTTCTTGTTTTGCATTTGGTGCAGTCTGTAATTTGGCATTTCCATACAAATTTGTCTCTGGAGATGAGGAATGTTTAGTCCAGTTCATATTTTGATGACAGCTGCAACACTTCATTTCAATAGAAAGAAGGCGCTGCTGTTTCATCCAGTTAATAACCGCTAAAATCTCTTCAGTTGATATTAGAGGGCAGTATTATTCATGATGGGTAAATTGTCCAAAATAATAAATATATTTTTTAGGGGCTGAGATTAATACTTCAATTATTCTGATGAAAATTGAAAAGCTAAAAAAAAAATTAATATTAGAAAAAGATTGAATAGTATTTTTTTTTCAGTGAAGCAACTTTTCAAATATTGAAATTTAACGGGAAGTTATAAAAACCTAATTAAATGGCCATATGGAGAATACGGACCCCAAACATCCCCTAATGTAGAATACGGACCCCCAAAAAGGCTGGGGTCCGTAATCTAAATATGATTCGACATCTTTGTTCTAAATGTGTTGCCACATTCAATGCTCTAGTGATCGAAATAAGTGATAGTCTGTAGGTGATAAATCCGCTGCCATATGGCGGATATGGAATAGCTAATTCCCATACAAACAATCTGTTCATAGATTTGAATTGCCATAGTAGAAAACACTTTTCCTGTTTACCAAAGCTGCCCACTGACATCGTAATGCTTCGTTCACAACGATCAAGATACTGGCAATGAACGGTTGCAATAATGGTCTCTTATTTACCGAAGACCAATGTTTCGTTTTCTCTATGTACACATGCAGTGCCCATTTTTCACGAGCAGTAACAATGCCGAGAGATGGTTAGGCATGATAAAGAGAGTGTTGCAGATGATGCGACTTTGAATTTGATTCTCAGTCGGTAGCTCATCAGGAAAACAAATTCCATCTTCGCGCGAAATGTTTTTAACAATTGAACTCGTGAATATGAAATACCTCCTTTCTACATGGCATTCCTCAGCCTATAGAAACAATATTAATAGCTGCCCAGGAGATGACCTCTGCTCTCTCCGAACGCTTTGAAGATTAAAGAAGAAAGTTTTGATCTTACAGCCAGTTATGTAGGCCCAAACAACGTTACCTTAATTAAGTAGGGCAGCGCTTTCCTACAGAAACAAGAAACTAACAAAACCAACATGGACATCTATCTACATTTATGCAGTTATCTTACAGCCAGTTATGTAGGCCTCAACAACGTTACCCTAATTAAGTAGGGCAGCGCTTTCCTACAGAAACAAGAAACTAACAAAACCAACATTGACATCTATCTACATTTATGCAGTTGCCCAACGTGGTCATTTTGGCAGTACATAACTCTGTAGTAATAAAATACCAAAGGTAAGATTGTGGGGATTCCGTCCCATCTCCCCAAAACTGTTTATAGTACTTGGAAATAGTTTTAGGACAATTCGCGGAAAAAGAAGGGAATCGAAATTAATGGGAAATATCTAAAAACCGTGTCTCGCGTTCAGTAATCTCAGTTGGACTGTAAATAAACTTTTTAAAGACATAAGCAATGCTAAAATAGTTTTACATGACTAAATTATCAAATAACTTATAAATAAAATAATTTTAAATTTTTTTTTCTTTTTTTTCTTTCATCCATAACCCAATATTTTAAGAACGAGATTTTTTTAAGGTGTTTGAATAAGATTTTTTCTTTTAGTTCGGTTGTCACCTAAGTAGATTTAATTTTTTTATCAAAGTTATTTCTAATAATTCCTTTAGAAGAAGAAGAAGAAGAAGAAGAAGAAGAAGAAGAAGAAGAAGAAGAAGAAGAAGAAGAAAAGGGTGTCCAGGGTGTTAAAATAAAGTCTATAAAGGGGATTAAAAAAGGCGGTTAAGATTAGCAAATAAGGCCGTAGGCCACACCCCGCAGGGGTGCCTGTGGAACCAAGCTCTTCCTGTTAAGGAAAAGAACCGCGGCTTGTTCTGTTAATATTTGAATAATTAGAAATTCCATCTGCAGTATTATTGCAGAAATTCGGGATCTTTTGTCAAGTTTTTTACATTTATTTTGGATATAATCGTTTTACTTGGATTCAATGTATTTTAGCATCTGGCTGTTGATATATATATATATATATATATATATATATATATATATATATATATATATATATATATATATGGGGGGGGGGAGGCAAAATAAAACATTTTGCAAGGCCATTGATGTGGGGCCAGTGAAGTACGGCAGTGAGTGGATGACGATGTCTTCATTAACGTCTTACCATTGTGTCTTTGATGTTTTTAATGTCTTCATGCAACCGTCTTGACCTTTTTTTTTCAGTTATCCTTCAGGATTGGGATCGGTGTACATTGTGCGTTTACTGTTGAAACCTATATCAAGACTGGTGAATCTGTGATCGAGACGGAGAGTTTTTATCATTGACTTCAACATAGGTTGAAATAATGATGGGGTGTGACAGACTTCCATATAAAATGGAAGAAGCATGGTAATAAGATAGACAGCGATGAGGAGGAAAAAAGAACGGGGTTAAATGGGCAAAGGGAATCTGCATTCGAAAATTAAAAAGGGTAGCAAAACTTGGTTGCGCAAATATCGAAGATCAAACACGATGGAGGGAGAAGTCTCTGCGAGGCGACGAAAGAGCAAACAAACTCTCCTGACGACGAATATTGAATCACCCTTCATCTACCTTCAATCCTGAAAGTAACCAGAACCACCAGCAGGTAAGGACCTTCACACAAATAAACTTACCGAAACAAACGTACGAAATTAGACTCAACACGAGTAGCGTGGTGAATGGTTGTATAAGGTGACCTGGTGGAAGAGAGACAAAACTAGTTCGCTCATGTGAAATGGAAGCCCTCACCTCACACTCGGGGCAGAATGGCGCATCCATTTTAGGATTGAGTTTCCTTAACCGAGACCAACGGGAACAGTAAAAGACATCGTCGAATGAAGCTTCCTCCTTCCCCCACCACGCAACGGGGTGAGATAGGCACCTCCCTTCAAATGCACGACGTCCTTGGAAGTAAAACCTATTCACTGACCGAGATGGTCACAATTGTACCTCTGGATCGCGTGCACGTGCGTTGACAAATGAATTCAACTTAACCTCTATTCGCTAAACACACCCAACGACCATTAAATAAACAAATTTTACCTCAAAACACCCAAAAGAAACTTTAAGTTGGACGAGTCCACGCTAAGTACATTATTCGATTAGTATTAAGATCGTAACACAAATACTGGCCAAGAGCCACTAGTGTTCATCGAGCCTTTCTGAGTCACGCACCACCATAAATACATCCGTCCCATATTCAGCATCGAAAATTACCAGGGCGTCTGGACTGCTCTATCTAAATCAGTAAAAGATATAATGTCAATGTGTTGTGTCGAAAAACATTAACACATTGACCAAAGTTGGGCCATATATGGCAGTTTCAAATAATTTATTCTTACCAGTTTTTTTATATCACTCTTTAAGCATTAACACACAAGGTCGATGTTCATAACATATAATACCTGTAAACCTTACTTTTAGCTCTTAGGAAGCCTTCTCAGTCAAAGTGTTAGGCAATGTTTATAAAATGGCTATATTCCGCAAGGCAAAGATGGCTGAAATATGCCACGCACTATGTATAAAAACAAACTAAGCTTCACGCAACTTTGGCTCTCATGAAAGTCTGACACAATGAACGGCCAGTGGAAGATCACATCCAAGTTTCGGTTTTCCGGACAAATTTATCCACATGCTAAGAAACTTCCATGAGAGTGTGCGTCTATGTACTGAACTGTCAAACGGCTGTGAGCTTGCCTATACCTTATTTAGCATGATTGTACTATTAACTTAACCTAAGTATTGCAGGAGACTACTAGAATTAGCTTTAAGCATATAATACATGGGAAGTTTTTCAGCCTGAGAGAGTAAAACAGGTCAATAAATCAAACGAACTCCTAAAAGACACGTTTTGGAGATGAAACTTATGCCCCTTTTAAGTTAAAAAGCAAGACAAGTTCTTATTCCCTTGCAAAGACTTCGTTTGATCTCACAATTAGCAGTGCGATCATGTACAAACCTCATTCTACATGACAAATTTACATTCCCCTAACACTTAAGTAGTGGGAAACTTCATTAATTTCACCCTCTTCACTGTATCAATCATCAATGCCGAAATAAACAGGATTTAAAAAGGAAGCTTTGCTTTCAGCGAAATGCCCCTCAGATAATCGGAATGGCGTTATATAACCTAGCAACGAAACTAGCAGTGTATGGAAGACATGGAGGGCAGCTAAACCACTCTCATAACCTGTCTACTAAGAATTATACACATGGCTCCCTATACCGGAACAAGTTGGCTAAAAAAATGGAATTTTTTTCCCCCTCTCGAATTTAAAACGCAATAGCAACGAAGTCGTGCCTCGCAGGTTTATAGGGAGAGATCTGTAAAGAAAGTAGCAAAGATATGGTGAAAATGGGTGTAAGATATATAGCCGCAAATTCTCCTGCAGGAATTCTGCGGGTGTTGGGGCATGGAGGACAGGTATCTCTAGATGTCACCTGGCATCCACTTGCGGGATGTAAAAGGATGGGAAGGATGCAAACATGTTAAAAACCCTCCCCCAAAATGAGCCGAGAGTGAGGGATGACCCCTCCCCTACCGGGCTCGACAAGAGTTGGCGACTAGCCTACGGTATAAACTGCCGGTGAATAAAATAGTGGTGAAAAAGGGTGAAATATCTAGAAGTAATAAAGCTCAGGTAGTCTCAATCTATTTAGAGGTTCTATGGTGCACAGTGGTCGTGTACCGGGTGTAACTGTCCACCCAGAGCACCTCCTTGCGGGAAAGAAATGAAACAAGCATAGTGAAAAAAAGGTGGATGTGGAAAAGATACGATAGCGAACCTAATCAACCTAAAATACTGGAGCTGAAAATGCATACAATATCGAGAACTAAATTCGAACAAATAACACAACATCGCAAAATACAATAAAGGATTTGTGCATCACATTGAAAAGCTAACGAAAACCATTCCCCTCAACTCGAAGCCTCTTTTGGGAATGGGGTTGAGGATGTGCTCGTATTTTCAGAGATAGGAGGAAAAAAAAAACAAACGAGAAAGTGTTCCACATTCAATGAATATGATTATTTATTTTTTTGTAGCTTCAAGCAAACTCTTTACCTCGCATAAAATTATAGGGTTGAGGCAGACGGAGAGAGGAGAGAAGGAAAACATATCAACAAGTCCAAAGCCTACTTAATATAAAAGCGAAGGTGCGACCCAAACAAACAACAGACATGAACCTTGCCCCCCCCCCTCCACCGGTGTAGAAGATATGACATAAATTAAGATATTCAACACAAGGAATGTGTGTATGACTCATATTCCAGGCATCTGCGGGTCGGATGCTCACTGTGCCAGCGCGCACGGGTCGCGCGAGTCGCCAAACTCCTTGTGTCACTAACACGAAAGCCTCCACATCCTTTTTTTCTCACGCCACTAACTTGCACTATTACTTAATTGACTTTATACCGGTTGTAATGCACACTGCATCAACTTCCTTATTATTTTTCGCTACGAAGGGAGCTTAGGATTAATTAGACTTGAAAGAAGAAGAAAAGCGCATCAAGAAAGACACGACGGAGACGGGGGCGGGGGGGGGGATAGGCTCGAAAGTTTTTACTTGCTCAAAACCAAGAGGTCAGATGCAACTATGTTGTCCGAGCTATACAGATCCCCCACCCCCCACCTCTTGCGACAAAACGAGTAGCAAGAATCGAGTGAAAGAAAAAGAAAATTACAAGTAGCAAATATCAACTCTATAAATACTAAGGAAAAACGTGTCATTTCGATCCACACTAGGAATCCCCCTCCCCCCGAAAATCAAAATTATGATGCGATTCCAGGCATCCGAAGATGATCGATCGGAGAAAAACAATGAAAAATATAAATCAGTGAAAAGAAAACAACTCCACCGATCGCTTTATGTAAATTTTTTACTTTGGCAAAATCTCGCCAAAAAAAAAAACGGGGATATTTCGGATTTTCAGGATAACCTTCGTGTTTCCAGTCTCGCCAAATGGTTAGCTTCGTATATAATAATAGTTGTAGTAAGAATGAGGTAAATGGGTAACAAAGATATAAGGAGAAAACGGAACTTGCCAAGGTGAATAAGTACCGGTCCCGGTTATTGGATGTTATTCTCATGTTTTGGATTCGGTAATCCGATCTGAGCTTGAATCCTTGACGTGATTTCCCGCTGCCCAATACTTGTGTATTTGAACCGGAATATTGTTCTTAATGGCGATAGGAATTTGGCATTCATTTTGCCGTTGTAGTCCTTGTCTGAAATCTTTCTAGAACAAGCGTCTTTTCTAGTTATTCCTTCGCCCTCATTTTAGCGCAAGTACACAAAGTTTCATGGAGATTAGAAGATACAGGTGAGTTGTTTGGGTGGCAGACACATCCACGCATTGGCCATCAGCAACTTCACTTATCGAACCTATTTTCAAAATCTTTCAAGCTAAAATGGAATCGTTGGTTTTCGTCTTTCCAGAAATTCAATCTTTCCATGTAAAAATTGTTGTTTCGATTGCGACAATTGGTTGCTTGAAAAATATTTCAAGATTTTCGTGACTTTCACCCAACCTAACTAAGTCCTGTTAGTCTCCGACTGTACACAATTTTTATAATGGTATAAAACGACCTTGATCACAGAGGATCAGACTGGTAGAACAACAACGAACGAACGAATAAAAAGCCAGTTGTTACCGTACCTAAAATAACATCTGCTTGAAGGGTTTTCCTTTGCAAAATTTACTTTCGACATTATTTCTGGATTTCGTTCGTTCAGCGTCGATAAACCTAGCACACAATTCCAACAACGAGTGTAATAAAGCTGTTATCGTAGTATAATTCAAGAGAAATTGAATGAATATGGGTATATGTGTGTGTGTGCGTGCGAGTGAGTATGCACAGTGCCCTAAACATTGATATTAACAAAAGTTTGAAAGCCAAACAAAAGCTCTAATCCCGTCCTAACAAGAAGTGCATATCGGGTGAATCACGAAACACGTAACCGGTTTTCGCACTTGTTGGACTGTGATAAATTCATTTTTTCATTCAGTCTCAAACTCTAATGTAGTTCGGTAACTTTATATGCGATTAATGTAAGCTTGAATGGAAATTGCAGCATGAATATAAATAAGGTGATAAATTTTCTCCAAAGTTACGAAATAAGCCTACTAAGGCTAAGCATCTGCTACCCATCATTTTAGTCAATATAGCGAGATGAGAATCTATGAATAACACAAATGGAGATAACTGCGGCATTAATGGATGCCTATATTATTTTTCAATATTTAATGACAAATTGTTGAATGACTAAATCTAGTGCAGTGATTCAAAAAATAAGAAATTACAATCAATCCGGGGAGAAACTGAAAATCAAAGGGGAATACGACTACTATACCGAATGGAAGCATTGAAAAATAAGACGTTTATTGCCGATTCGATTACAGTACATAAGGAATTAACAGACCTATTACAGAGCTGAATAAATTTCAGTTTAGTTTGACACTGTTAAGCTTACATAAAATACTTTGGAACCATCGACAACTGTGCATCTTTTTATAGATTTATTTAATTTATTCCTTACCAACGACTAGTAAAATATTTTGACATTAAAAAGCGAAGTAGTTAGGTGTATTAACATCAGGTAAAGATGAAAGCAGTGAAGAATGATGCGGCTTTTAAAAGTTTATTATAAATTTGCAACTTGCAATAAACTACATTGTATGGGCAATAAAAAGGCATTATAAAGTACGTGAAAGCCGTGCAATCTGATTTGTTATCCTCTGCAGAGAATGTAATTTAAAATGCCGTATAAATTTAGGAGTTTTTTAAGCTTTTAATAAGATAAATTAACATGAATATATCACATTAATGCTAATTTTCAGGTTGTACTAGTGGTAGGGCAAATACTCGTGTTGGACGCCAATTAATGCTGTGGTTGCCGACAGGATGAATGAAGATATATTAAGAAAAATAACGTTAAGATTGAACGTAGTAAAATGAACGCCATATTAAGTGTATGTTGAGTATATAGCTATTTATTGCTGTTGTTTGAATATATAAATATATATATATATATATATATATATATATATATATATCATAGTGAAACCACTGTATATGAGCTAAAAGTTTAATTTACGAGACTAGTTTCGGTATGTAGTTTATCATACCCTCTTCAGTCGTATACTGAGAATACAATTGTTACAAAAGTCTATAAATAGCGTACAGATCAGAAAAAAACACCAAACGGAGGAAAAGGTCATTAATCAGGGGGTGCGAGTCTAAGATCGTTGACTAAGCTGTTTACGATGAAGTTACGGAAATGAAGGCAGCATTTCAATTGCCCAAATGACAAATTAAAATTGGGAATTTCTCATATTAAGATAGATTCTACTATTTTTCTTTTACGGAAATCTTTACAATTATATATGATTTGTGCCTTTGAATAGTCAATTTGGTGGTTGAAATTGCTAATATGATTAAAAATACTGGATGTGGTACTGCCTCGTCTGACATCTCCTTTATGTTCATAAATTCGTTTTATTAAGGTTCTTCCGGTCTCTCCTATGTAGAATGAGGGACAGTTTGTAGAGCCACACGGGATTAAATATACACCTGCTTCATTTCGCCCATCCACGGGCTTGGTCGAAGGGAAAGATTTAAGGATAGAAAAAAGGTATTTAAATGTGGTTAGGCCTGGATAAATAACTTTGTTCACTCCTTTGAGGAGGAGAGAAAAGGGAAGGGATAGACACTTCGTATTACTAAATTTGTTTTTATCCTTGGGACGGTAATGAGTAGATTTTTCTTTAGATAAACTTTCATTGATCACGAGGAGGGAATAATTTAATTACATGAAAATGCATGTTATATATGTAATCTCGTCTTCTAGAAAGCAAGGATCACATATCCTAAATACTCTCAAAAACATACCTGATGCTTAATGTTAATATCATGATGAGAAAAGAAATGGATATACGAGTTAAAATGGGTTGGTTTTCGGTACACAGTGAAGCTAAGTTTGTCAATGACTAACAATTTTTACATCAAGAAAGGATCTACAATTATCTTTTTTCCACTCTACTTTAAAATTGATAGTTGAATTGAGGTCGTTAAGACTTTTAAGGAAATTGTAAAATAAGTTTAAACTATTTATAGGCCAAATCGATATGACATCATCTACATACCTATACCATACAAAATTATGATGGGGAATCACAGAAAGTAGTAATGATACTTCGAAATGTTCCATTAAAAGGTTACATAATATGGGCGATAAAGGATTACCTATGCTAAGACCATATTTTTGCCTAGAGGGAAGTTTAATTTTTAATTATCTAATACCTTAGATACAACATCAAGAGCTTCGTTAACTGGGACATTAGTGAACAGGCTTTCTACATCAAAGCTTATTAAGCGGCTTCCTTTTAATAAGTTTGATGTAGACAGCCTGTTCACTAATGTCCCAGTTAATTAATCCTGTTTGACTCTACAAACTGTCCCTCATTCTACATAGGAAAGACCGGAAGAACCTTAATAAAACGAATTTATGAACATAAAGGAGATGTCAGACGAGGCAGTACCACATTCAGTATTTTTAATCATATTAGCAATTTCAATCACAAAATTGACTATTCAAAGGCACAAATCATATATAATTGTAAAGATTTCCGTAAAAGAAAAATAGTAGAATCTATCTTAATAGGAGAAATTCCCAATTTGAATTTGTCAAGTGGGCAATTGAAATGCAGCCTTCATTTCCGTAACTTCATCGTAAACAGCTTAGTCAACGATCTTAGACTTACACCCCCTGATTAATGACCTTTTTACCCCCGTTTTGTTTCTTTGTTTTTTTTCTCTTTTTCTGGTCTGTATGCTATATATAGACTTTTGTAACAATCGCATTCTCAGTATACGACTGAAGAGGGTATGATAAACTACATACCGAAACTATTCTCGTAAAATTAAACCTTTGGCTCCTATACAGTGGTTTCACTCTCATATACCATAACTCGCCATTGAGTATATATATATATATATATATATATATATATATATATATATATATATATATATATATATATATATATATATATATATATATATATATATATATATCATCACTAACTCTATAATTTAAGAAGGGGATTTTTTGAGTATTTGAATAATAATTTCATCTTAGTTTCTATCAAAGTTATTTTTAATAATTCTTTTATAATATCAAAAAACAAAATGATGTAGTTCAGAATTAAATAAGTATAAAAATTTTGTGAATTTTTTTAAAACCCAAAGAATTACAAATGGTGAAGTTCAGAAAATTTATTTTAATATAGCTTCAATAACTATATTTTAGCAACGTGATATTTTGAAAGGGGGGAAATTTATTTTTTAAAATTATTATAATTGTCAAAGTTCAGAAAATTTATAAAAATTTAACCATGACTGCTTTTTTTTTAGATATTAAATTTTAATATTAGTAGCGAATCGCACGCTCGCCCCGTAGGGGTCAGTGGCGAAACCATTGCCTGGCATATATATATATATATATATATATATATATATATATATATATATATATATATATATATATATATATATATATATATATATATATATATATTAAAGAATACTGTAAGAATATGACAAAAAGCGAAACTTTTGATAAATATCTTCAATTTTTACATTTCCTTAAAGAGCGTCTTTTGGAATCTTATCTCATTATTCAGGAATAATGATGGAAGCAGGATATTTCCGAAACTGGTCTCTTTGTTTCAATAATAAACTATCCTAAAAAAAAAAGTCTATCGATGAGTATCACGGCGAAAGGTAGTTTAACTGTTTCGCGGTATTAAATCAAGAATGGGTCTTTTAAAACGGCAACAATCCCAAGCACATCAAATTGGGTTCTTCCTTATTCAATAAACGTTTTTGAAATGGCCATCGTAGGTTGCCACACTTCAACTCAATCGAAAATTTATCGTATGAACCCAAGGTCCGCGTCCATGGAAGACACAAAACAGTCAACAGACCCAAGTCGCGTGTTCTCAATTATTCTAACTTATGACCTTACGACCTTCAAAACTTTCAATAATTCACGGACTAACCTTAGGAGGCCCTTAACAATTATATCATTCGAAAGTGAATGTAATACAACATAAGGGTTTCAAATTTTGTTAGAATCGGCCGAATAGTTATGATGTTATTGCTAAAAACCTCATTGAAAAGTAAAACGATTACCATCCAACCGACGAACTACTGACCGACATAGTAACTTATAGAGTCACTCACACGCGACTAAAAGCATCGATGAATTGGAGAAGTTGTGCAGAGACGAGTGCCACAAAATTCCATCTCATCTTTGTTTGAACTCAGTCAAAACATATACTAATCCTTTGAGGCGATCATTAAGCGAAATTGTATAGGTTATGAATAATTTTTGTTTGCAAATTTTCATAAAGTGTTATTATTCTTTTATTTGTCCCTCAAACTTATTGAAATATTAGGAATGTGACTACTAATACATTCATCTAAATGCCTCAAAATTTCGTTACTCTGCAATAAACGGTTCCATGAACTATGGCGAAAAATTGAAAATTGTGTTGCGCTAAGCGTGCTAGGAAGAGCGAGAAACAAAACAAGATTAAAAGTCAATAAAAATAAATCTCCCCCCACCCCCTATATGCTTCCCTCGTAGAAACTGTGCCCTCGTTTGTTAGAGGAAATTAACTTGTCACGAAAGCGGGGTCCTGAATCGGGTCACAAGAACTCCTTGGGGAATAACTGAGCAAAAAGAATGATGAGGGTCGGGAAAAGGAAGGAAGAATGAAGAACGGCTTTTAGCCAAACCGCGCGAAACAATGCTTGACCTTGGGGGAGGGGGCGAAAATGGTACGTTGTACAAACATTTACGTGACTCAAATAAATAAACTCAATCCTTTACAATGGCCGCCTATACTGATACCACCCACCAGGAGTTGAGTACAATTCAGGAAATCAACAGGAGATGTTGATAATCCCGAACGAAGCTTGCCCTCCAGTAGGCCTTGACACCAGAACGAGAAGCAGTGGCGTCGATTCTCGGTGAAAACCGTTATTATCATTCTCGTTAGCTCTTTTATTACCACCCTTAAATCTTATATCCATTTTCTACCTTTTTGACATCAATAACGAACGGAGGAAGGACAGATGAAATGTTATGAAACAAGAATAAGAAAAGGAAGGGACGAGAGAAAAAGATTTACTCTGTTATAGAGTCAGGCTACTTTAGAGAGTCGAGCGGGAGACTTCAAATCCACATTAAACCCATGGATTAGTTCAGCTACAACTATATTTCACCCAACCCGTTTTCAAAGATAACGAGAATAATGTAGGTACATAGATCAACACTTTAGGCACACACACAAACACACATATACATATATATGTATGTGGAAAACTCGCAAAGTATCGCGTGAATAAGCAATAAATGCAACAAAGCCCACAGGGAAAATTAATACGAGGATTCCAAGTACTTTCGAACTTTATTTTCCCTGTGGGCTTTGTTGCATATATATATGTATATATATATATATAAAGGTAAAATTCAAGAAACTCGAGACAAATGGTGCGGTTATCTTAAAGCAAATATTAACAACCGACACTGATTCAGGTCCTGGGGGCCGGGCATCGAGCTTCACTTATAGTTGTGTGAGATGACCTGGGTTAATTATTATTTATTTTCTAAAGTTAACATTGTAAAATAGTTTGTTATCTTGTTGCTTCAGTTTTCTAATGAAGATTCTGTCACTCGATCACTAAGTTCATTACACTTGTTTGCTTATGTAATTTAGAAGGTATTTATTTTCCTGTGGGTGTCAAGTTTCTTCGTGTCATGCATGAGTATGGCTCTCTCTTTTTTTAGTTTATTTTTATCTTCCTCCTGAATAATCTGCGGTCGCTCCTTGTGTTGAATTAAGGAGCTTATATGTCATTAAGTATATTTATTTTGTTGAAATATATGTAAGAGATCGCTTTCTTTTTTTATTTAGTGCGCCCATCCATGTTCCACACTTTGTCTCTTTCGAAAGGAGGTCGTTTACTCCTTCGGTAAATTTTACAAATCGGTTTCCACGTTCATTTATTTCGTCTCCTCTGAATTTAGCTACAGATCCGCTATCTTGGCTTTGTTTTTCAACCTTTCCATTGACGCCCTCCATAATCATCTTGAACTGATGCTTTTCTCATGGGTGATCAGTTTGTGGTAGACTGGTTACTGTAAGGAATCTAATTTTGATATTTTAATTACGCGTTTGAATAATCTCCCCAATATTCCTACGATTACCGTTATGAATGCTACTAAGCCTCTATGTATGACAAATTCTATGCTACTAGTATGTGCGTCGTTTCTACCTTTATAAAGTAGGACTATTTTTAAATTATACAATTCCTTTTCCTTCCCTTCTTACTTCGCTGAAGCGGATGGTGTTCCATTTTGTCCTCGTTATTTTTTTAGTTCGAATGTTGTATGTACCCAGAGTCCTCAGCCTGTTTCGTAAACCAGGATATTTTTAGGCCTTTCTTCTCATGACAGTCTCCCGTGGGCAGAGAGAGAGGCAAAGTACGTCGCCGGCAAATCGGGGTCATGGATGCGATGGGCCTATTTTGACTGATGAGTGATTATTGCCTGTGGTCTAAAGTAGACAACAGTTTCGGAGATGCAGTGATCTCCAATACTAACCTCCCGATCTGCTACATCGGGTGTCTGCTATGGGTCGGCTCCTTCGCAGACTAGGTATATTTTTTGTTTCTGCATTTGGACTCAATGACATTAGCTAGAATTAGCTTTTCTTCTTTCCTTGTTCAATTCAGGGCAAAGAGGAAGTTAAACTCAACTCCTTCAGTCAATATGTGACTTGGGGTGGAGGGGAGACGAGGGACGACAAAGTAGTGTTCTTCGGAGGAGGAATGAGAATGGAAACAGAGAAAATAGAAAAGCTAAAGAACAGAAGGAAGAGGAAAAAGAAAAGTGACCACGGACAGAACAGACTATGACTAAACCACATCATCCCTAAATGCTACTAAGGTTGGGTGGTCCAGGAACAAATTCGTACAAAGAACACTCGAGTAAACGTGCGACATTGTACGAGGTAAACGGCGCGAAGATGATGACCCTGAAATAAGGTTCATTTTGGTCATTTTTGGATGCTAATGCGCATCGTCTGTCCCCTTGCAATGCCTCAACACAAACCCAGCATTTATAACGAGTGATCCCCGTTTCTACTTATGGCTCTTTGGTCTCCCTTTATTTTCTATTTTCCCCTCCCTCATCCTCACGAGGAAACTTGTTCCTTTTGGATTACCTCCGTGCCATTTCCCTTCTCAATAAGGAAAATGAAAGTGGGAGTCTGCTCGGCCTGCATCAACACCAAACCCCCTTGACCATCAATGCAGCTGGAAATGTCCGATTTCGTTTCGACTGAAGAATGTGTGTGTATGTGTGTGTGTGCGTGTGTCTGTGGCGGGGGAGGTTAGGGCCGTATAGATTGATCGCCCTCGGCTAAATCGGCCTATTTCTTTTCGATCGACATTGGCTTTATTTGCTTCGTCGACCGATATTTTGGTCGATTATTTAAAATAGTTGGCATTTCTTCGTCCTCATTTTCTATTTGCTTCGCATTTTCCTTTTTACTGATTCACATCTGTTTAAAGTATTCAATCCTCAACCCTTTTCCAACCTCTACATTTTCGATTACAACTTTATATTAAAATCGTTTTTTTACTGTTTAATATCAATTTTAAATTGAGATTATTTTTATTTTATACTTACGGTTTGAGTGCAATTAATGCTTTATCATTTATTCACATTTATTTCAATAATTTGCATAAAAGAGTATTACTCGTTGGCAACTTGAACATATGAAAATAAAAACAACAGAAGAGCTCGTTGCTCTCGTTGTGGTAGCTACGATTATTAGTTGACTTTTTCAACTTTTCAACTATTATACAATTGACTGATTGCCTATTTGTCCACGCTCCTGCGAAGATATTAATACATTCCTCTAACTATTTAGGGATGTAACAACGGCATTACCCTCGAAATGTGATCGTCCATCAATGGGGAGCATTCTCGCTATAGGTGCCGCAGGATATGCGGGTTGTTTCGTCACAGCTCTCCGTCGAGCGAAAACATGAAATTCAACTTATGCGATTCTAGCGCACGAATTTCATGTGTGCTAGAACTGATGACTTCTTGAAAGATAACGCACGAATTTGATGTATGCTAGAACTGATGACTTCTTGAAAGATAGCGCACGAATTTGATGTATGCTAGAACTGATGACTTCTTGAAAGATAGCGCACGAATTTGATGTATGCTAGAACTGATGACTTCTTGAAAGATAGCGCACGAATTTGATGTATGCTAGAACTGAAGACTTCTTGAAAGATAGCGCACGAATTTGATGTATGCTAGAACTGATGACTTCTTGAAAGACAATCAACTGAAGTCTACGCTTTTATATGGTTGCAGCTGCTTCAGGGAGGATCATAAAAAAAAAATAGACCGAAGTTTTGTTGAAAGGACGAAACGGATGGAGAGGGAATTAGCAAATAGAATGGAGGCCACATTTCATAAAGAATAAAAGTCTGGCTTCTAACTTGAAAAATATAACCAAAATACTTGAATAATGTCGAATTCTTTTGTCAATACACATGTGTAATCAACATACGATGTATACTTATGTCTACACCCGTCGTTTATGGGAGGGTGTTGACTTGAATGACTTCTGATGGCCCTTGCGGCTTTTGTCATCCGTTGAATTATGTGAAGGGATATTTCACTCGCGGGATGGAGTGTGTGTGTGTGTGGGGCGGGGGGGGGGGTACAGTTTAATGTGGTATATAAAAAAAACGTAACGCTAACTACAGCGTATTTTTTTAGTATCAATCGTCATGAAGTGGGCCCTTATCTTGGTCTATTCACGAAGGAGTGAAAACAGACCAAAGTGGACACGAATATGAAACATGATCGGGTGAGACTAACATGCAAATGAAAATTACATTAAACAAAGATGTAAACTGGGAAGAACTTGCAAAAATACTTCAAAATACGCGTTGCGCCTTTCAGAGACGTGGGAGAATATATAAGGGTCGTGTATTTCAGGCAAGCTAAGTACCAGCTTCCAACGAAAATACAGGCGAAGGCAATTAACTACACTCAAAAGATATATGCCACAGCCTCGACGGGGTTTTTCGTAGCTTTGACATCTCCAAAGCGAAAACCTACTAGAATTAACACAAAGAATTCCACAAAAGAACAAATACACCATCACCCTCGTCTAGAGAATTTGTAGTTATGGGGCAAAATATTCGCGCGCCCGCCGCATCAACTTTCAACACGTCGAGCCAATGATGAGTCGCCTGTCCAATATCCAGCCAAGGCCAATAACTAACAAGCTTTTCCCCCTAAAAACCTCAATTAACTAAATAGAAAGCAGAGTCGACCGAAACTCCGTCGTGAATAACTATTTATTTACAATCGTGCTAGGCCTACAGAGGCCACAACCCAAACAAAACAGGGTCCGAGCGCCAGATGCGAACGTGATTCAAAGTTACATACCGTAATTAAGGGATGTAATCTTATCTGAGGCCTTATTTATTCTCGCGCGGAATTCGCCAAGTTCCTCTTTCGGTACAAGGACGCGCCCTCGAATAGTCCGGAAGAATAGGGTACAAGTAAGGAACACAGCCAGGCGCGCTTTACGGTAAAGCACTCACGAACAAGGGACGCAGAAGCGCACCCATTAACGTCAATATACGGTCCTACATACAGCCTCGACATTACAAGAAAACAACACACGTGTGCTCCCCGTACCCACACGAGATGCGCACATAATTACACAACATCCTTTCCAACGACCAATATAGCCTCTCTTGACAAATGGGGACGGCACGTGTGCGCGTGCTCAGGAGGAAAGCCAGGACCTAATCTAACCTGATCTTCCCGCCCGCTGCTGCCAGTTGGTGCGAGGAAAGACGCAATGAGGATTTGGAAAAGGAAAGGTAATTTTAATTAGTCCTTTCCCCCCACTTTCCCCAGGCATATTGGGGTCGTGACCCTTCGAACAGCTGTTTAATCCCTTTATCTGGTAAGTGTGACCTGTTGATAAATGAAATACACGACAACGGCACATACATCCCTTCTGCTCCTACCCGGCTTGGCTCTCTACCAACAACTCTAAATCTCCAGATGCCTGTATGTATGTGCGTCATGTATGGATTTTCGCCTCCTCAAACAAATATGTGAGCATCGCTCAGGCCTGAAGACAGAAATTCATTTGATTTTTTGTTCCCCAAGGGAGATGAGATGCAAATTCATACATTTGTGTTTGTACTGGTGTACAAAATTGCCTCAAAATACATAAAATGGCCCCACCGGTCAGTATTTAGATTAAGGAGGTTTGATAAGGCAATCCTTATCACATTTTAATGTTATTTCTCCTCTATTCATGTTTTTCTATGACCCTTCTTTCCCTTAGATTCCATTTCGATGCTAATGCATCCTTAATTAAGTTGCAGTTGTTATTTGTGTATTCAGGGTTAGACCGGATTGGGCAATATTTTAAATTATTACTAAAATAGTTATTTCTGATAATAGTTGCCAAAATTGAATTTTTGATTGGGATGGGGGAATTTTTACGCAAGGTCCGTGCAATCATGTCAAGGGTGAAGAAATTCCGCTTGTGGTAGATTTTTTAATCGCCAACTAACCTAATTGGATGAAAGACGGATAAATAACATTAAGACCCTTTCTGACGCATCTTATTACACAAGATATAGAATATTTATAAACAAATTATAATTAATAAACGTTTACATTTCTATTTCCCAATATTATTTGTAATTTATGTGAATAATCAACATGTGCACCCCTTAAAAAAAATTACACGACTAAACAACTTATAGACCTATATAAGTCCATAGGAGTGACAAAACTCACCACCACCCACAAACCGTAAAACACTCCGGCGGTCCCGGTCCGCCATGTCCTCTTTCGGCCGCAATTACTGGTCTTTAGGCCAAAAAAGTGGTTGATACTATTTCTCTCTTCCAGACCCTCTCTTGTCTTATTTACAGTGGCACGGAACTCTAATTTCCATGAACAGGCAACCATGTTTTGTTTTTCAATTCGGCCACTTAAGAATATTTTTGAGGCGACATTTTCTTAAAAAATATATATACATTTTTGGATAAATAAAGAACCGAAAACTTACGGGAAGTTGGTATAGGAACTTTTTATTATTGGTAGTAGAGGATTAGGATGGTTACTTAACGCTAGTCGGTACGTCCTCCTACTCAGCAAGGCAAATTAGTCGTGCGTAGGGGTACGGGGGCGCAAAATGAGGGCAATAGAGGTCAAAAGTATTAGGCGATGTCGAGGAAGGAGGTCTGAGGAGTGTTCAGGGCAGACTCAGGAAAGCTCAAGTGGAATGTTGCTTGAGGTCACAATGGGTGTTACGGGAGGGTGCAAAGACAAGACAAAAATGGTTCAATGGGTGTTACAAAAGGGGGATTAATGGGTGTGAGGGTTCGGATTAAGCTTACCAGAACTGATATACGTACGGTAGCGATTTTCACCCGTGGAATTTTAAGCTCAATAACAACGAGGCTGCATCACCAAGTTTGTAAGGAGGAATCTGTAAAATAGTGAAGCGAGAAAAATGTTTGTGGCTGTTGGGGCCTGGAGGGCATGCAGTCCTTAAAAATGTGAGCCGAGCGAGCTGGAGCAAGGTTGTCCATGCTTCACTTTACATCTTTATGCGGATCCTTATCTAAGAAAGACCGCGGACGAGGAGGGATCCTAAAGGAAGTGGTAAGAACTAATGGAAAGAGAGCAACTGTCATAACCGACCCTCATTCCTTAGTCTCCCTAAAGAGTTCAAAGATGGAAGGGCATTTTTTTTGCTGACTGAAGACTAACAACCAAGTCTGTTCGTCCACCGTAACACGCAACCATGCCCGACTTTCCGTTATATCCTGGCTATATCCTACCTTTGACTTGATAATCTCTAGATTCAGGATCCAGTGTAACGCTGAACCCTTTGCATGATTGCCATGGAGGAGAATAAGGCTCATCGCGAAGAAGAAGAAAATGACTAGCCTAGATCGGGATTCTTGACCGGCGTCAGAAGGCATCAGAAAAATCACTAGCCTTGACTAGGATTCTGACCGGCGTCAGAAGGCCTTAAGAGTTATACGGGTCGTTTTGATTTAAACATTACCCCGAGTGTGGTCAGGAGTGAGAGTATATTAGTACTGAAAAAGGAGTCTAAGATAAATATAGAATGGACACCGGTAGTCCTGAAGAGCGGTGAAGGAAGATTAATTAGGCAGTAAGCCTAGCCTAACCTGTGAACGTTCGCATCTCCAAGAATACATAAGTGCGTGGGAGGGGGGGGGGGCGTGAACTGGCACTGATCTAAGTTCCTGAGAATAAACAGTTTGGGTAAAAAGTGATTTTAAGATGGATAAATGAAATAGCTAAAGTGATGAGTTTAACGTTTACAGAAATTGAACTAGGATAACTGGTAGCTTGAGCAAAGTTGCTGAAGAAAATTTGGGAGTACTAAATATTACATCCAGAAATGATTAAAAATTTGCAATCAGAAGATACAAAATGCCTACCACGCACGATGTGTGGTGTTGTTTGCTTTGCTGCTGGTAGGATCTTGACCGGAAATCAGAATTCTTCCTTGAGCTCTAACTCACAGATCGCTACAGCATATTCCACCGCTTGCAAAGTCGAATCGAACTGGGATACCATCCAGCGACTGACTATACCCGGTGTTTTTCACTCGGCCAACCCGCAACCCGTACCCCTGTACCATAATACATGCATTTTTTTTATTTACTTATGTCAAAATAGACGAAAACAAACAGAAGCATGTACACTAGAAAGTTTTTGAAGAAAGAAGGGTGTTCCAAAGATTATGATGGAACTAGGTGAAGTAAAAATTAAAGCAAGCACATTAGTCCGAGAAGGATATAACTGACTAAAGATAATTTGGAGATTAACGATTTGTCGCGAAATAGCAAAGGTTTCTGATAAGTTCAATGTAACACCGAAAGCCTGCAAAAAGGATCACGAATGGTTGAATAGACATGAAGAGAGATCACCAATAGAACAGTCAGAGAAAATCAATACTGATGATAGGAATAGATTGGCAGGATTTCGAAAAGTACCTTTGAATCTTACACTTCAAGAAGTGAAAGGTTTTTGAAAAGGCTGAGATTAAAGTGATAGCCGACAGTTGGAAAGTAACGATACTCCACTTACTGAAATATTATTTTTTAAAGGATTTTTCCTTTCGCCTATTACAATATTATTAACATTCCTTATCCATTACGTGCGATGTGAGAAATAGTTTATTCGGACTTAACTCATTTTTCGTGACTGAGACAATATAAAATTCTCAGATCTGCCAGTTTGACTCGAATAAGTAGGCTTGAGATAAATAATTTATATGACTATAAACTAAAGCATGAGTAATGAATGGTTCACGAGGCTATTCTAACATCTGTTTTCCTACTTCAATGTTTTACATCGCGGCGTTTTTTTTAGGCAATGCGAGAGAGATACGAGTAAGTGCGTGAGAGGACGAAAGGGAGAAGGCTTTCAAGAGTTTCCAACCATGTTTGTACAACGGTACGGCATAGAAGCCTACACTATAGCAACAAAATAAGAAAACATTTTTCCTTTATTAACATATTTTCAAAAATATAAGTAGCTAAATGAAATTTCCATGGTACATAAAGGCATGCATTTAATATATTTAATGAAGATTTCATATGATACAATCGTGTATTAAAGAAATTATACTAAATAAACAAAAAAAATAAATATTGACTTGTGCAAAATAAGAGAACGATCACTCATAGAATTACTTACAAGCAAATACACGTGAAACAAAGCAAGATTTGACAACGATGTAACTTAAAATACTTGGAATGAGGTATTGAAGCCGACCAGTTTCCTAGAATATTCTGGCGTTATTTTGTTTCATTCTTGCTCAATTTTCCTCCCTAAATCCGTCACAGTTGAAGGCTGCTGCTGGTCTCGGAGTTTGTCTCCGATGATCTTCCACAGGTTCTCGTTGTATCATCGAATGGACCGAGTGGGGTCATGGAAAATAAGTTTACAGCAGTGGTTTTCAACCGGGAGACCGCGAGAGCCAACTAAGGGTGTCGCGAGAATGACCAAGAAATCATTTTTAAAATGCCTAAATAGCAAAAAAAAAAGAAAAATGTATTTCAAACATTTATAAAAAATAGACATACACTTGAAAGCATTTTGAAACTAGCTTCTCTGAATTGTGCAACATAAAAACAACGAAAAGAGAAAGATTGCAGAGAGTGAATGAAGAAATGAGAGTCGCATTGACAATTAAACGTCCCATTATTAAAGAATATTGTAATACTCAATTCAAATTTACCATTAAACTTTTAAAGGTAAGATTTATTTATTTCAATTTTCTATGTCTCATTTCGATTAAATTAGGTTAAATGTCAATCGTTGTTAATTTTGAAGTGCTTTCCACTTAAGCATTTATGTTTATTTTATATTGGGGTGCCATAGCTGTTTCTAGATAACAATTAGGGTGCCACTATCATAAAAAGGTTGAAAATCACTGGTCTACAGCATCGAAGAGAATTTCTTATCACTCTGGTTTCGTCCAGAAACGTCCAAAACTACAGAAGAAAATACCAAACTTTTCTTGAAGATGCTCTTTTAATTTTCATCAAATGTGTGCAAGAATATTCTTTGAAAATTCCCTTATCGTGTCTAAAGTTTCAGTTCATAAAACAGCGGATAAAACAAAAGTTACGAGGTAATTAATGTGTATTTGAGGATGAGCCCCAAAACTAGGACGATAACATATATTCGTTTACACGCAAAAATCCGCAACGTATGTATGTATAGTGTAGTGTAAACTGTCAGCGATCATATTATTGGTTGATCAGGATGGTGGGAGAAATTAAGGTAGCCAAATCGCTGTGAAAGCAAGTTGTGGTGACAAGGAGTGAAAAAAATGACACTGACATTTCGACACATTTTAATCCAAAATAATACAGGGTCCTGCAAGTCGACCGAAAAAACGAGTTGCCCTCAAAATTTCACTCACACCCAGGCAAGAAAGACCACACGAAACGGCTGTCAATGAAGGGCCTACTAAGAAAACGCCTATAAGTAAAAAGTATAATGAGGCTAGGTTGGCTTTCGTTACTGAGCATGTCCTGTAAAGTGCTAAAAAGAGGAAGGGCGACGATAACTAGTTTAATTCGTTCGGATCGGATGAGAAGAGGCATGTGAAGCGTCATATAGGTAAAACATTAACACCTACATACACTAAAACGGCTGTTAAGTTTAGACGTGGCAGCATTACGATGGGGAGGGGGGGGAGTCAAGCACTGGTTTCTCCGCTCATCCGTTTACGCGGTAAAGTTAACGCTGCAGTATACAAGAATCTGCTTCAGGAGAATTGTGATCATCTCTTAATGCTGTAGGGCTCCGTGCCACACAACAAAGGTGACGAAGCAGTTCTTGTTCGATGAAAATATCAACGGTATTGAACTGTCATCTGCAGAGTCCTTATTTAAACGGAAGAAAATCTATGGGAGATAATCGATGAGGTTATGTATGGCCCGGAAACGGACGAATGTTGAACATCTCTGGCAAAACTTGGAAGACGAATGGAGTAAAATCAAACCAGAACAATGCGGCCAATTGGTGAATTCATGGGGCCTAAGATGTGCTCAAATCACAAGGGACTGACTGCAAACTTCTCATTAATATTTTGTGCAATGGTCTATGAGATAATTATGACCGATTATATATATATATATCGTCCTTTAGTTTTTGGAGACATCTTTTCTTCAAATACACATTACTTTCTTCATAATTTTATTCAGGCACAGTTCAATGAAATGAAACTTGGACAGTATCAGAGGAAAATATCAAAGTAAATTCTATGCAATTTGCATAAAAATTAAACCGGCAGTTTTTCAAGAAAATGTTAATTTGTGTATCTTGTTATCTAATTTTGGACGGTAGTGTAGATGGAATTAATCGAAGAACATGGACCATGAACTAAAACAGGTATTTGTATGATATAGGGTTAAGAGAGAGTTGACTTCGTTACTTGAAACTAAGAAACGTACGTTCGAAAACCATCGAGGGCATCTCCACCAGAAGAGGTATGAAAAGAGATCTGTAAAAAAAAAGTGAAAGAGGAAGTAAAAATGCGTCGAAGATGACGGCAGAGCTACCTATGGATGTTAAGGCAGGTAGAGCACTCAACCCTCTAGATATCAACTGAAGCATGGTTGCCTATGCTAAATCTGACACCCCTAGCGGGGAAAATAATGGGAGACCTGGGTCTCTTGGTGTTGAGGCGCCGGGCGTTATCTCCGTAAACTGTTGTGGCACCTGTTGGTCTTGGTATCGATCTTCCTCGATGTAAGGGGTTAGTCTTAACTGGCTATAAAAGGACTTTAAAGTAGGCCAAGGACGGATCGATTGTTTTGGAAAAGTTAAATGCTTTCTCCAGATACATTGAGATCAGTTGAGTTTCAAATTCTCTCATTAGTTGTAGAAAGGGGGTGAATTTGAGTCTTTAAATATTTAAAAATAAAAGTGTTGAAAGTTGGGTAAAAGTGAGTTGCGTCAGACTTCAAGTTACAGGGCTTGAACGAGAGGTTTACTGCAGGTCGCAAAACCACTCGTTTGAAAGCTTGAAATTAGGGGAAGATGAGGAGTTTGATAATTAGATTCGATAAGAGTCTAAATTGAATTTGAAAGTACGTTACCAGGGCAACAACAAAAGTTTACTACACCGTGGAAAATATTGGCGATAAATGGATACACCACGACAAAGAATAAATGTAAACTTATGTTGCCCCACTCAGTACGAGCTTAAATCGACTTACCGTTAACACATACAATATTTAAAATACTGAATATATTGTAAAATCAATTGTAAAGGTTGGATGAGGAAACTAAGGAGGAGGATGACGGGTATTTTGAAAGCGACGCTGTCCTCAAGGCTTTCGGTGCACCTACAAAGTGACTGTTGACTTAATGAAATTTCTCCTCTATCTGGTTTTGAAAATGTGTAAGGTCTGAAAAAATTTACACCAGAGAGGGGAAGGGGATTCCTAAGATCAACCATGTTCACCTTCAACCCCAATGAGTGAGGGAGTTTTCAACATTTCGTACGATCGCCACAAGGGCCTGGCTTAAAATTTAAAGGTCCAAGATGGTCAAGAAGGCGGCAACAAAGGGGGGAGAACTATTACCATTGTCATCTTAAACTTCAAAGGACATAAAAAATGGTCAGCCATCGATATGAAATTAGACCCACCGACGATAGAGTGGTATGGTAGATAGACAAAATATGAGTAGATACACGAAAGGGTGGTGGACGAAAGAGGGAGAGGGGTTAAATACACAGGACAAAAAAATATTTCTTTTTACATTGTCACTCTTCAGGAGAGTTCATATTCGTCTTTTAGTATTTAATGAAGTAAAAATCAACGGGAGCAATACGTGACCAAATTAGGTGTTCTTTGGGGCCCATTTACGCTCCCCCCACAAGTCCCATTGAGCCTTTCCTCGTATGGCCACCCCCCATCTCTACAAGGGGGCTTGTTTTCAGCATGCGACGAAAGTAGGGTCAGTAGATTGCCCCTCCCCCTTTCCCCAAGTTGCATTCTTCCCCTTAACTTTACCAACGAACCTTCTTCCGGGAATTTCTAGCGGAGACGCCCTCCTTAGTTTCCACTTTTCCAAAGAAATGTCTCCGCAAGTTGACTTTCGAACCCTTCATCAATCTCAGAGAAGAGGATAAAACCATGAGCAGAGGAATCTTCAGCTATCGCAGAACTAGTCTAAAAGACGCCGCGCCCGATATTGCATTAACTGCCACCCGACGTCGATCGGAACGAAATATGTATTCTTGCCACAACATCGGCCGTGTTTATCTCGCATCTTTTCAGCTCCCATCAGCTTGCAACATATGAAAGAGACACGTTTAGGTTAAATAAGAGGAGTGCACATGCATTGTCTCTGCAGCATTTTCAACATTGGGCGGCCGAGCCATATGCTTTTGTTTGTTTTTGTTGTTTATAGCTCCACGAGAAATGACATATCTGCTCCCCCCGAATGCGTGGGAGATTAAAGGAAAAAGCCTTTCAGCCTACATCAGGTGATGTAGGCCCCCGTCAAGGTTACCACAAACAAGTTGGATCGCGATTTATTTAAGAACATTTTACAGCTGTTACATATCACAAATACCGTTCCATAAGCAATGGCAATTAAACCTGCACTATTAAAGAGTGTTTATGTACCTTTCAGAGCGGAGTATTTAGAGGCAAATTAGTTATTTATACCAGTCCGTACAATCAATGTTTTAGCTATTCTTATCTAAATGTGCCCAATAGACCAAGAGGAGCCGTTGTTTCGGAGGATCAAAACGAAACTCAATGCGACAGTTTGCCACCCACAGCCAGGCGTTTAAAATAATAAATATAAACAGCCATGGCTTCGCCACTTCCCCGGGGGGAGGGGGGAGCTTGAGCTTCGCAGCTAAGATTAAAATTTAAAATCTAAAAAAAGCAGCCATGGTTAAATGTTTATAAATTTTCTGACCGACATGTGCATCCCTAAAACGATATACATACAACAACGCCATGTATATGAATGGAATATGGTTGGCTAAAAAAAAACAACAACATTTTAAAGGATTATCATTAGAGCGAAAACATTTAGGGCTGAGTTAATCCACAGACACAACAAAGACACGTGAGGAAATGCGAATGATATTACACTAATAAAGAGTGACAACAGGCTGCATTATGAAGTTATTTAACTTAGTACATTTTTTTTTAAACAGGGTCGATTTTATAATCCTTTAAAATGTTGTTTTTTTCATCCCACCATATTCCATTCATATACATGGCGTTGTTGTGTGTATATCATTTTAGGGATGCACATGTCCGTTATTAATTGCCTATTGTTCTTTTTCAAGGTATTTTTGTCTTGTTTTTGTGTTTTTCCATTAGTCTGTTGTACTATGTGCTGGGCGTTCCCTACGTATCTTCCTACCTATATAAGGTTGTCTTTCTCTATTTTCATGCCATTCCTTGAAAATGAACTTGCAAATATAGTTCGAAAGTGCTTGGATTCATCTTTTCATTTTCCTGTGGGTTAATTTTCATATATATATATATATATATATATTACTTTGGCCAATCAGGTAAATGTTTAAAAAAAAACGAATTTCTCAGCATAGATATAATGTCCGTCGTGGCGAAGACAGCAGCTCATTTTATGTTTTTATGTCATATCTTAATCACAATATTGATTGGAATTCTGCTAAAATCATCTGTCATAATAACGATACAATTTCCCGAAATATCATTGAATCGACCTTTATTAGTAAATTCCCAAATTTTAATTTAAGTCCTGGCTTATATAAACTCGATGGCTATTTTTAAAATTATATTCACAATGTACTGTCGAAACTTTTAATTTAAGACTAAATATTTATATTAATCTTAAAAAACAGTTTAATTTTATTTTGTGTACATCTATGTAGACTTATGTTTTTATCTGTATTTATTTCCATTTGAGTCAAGTCTTTAGAACATTTGTACTTATTTTACCTTGATTTTTAGATCCTGACTTCTGAGGTTAATCTCTCGTTCAGATTTTTCTCCCTCTCTAATTTCTTAGGCGGTATTTTAATCCTCGAGTCTCAACCTTTAGTCTTTTGAATTTACCTCATTTAATGATCTTATTTTGTATTTATCTTCGCTCCTCCTAAGGTTTCCATTTCATATTAATTCATTTTGTTGATTGTTTTTTTGTGTGCGTTCCCTCTCCTCTGTATTATCCTTATAAATATTACAATTTTTAATACTTCTGTTATTCCTTGATAAAGAACTCGAAGTAAAGTTCGAAAGTACTTGGAATCGTCGTATTAATTTTCCTTGTGGGCTTTGTTGCATTTATTGCTTACCTATGCGATACTTTGAGTTTTCCACACACACACACACACACACACATATATATATATATATATATATATATATATATATATATATATATATATATATATATATATATATATATATATCAACATGACAATCCCTGGCTATGTTGATTGCGAAGAACCAGACTATAGGAAAAGGACTAGTGGTGCAATCAATGATAATAACACTAATAATAATAATAATAATACAACGAATCAAATATTCATAACAGAGATAAATATTTACACTGTGAATAAAATCTGGGCATTTACTTTGTTAGCTCCGACGCCAAAGGCGTACGTCGTATGACGTCACCTAAGACTCTGTTTCCTGTGTCGAGTAAACAGTATCAAATGTTATACTCCACGGTGTGAGGAAAGCTCTGTTCTACTCTGGTTGTAAGAGCGAGAACAACGAGGGCACCTCCCCACCCACACCCCCTCGAATTTAAAACGCAATAGCAACGAGGCCGTATCAAGCAGTGTGTAAGGATGGGGAAGTGAAAATGTGTGGAAGAAATATATAAGGGTAGATCATCCCTTCATGCATTGGGGTCGCGAGGGCAAACTGCGTGTGTTGGGGGTTGAAGGGCACGTAATCCTCTCTATGGGAAACCCTAGAGCGGAGGCCACCCGAAGCTTAATTTTTCGAGCCGATTTAAATGAATCACGTGACTCGCCGCGAAGCAGAAAGTTCTTATATGTGAAATCTAGGGGAAGAGGGGAGGGTACCGTTGTTTGGGGTTAGTTTGGAAGCAAAATCAATTTTGACCAAAGTTCAAGTAATAATAATTTCAAAAGGTATTTACATCATGCGATAAATTTGCTGGATTTACAGTACAATTAAACTTAAACTTTACTTTCAACAATAAAACACAACCAACGGATGGAGTTGCGATGGGATCACCCATTGACGCTATAGCATGAGGCCTTTTTTATGACCCAACCTGAATCAAGGATGTTTACAGGAGTGTACTATTGACCATCGACTCATATTTTAAAGACGATTTGTAGATGACTCCTTTGCTGCCTTTAGAAACGAAGGACAAGCTAGAACTTTCTTCCAATACTTTGCATCTTAACGTCACACGTACAATGGAAACTCAGACTAATGATACCTTGTTCTTTGTAGGCTTAGTTAATCGTAAGATTCAGAACTGTTTGGCCATCACCGTTTTTAGAAAACCTACATTTGCAGTAGGGCTAATTAATTTTGGCTCTTGCAACATTAAATATAAACTTTGGTCAATAATAACTTTATTATACAGAGGCTAACATCATTCCTCAAATTATGATTTAATGTACAAATAATTTAATAAACTATAAACTTACTGTATATAGATAAAAGGATAAAAAAAATTAACCGATATTCATTAATTTAAAATTTCAACAGATATTTATTCACGTAAAGCTAAAAACAAGAACTGCCACAGGACAAATCTACTATTTCCTGACATGGGTACAATTAATAAATTTTGTAAATATAAGTTCTCAGAACTGTTTAAACAATATTTGTGCCAATTAGAATGTAGATGTGCTTTCATTAATGACATAAATGTTCAAAGCTTTTCTCTCTAAAGGACCGTGATCCCAAATATTAACGCGCTGATGTATACTAATTCTTATGTCCACGATGTTCCTCAGCTTCATATATTGACATCATTGGGCGGTCTCTGGGAGCCGGCTTCTCATCCCATTTGGGAATAAGCCACAGAAATTACCCTATTTTATCTTTAAAATAAAGTACAATCTCCAATAAGACGTCGTGTAATTAAATCCCAAACGCAAGTCTTTATAAATAATTTTAAATAGCAATAAATTCACGAACTCTGAGGATAACGTACAAAGAACGTTCAGGTACTTGTCGATTTTCGTGTTCTTGGGGCAAATACGTTTTGTGAAAATCACTCATTTTCAGATTCTAAAAATCAAAATAAATAAACCAATAAATAAAAATGGAAAATGTTAGTTACAATGATGATTAACACTGAAATATTTTTAAAAAGTAGTACAAAAAATAGTAAATAAAAAGAACCAGAGTGGTATTATTAACTATTTTAAAAACAAAGGGCAAAAATTCATAGAAAAAAACAAAACTACGGCTATTGTAACTTTTTCAAAGGCCGTCGCAGTTTAAAAGTGGCGTTCACGATCCTCCAGGGCATAGCCGATTCAGCATAAAGGTAGATAACCATTGCTAGTGACCGCGTACCAGAGCAGCATTAAAATGGGCACGGTACATCGCCAGAAGAACCCAAAATAAGGTGCTCTCAATTATTCTGACATATGACCATATGACCTTACGACCTTCAAAACTTTCAAGTGGGGCAATCCGACCCAGTTAGTTTTCTTTTAATAATTCCCGGACTAACTTGGGAGGACCTTGGTAATTATATCATTCGAACGAGAATGTAACCTTAAGGGTTTCAAATTTCGTTAGAATCGGCTGAATAGTTACGAGGTTATTGCCGAGAAAAGTAAAATGATTACCATCCAATCTACCGACCTACGGACCGACATAAAAATGGCCAAAAGAACACCTTTGTATATAGACACACCCATATGATGACATCGCAGGTGAGAGGATGATTTCAATGTTCGAGTAGGCGACGTTATTCCTGCTACAACGAACTTCATCCTCCCACCTTCTGCCAATTCGTCTTCTAGGTCTATCTGTATATAAATGGGTCCATTTGGACCAAAACTACTATTATTATTTTCCTCTTTGTAGAGTTAATTTTCCGTCTACGAGACTTTGGGTTGGAACAATCTGTTAACAATGGCCGGAATTCTTCTGTCTAGATTCAAGCCAAATAATACTACTAAACCAACATCAACAAAGCGAATTTGACTTAAATATCCCTCATTAATTACGATTCTCTCTCTCTTTTCCACTTTAAAGTCTCCCCTCAAACCTCGTTAAGTACTGCTGTAAACAGTTTGAGAGAGAAGAGATCCCCCTGTCTCATTCCACCTTATTAATTGTATTTTATTACTAAATGCCGACGTTATAAATACCTATTATTATTATTATTATTATTATTATCATCATCACTAACTCTATAATTTAAGAAGGGTATTTTTTTGAGTATTTGAATAATAATTTCATCTTAGTTTGGTTATGACTTATGTTTTTTTATCAAAGTTATTTCTAATAATTCTTTTATAATATTAAAAATCAAAATAGTGAAGTTCAGAAATAAATATAAGTATCGAAATTTTGCCAATTTTTTAGAACCCAAAGAATTACAAATGGTGAAGTTCAGAAAAATTATTTTTATATAACTTCTATATTTTAGCAACGTGATATTTTGAAAGAGGGCGAAATTTAGTTTAAATTTTAACCTTAGTAGCGAAGCGCAAGCTCCCCCCGTAGGGGAAAGTGACGAAGCCATTGCTTGGTTATTATTATAATGTAAGTTTTGTTCATTCCTTTTTGAAGGCCATTAGAAATGAACGAATGCCACAGGTATACAGAGGTACATATTTCGAATGCCATAGGTATACAGAGGTACATATTTCGTATTTATTAGTTCTCTGCAATATTTGTTGAACATAAGTACCATAATAATTTCTAAAACCTGCCGGTTCCGTTAGCTGATTGCAATCAAGTGTTCATTTTAGTCTGTTAATTGTGACTTTTGTAAATAATTTGTATGTAACTGATAAGATACTGATTATTCTGTAGTTCTTTACCTCTCCCGGTCGACTTTTTTAGAAAGGAGTAGAACTGAAGCGTTGAGCCACATGGTATTTCAAATCTTCTTCCATTTAAACATTTTTTAAAAAATAAATCAGTTGTAAGACATTAAAACGTTCATCGCCAGCCTTTTATTATTATTATTATCTGACGAACTACAAACCTTTGCTGGTAGAACAGAATGCTATAAAAGCTAAGGCACCAGAGGCACTAGAGGAAAAGAGAAGGAGACGGGGAAGGCACACACGAACTTAACCGAGCACGAAGGAATGAGCACCAAGTTTTAAACTTTTGAAGTTTAAACAACTAGGACTAGGGAGCAGTGACGTGCAGAGGCTTTTGAAGATGAGGAAGCAATACAAGTTTTATAAAAATAAATGTTAATTAAAGTAAATATGTTGTTCATTAAATTTTAAAATAGCTTCTGTAAGTATGCACAACCATCTAGCCAAGATGTTCTATCATATTGGCCTACATTGTATTTGCGAGTGCAACACTGTTTTGGATGACATCTAGTGTTCGCGTAGTCCTACCTGTTTTAATAATAGTTTTTCTTTCATTATAAGTCATCGCACTGAACTTCATTTTTTATAATTTTCCAATAATGCAATCGTATTTTTCCCCAACTTCAATTGCATCCATTTTGTTTAAAAGGGGGTTATCACTTAAAAAAATGAATAAACAATACGCCACAATTATCTAGGCACTGCCCCAGGGCTACTAATCTCAAAGATATGAAGGATGACTAATGACTATGGTAGGCCCGCCAGAATCCCGGAAATATTAACAAAATGCTTAAGATATAAGAGCTTAACCATACTAGAGTTTTTGCTATTTAGCTGCTTTCTTAGAACCAGTATTTAAGTATAGTTACATCAATGTGTCAGATATTTTGTTGCTTTTTCCTAGATGCAAGCAGATGACTGCATATCCAAATTTGCTTCCTTCTCCGTATACAAATGGGTTATTAGTCGCGCGCGACTCTATATCTCACTATGTCGGTCACGGTCCGTCGGTCCCCGTTTTGCTTTCTTTTTTGTTTTGGTAATAATATTGTAACTATTTCGGCCGATTCTAACGAAATTCGAAACCCTTATGTTGTTTTACATTCTCTTTCGAGTGGTATAACTTCCAGGGTCATCTAAGGTTAGTATTACTCGTTCTTAACAGCTATATAAACCTATTATCAGTAAAGTATTTGCAAAAAAGTATTTAAATACATTGTATGAAATACTTTCAAAAGTATTTAAATACCTGATTTCAAATATATTTACAAATATAATTTTAAATACATGTATTTAAATACTGCCTACCTATGATGACCTTACGACCTTCAAAACTTTCAATAATTCCCGGACTAACCTTGGGAGGACCTTGGCAATTGTAGCATTCGAAAGAGAATGTTAAACAATATGAGGGTTTCAAATTTCGTTAGAATCGGCTGAATAGTTGTTATTGCCAAAACAAAATAATTCCCGGGCTAACGTTGGGAGGACTTTGGTAATTATATCACTCGAAAGAGAATGTAAAACAACATAAGGGTTTCAAATTTCGTTAGAATCAGCCTAATAGTTATGATGATATTACAAAAAACAGAAGCAAAACGGGAACCGACCAGCATAGTGAGATTTAGTCGCTTGTGACTAGACTCGCGGGCGAATAAAAAGCACCTCCGAATTTGGAAGAATAAGGAGAGAAAGAGTTATTGAACCTGAAAGTGTTGGTTTGGTATTGGTTTTATGGTTTTACAACCATTTCCTTCGAGAACATAAGAGATAAAACCCCCTAAACAGTACGTAGTAAAAGTAAATAAAAAGCAGTGGTAAATTCGAACACTAACTCAAGTTCAAAAGCATAAGTGTAATTTGGTCGGAATTTTTTACCACCGAAATTTACTCAATAAAGGTCTTTTATTTTTCACCGGGGACATCCAGGTTAAGGGGGGATCCTAACCCCTGAGTTCTAGAGCCAGCCCCAAAAGTCAATCATAATCGAGAGTGGATTTTTAAGCGAAAACTAACGATGTCATCAAAAAAGTGAAGATAGAGGGTATTGGGACCGGAACTCCAGATGTCAGCTGCGGTGTACTGGGCCGTGCTACAATTTCCACCCGTTGAGGGGTAGAGGGGGGGCGTGTCATACCATCAAGTTTCCCGTTTCACCGCTGCTGCACCCTCCTGGCTCCCCCTAGCGACTAACAACATCCGATGTGGCTTAATCCGAGTAAAAGATCGATTGATAAATAGACAGACAAGATATCCTTTATAGCTGACAAAGAATGGGAGAGAGCAGACCTCCATGACCCTAGGCCGTCCTGTAAATCGACGAGAACAAGATCGCGCGAACAAAGACACTCAGAACTAGGCCCCCTTTGTGGCTGATTATGGAAAGGCCCTTTAACAGGGTCCCCGCCAAATGGGACAACTCAATTCAAACTCGCGAATAAACACGACCCCCCCAAAAAAACGTTTCGTTCACGAGTCTCTTCCATTAAGCGCGTCTCCCTCCTTCTCGCCCAGCCCGCCACACCAACGCTAAACATTAAGGCCACAGACAGACCTCATATCGTATGATTATATCCGTTGTAACTATGCAAAATGGCAGGAATGAACAGTGCTTATGATTATTTGGGAGAGAAGCCTCTTTTGGGGGAATTTTTGGCAGGGAGAGGGGAATGTTTACAAATCTTTTGAGTTTGAATTTAGGCTCGTCGCTTAGCTCATGGCCGTTGCCTAAAATTTAACGTGTTTTTATTATCCTAAGCAAAAACTAAAAGGATTAAAAAGGCCAGTCATCGAATGGAACCAACAAGGCCAAACACACACACAACTATATAATTGCCTTCTATTTTGTATTAATTAATTAATTAATAAGAAAAAGCATTTGAAATTATATTTTCATTTTGCTGTGGGTAATTTGTTAAAATATATATGTTGAATGTACATAATTAGGATGGATTCATAATTCAGGTAGACTTTGGTAACAGGTTGGAAACGTTGTAGAGTAGATGAATGATCCCGCGTGTTTACTATCCAACGTTAACCTTTTAAGGATAGGCCCATGTGTAACCACAATTTCAAGCCACTTTGACTCTTAATATATATTGATTTAAGGGTTGTTATTATATATATATATATATATATATATATATATGCCAAATTCGGGCATCAAAGGTTTAAACTGTTTCCCCACTGATGTTTCCAAGAATATGAAAATCTGCAGTAAAACCAAAGCTACTTAAGAATGATGTAAGAAGGGGTTCAAATACGGTACCATTTGAAGGACCAACGATGGAAGGGTTGCTTACTTTCTGTAAGGTGATGGAAGTATTCTGCAGTTTATTCAACAAAATTAATAAGATATATAAGAAATCATTGAATTAGTGGAAAATGAGGAATGACATCAGTACAACTTCCCGGTGTGCATTACGAGTGAAAACAGAGGGGAAGAGTGCCTTGGCGAGGTCCATTGAGAGAGAATCTGGCTTCACGTCTCTGTCAATAACGACAGCGGACTGAAAGAGCGAACCATAGTTGCCACTTATTCAAACAGTAAATATCAAGAATTGGGACAATTTACATGTAGAAAGCTAGATTTTTCTTACAATAATCTAGAAAAATTAAAAAATAATGCATATTTTTGCACACAAAATTACAAATATTACATAACATTGAATATTATTTACCATATTCATTCAAAATGAAGTCAAATATCATCATCAACATCTGCTTCACAAGATGCACCTGCAGTACATTGAGCAAAAGAAGAATTACTTTTAGGACTTGGTTACAAGGCATTTCGTACGTAGAACAATCATTTTATTTCGGAGTTTTGATTTTATGTAATTCATTGCACTGAACATTCTTTTTATAGCTACATTTGAATGTAGCAAAACCAATGCAGATTCTGAACATTACAAAAGTGCCTTACATCATTCCCGAAAAGTTAAGTTTTTTTGTCCAGTCAATTTTGTCATGTGGATTTCACCTTCTACCACACTATTATCAGAAGCCCCTAGATATTTCATCAATCGACAATATTTGGGTATATCTATTACTAATTATTTGGCAGGTTGTGCTAATTGCTTAAATAATGCAAGGCAAAAGTTTTAAAGCACTCCCTTAGATTTACTTCTTCACAATTAGGTAAATGGCCTGTTGCACTTGACTCTTCAATTTTTGATTCAACTCGATAGCCAAGATAGGGCTTAGGGTCCCAAAATTCTTCTATTGTGCAGGTAAATAAATCAGCCCGGAAATTTGGTAGTACTAATCTTTTACCAATTGTTTCAGAGTAGTACATGTTTATCCAATCATTTCACTTTCTAGTACATGTTTATCCAATCATTTCACTTTCTCAATATTCTTTGATTCAAACAGCCTATTTACCTACATGTTGTAATAATTTTAAAATAGGATTTAAAAAGAGAACATATGCTAAATTCTTTTCATCTCTGTACATTTCAAATAACATTTCCGAAGGGTAACATTTTTCACTTTGTCTGGTTACTTGAAAGTGCATCTTCAATCCAACCACTGATCCGCAATCCTTTCAACAGCTACTTGAATCGACAACCATCTAGTTTGACCATTTGTAGTAATTTTCAAAGTTGCTGAATCATAATTTATGGCTTTATAATTTATTGTCTGACACTAGAATTTGAAAACATTCCAAATTTCTTGGTAAGCATTCTAATGCAACATTTGGTACTGCTAGTTGCAGAGAAATGACAACCACATCTTATCAAGATTATTGAAGGAATATCGTCCTTTAATTCTGCATAAACACATTATTTATCACAACCATTACAGATGCATTATCAGTACTAATTGTAGCCAGATTCTTAAAGTCTAATTTTTTATGTGCTAAAAATCCTTTAGGTGCCTAAACGATGCTTGTCGCATCACACTTCTCCATCTGAACAAGACCCAAATATGTTGAAACAACTTTCCCACTACTGTTACTATAGTAAATCACTGAAACACTCACTAAGCATTTTTATTACAGAAATGCCATTTGATTCCTCAAGCAATAAACTGTATCTATTGGTACCTATATCAGATTCCTCAAGCAATAAACTGTATCTATTGGTACCTATATCACACTTAAGATTTTCTTCAAAATGGGGACACAAAATATTCTTTATAAAATTTCTACATTTGCTTTGATGAATTTTTAATATCATCAAGAACTTTATTATCACTAATTTTGTTTTCGACATAACTAAATAATCACAATTTGCAATTGCGCAGTGACAACTTAAAACATGGCTATTGATCCTTCAATTTTTTATGACGCGTTGCTCTTAGTACATTTGCAAATATTAGACAGTGGTTTAATATTTCTAGCAAATAATACTGCTACATGCTTGTACTTTTAATGTGATGCTTCAAATCTTGGTATTTTGCTTTCAAATTGCAGTTACAATACAAGCTTTATTAAGGTCTCCAGGAACTTCCATTATCCAGTCTTTTAGAGAGCTATCATTCAACCATTCTTTTCTAAATTTTTGTTCATAATACTTGAATTTGGGCCTATTGAAGGGTAGAACAAAAAACTACAATTCTTATATCACGCGGCAAGCTTTCAATCACAATATATTTCCCCAATACAAAAGGTAACCTAGATACAAAGAAACACTATTGTTTCTCACAACAAAACTCGAGTTAGACTGTGAACACTAGTTAGCAGGTAGACTAGACAGTGGAAACCGTTTATAAACGTCAGAAAACGTTTCGTTCAAGCAGCAAAGTCATTTCGTTTACAGTGGAAGCTCGAGTTAGAAGGAAAAGTTGTTCTGTCAGCACGTTTCGAACTGAACAAAAAATTAAAATTTGTTTCGTTAAGCTCATTCTTATTCAGTTTGAAACTACATATTTAGTGGGCATTTTTAATAGAAACATCTATAAAACATCTAGATTTTTCTTATAATCTAGAAAAATACCCATCATTTAAGATTGCGAATTCGTACATCTAGATCCAAACAAAAAAACAATGACTAGAATTTGAATGAATAGAACGCCCGTATGCGATAAAGACCAAAATAGAATATCTAGATTAAGAGTCTCCTGCTCTGCAACTCAATTGTCTGAGATAGCAGACTAAAGTAGGCTTGGATCAATTCAAGATAAGGCACCTAAATTCATTCAATTCAAGAATAGGCAGCTCGAGTAACCTCATTTCAAGAATAAGCACCTGACCTGCAATCAATTTAAGATAAGATACCTGAATT
This sequence comes from Ceratothoa steindachneri, assembly GCA_963969495.1. Taxonomy (NCBI): domain Eukaryota; kingdom Metazoa; phylum Arthropoda; class Malacostraca; order Isopoda; family Cymothoidae; genus Ceratothoa; species Ceratothoa steindachneri. Next base: position 166,858,946 of record OZ018327.1, read on the forward strand.
CGTTCAAATCAGGAATAGGCCCATTGGACAAATAAAAGGCGGCTATGACCTGTACACGATTCACAAGGTTTCTGGTAAGTGGGAAAAAAGGAAAAGATTTTGTGCAAGGATTTTTTCTACCCGAATATAAACTGACCTAACTAAACCTAACTTTACTTAGCCTAAACTAACCGAACCTAATCTAGAATAAGCTAGGTTGGTAGGTTAAGTATTGAAAATTAAAAAATAAGCTAAATTTAAGAATAAGCATATCGACTATGGAACCTCAAGTCGTTCAGTTCAATTCGACCCAACCTCAATTTAAGAATAACCACCTTATTTATGGACATTCAAGATGAAGCACCTGAGGTGCTTCATCTTGGATTGATCCGAAGGCTTCCTTTCGGACTTGCAATGATTTCATAAATAACGATCATATTAATCCTAATAGCAAAATAGGATGTCTCAAAGCAGCCTCATAAAGGACGCGTGGTTGAATCGAGATCTCTCATCCCGCGAGAAGCATGACACAAAAAGATGGAAGCAGACAAGCAGCGACCAGAGAGGGTAACGTGAAAATTGAGTAAATGATTCAACAAATAGGAAGATGCCCGTGTGGCAAAGATAGCTACTATAGAAACTAACCCCCTTCAGCCTAGAATGCTTATAACAGGATGGCATAACTCAAAACCTCGCACGAACAGGTAGGGAGGTCTAAATAAACTTAAAACAATGTCAGGTCCCGCCTTCGATAGACTAGATGAAAATCCAATTTAGGCAGGAGGAATGCGGCATTTCGTTACATCCAAAAATATAAACAAAATATCCCAGTCAAAAGATCAACTTTCCACTCCGTCGTGTAAGATGCTCAAGGTCGGCCGCCCGCCCATCACCGCTCGTCCAATTAGATGGGGATGAAAAGAGGAGCCGGGGTGGGGGATTGGGGGGAGGTGAGTAGCAAAATTTCTCCTCCTCATTTAGCACAGCTTTTATGATCACGAATGTGGACAGAAGGACTGGGCGAGTTAATTGGCCAGTTTTGTTTCTCTTTTTCTCGAATTGATTAGAAGGGCTTAAAATCTGTTCCCGACAGCTTAACCCCTGTTCGAGTTGGACAATTTTATTGGTTAAGAATAAAGAAACAAAGACATTGTGTCCCATTAGCTCCCCCTCCCCCTCTCATCCGTAAAATTTATAGAAATAGTGGACCACCGAAGCGATTCTTAATGACAGGAGAAAAGCTTTTAAAAATAAATACATGTAAAAGGATAGTGGAATACTATGTGGGATGTACAGCGCCCATATAATTCACAGATATTCCTTGTTACACAGGCCCTCAAAGGTATCAATTTGAAACCCCTTTCGAAAAGATTAAGGAAAGGGTCTCGAAATCAAGCCCTTTGCGTTGAATATCATCACTGGAGATCGTGGCTGGGTCCTTTGAATCACCGCCCGACAGAGAACAGCGACAATAGGCGATATTGATGCAAAACATCAATGCCACGCACGTACAGAGCTGGTGGTCTGAAAGTCAGTCTTGTGACCCTTTACCGAAAAGTCATAAGAACAATAAACAATATAATAATATCAAACACATGTACTGGTTTTAGTGTATTCAGTTTCATCGACACTGTCACACAACGAGAAGGTTCGTCCTTAATTGATCCTGTCAGAAACGGTTTATGCCCCCAAAGCAGTATCGTCCACTTCGGAGGGGGCAGTCTGCCGAATCGTACAGTGAAGTCATGTCGCACATCCTCCATGCTCTTGCCACCAGAATGCCCACGATCATGTGCCCATACACATGCAATCAACCTCTCTTCCAAACAGAAGCGCGTGTCAGCCATCGAAATAGAAAATTAAAACAATATTTACAGGGAGGGGGGGCAAGACTTTCGAACTACCCTGTAGAATACGCATAAACTATTAACTTGTGGCCATTTGATCGATAGAGGTAGGCAACAAGGCTAAATAACCAGGGGGTTTGTTTCGCCTAACTAACCTGTAGTCTGAGGTCAGATGAGCTAGAGGGAAGGAAACCCATCTCTAATGAGCCGGTCAACAGCGAGACGCTTTATAATAAACTTCGCTACTTTCAACAAGGTCAACAGTCCTAAGTCGCGTGCTCTCAAATATTCTGACTTATGACCTTACGACCTTCAAAACTTTCAACCCATAGTTAGTTTTATTTTAATAATTCTCCGAGTAACCTTGGGAGGACCTTGTCAATTATCTCATTCGAAAGAGAATGTAAAACAACATAAGGGTTTCAAATTTTGTTAGAATCGGTCGAATAGTTAAGATGTTATTGCCAAATAATCCCCCGGCTAACCTTGGGAGGACCTTAGCAATCATATCATTCGAAAGAGAATGTAAAACAACATAAGAGTTTCAAATTTCGTTAGAATCGATCGAATAGTTATGATGTTATTGCCAAAGAACTGATTTAAAAGTAAAATGGTTACAGTCCGACCGACCTACCTACGGACCGACATAGTTACTTATAGAGTCGCGTGTACACGAGTAAAAATAAGGACATATTTTTATCCTAGAGCAGGGGGTTCTTAACCTGGGATCCATCGACCCCTTGAGAGTCCATGTATGGGGTTTATTGGATCCGTGGTCAGATAACAGAAGCTCAAAATACATTAAAGAAATGAACGTTGAGGCACAATTATAGTTTGTTTTGGTTTAATATGTTGCATTTGTTTCATTTTATTATCATGGAGTGACCTTTCATTTTTACATGTTAAAGAGCAAAAAAACATAATTATTTTCACATAAAATTAATGTATATCGATTATATACAAAATGATTGTCATATGCTTATCTGGAATTTCTAGGGAGGTCCATAGCTTTCGCCCGATTCTCAAAGATCCCTGAACTAAAAAAAAAAGAAGAAGTTAAGAACCACTAACCTAGAGGGTATTGGAACCGTACCCCTCTTCTTCAATACTTCATTCAAGCCTCTAACTGAATATTCTATTTCCACCTTTCAGACAATGAGTACAGTGAATGAGGGAAGCTCTTCAGACTCACTTTCCTCTTTGATTTTTGATATTTCAACCTCATCTTTATTAATATGTAACAAAAATATGTTTAATTGGCCTTTCCTTTCGGACTCCTCGTCTGTCCTGGAAGTCGTGGCTACAGTGATTAATACCATATTTTCGTTCCCTCATCAGAAAAGAATTTCCTTCGAAATCTATCACTTAATCAGTCTCAATTTAGCGAGACCATTCTTTTGGCCCCCCGGCAACTTTAATATAAGGGGGTGACAGGCAGAAAACAAAGAATTGATAGTTCCCAAGAAATAAAAGTATAAAGAAAGGCATATTTAAAAACTTCAACAACCACTACGGAAGCTTGTGGCACTAGGAACTCAAAAGTACTAACATAATGGGTGTACTAATGAGTCAGATTAATTTTACAGGCTAGTTTGAGGAACCTTCTGACCGAATTACCGTCGCAGGATCATTTGAGGGCCAATTTCAAAATTACCAAAACCATAGACATATTGCAGTTCAAAGTCAACCATCAAACCGTGGTTGGGTTGGGATGAACTTCGCCCTTACTGTCTATTATCTGCCGTTTGTACAAACTAATAAAGTTCCTTAAGTTTTACGAAGAAATAAACCTTTATAGACCTGGTATTTTGAATTAAGGAGTCATTTTCTTCATTATTCCTTTTCTTCATCTATCTGATCTTCCCTATAATTCGTCATTCGCTAATTGAAAATGTCATAAATGGACAGACTAGTTTTCTATCTCAATAATTAACATTAACCCTTCCTGACCTTGCTTTGCAAACACTAGGTGCAATGGGGAGGATATTTCATATGCTTAAAATTGATATATTCTATAGTAACCTAAATACTTTGGCGGTGGCATTGGTTTCCTTAGTGGGAAGTGGAGAACCCTCACAGAAGAAGCATGAGAGGGGTCGCTAAATCAACTTTTCCGTGGTCAAGGCTTAAGCCGCTTAGAGCATTGGTCGATCAAATTATTACTCTTTCATATTTACGTATGTAAATGCTACAGTAATGGCCGGTATTTTTCTTTCAATAGCTGTTGATATACATAGATAAGTTTAGATGGCGATAGTTGTACGGGTTATTTTAAATATATTTGCGATGCTGATAAAAAAATATAGCTAAATATCAAAGGAGTTTTGATTTTAACGATGGTGAAAACGTTAAATCAAGCTGTAATTGAGAAATGTATATATGTTCTAAACATCTGGCAGATTCTAAACATGTATGGAGGAAAAGACCTCTCGAATAATGTTTGGGGACAATTGCATTGAAAGCACAAAAGGGCGGCTTTTTGGTTTTAGTTCGGTCGAAATGGGGAAAAATTGCTCTCTACCACATTATGGGATTACATACAATCTAGTAAAAGTACCCCATTAGAGCTTCAAGCTTCTACTTTGGTGTAAACTTGTTCGAAGATTTTAAACTGGGGCATCTTAACTCGATGCTAAAAGAAATATAAAAGGCGGTTTGGAATACCCCCTCGCTTTAGACATGGATTATTTTTTAGTTATTTTTATCCATTTTTACTTTAGTGTATGTTTTCCACCCTCTTAATGAATGTTCTGGTTGGCTTAAACAAGTATGCTTCTCGTTCTCAATGATTCAGAAACAAGGTAAACAAACACCTAAGTCGCGTGCTCTAAATTATCCTGACTTATGAGCAAATGACCTTCAAAACCTTCAATAATTCCCGGCCTAACCTTGGGAGGACCTTGGTAATTATATCATGCAAAGGAGAATGTAAAACAACTTAAGGGTTCTAAATTTCGTTAGAATCCGCCGAATAGTTACGATGTTATTGCTCCAAAAACTCACTAAAAAAATAATATCTGAAAGGAGTCAACAGTCGTCGAATATAGGGGCGAACAGGATGAAGTCAATGGAGGCTTTAAACATATAATCTTCCTCCATCCGTCACAATTGTCACTTAGCGTCAGCTGCTACAGCGCCATCATTTGACACGAGTTCGGACATTTACCCGCAAAGTTCCTTCGCTCGTAATGCTTGGAAGACGAGACGCCACGCCGCTAGTTGCCAGTCAACTCGAGTTAAGGAGATTTGGGGCTGGGGCCATTCATGAGCGGACCTCCATTTTTCACGAGTCCTCTCTTCTCCTGGTTGCCCTCCCCCCCTGCAGCCCGTATAAACCTAGTACCTGGACAAGCGGCACGCCCCCCCCCCCTGCAGCCCGCAAGAGAAGGGGCCCGTATAAGAGCTTGGTACCTGGACAGGCGCCCCCCCCCCCCCCAGTGTCGAACTAGATTAAGACCTCCTGAGATTTACTCCTTTTATCCGCTTTCTGTACAAGCTTCTTTTCGTCTATTTTCGCAGGCTAGTCGCCGACGAACCTTCGTCGCTTTACCCCTGGTCGGCTCCTTAAGGAGGGTCACCACTCCTCCCCCTTTTCCTTATCTTTTACAAAACCGCAAAACCGGCAACCATGCTGAGTTGACATCCGGCGGCAACACCCACAGTTAGCCCTCTCGAACCCCATTGCCAGCAGAAGGTTCTGTAGCTATACATCTTCATCACATATTCACTCCCTTTCAACACTTTCTTTAAGAAACCGTTCTTGCCAACTTTCTGTGGAAGATTCCTTCGTTGGTCTTTCGAAGAACAAAGAAAATCTCCGCATTCAGTGGCCGATAAGTGCGGGCGGCATTCGGCTCGTCACCGCGACAATTATTTGTGTAGGCTTCGTGGCCTATTTCGAGCGTCTTTCAATCCCCTTTTGTTCTCAAAGTGTGTCCCGCAAAAGTAATCTTTTTTTTTTTAATGATAAACGAATGTAATCAACAGGGGCATGTTCACTCAGAGGAAAAAATATATAATAAAGGACAGAACGGACCAATGGAAGAAATGGGCGACAGAGGAAAACCTCAGCCTTTATTGAACCCAAGAGTGGGGAAACTTTTTTGAGCCGTGGGCGAAAATTTCTAAAGAAAAAAGTCGGCGGGCGATAAATAAATTTGACTCTTTGTATCTTGGTAAATTTGTTTAAATTTATTACATGGTGCGATATACTGCTGCATTAATATCAAAAGAAAAAATTAATAAAATATTGCATCTTTTTTCAATATACCACACAAATATATCACTCAGGAAGTGATGAAAATTGGGCTCGCGGGCGAGGGTTTTCCCATCTCTGCTTTAGCCCATTTAGGCGACAATATCCCATTTGGGCTACTTAAATCCCTTATATTTTCAGAAGAATATCTGAGTATATAATTTCGTGAAGTCTATGACGTTAGTTTCAGCCAATAGCACATCTTTTCGTCATTATTTTTAGGCCAATCAAATTTAAATACGCATCACACAGAATGAGTCATAAGAACTGTTGCAGGCACAATCAAAGACATTTCTCGCTTGAGCAAAACATAGATAAGTTTTCTCTACTTTTTAAAATCCTGAACTTGCATCAATGTAAGTAAGTATTTTGTTATATTTCAAAAAAATTATAAATAAATTTATTTAAATGTCCTCTTAGTTAGAATTGGCTATGACAGATTCTTAAATATATTTACGGTTGAAAATAAAATAGGAATCCCTTTTGAGATACTCTACCTATTTATTCATCATTTATTCATCGTAAAGAACGCTCATACCAAAAGGGATGGATATTTCACCCAATATAAGAGTTCAATTATGAAACATTAGATGCTTATAATTTAGTACTGAATTACAATAGGCCTAATTCGTTTTACTGCAATGTATTTCATGAATAGATCCTAATATTTTATTTCTTTTGCAGCAACCTACACATTTTATGAATCTGTTTCACGGAGGTGCAAATGGATAGCGCCGTGATAGCGATGTTGAAGTACAAGATGATGAGAATGACATAGGCCTAGATGATATGGATGATGAAGATCTTGACCCAGATTTCATACTAGAAATTTCTGATAGAGACTTAGAGATCTGCTTCTCAGCAACGATCTAAAAAAATTAAAGGTAATGAACCCGACTTTATTTTTGCTTTAAGATGTTGAAGGTCATAAGACCTTTAACATTTAAATGCCCAAATTAAATGGATATATTTTTAGAATCAAAATGAATTTCTATAGTTAGCATATCTAAAATATTAATATTATAAAACATATACTATATAGAATACACCATAACAACTAGTTAATTAAACATTCAAACTCGTAAAATTTATAAATTCTTTATAAATTAGTTTAATGAAATAAAATCAGACACGTGAGATGAGCTAGTCGACCACCTCCAAATAGGACAATGAAGAATGTTAACGGTTTGAATCTTCATTATGCGTATGTGTTTTAAGTTTAGGTTATATTTTTTTATATTTAGATAATACTAATACTATTCTTCTTATATAAAATTGATTTTGTTTCAGTTCTCACTAATTGTATTCAACCACAAAATTTAGATGATGAGGAGGAAGAGGAGATAACTTATGATAAGCTTCCTTCCTGCTAAGAGACCACCTAATTTGAGAGTTTGGAAGAAAGATATACATAATCTTCCTTTGCCCGAGTATAAACATCCTAAACCCTTACACATATTATCCGCGAATGTTTACTCCCGAGTTAATTGACGCTATTGTGTTTCAAACCAATTTATATGCCCAACAAATAGATGTTAACAGCTCATTTTACACAGACGGGAATGAATTGGTGAAATTTATTGGCATCCTTATTTACATGGGACTTGTTCGATTATCAGCAATGAAGGCCTTTCACACGAGTCTCACAAGTTGTTTTCGTGATGAATGCTAAGAGATTTAAAGATATAAAATGTCAATTACATTTTAATGATGAAAATTATCAGGCATAGGGAAGTAGAGACAGATTCTACAAGATAAGACTAGTTTAAATCAAATAATAGGGGCATTTCAAAATAATCCAGCCACTCCACTGAAATCTATTGATGAAATTATGGTGTTCTTAAACGGGACTCATGCGGGAAACGGGCGATAGTGTATAAAAACAAAACCAGATAAATGGGGATTCAAGCTATTTGCTAGGGGTAGCATTGATGGCGTAATTCATGACTAAATAATGCATCAAGCTCACAACATTCAGCTATCTGAAGAGGATAAGAAAGTGAACCATAAGCTCAAAAGTGGTTATAAAACAATCAAAGATTGTGACATTCGCTTTGTATGCTGACATTTTTTTCACAAGCATAAATCTTATTCGTTTTTTTAAAGAAAATTATGGCTGTCGGTAAACCGGAACGGCGAGAGAAAATAGAATAGGCTCTCCAGTCCTCAGATCTACAAAGGAAATGCAACACTCTAAGATCCTAAGAGGAGCTTTATACTACAGCAATTGTGACGGAATACTGGCTCTAAAATGGAAGGATAATAAAGTGGTAACTATGTTGTCTTCAGATGCAAGAATTGAGCCAATAACAATAGTAAATCGCTATAATAAAGAAACAAAATGTAGAAAGGAGGTGCCATGTAGTAATGTTATTAAAGAGTATAACTGTCAAATGGGGACCCATTGACAAAAGTGATATGTTAACTCATCTCTATAAGACCCCCTTGGATCGAGGAGATGGTATCTAAAACTCTTTGGTTACAGCATTGAACTCTGCATATGTAAGTAATACTTGGCTCCTCTACAAGAGAGACTGTGCACCATTCAACATAAAAACAATGCCATTGAAACACGTTAGACTGGACATCTCGTGCTTTGCCAGGTTCCATAAACCACAACTTCCAAGATATATCTCTCACAAAGAGAGGGCAGCGGGCATCCCATCCTTTATACATTGATAGAATTAATAGGTCTTTGTTTACAAACGAATTCTAATTATTGTAAAAAAAAATGGTTTATTTTTTCACTTTTTATATTATAGTATTTATATATATATATTCATAGAAGTGTATTAAAACCATAAGCAGGAATAATATTAAAAAAGTACATGTAGTTTTATTTACCTTAACTGGGCGAAGAAGTCCAAATGGGATAAGCGTTGGATTCTGTACCCAGGTCAAGTAACCTAATTGGGCTGTTCCTTTAATACAAAATTATAGGCAAATTATTAATTATTATAAAAAAGTCACAAATAAAAATATCTTGTAGAGGGCTATATTTTAACATACTAAAAGGATATTTTGATGATATTAAAAAAAAGACACTACCCGAAAAAGGCTACGTTGCAGTGGAAACACAATTCAAGTCACTTTGTCCCTTAATATATATTGATTTAAGAGTTATATATATATATATATATATATATATATATATATATATATATATATATATATATATATATATATAGTCTAATCCGGGAATCAGAGGGTTAAACGAGGGTTCCGGGGTGGCAAATAAAGACCTACAGGAAACATTCCGTACAACGGAAACAAGGACTCATAGGAAAAAGGGGGTGGAGCCTCTCTCAACACTCCCATTCAGTCCACGAAAAACGCGAGTCCTCTCGCCCCCCCTCCCCCTTCTCCCACCCCTGAAACGTGTCGAAGGAGACCCAAAAAAACAGATACGAAGCCACGGTTAACCGAGCCAAGAAAAAGCAAAGATCATTTTCCCGTGAGATAATAAATAAACCGATGAGACAATTGGAGTGTATTCATAAACGTTTTTGGCAAGAGGGGCGAGTCCGTTACATTTGCCACCAATAATAACTAAAATAATTATTAGTGCACCCCCCCCCCCCACACCCCATTTGCTATGAATGGCCGGTTTCTGCCTAATAGGCCGTAAACTGGTGAGAGCGGCTAAGTAGCTGTAATAGCGCTGACGCGCGCCAACCTTACTTGAAGCAAACGCTTACAGATGATGATGCCTAATTTTCGAATATACCTTCTAGGAAGGAAGAGGGTGGGGTGGGGGTGGGGGCTTTATAATGCCTTTTGATAAATTCGACGGAAAATACAGGAGAAATAAAGGTTAATAGCAGTGACGCACTCCATAATAGAGACAATTCCGGTGACGTCTGGCCACTAAAAGGCGAGATCAGACAACGGACCGCGTTACGAAATGTGACTCATCTCGCATTTGTACTGTCATTCTTTTCCCGAGGAAGTCCTCATTGGATTAAGCCAAGCCTTTTTCCTTCCTCGTGGCCAATCTAGGAATAAGTCCTCATTGGATTAAGCCAAGCCTTTTACCTTCCTCGCGGCCAATCTAGGAATAAGTCCTCATTGGATTAAGCCAAGCCTTTTACCTTCCTCATGGCCAATCTAGGAATAAATCCTTATTGGATTAAACCAAGCCTTTTTTTTATCTTCTTCGTAGCCAATCTTAGATAATTTCATCCGAGGAAAACTTAGGAAAACATTCCGAGCACTTTTGTTTATTTGATACTTCTTAAGGCTTTATTTTCTCAGGCGGGATCTATTGATTAATGTGGGCGCCAAACGACGGAGATCTACATGGTGTGACAGCCGCCGTGAAGTTAGCCTGAATCGGACTCCATCCAGCCACTCACCGACCCCGATGTTGGTTAATTTTGATGTAATCGTAAGCAATGATTCCACTCGGGTTAAGATGTACCCAATATTTGACTTCAATAATAATAATTATTAGTGAGCACCACATCGCTATGTAGGGTCAGTGATAAGTACACATCGTCATGTGGCTGCTGCTTGCCAGTCTAATCTTCCATTTCATGAGGAAGGGGATTCTTAGAAGGGGGAAGACAGAGTGGGGGGGGAAGGGGATGGCAAAAGAAGAAGACAGAGGAGAAGACATATGAGGGGAGAGAGAGGGGAAGGAAGAAAGAGGAGAGGGGGAGACAGGGCAGGGAAGGGGAGAGGGGGAGACAGACCAGGGAAGATGAGAGTGGGAGACAGAGAAGGGGGGGAGACAGGAGGAGGAAGACAGAGTAGGAGGCACAGGGAAGGAAGAGAGGATGGGGAAAGACAGATGAAGGGGAGACAGAGGAAGAGGAAGGCGGATGAGGGGAAAGACAGGAAGGGAAAGACAAGAGGGGAGAAATATGAGGGAGACAGGAAGGGAAGACAGAGGAGGGGATGACAGGAAGTGGAAGACAGAGGAGGAAGACAAGAGGGCAGAAAGAGGAGGGGGAAGACAGAGGAGGGGGAAGACAGAGAAGGAGGAAGACAGAGAAGGTCAGGTTGTCTTATCTTCGTACAATATCGCCCATGTTCAGATTCTAAAAGTCCTAAAAGTCAAACGAATATTTGAGGCAATAAAAGTAAAGAAAATAAAATATAAATTGTTAAAATGATCATGAAAACAAAACATTTTTTTGTTTAAAATCTAGGTAAAACAGTCATTAGCTATTTTTTAAAGTCGATGTTAATAAATAGAGAGAGAGAGAGAGAGAGAGAGAGAGAGAGAGAGAGAGAGAGAGAGAGAGAGAGAGAGAGAGAGAGAGAGAGAGAGATAAGAAGAGAGTGAGAGTATTACAGACGGAAAGTAAACGAAAGGTCAATTTGGATAAAGGTGCAAGATATTATTTCTAATTTCTCCGGCTATAAATGATCTTTTGCTCCAGTAACGAGCGGTTTACAACTCTTAAGGGCATTTGTCCTCAACCGAACTTAGGTTGCTGTAGTCAAGAAGCACCTTTTACCCACTCGAGAGAAATTTTTGTTTTCATTTGGGCTTCAATTTAAATTACCCGCCTTTACGTACAATTTTACAACTTTTTTTTTCATTTATTTTGAAAATTACATTAAAGATTTAAGACATGTTCCAGCCCCAGTGGAATTCGATATTCTTGCCTAAATTTTTTACTTAAAAAATTACCTAATATAATTGCGACATCGAACGGTGGAAAGGATGTTATTTTGAACAGGGCCGAATTCTATCAGACAAAAACAAAGTTTAAAAGAATTTTAGAGTAAATTAATTTTACGCTTAGAGGAAAATAAAGTTAAGATATGCTTTTCTACACTCAAGTGCTCCTTTCTTATTGTATACACTCGAGTCCTGTCTTATTGACTACACTCGAGTCCTTTCTTAATAACCAAACTCGAGTCCTTTCTTATTAACGACACAAGAGTCTTTTCTTAATAACTAAACTCGAGTCCTTTCATATTAACTCCACTAGAGTCCTTTCTTATTAACTAAACTAGAGTCCTTTCTAAATGACTAAACTCGAATCCTTTCTTATTAACTACTGCGCCATCCGTATTTCAGTTATGGACGAGATCCCTCCCCATCAAGATGAGATGCCCCAGACTGGATAATGAAAGACATCAAGATCAGTATGACGATCTCTAGTGAGCCCCAAGGCACCAGTGGAAGGTGTCGTTAAGTATTCTCTGTTTTGACACCAACCAGCGATCAGTTAAGACCCTTCGTCATCTCGGGGTGATAGGGGGATCCTTTCCGCATCAAGAATATGTGGGTCCAACTACCCTTCGACGGGATTCTTTGAAACAGAGGAGGAGATTGTGTTGTGTTGTGAAGACGGGAGAGGAAAGATAGCTACGTGAAAGGCTATGCGTGATGACCTGTGCAAAATCGACCTATCCCCCACGGGGGGAAGCACAGCGCGTCCATAAATCGGTGGACAGATCTCTACGTGCGCTGATGCTTGTGCCCATCCTCGCTTGGCTTGAACCCGACACCTCGACGCCAGAAATCCAAAGCCGTATCCATTAGGCCAGCGAGGGCTGCAATCTCATTAATGAGGTTGCATAAAACGAACTCTTGTCCATAGAATCGTGTCTTGGCAAATTATATATTGTTTACCAAAGATCCACGAAACAATCCCCAGTGAGATTTGAGAGAAACTTTTCCCTCAAAAAAAAACAATTTTTAATTTATAAATTTTGTGAATTTTACAACTTTTGGGGGCGAAATTTCGTCCGAACTTTTTTTTTCACCACCACGTAAAATCATGATCCAAGAATGTACCTCTAAAACAAACTTCAGGTCCACTCTATTTTATCAAGAATTTTACAAAACAACTTTTAAAAAATCAACAACAATCTATACAGATTCAGTTGGTATAAGATCCCTCGTTGATCTCTTATCGGCTTTTTCATGACTTATCCCCCGTTGGTCTCTTATCGTCTTTTTCATGATTTATCTCGATATATTTTTAAATTTAAGCAATTTCTTGACCCGCAGCCAATTTTCTAAAGGTGTTTCGTTCATGACACGATAGCTGTTTTCCAAAGTGCAGCCCAGGCTGAAAAGGATGAAGGGGGGTCTGTTAATCCTAATAAGACGCATTTGATGAAACAGGAAGAAAATGGAGTTCTGCCATTCTTAATTTTACTAATTTTCAAGCAAAATGGTACCATAGCCAGTTCAGTTAATAGAAACCCCATTTTTGAGGATTATTTTTAGTTGCAGGGATACAAATTTCAAACTTTCAACTACTCCTTTACACAGACGGCATTATCTCTCCTCTTCCCTTTACTCCCATGGACTAAGAATTTCCATTTATATAATCTTACTTCTTTAATAATTACTTCACATAATTTTAATTTGCACAAAGTAAATATTTTGTTTTGAATCTTTACCGTGCCGAAATTCCAGATTTCCTTGTACTTAAGGATGCACACTAACTTCTTTAACCTGAAATGGGCATCTTATTCACAATTGGGAATCAGTCTTAGAAGTCTCCTGGAAAAATTCTCCAGCAAATTTGAATGGACAATCTGCTACTGGAGAACTGTCCACCATGTTCTGAAGGGACAATCTGCCACTGGAGAACTGTCCACCATGTTCTGAAGGGACAATCTGCTATTGGAGAACTCTCCTTCAAATTCTGAAAGGACAGCCTGCTATTAGAGAACTCTCCAGCGAATTCTGAATGGACAATCTGCTACTGGAGAACTGTCCACCATGCTCTGAAGGGACAATCTGCTATTGGAGAACTCTCCTTCAAATTCTGAAAGGACAGCCTGCTATTAGAGAACTCTCCAGCGAATTCTGAATGGACAATCTGCTACTAGAGAACTGTCCACCAAGTTCTGAAGGGACAATCTGCTACTGGAGAACTGTTCACCATGTTCTGAAGGAACAACCTGCTATTGGAGAACTCTCCTTCAAATTCTGAAAGGACAGCCTGCTATTAGATAACTCTCCAGCGAATTCTGAATGGACAGTGGGCTATGAGAGAACTCTCAATCAAAGATGAAGGGCCTATCTGCTATTAGAGAACTCTCCATAAAATTCTGAAGGGACAATCTGCTATTTAACTTTCTATCAACTTCCTCAAGGGACAATCTGCTATTGGAGAACTCTCTATCACATTCTGAAGGGATAATCTGCTATTGGAGAACTCTCTATCACATTCTGAAGGGATAATCTGCTGTTGGAGAACTCTTTATCAAATTTTTAAGGGACAGTCTGCTATAGGGGTAAACTCCATCAAATTCTGAAGGGACAGTCTGTTATTGAAGAACTCTCCATCAAATTCTGAAAGGGCAATCTGCTAATGGATAACTCTCCATCAAATAATGTAATCATTCTGCAAGATTTCAGCATATTGTATTCGAATCAGCAACTTTCTTTCTCTTCCCACTGTCTGATATATAAAATCGGGCGGGACAATATAATTACAATACATCAGAACATCCAGAGAACGCTTAATCAATAATTAATGTAGCGATGTAATTAATATGAACGATATAATTAAAAGGAATTACTTCTATGTATTTATACAGTGTGATCAAAGAGTCATTGTGCACTTATATTTTTATTAACAGAAACACGTTTTAATATTAAAAAAACGGAGAATATTATGAATATGAATAAAGTTAATAAACAATGTTGAAAGTGACCCCATTAGCATTAGTACAGGCTTGGATCCTTTTTATTTTATTTCTAAAAACCGCCATTAGTTGTCTGAAAAAAGAAGTGCACAGTGACTTTTTGATCCCCCCTGTGTATTGATAGCTTTCATTCATCATCCGATTCAGTAATAAAAGGGCTAACTAAAGAAACACTGGCAACAAAAGAGTAGACCAGGCACAACCAGACGTTCACACTCGAAAGAGCAAAAAGTAGGGTACAGCAGGTGCCATAAAAATGAAGTGAAAAGGTGTTCGATGGTCGATCTACAAGGTGCCATTTTACAACACGACAACGTTCAGCTTCGTATTGAAAAAAAAAAAAACAAAAACCTTCTATCAAGATTGAAGGATTCGGCTAAGGAAAACTTAAACGTACCCGTTATTCATATGCATTTGGTCTTTGAGTTTACCACTAGTTCCATCCATTGTGACAATTCACTAACTAACGAAAAAGAACAAGATATATTAGAGGAAAAAAGTTAAAATTATCCGAACTAGGATGACATTTTAAAAGCTTTTTAGAAGTTTGCAAGGACGTTATTGGTTTAAATAAAGTAAAACATATTTAGCTATTTTTTGACTTTCCAAACTTGATAGAAAGATTTTACGGGGCGACCTTATTACCTAATATATATATATATATATATATATATATATATATATATATATATACCCTTGGCCCAAAGTATAAAGCACACCTCATATATTTATATATTTAACATACCGTATGTTAACAAACTTTTTAGAATTTATCATATTCATAAATATGTATGATAATACCGTATATTATCCTAATATGTTTTAATATTTTATTACTATTTTGAATTACTTAGTATTTTACTAAATGGGTGTATAATTAATAAAATGATATGTTTTCTATAATCAGAATTGAACACAAATTTCTTATGTTCTAGGTTAAATTTCTAACTATTGTTTATTCAATATCATTCTGAGTAATTGACTAAAACTAAAGAACTTAGAGAAGCACAGAGAACACAAATCCAACTTCTCCATAGTCGGGAATTATCACATCTTGAAAGTGCTAAAAATAAATAAAATGTTCAGGATATGCTAATGTTATCCAAACTACCATCAAAAGATATCAAGAGACCCCAAGAGATTTGTATCAAGGGAGAGAATTGGCAGAGTCATAAATAACTACAAAAACGCAGAATATCTTCTGAACTTGCTGGGGAAGTTCAATGAAGCTTAAGTTAAAAAATTTCACCCAGAACAGTTAGATTGAGACAAAGATCAAGGACTAAAAAGATGCAAGGCGAGAAAGAAGCCGTGGATATCTGAGGTCAACAGAAAAAAGTCTTAGATCACAAAACATGGACACATGAGACATCAATGATTTTAAGTTATCTGGTCAGATTAAAGCAATTAAAAGGTAGGTAATAAAAGCCTTTTGTATTGTTTTATTTTACATCTAATTTATGTTATTTTATTTAAATATATCTTGAAAGAGAATGATTTAAAGACTTCATTTTTTGCAACAATTTTGCAGATTTTTACCACTTCTTGTGAGACGACAAGTTGGAGAAGCATTTGACCCTGCTTGTGTGGTACCAATTGTAAAGTATGGAGAGTGGTTCTATGATGGTATGGGGCTGCATGCGTTCGTCAGGGCCAAAAGAGATATGTTTTTATACCAGAGACGAATGAACTCCCCAACTTATACCACCATATTGTCAATTTTTTTAGTGATCTATCTAGAAAATGCCTCCCACAACACCAAGAAATGAAGTTCCAATCACACCAAGAATTGGTTTGGGGAAAGGGAAATCGCCCCTATGGAGTGGCGACCATAGAGCTTGGAAACGAATAAAAAGTACCACAGGTATAAATCAAACACAACTGAATGAAAAATTACAAGCTCGGTAGCGAAAGATAGCGTGAGAAATGTGAAAATTTGCCGAAATCCACCCCACGAAGATTTATGGCCGTTAATGAACAAAAATAATGTCCACCTAAGTTTTAAAAATAAATAAATATAAAATATATATAGTGAATTCACTTACCACAAATGTCTAATTACATTATATGAATGATCCCATAGGGTGCGCTATACTTTTGTATATGTCAATATATAACTATACATCAGTATTTAGCACTAAAAAATGTAAGACAAAATACACAAAATCGAATACCCTTTTCAAAGTGGGTTGGTTACAACACTACCGACACTGAAGTCGTCGTTTATCGAAATTATTAGTAAATTTTGTGAAGCTAACCAAAATTACCTTTATGCAAGGCAAGGTGGTGTGAATTTACGTTGTTTTGTTATTTTTTCATCGGATAAGTTAGAGGATTCGATCTAAGATCGTGTATAGTGTGTGGTAACGTCAGGTTTTCTTTCCTTGATGAGTAGGCTTCGAGAATCCTGAGGCGAATATGTCTAAATTGAGATTTCAGTTCTCATGGAACATTTAAATTAGCAAACATCCATTGGTTGATATTTACTTTGATCAACAAGTTTATTTTTTATTAATAAATTACTTTCCTTTGGGTTTTTGCACCATCTTCTTAATGTTTTGGTGTATGGTATTATTGTTCAGCACGTCACGTAAAACTTGTTCTTAGCTTCGGTATGCGTTGGTGGTCATCTGATGCTTATAAAAGACGGGTTGTGGTCCTTCTCTCGCCTTGCCTCCTTTACATAAAAGTTGAGAATCTTCTTCGGTAAATTTGTCTAAATCTGAGTTAAAATAGCAATCATTAATGAGAAATATTTTTCAATAACAGTGATTAATGAGAAATATTTTTCAATGACAGTCATTAATGAGAAATATTTTTCAATAACAGTCATTAATGAGAAATATTTTTCTCATTTTTTCTTGGTGGAATGCGTCATATGTAGGAGTTTATAACACACTTTGGGTATTTGTTTGCATTCACCTTTAGCGTCCATGCATCTTCCAAGGTTGTTTACTTTTCTGTCAACACTGGCGGTATGTCCTCTGTCATTTTTCTTTGTCACGTCGACTTCATCAAAATAGCATTAATAAAAATACTAA
This sequence comes from Ceratothoa steindachneri, assembly GCA_963969495.1. NCBI lineage: Eukaryota > Metazoa > Arthropoda > Malacostraca > Isopoda > Cymothoidae > Ceratothoa > Ceratothoa steindachneri. The sequence continues at coordinate 166,876,696 of OZ018327.1, forward strand.
CCCATGCTCTCGTTAAGTGAATAACAAATACAATTAGATAAATTCCTTTTACCCCTAAGACTAAGGGATCGCCCCTCCTCGGGGCGCACCCCTGAGGTTATTAACCATATGTTAGATGACGATGTTGTACCGCTATATGGTAACAGAGTATGTCAATATGTTTGATAATTCCTATTTCCTGGAGGGCTTTTGGAACTGATCGGTGTTCCCTCAACGAAAGGCTTTTTCATAGTTTGCGAACACCCTGTAGAGAGGTATTTCATACTCATTTGTTAAACAAATTCGGATTAATTATAATTATCATAAGTACGATAGTTACGTCTGAAATCTTCCTGTTCCGGTGGCTGATGCAATCCAGTGTTTGCGTTAGTATGTTGGTTATGTTATTTTAAGTAGGTACTTCATGTTGTTCAATTTTTTTTAGGGGGGGAAAGCCTACTAGGAAAAAAGTCGCCGTACTCACAGCAGAGCCTACTACTAGGCTAGATAAAAAAAACAACAAATATGTAAATAACAGATAAAAAGGACACAGGCTAAAAAACAAATAAAAAAGGGAAAAGGCAACAAGGACTTCTACACCTTCGTCGGGGTAGCCCCCCCCCCCGGGCGCAGGAACATGCGACCTGCAACAAATAATCAAATAAAGGGGGGTGTTGATAGTTCCAGATGATGATGATGATAGTAAGTCTGAAAAGATACGCGAGGGGTAATAGATAGAGAGAGGGAGGCGGAGCTAGAGGGTAAAGACAAATTAAGGTAGACGTCGGTTGCCCTGGTGATAAGGGCATCGCTCGCATGTCATATCAAGCTAATTACTTTCTTCTTTTCTTTATGGGGGAGAGGCATAGCATGGATTTTTACTAGCCCTACTCTTGTTTTTTGTTTTTTCCTTTTTGTCTTTTTCTGTTTTTCTTGGTAGCGTTCAAGCCTTTTTTGTATGTGTTTACTTGCTTTCTTTGTCACTTCATTAACTCTTATATAGTTGTTTGTTTCACTCATCCACCTAACCTTGCTTTTCCTGACGCCTTCTTTTAAAAAAACAGACCCACTTAGTAAGTGGGGCAGCGAGACCTTCAACCACAGGCTTCATCGGGTTGATTATAACACCACCCTCCCTAGGTGCTTTGACATTATTCGTGCTCTCAAGTGCGTGCAAATTTTCGTCCTTCTTTACCAATTAGACTTTTTCTTTATTTGAAAGGTTGGTATCATGTTAATGGTGCCAATTGCTACCATATAGGGATTTTTTTCCAGTTTATCGGTTAATGTAACAACATCCGTCACTTGGGCTCCTCTTAACCAGATAATGAAACCAACATAAAAATGGCAATCCCTGGTGAGAATGTCTAGTGAGCTCGATGGCATCAGGAGTCGGTCCTAGTTTAGGGTGGAAAACACAGGATGGGGGGGGCGATGGCATCAGGAGTCGGTCCTCGTTTGGGGTGGAAAGCACGGGGAGGGGGGGAGAGTGCACCAACCAGCGATCAGGTGCAACGTTCGTCAGCCCAAGGGGAGTGGGAATCCGTTCCGCGTTGCCCATCTGCAGGATTCCTTGGAAGAGAAGAGTTAAAGGGGAAGGGGGGTTGCGAAGACGGGAAATGAAAGACAGCGGTGTTCTGAATGGACATGTGTGTGATGATCTGTGTAAAATTTACCTCCCCCCACGGGGTATACTGCCCGCTGACGTTTGAGTCTACTATCGCTAAGATTAAAACCGACACCTTGATGAAAGAAAACCAATGCTGTATCCACTAACCTAAAGAGAGCTCTTCCATTAGCGTTGTTATAAGCTGTCTGCCAATTGTTAGTTGTTTAATCTGTTTTAGTCATTTATAATTTTAAATATTTAGGGGAGGGATATTATTATATGTTCTACATCTACACTGAGTTGAGTTCTATACATTCCATCTTATCTGTTTCATCCCCTCTCATTTTTGGCCCCTTGTCTAAGTCCTTTCGTGGCCTCACTTATTTTTTGTGTTATGTGACCTTGTTTGTCTCACTGTTATTTTTAGCCATTGTAAAATAGCTTCCGTTATATTATTATTGTAGTTTTCTGATCATGATTTGCTACTTGCTTGAAATTCCATCGCGTTTCCTAAAACGTAAAACCACTTTAACATTATAACATGAATAAGAGCCGAGACATGAAGAGTAAGCTCATCTATCACTTCACAGGAATTGCTAAAAAGCCATGTACAAAGAGAGAAACCCGAAAACCATATAAATAACTACAAAAGGATCAAAATACCCAATGCTAATCAATAAACTGAACCAGCAGAATTAAACACATCAAAGAAATGACATCAGACATCAAAGAATCGGAGAGAATAGTTAAAATAACAAAGGAATACTTATAAGGAATTGACTTAGGTTCCGGCACCATCCCTAGACCACACTCAATCAACAAAATTCACCCCAAGTTTTCAGAAGTGAAAATCAAACATAAATTATGTAAATGAAAACTTGCAAGTCATTAGAGCTGGACAATATGACCTCAAACCTGTTCGAAGATGCCGGAAAAATGATTTTAAGCTACCCTACCTCTCCGCCGTCTTAAAACAAGTCAAAATTACAGAAGAATGACATAATTTCTTAGGAATTCTGCTAGCAGAAAAAAATAAATCTTGCAAACTAAAGATCAATCAACCTTCTCTAATATATCAACAAACTACTCCTGAGTTATTAGTAATAGATTGCAAAGCTAGCTAAACGAACAACAACCAAGAGAAGCGTTCTCGTCGATTGACCACCTAAATGTCATTAACCAGCTCAATGAGGAAACGGAATACAAGATCGAATTAGACCTGGTCTTCGTGGAATATATTTTCCTATCAACAACACTTTGACTTAAAATATACACCAGAAATCAAAACAGCCATGAAAAACAAACGTAATATTTCAGTCTATATCAACATATGTCGAAACTGTAAAATCTAAATACGAGGGGCGGTCAATAAGTTTTGCAATTCGGATATAAGGAAAAGTGTTTTATTATTTTCCAATATAACTACCCTCGAGTTCAATGCACTTGCGCCACTTTTCCTTGAGGCTTCGAATTCCCGACAACCAGAAATCTCCCGACTGCTATTCAATCCACTCCTGGACGGAGAGCTGGACATCTTCATCGTCCCCAAACTGGCGTCCACGCAGTGCAGCCTTGAGCTGGCAGAATGAAAAGTAGTCGCTAGGGGCCAGATCTGGACTGTAGGGGGGATGGTTGAGCTCCTCGAATCCGCATTCGCGCAAGGCAGTTTGTGCAACTCTGGCCTTGTGGAGAGGGTCATTGTCGTGGAGGAGCAGGACACCGCGTGTCAACTTGCCGCTTCTGACGGATGCACTTCTTCAACACAGCTAGTTCCTCGGCGTAATATTGGCAGGTGATGGTCCTTCCACGAGGCGCATAGTCCACCATCAACACTCCCTCAGAATCCCAGAAGATGGTAGCCATGATCTTCCCGGCTGAGGGTTGGGTCCGGAACTTGATGTCACTATGCGTGACTCGAATCCCGCCGGTTCTTGGTTGTACAGGAGTAGCAGCTCATCCGGACTATAAAGACGTTGAAGTCGATCATAAGGCGTGAGGTTTCTAGGGAAAAAATTTTGACTGGCGATCTGCGATCAGCTACTGCTTCTTAAATAGACGAGAGAGGAGCGTGCGGCTGCAGGTCCTGACTTTTTATAACTTGTCCTAACACCCCCACAAACAGCCATCCCCCTTCTTCTGTTTGGCCCTACCGATCCGCAAAACTTCTTGACCGCCCCTCGTAAGATTGCACAAAGACTTGGGAATTTGTCAACTACACGAAGAACTAAGCAGGAAGATACCATCTCGCCAAAATTGTTCAATTCTGCGGAAAGAAATACACAGAAACCAAAACTGTTAAAATAAGGGTAGCAACCGCCTGAGATTCGCTAATGATTTGTGCCTAGAATAGAATATCCAAACAATGTTTCAAAGACTTAAAATCGAACAAATGTTGGTCTGACAATGAATCTACGAAAAAACAAAACTCATGACAAACCAACCACGTAGTGACTTGCTCAACATACGAATTGATAATCAGGAAATTGTCATTGTAGACATATGCTTATAAAAATGAACAGCTAATAATAACAAATGTAAAATATCAAGAAATCAAACGCAGAATTAGCCCCAGTTTGTAAACATCATTTTCACCAGTAAAGTGCCAATCGGTCTAAGAATAAAAGTCTAGCAAATGCACTAAGGAGCGCTCAAATAAGTTCGTAGCCTAAAGTAGAAGGACACAAGTTTCACACTTTTAGCTTAATTTATATACGAAATTTGAAGTCCGTTTTATTATTTATGTTACAGGAAATTGATAAAATGGACAAAACGGCCATCGCGGTGACTTGGCTTCCTCGTTACCAAGGATTTCTTATCACCTAAGGAGATCCACAAGGACATGGTGGCTACATTAAGGGAAAATGCTCCTTCCAACATCATGGTTAAGAAATGGGCAGCTCAATTTAAACGAGGCAGGAACAACCTAGAAGATGATGACCCTCGCTCGACAAGGAAGGCCTGCCACTCTCACCACAGAAACCATTGACGCGATAATTGCAGAGTCGGGTATCTCCCAGGAAGGCGTCCATGCAGTTAACATCTACATTGATCTCCAAATGACCAAGACCTAAACTCGTTGGGTCCCCAAACTACTTGGAGATGAAGTAGCTTGGGCGAAACTTGTCAAGAGATAATCTTGCTAGTCTTGATGATGCTCCCGAGGGATTTCTTTGGCCATTTGTGACCATGGATAAGACGGGTTCACCACATTCAGCCAGAGACTAAAGAACAGCCAAAACAATGGAAACACCAAGGATCTCCAGGTCCCAAGAAGGTCAAAACAGTGATGTCACCGGGTAAGGTGGTGGCCTCGATTTGGGACGAGGCAGCTGGTTGAGTGCCAAAGGGTCAAAATGTCACCGGGAGAAAATTGGAGAAATTAAGAAGCAGAGGTGCTCTTCCACCAAAACAATGCCCCGGATCACAAATCCGCGGTACCCAATGGACTCCTATCAAAGAAAGCAGCTTCCCACTTGTCAAACATCCCCCCTCCCCCTATTCACCTGCTTTATCCCTCTATTTAAATCAACAAGAGGTTAAATCTACAAAGAAGGTACCCGTATGCAACATGTCCACTAACTAGACTGTGTAAACTTGCGATGGGAAAATAAATCTTTGTACCTTACGGCCACGAACTTAGCAATCACCCATTGTATATGACTAATGCGGCTGAAACTTACAATCCGACCCAAGAACTTATGATAAAACTCTGGGTCGTCCGGAGTCTTTAAAAATATACCAACTTCGATCAAATGTTAACGCTATATTTAAAATTTTTAAGGATAATATTTATTAATTCAAGTAATATTTTTCAAGCTTTACGTTAAATATTAATTTTAAGTTTGTTGTAAATGTGAAAAAAATGCTTTGATAGTTGTTTTCATTTGTAAACACCTGGCACAAATTCACAATGGAAGACTTCTAACAATGGAGGTAGTTTTTAACAAAATAGAATCTTAATAGATGGGAAATACTGTATCAAATGCGAATGTAACGATGTATAAATCTGTAGTTTTGTGGTTCCAACATAATTACACCTAAAAAAGGTTCAAATTTGGAACAAATTTAAGTATTGGGAGCTATACTTAAGAAAGAGTACGAACATCACATTTACTAGAGCTGAAAAAAAAGGATAATTTACCGAATGACAAACGCAAACAGTAAAACTTTTTACTACTGACAATTACTATAACAATATCGAAAAAAGTTTTTTTTAAAGTTACATCCCCGAAATGGTGGTGATTAATTGGGTCAATGGCAAATTTTTATATACATACTTATACATTCCAGTAATTACCTTTTTAGAAATATTGTTGTAGGTGAAGTTTATTCTTTAATATAAACCTCAGATTGTTCGTTCCCAACACACTTCAAATTAATCATATAAAATCACAAAATATGAAAAGCTTTTTAGAATGAAGTCTGGCTCCTCCCCCTTGTCAATTGACATTCTTTCCTTGAATGAAGCCTTTGTAAAGGGGACAATGAGATTGCCAGATAACCTCGCTACTGTAAATACCCGAGATGAAAGGGAACGTTTGTAAACTTCGGATAAGAGTACAGAGACATAAATTGCCACCGTCTACGACTTCGAAACTATCCTTTAGATGGAGACGTGGAATTACTTGCAAATAGCGCAACTACAATACCCACTCGAGAGAGCCAATAAACCTGACAGCAATCACAGATAATGACAACAAGTATGGCTGGGAGAGTTGGGAGTGAAGGAAAACAAACGAAGTACAACTTAAAATGGAGATGGGGTCGAGAAAGCAGGCTTCAAAACGATTAGGGGAAAATATTCAAAAGCTCAAGATTAAACACCTTTCGCTGATAGACGTAAGAAGCGAGCATTAATGAGGGCACACCCGCCAGCAACTAAGGGGAGTTTGTAAAGACAGAGGTAAAGATGAGGGAAGGGGAAATGTATGGGTGGCCCGAGTAGTAGGAGACTACTTGGGGCATTATGGTGAAAGGGTCAAAATCTCCCTGACCTGTCAAACACCCGAAAACCTACAGAAATACGTCCTTCCCCTGCTCGCACATCTCACTTTTCTCTGGTGAGATCAATTTTGTTTTAATTAAGCTTATTTGTATCCATAGGAGTGCAAAACAAAAAAAGGAATTTACAAACATCTATGGTCCAGGATTAAGGTTTATTAGTGTTTTATTTACAAAAGAAATTGATGCATAATTTGAATAAAAACATGGAAATATACCATTAACAAGTATTTTTAATCTCAAAGGGAGCTTTGGATTCTTATCAAATAATTACCAATCATGGATAAGATGTGTGGGGGTTAGGGAGTTTACTAAAGTGAGAAAGCAAACATGCTACCAAAAAGGAGATTGGTTGTCATTTGATAGAGCTACCCAACTTGAGAGGTTACGACTCAAGTGTAGGCCATGAATGGTCTTTTGCAGTCTCCTTCTTTTCTTATGTTCTTATATTAGGGTATGCTGACTTTTTTTAGGGGGGTGGGTAGGTTTAGTGCATATAAAATTGGTTGTTTTCATATAATTTTGCCGTATTTTCCTGAAAATACTTTTTGGGTGGCAATGACCTATTTTTTTAGACGGTTCCAGCGCTGTTTTATTATTTGGCTACAAGTTCACAACAATTATGAATGCGCAAATTGAATATCTTGTGTATATGCACATTTCATTCCAGTGTTTTGAGCTTATTATTATTATTATTCCATCTTTCTTCCTCCAAAATACCAAAGTGTGAATTTTAATTCACCTTTATATCAGGTTGTGACCTAAATCAAATATTTACCTTGAGATCGGGGGGACGGAATTCGAAAAATGTCGTTGCCATTTAAAGCCTTGAGGTAAAAACTCAACAAACATCTTTCAAATTTGCATAATTAACGGTGTTTATGAGAGATCAATACGTATTGTTAGACCTAATCAAATTATTTCCAACAAACAATTCAAAATATGCAAAGTACCTACGAGAGGCAACGTAATTTATTGCGAAATAGACCGGGATCCAGTAATGCTTCAAAGCCGGTCCTTTCGGAAGTGTAAATTTAGTGTCAGACAAAATCGTTGGACATTACGTGAATACAAATATCTGACTCATTTTTTTTGTAATAACACAACACAACATTTGAATGCATTTCATGCAATAGGTATAGTATCAACTGGACGAGCGATACGTGGGTGGGGTAATGTCAATGAAGATACGAAACTCCTGATGACATGGAAAGGAAAAAAAAATGAATGGCTGACAAACTAAACCGCAATTGGTAACATCGTTGCCGCTCAAGGAATAAAAAAAGTGACAAATATTGCTCACTGACAGCTCGGATGAACTAACCTGAAGAAATTAATCATTCATAAGTCACCACCTGTTAGAATTCGAATCCATTTACCTTAATTTCGGGGTAACAATCGATAAAACGAAAAGACAACGTTTGCATGTTTTTTTGCCTACCTGCTGCCAATGCTCTTCGACGCTGCTTGCAGGGGAAAAATATCCCGTCTCAAGCACAAGCTGTAACTCCCCAAATATGCCCCCGCTCGGTAAGATATCCATGGTGGTGTCACGGGCAGAAAAATCCTACAGACTACAGGATTATCACTGTCACTAAATGGTTAGGCGCAGGGGCCTCTTGAGTGAAGAACTCAAATTAATTCAAGCACTACTAGATGCAATACGGATAGGCTTTCCAAGGCCTAAAAAAATGCAGGTAAATTCACTACATGCGCGTTGAACTCTGAGACCTGAGTATCCGAATCTCACTTGAATCATGAAGAGCCTACTCAGAGTTGGCCTAGACAGCCGATGGCTCCGAAATAACACTCACAAACACTACCACAGACAGAGACGGCGGACTGAGCACAACAACCAACCGTCCTGGAGGTGACACACAGACTGATTTCTCGAAAAGAGAGGCCGGAGAGAAAGAGAAAGAGAGGGGGGTGAAGGGAGAGAGAGCGAGAGGCAGAGACTAACAAAATTCGGAGAAAGAGGACGACAGAAAAAAAAGAGTACGCTATACTCCTGCTTTACTCACTGATCCTTCACATGCAAAGGTGGGAGGAGCTAAGCTATTTTCGTCCAATCGTTATCGCTGTGGATTCTCAGTTCTCAATGGTCACACGATGGACCCCAGTGATAGAATTCCCAATGGCACTAATTAAATTAATTATGAATTTTATAGACATCGCTCTCACTATTCAGCTCATATCATGCTAGTCATTCCTCTTTTTTTTCACCATCCTGACGACATTCGGAAATTCTCTCCAAAAGTTGCACTAAGCGAGTTTAGTTATGCCGGCGCCATTTGATATTGCCATATGATGATGAGTGGGCTCACGGTCACCATTGAAAATAGCGCCCAGGACTTCTTAATTCTGTGAGATCGATTGGCATATCCTTCGTCGGTCTATTTTTCATTTCGTCTATTAGTCACACTTCCGTACCATGCAACGAGATACATGTAAATTGAAAAACATATTGATAGGCCGTGGAGCAATTGGACGAATTAGACTAAAGGCAGATTGAGAGTAAATAGGCCATGGATAAATTAGACTAAAGGGAGATTGAAAGTAAATAGGCCCATATGATAGGACGTGGAGCTCCTGGAGGAATTAAACTAAAGTGAGGTAGACACAAAAAGGAAGGAAAAAACGTAATAACATCAGAAAATTATAAGAAAAGAGGTTAATAAAGAAAAGTTACAGCTGACAACAGGCGAGAGAGGAAGACTTTTTTTCCCCCCTCGAATTTTAAGCGAAATAGCGATGAGGGCAACTCACGCAGCAAGTTTATAAGGAGAGATTTGCAAAGAAAGTGGTGAAGTTAGAGTTAGTGAGAATGCAGGGAAGATAAAAAAACTGCTGATCCTTCTGATAACACACAATCTTTCAGATGCCAGCCGCAGCAATCTTGCCGGTGCGTAAAGAAAAAGATGAGGGGAGGCATTAGAAATAGAAATGGGTATCATAATGTAGGCATGTTTAAAAAAAACTTACCAACCGGAGTCAAGAGGGGGTAAGTGACCCCCCACATCCCTCTCAGCCCCGAGAAACGAAGAATGGACGACGACTAGCCTACGAAATTAGCCGATGGCCAAGAAAATAGGTGGGAAGAGTCTCGTAAAGAAAGAAGCAAAAAGGATTAAAATGATGTTTATATGGAATAAAATTCGGGTAGTCTCAATACGTCCAACTGGGGAAGGGAAGGCGTATCACAGAGACCAGGTAGAAGTTTACACACACACACACACATCCCCTCCCCCTCGGCCGGACACCATAACAAAAAGCGCACATAACGAGCATCGTGAAGGACCACGATGAAACTAGAGAAGCAAAGCAAATACCAAAACAACGCCGAATACTTCATCGAGTCATGATTCATGTCCCCTTACTATTCGCATCCACACAACTGATATCTACGCACACACATATAACGTACCGACACAGCCCCCAGCCTCAATCACGCACATTTCGCCAATAAATCGGAAACTCAACAATGATACAAAAAGGTAGGCAACTCTGCCCCGCCGGCGCACGACAATTCACCCAAATTCATTCCGTCGATGATTCTGTTGCCTCAGGGGGGAGAGGCGCGGGCGGAGGGCGAATTATCAACTCATCCAAGATTCCACTGAGTCACCATAACCCCCTCCCCCTTGAAAAACCTGCTTTGGTTGACCTTGCCGAGAGGATTTTTTTCCGAGGCAGCATTGGTATTGGAGATGGTGTGAGTGGGGCTACCTAGCTTATTCATCGGATTCTCCGAGTGGACTCGACCCACGCGCTCTGCATCCAAAACAAATCCCACTCAAGCTATAAGTATTACGACGTTTCGGGCTATACACGACCATCCTCTGGTACTATAAAACAAAAAGGAAATTGTAAAAAGGGGATATGAAATAAAAGTTTAAAATTAAAGTTGAAGCTATAAATTAGAACCATATGAAAAAAAACGATTAAATAAACACAAGAATTAAGTCACATACAAATAAGCTCACCTTACTGAATGAAGAGTCAAAGAAGACTGGTTGGTTTACGGTGAGTGGCAAATAAATACTGGTTGGTTGAGATTAACAATGGGAAGGAAGATAAGTCGCTATTGAGAGCAGGATTTTATTGGTTAATATAGCGATTCAAAAATCTTTAGTGACGTAGGGTCTTGAGTAGATCCTAATATTTTAAAATTATTGGTAGATATCTCGGTTTTACAGCTAATTCAATGGTGGCGAATTGCTGGGGGTGTGGGTTTTTTTTTTTGTTTTTTTTTACAAAAGACATTACTTGTTCTTAAGCTAATGCCGATATGTGAACAAACTATAGCATTCAAGGAGCGCACGGTGCTGTCGTACTTCCCTTAGTTAGACCTAGGAAAAATGAAATTATTTACGACCCATTTTAAATTTGTTAACAAAGAAAATATATATATGCGGTTATAATAGCATTCCGTTTTTGCCTTAATAGTGCTCGCAGTTTGGGGGCTTCTTCTTGTCAACAAGCTTTTTTAGCATAGCCTCACTAATAATATGGTAGCCGAGTAGATGATTGGCAGATGAAGTCTGAAGTATGTTTCGAAGATATCAGTTATTGCAAAAGTCCTGTTACATTCGTTACGGCGCTATCAACAAAGGACACCGATAGTGTTGATGCAGTTAAATACGTTTTTATTGTTTTAACATATAAATATGTGTTTAAATTGTAATATTAATCAATGTGGTCGCCCTCAGCGGCGAGCAGGCTCTCCAGGCGAGACCTGAAGACTCACACGCGGTTGACGGAGGACTTCAGCTCGTCGACGTTTCTGCGGCAAACCTTGTAGGCCTCGCCCTCGACAGGTACCCACACTTTGTAGTCGATGGGATTAAGGTTGAGCGACTGCGGCGGCCAAAATTCTTTATACCAGAAGTTCATGTTCGACCCCAACCACTCTTGCACGGTCTTGGCCTTGTGGCCCGGGGCATCTTCCTGCTAAAAGATTCGTCTGCCTTCTTCGTGATCTTTGTCACCCAGAGCAGGACTTTCGTGGCCGAGATGTCCCTGTAATCGGCCGCGGTCAGTCTGTAATTGTCCGTGAACCACACCTGTGGCGTTTTCTCGCCATTTGAAGCCACGATACCGAGCATCATCACGGAGGACGGGTGCGTGGTCGTGGACACGTAGCGGACCTCGGAGACGTCTTAGCGGAAGCTTACCACGTGGTCTTTCTGCTTGTTGATGACCGGATCGACCGCGAAGGTCTTTTTTTATCAGAAAAAAATGAGAATTTGATTTCTATGATTCATTGAGAAGCGCTCACGACGCTGTTATCGGATAAGGTCAGTGAACAAAGGCCTTTCCGCGCACATCAAGCTCTTGCCAACCCTCTCCCTTGACGGTCATGACGGTCCTGGACACTGTGGCCATCGAGATGTTCTTCTTCGCAAGCGCAGTCATTTTGAGCTTCAGAGCACTTTCTTACGCTTTTTCAACAGCCTAATGGTTGACAAGTTGAGGTCTGCCTGAACGAGGTCGATCTTAGAGGTCTTCCCCGTTCTTAAGTTGAGCCTCTCCGCAACTCTGTGGAAGGTCATCGGCTGACGTTGAGCCGTTGGCGATGTCGGATTGTTGTGGCCCGCGCGCAGGAGAGCAGAGATCTCAATTCTTTTCACTTTAATCTCGACACACCCGCACACAATCGAAAAGATCATTTAATGACAAGTGCTGGAAAAGTATAACTTTAAGTTTGTTTGACGGAACTTTTCCTATCAGACACGTACAACTCTCGAAAGCTATAAAAAAAACCCCGAGTGTAACAGAACTCTTGCAAACCAGTTAACTTCAACTTTTACGCTGAAGACAAAATACCTAGATTCATGGGGGTGTTTGTGGTAGTTTATACAACAATACACACGCCCTGTGTATCGCAAAAAAGAGATAATAGCGGTGTCAACATTTATGTTTTGGCTCTCACATGTTGCCATATCTGTAGAGTTAAAAGGAAGCATCTATTTATAGCCCTAAAATCACAAAATCTGATTTAAGATCAGAAAAACAAACTGTAGAAGATGACTTCTTTTGGCAATGTCATTCTAATGAACGAAACCGTTGAACATAAAACTGAAAATTTTAATATAGTGTTATGGAAAGTTTAAATTAGTTGATTTAAATTAATGTTTCCCTACAGATTTCACTCAGAAGTGAATCTATAATATGATTCTCTGTTTGATTTGGCAGCTTAAGAAGTCCACAAAATTGAGTTTCCATATGTAGACCAGAGGTGGGCACTAAATACATTTAAAGTATTTAAATACTAAATATTAAATACATGAGAAAAATGTATTTAGTATTTTAAAATGAAAATGAAAATGAAATTGTATATTATAATTACTAATGTAGGATTTGATGACAATTGGATTTAGGTACTACCAAAAAAATAGAAAGTTCCATAGAATGAAATTTCAGTTAGCTATTTATATCAGCATCACATTTAAGTAATATCAGTTGCTGAAATGTTTTCTCAGATAAAGAACTCCGTTATGGAGATAAGGTCAATCCTCCTAAAGAGAAGAGCCGTTCCACAGCAGCTGACGACGGAAGGGTGGTGTTGTATTTAATAAATAACTTTTTTAGGTTTGGATATCTATCTAAACTTTGAAGTGTTTTATTTGAATCCTGAAGGTAACTGAACAATTCTAAATCTGCGGTTGATCGTGTTTGAGTGGGTTTTGTAAATCCAAAAATAATCGTCACTGCCCCATACACCACTGGCTGATTCAGCTTCGGGTCCGTCTCCTAAATTTTCAATCACTTTAATAATAATATTTTTAAAAGAGTCTCGGTGGCTTGAACTATTCCAAGAAATACTGATATCTCACCAGCGGAGTTTGAAGAATGGATGGCTGGTTGATGCAATAATGGCATTTGTAACGCTGGCTTCATTTGCCAAGGTCAAATAACATTGGTAGCACTTTCCAAAGCCCTTCGTGACTGCACTTAGAAGAGGTTGGCAAAAATTTCAGAGAACGTGACTGAAGACTCTTCAGCTTTTTCTTCACAGTCAGCAAGGTAGGGAGCAATTCCCCATAAAAACAGTTTGTTTTTTTCTCCCTGTAGGCGATCAATTGCCATTGTAATAGGAGCCAAAACTGAGACATACTCCCCAAGAAATTCATTTTTCGTGACTTCTGAACACTGGAAGTTCAAGGGACGTCGTGAGTTGATATAATTTGTCCTGGTGTTTAAAATTAATGACAATGCATCAAACAGAGAGTTCCACCTTGTACTGCAAGGCACCTTTAATGAGCAGTTGATAACTGTTTTGATCATCTCTGCTGATTTTAGACGACCACTTTTGTTCCATAATGCTGAGCAATTCCTCATCGCAGCATGATTGATATTTGCAAAAGAAGATATTCTCAGTACTTGTTTTGCATCAGTTTTTGGCGACGAGACTGAGTGTGTGTGAAGCAGAGCAGCATGCTTAGTAGGTAAGCTGAAGCTGCATGGGTCAGACGAAAGGTCTTCTTCCAGATCTAAGGCATTTCTCATTAAGAAACTATACTCCAGCTCGTGATCACCTTGATCTTCTTCACTTACCTGGATTCCATCTTCTGAATCTGTGGACACATTTGCAGCAGTGACTGCAAATTCCTTAAACGCTTTAACAAAATTAGAGCCGTTATCAGTGACGGTGCTCGTGATTTTCTGCAGGGGGATATCGTATTCATTGATGATATTCTCCATATGTTCAGCAATCTTGATGTAGTTATGTTTTCCTTTCAAGCAACAGCATGCCAATAGTCCACTGTGACGGACAAGAGCAGCTTCTTCAAGCTGAAAAAAAATGAATAACAGTCCAATGTTTGTCTCATAAATGTTTCCTTAAACTTTACATATTAATATAATCGAGATAAATTCCACCAACAAATAGGTCTGCTTTCAGCCAAGAGCTGATAACTCCCTAACTGTAAAGACATTTTCAATTTAATATTTCATAGAGAGCTAAATCTTGACATACCCAATGAACTGTAACGCCCAAAAGAACTACAGTGGCGAGTTGACCAAATATCTGCAGTAAGACATAAGTAAGAGGTGCTGTCTGGTTTATTCTTCAGTAGAGCTCTTGTCCCTTTCTCTTCTTCTATAAGATTTCGGCCTAGCGTCTGCCTTGAAATGGCGTCAACTGAAGAACTTTTACAGTGATATGAGAATATATGGTATGCATATAAAATTGTATATATAAAATGTAGCTATATGAATATCCTATAGCTATATACGAAAAGTACATTAATTCATAAATATATTATTAGTCCTTCAAATTCAGAATTACATAGTAAAATATTGACTTTTAGTATTGTTAGGAATATATACATTATCAAGCTTTATTTCCTACATTTTTGACGGGCGGGCATGCTAGTTTTGACAATGATATATAGGTATTGCTACTTTAACGAAATACATCGTTATAGGAATGTCGAAGTATTGTTGGATCCTTATTCTTTTCTGTCAGAGAATTATATATTTAAGGACTTTAGAGCGCCAGTCTGATACTTGTACTTAGGAAGGGAAACCATTCCTCTATTGGCTGAGTGGTCTTATTAACTAATGTATATATGGGAGTGCCACAGCGTTTAATCCATTTTAAGAAAAGAGCCAGTCAAACACGTAAGGATCTAGTGAAACAACAAGAATTAACCAAAAATATATCCTTTTAATTTATCCATTAACTCAAAATATTTACAATAACATATAAGTTTAACATGGGTTACACGAATTGAGCATGGGCCTATTCCAGACGAGATTCATGACCAACGCAAAGTAAGCCCCACGTAAATAAAGCAATTGTCAGTTAGTTAATTTATGGAGACCTTTTAGTATAGCGTTTAGCCACAATTTACGTGCCACTAATCTTAACTAGCAATAAGATAGGAGTCACTAAATAATATATCTCCTTTAGTTAGCTTGGGTACAGTATTAAAAATGCGCTCAATCAAAACAAATATAAATTGTTATTCGGACTTACATGACCTTGAAAGGATCAGGGTTTGACGGATGTCGCTATATTGAATTTTTCATGCTTCTTTGAGTTTCAGCAGCCGACTGGAGTTTTTCTACGAGAAGTGGGGGAGGGGGCGGAATACGATGTCAAAAATCTTCTCATATCTTTATCTCCGGTTATACGTTTAAAAGATGGAGAGAGGAGTGGTGCTATCTGGTTCAAGGGATATTCTTCTGGGTAGCTCTTGAAGTCGGTTAGTATCCTCGTCTTCTTCGAGAGGTTGCCCAACTGGGTTTTGAGCTTCTTCTCTCTCTATTATTGAGATTGCAATTTGAGAGTCACCCGAGGGTGAACGGGTCTTCTTTTCTCTTACTCCCGAAATTCCTGTTTGGCACTATGAATTGTGATCCAACCAGACTTTTTACTAAGTTTGTAAAGGATAACTCAGTATGGCACTGATATGAAAACATGACGATCTTCTAAGATTTAGAAATCGATTTCGAAACTGGGTAAAGGACCGATCTCCTCGATCTAGTCCTCTATCGTCTCTCACAGAATAATCCCTTTTTCTCATTCATTTTCATTGATTTTGTGTATAGAAAGGACATAGAGGGATCACTGTATAACACAGGCGAACAGGAAGTCATAGATGAAAGGTTGCGGAAATAACTTGAGAAAAGATAGCAAGATTTGATAGGTCGGTGGCTAGACACCGATGCGTGGTGTTGGTGTGGTTTCGTTGGTCTTGAAGTTTTTGTGACTGGACGATGGTTGGATGTTGGTCAGGAAGGAGAGCGTGTCTGCTCAGTCGGAAACGCGTTATTCATGATACCTTTAGTTTATGCGAAGAACGGTATGGGTTGCGGGTGGTCATGGGCCGCAGGGTATCGCGGTGCCATCGCATACCTTCTTACATGTAGTGCGGTGTATAATGGGTCACTGGCGAGTTTCCCCGAGTTGTTTTGTGAGTCTGGTGAGAGCATATGTGTTGAGGGGTGCTAATTTGTTGTTGTCGTGTAGTGTGGCTATTCTCGAGTGGCCATTCTCAGAACTCTGCTCTGAAGCGCACTTGCGCTTCCGAGCAACGTGGATGTGTAGTTGAGCAGCTCCATTCGTATCAGGGGAGCGGGCCTTAGCTCGCGAGCGTGGGCCCGACACCACTCCTGGACTTCCTGGAAGTGCTCCCGCGCGTGTGGTTTGGGTGGGTTGTGTGTATGTACTGTGTCCCAGTGGGACCTAAATGCGTCGAGGATGACGTTAGTGTCTGTGAGTGTTTGGTTGTTTACTTGGAGGGTGATGGGTTTGGGTGGCAGTGCCTATCATCCTTTTTACGTGTCGCCAGAAGAAGGAGGGGTCTTTCCTTACGGGCTTATTTATAGTCTGGCGACCGCCCCACCTTAGGCGGATGGGGCGAAGCCATTGAGGGGAGTGCGAGGGGTGAGGGGAGGGTGGCACCGCAGAGCCATGGTCGGCTTCTTAATCAGAGGCACCGACGACCGTCACAATCCTTGGTGTTCTTTTTGATCTGGGACCACTTTTCGGGGAGCTTTAACCGCGGGCCTCGTAGGTAATCGGATCTTTTGAGCGCTGCTTAATGCCCTTTTGTGGTTACCTTAGTACAGCTGCTCGCCACCAACTACCTATTCGGAGGGGATATCAAAGCTTCGGCAGTTTGGCTGTTAGTCCGACGACTAACGTTCTCACGCTCCTCCTCTTTTGGGTACGTCTCTCTCGCTGTCTCCGACGAGGAACTTTATCATATATATACGCTTGGCCTTCTGGGTGTAGTTATGTTATAATTCCTCTACAAGGAATTCATCTAATAACTGCATATAACCGATAAATAATTGTACTAATTACACTGTGTAACACGATTTTTATTACAGAGCAGAAAAAGGTGATTCTAGATGGTATTTAGGCGCTGATTACAAATTAGTCTTTAGAATTTGCATACCACGTCTAGTTTTTGTGAAATTTAATTTTCCTTTTCAAGCCATTTCACACTTTTGCTCAATATTGTACCAATATGCAATTTTTAATATATTTAATATATATATAATTAATATATTTATATATATATATATATATATATATTATAAATAATATATATATTTAATATATATATTAACATTTTTAATATATATAAAGTAGACTATATTAAAGCTCATATATCATTGAATTCTAATTACTGGGTTTTTTTTTCAGATTTTCAGATTAATACATACTTATTTGTGATAAATTTTCTGCTACTGATAACTGGTAACTGGTAGAGAACATACGTTTATCAAAATTTTGCTCTGATAAGAACATTATGATAAGGATCTCACATTGTGTATCGTTTGCTTACTCAAGTTAGTGTTTGAAATCTTGTCATGGCTTCAAGTTCTAGACGCGGATGTGTAAACAGCCCCAACATGTTTTGTTATGTTCCTGGGCAATTTACGCTACTGGCACAACGGAGAAAAATAGAAACAGCAGTAACGACGAAGCAAGCCTACATATACTATTTTGGATGCAAAGTAGGAGACCAGGATAAAGATTGGGCAACTCATATTTGCTGCACGCAGTGAAACACAATGTTGACAGCTTGGTTAAATTTGAAGAAGAAGGCAATGCCATTTCCTGTTCCCATGATGTGGTGTGAGCCTTCAAATCACTTTGATAATTGTTATTTCTGCCTAACAAATGTGGCTGGATTTTCAAAATAAAACAAATCTAAAATTGTTTATCCAAATTGCCCATCACTTCTTCTTGGGTTACAGTTGGGATACACAAAGTACATGTGCTTTTTATGTCTATAGGATAGCAGAGATGATAAAAATCACTATAAAAAGTGAGAATGGCCAACCAGAGAAGAATACATTGTTGGCAAACATAATGTTAAGCATGATGCTATAGTAGATAAAAAAAATGTTCCCCTTCCATCTCTTCACATTAAATTAGGGTTAATGAAAAAGTTTGTAAAGGGTATGGATCAAAGAAGTGAAGGCTTTCAATATTTGAAAAACAAATTAGAAGGATTATTAACTCATGCAAAAATAGAAGCTGGAGTTTTCACTGGACCACAAATTCGCAGAGTTGTTTCTGATGATTCCTTCACTTTGTGTCTCAATGAAAAGGAACGCAAACCATGGACATCCTTTGTGAAAGTCACTAAAAACTTACTCGGCAATTTTAAATCTCCAAATTACCGAGAAATAGTAAACAATATGCTCGAAGCCTATGAAAAGATGGTATGCAGAATGTAACTTAAAATGCATTTTCTGCTTTCTCATCTCGATATTTTTCCTCAAAACCTGGGAGCGGTTAGTGATGAACATGACGAACGTTTTCATCAACAAATTTGGGTTATGGAGACGAGGTACCAAGGAAAATTTAATCCAAATATGATGGATGAATATTGCTGGTCTTTACAATAACAAACTTTGATGTCTTCCAAAAGAAAAACGAGAAGGCTACAGCAAAGTTTCCTTAAACTTTAAGTGCATAACAAACTTAATCAATACAATAAAATCTTCATAACTTAGAAGGGAAGGGGATGAAGTTACTTCGCCAGTGATGTACACTGTCTGTCCTAAGCCAGATTAAAGAAGGAAGGTCTCCAAAATTTAAAATATTTTTGCTTAAAAATTAAAAAATAAAAAGATAGAGAATTTTGGTTTTCAAATTCAGATTCAGCGCCCTCGAACTAATTAGAAACACTTATTCACATGTCTGTAAAAAAAAAAAAGTTAAAATTTGTTGCCTAGTGTTATTCATGAAAATATTTTATTCAATAATATCTTCAAGTAAATGATAGCGCGCTTTAAGAATATATGTATGTGGATTCTCATAAAATTATTGCGATATATTAACCTCTGTTGTTTGTATATGTCTTCCTTTATTTAACTTCGTTATATAGCCTACGTAGTGACCAATAATCCGAACACTTTAGTATTCGGTCGTTATAAGAGCTTAACCTGTACTACTAATACTATAATTGTAAACAACATTTGTAACTCAGAACTCACCTTTAATTAATCTCATAAAAGCTGGTTGCTCCATGTTTGATAGGGGATGCACACCTTGTATGATAAAATCTGCAATCAGCTTATCGACAAGAGATTGTTTGACCTTCTTAGTATTCACCGCAAAACACTCCGGTAATGTCTTTACTTTAACACCGCTGCATGAAGGACCATCGTCTAATACTGAACATTTTCTTTTTGAATCTTTTCTTTGAGCTGTCACGTAGTTATCCGCTCTTTGCACCAAAGCAGGATGCTTTCTCTGTTGATAAATGTACTTGATCAGATAATTATTTGTTTCACGTTGCCATAATTCACGTTAAATTCAACCAGCATATACTATAAATAAAGGTGTTGCAAAAGGAAGCCGGTAGGTTCGTGCATGGTAAACCTACGCTATGTAACATTATCTTTAGCTCCTAGCAATGTATTTCAATACAAAGTATTTAAATACTGCCCACCTCTGATGTAGACAGGGTGTACCTAGAGCCTAGACACAGGCATATTTTCAATAAAAGATAGAACTAGACTTTATTGAATTTTAACTACATGTTATTTGTTTGAAATATTAATAAATAACATCTTCAATGTGATTTCCACCATTTGTGATGCCAAGTTTGAGGCTTTTTGTGAGATTCGCCCAATGCATCAACTCCAAATTTCCGTCAATTTTGAGCACATTCATTTATGAGGCGCTGTTCCCTCGGTTGTCTCGTGTCTTCAATTTTCATTGGGTACACCTCCCCTTTAGCAGACCCCAGAAAAAGAAGCCTAGGAGGGGGGAGGGGGTAAGGTCTAGTGAGCGAGGAGATTAATGTGATATTTTTTGTGTTCAGATTTCGGTACACCATGAATTTAGTTGCTTTATGTGGTAGGCGAAGCTTTATGTTTCCCGCCATGGTTTAAACTATTCAAATCTCTCTTCATCGGTATTACCGCAAAATTCTGTTATAAAAAAAATTAGAAGAATAATTAAAGTACGAAATTATATTAAAAAAACCGCAATGTATAATTCTTGATATTTTCATTGAAGTACTTCAAGAGAAACAATTCGCTTATGCATAGTTATTGACGAGTTCCAGCATAGGCCTTTAAGGCGCTTCTGCCCATATTGAAGCAAACGATTAAAAAAAAATTGGATAATTTTAACTTACTGTTTCGCAGCTCCAGGGAGAGAAATATGTTAAGGAGATTTCAGATAAGAAGCACTGTTAAATTGTCCGTTTTGAAAACATCTACTAATGACAGTCAAGTATCAAAATAACCTAGTTTAGGGTTAGGTTATATGTAATATTAACATAAAATCGGGAGCAAAATGTGAAATTGTTTGGAGAAGCAAAATTTTAAATATATATCCCAAATTCTCCTGGCGTTGGATTTAAAGGCACTGTGGGGGAGTATTTTCTGAGCAAAGTATTGTTTGGAATTTCATACACGCATTAAATTGAATCCATGCAAGTCAAATGAATCATATTTCATTTATTTAAAATTTATTTTAAAAAGTTATGGGCGCATCGCCACAAAGTTTTCATTAATTATTTAAAAAAAAAACTACAGAAGATTTCCTCCATATACATTTTGACAAAGAATTTGTAAAAAAAAACAAAAAAAAACCCAGGTGAATTTAAAGGAAGTGGAAATGTATAGAAGAAATATAGATCTATCACTCACATATAGACTAATTGGTGGTAAAATCGTAATAAGGGGGTTTGTCCCATGGTGCTTTTACTGTCCTTCTCCCGTCTCCGCCATTTAGCACATCGACATATACAGAGGTTCGACGAACCCAGCAGGCATGGGTTTACTCCCCCCCCCCCTCCCTCACTGTAAGGCAAGAGAAAAAAGATGGAAAGTGGTCAGTCATTTTCACGTGAATATGTGGCGACCACCTCATCTGGATGCAATTCTGGTATGAGACCATCTCACTTGAATGCATCCCACGTGAGGTTAAGTTGCGTTACAACTTCCACTTCCTAGCTGCTACAAGAACCGCTAGCATAAAGGGGAGGGGCTATAAAATTACCACAACATGCGACAATTTCCCTCGCCCTCTAACCTGGTCTTCCTACAACACAGGTTGTACGATACCCCAAGCGATTGGAGGGAACAGAGATGCCACCTGCTCTCGAGGCCCCGTAAGGGGCGCGGCGATTTGCCTTCCTGGCCGCCGTGCTGACGGGACTCAGCGCCCCGTCCGGCCCCAGCTTAGCCTCTTCTCCTTTTTTCTTTCATCATACTGAGCCTAAATAAAGACTGTGCGTAAAAACTATTAAATAATAAAAAAAACCCTGCTCTCGATGACCTATAAACAACAACAACTCCAGAAATTTGATAAAAAAAATGTGAGGATCAATGCGGGGAGAAAACCATAACCCTAGATCACGCGCTCTATTATTTAGGTTAATCGCTCTCCTGAAGTTGAATTTTCTTTTTTTTTCTCGTCTACATAATATGGTTCTCAAGTATAAACCCCGTCTATTCATAGCTGAGTTAATCGTGCTCGCCTTAACATCATTAACAGAAAAAGCATTCTAACAACTAAACCATTTGAATGGCGAAAGGATTCAATGCCATGTTCGAGTGGAATCGCTTCCGTTTAAATTTTCACCCGCTTTCTCTGTTTTCGCTTCCTTCTTCATATAAACAACATACTTAATTCTTTCAAGCAAACTGTTCATATTTTGACCCACCTCATTTTCTATGAAATTTGCTAGAAGGGTTAAATTGAATACCAGAAATTCGATTTCCAGGAATGCAAGGTGAGTCAAATTTTGAGCACCCATGTAAAAAATTACTATTTAATAAAAAGAAATGTAAAAATTTTCTTATCATTAGACAGATCCAATATTTAATAATATATGCTTAAATTCTTTATAGAATTAAAAATATTTCCTGTGTATTTAGAACTTTTTAATTTGAAAAATTCTTGTGGCTGAAAGATCTGCATTATCGAGTACCTGTAGAAATGTTAATATCTCAAATGATTACTTCGCTACGCAATCTGAACTCTAAAGTTTGTCGTTTGATCTATTCTATTCGTTCCGAGTAATTCATGAATTGGAGTCGCTACTTTTAAACGTCTCCTGAAGACTCATCTCTTCAGAATTGCCTTTTCTTCCCTGTCATTTTCTCTGCCACGTTTGCATGAGTAACTAAATAATCTCTTTTAATTCATTGCAAGTGAATTTGTAGCGACCGGTGTGTACGTCCAAAATAGGACACACGGGAGAGTCACTACACACATAAAGTACAGAGAGAGAGAAAGAAAAGTAAAGTTAGGGCCGTTTAGGAGAATGTCACACGGTAGTAAACGGAGCACAGTTATCTCTGTTAGAGTTGGTCGAGGCAATCTTAGGCAAAAATTATAATCAAGGCAGAATCCGGAATAAACCGGATAGTTATCTCAATTAAACAAATAGAAGCCAGATCAGGAAACTGTCTCCATGGCAACATGCCCCCACCCACAGAGAACTTTACCCAATAGTCGATGTGCCTTCCTTATCAATATGTTCGGCAGTAGCCAATCAAAAGTCGAGTTATGTTAATGCCGACAAATCAACAGGCTGGTACATAAGAGGGAGGTGTGGCTTAGTTAGACAGGAAACTTGTAGGGCGTAGCTTAAATTGAATATATAACTGTGTGAAGCCATAACGAAGAAAATTACTATTTTGAATAGCAATATATCGCGTTATATATCGTTCAGTCCGATCTCTCGGATTCACGTAATTTATCTTTGTATATAGTCGTGTACATAACGTAGACATTAAGGTGTAACTCTTAAAGGCTCTATTCCTCCGGCCTCCTTTAGACCTTGCCCGCACTTGACCTCGAACTTAATTTATGTCATAACTTAGAACTTAAAACTTAATTAAACAACTTTTGTAAAGTGCAATAAGATCTAGTTCAATAATAATTCTATTTTTGCTTTGGTGACTTCAATATCCTGCTTCAAGGCCTTATTAATCGGGAAAACAGCCGTTGCGCATTCTCTTCGTTAATCGCAATTCTTCGCGATTACATAACTCCCGAAATAGCAGTGTTCTACCCTGGTGTGGTCTATCCCCATCCTCCGGGCTATTTGACTCCGTCGCTAGAATGAGACCGCCCCTCGGCTTAGGCACCCCATAGCAATCAACAAAATAACTCTCGTGAGAAATAAGGAAGGGTAACGCAAACCAACCGGAGCATCTGTATCAACCGGAGTCCTTGCCAAAAGATTACGCGATAACTCGGTAATCTATCACCATTACAGGCAACCAGTGTCCCTCTTCCAAGGCTCTTGGGTTGTCCTCACGATTACCTTCAAGGTTCCCCCATAATTAGGGACGACCTTCAAGACTCCCCCCCTACATACATCCTCTATTTTTCATGGTAACTAGTTTAAGTCAGGGAGAGTCTAGGCTAGGACTTAGTAGCATGGGCGGTAGTGCGCACCTGTGGACGATTTGTATAATTCGGTGGGTGGTACACACTTTTGTCATCAAATAAAGCATCGTTCCAAAGCGCCAGGCAAGCATATTTATATTTAATTCTTCATAGCGCACGACCGCCGTACCTAAATGAGGTTCTTTCCTCCCCGTGAGTGGTATTTGTCCATTGTTGTGACCTTTGACAACTTTTGTCTTTTTCTCTTTGCTCAAATTTAGCTAGCATCATTCACGTTCACTTTCAGTTACTCTTTCGCCTTGTCTAATTATCTTGCTTTAATTTGTGAAAAGTTAAAACTTTTTTATTTAAACTATGGATCTAAAGATAGTATATTCCCGTTTGTATTCACAAGAATAGTTGGCATATGGTTTTAATGAATCGCTTGTAGATAATTTAATGCCAATATGTTTGTTATGCCATAAATCTTTCAAATGAAACGATGAAGCCAAATCAATTGATGGAACATCTAGACAAAACATCCAGACAAAAACAAAAGAAGCCTATCGATTATTTTCAATAGCTTTTATATTTCAAAGGACCACATGGCAAGAACAATGCTAGGCTCATTGCTAGTTACCATATTTCACAACTTATTGATAAACGTGACAGTGCGCATACTCTTGGTGAAAAGTAATTAATACCATGCTTTCAAGAGCTAATCTCAACAATGATGCATCAGGACCGCAAAAAATGTCCTTAAAATATTACCACTTAGTAATAAAAGAGTAAGTCGACGCACTGATGAAATGGCTTGTCATGTTGAAAAGCAACTTTTATCTGCAATTCAAATAAGATCATTTTCTTTGCAAATAGATTGAACTACAATTACTGATAATGATGTATTGCTAATTGCATAGGTCCGCTATTTTGATGATAACAGTAAATTTCAAGAAGAGATGTTCTTTGCTGATAAGCTTATTACAGATTCAAAATAACATCATTTTTTTGCAACGGTGAAATCATAGTTCGGAAAGAATAACATCCCACTGAAAAACATTATTGCATACGCGACAGACGGGGCTCCAGCAATGGCTGGCCGCCATCGGAGCTTTATAGCGCACATGAAAAGGGTAGTTTCTAATGTTTGTGTATTCATTGCATAATCTTTAGACATCTTGCTTAAAAAAAATTGAGCCCAAGTCTGCCCTCACCATTGATTATTGCTGTAAATGCAATTTACATGATTAAAGCAAATGCTAAAAATTATCGATTGTTTAGGCAATTATGTGAAAATTCTGATGACGAACATGTTCGATTACTATTGCAGATGACAGTTTGGTGGCTTTTAAAAGGTCAATGTTATATAAAAAATGTGCTTCAGTTTTTGGAAAGTGAAGGAGAATTTAGTTTGTGCTAGCAAGTAAGAGAGGTAAAGAATAATGTTTACTTGGCTTACATATTCACAAAGTTGAATGTTGTTAATTTGCATCATCAAGGAAAAATTATGCCACTAGTTGAGCGTAAAAAGGTAGTCTGCTTATTCCTCGACAAATTCAATGTCTTCAAAAGAAAATTCATGCGAAGGGAGTTAAATCAGTTTCCAGGATTTTTACCAATCAAAAATGAGCTCACAGAAGCCGACTTGGATATATTTAGTAATCATCTTAATACACTACAAAGAGACATGGAAAATCACTTTGAAGATATCATCAACCTCGATGCATGGATGGAAATGCCGCTCAACACAGCCGCGAGGGATGTTGAAGTTACCTGCAAAGAAGAACTATTGCCATTTAAATATGATACTGAATCGAGAGCAAATTTTAACGAAGGTAGATACCAACACATTCAGCAGAACAAGAAAATGCCCCAGCTCTATCTTTAGTCTATGTAACAAGATTTCCTCGTTAATCATGGCTTTTAACCTTCGCCATACTTGGCCGAATGTGGGTTCAGGTCGTAAATCATAATCTTACCATGGAAAGAAATTGATTGAAAATAGCAGAAAGAGGAGACCTCCGTTTGTTTCCTTAAAAATTTAAACCCAACATCAATGTTTTAGTTAACCAGCATCAACCACAATTAAGTAAACATTATTTCAGTACAGTTTATATGTAGAGGTTTATAATTTTAAACCAGAGGTGGGCGAAAAGCTTCTTATTTAAAAAATCTTTCGTAAAAGTGGGCTATGAACTAAAGATTGGCCAGCCCTGGTATAGACAACACTGGCTTAATACCTAAATGAACTCAACATAGCCTAACCTAATCGACGCGTAAAATACAAATACCGAAAAATTATCCAAGTCGACGAGACCCATAGAAGTCACAGGTCTAATTAGTAATTTAACACCGCTATTTTATAAGAAAAACAATCAAATCGCGAGATTTTATATAAATGCTCTCTTTCTTTTAGTTTCTTATGAAATCTAATTCTATACGTTTTGTTTTTTCCTTTCGAGTAGAAGGGAAGTTGGAGTGCGCAAGCGCTCATAAACAAGTGACCAAACAAAGTAGGACAGGATGTGAGTGATGTGTGAGATGATGGCGTAGCACGAGACGTTCTTGCGGAAAACAAACAACTGGCAGCCTGCTCTTTGCCCCTCTCCTCTCCAAGGGGGTGCCAGATGTAGTATGGGCAACCATCCTGTAGCCATCTGGCAAAGATGGGCTGGTTGTCTTTCGTCTCATAGCTTTAATTAACAACTTTGTCCACCTCACCTGCCCGAATGTTCAAGTTAGGACCGCGCATTCCGACAACCGCTGAAGAGCGTTAGGCACACACGCTCTCAAGAATTCCATGTCATTCTCTTAGGATTCTCATTAAATTGGCCGTCTCGATCTCATTCCGGGGAGATCGAGATTTATGAGCCTCTTTAAAAAAATAAAAGAAAACAAATGAGTGAATCTCTGTTAAGAAACTTCGATTAAAAATTGATACAAAAAATCCTGAAGTTAGAAGTGGGAATGTGTGAAAAGTACATTGGCCGAGTATGATACTACATGGGCCTCGTAAAGAATATCACCATTACGTTTAGAGAAATCTATGACCTCCTACTTGGAGCCAGTGAATGGCATTACGGCTCTGCTTCGCATTCCTTGGTCAATTAATGCAACAAATGTTACCGATTAGTTTATAAGTTTATGAAATAATTCATTATTTGATAT
The DNA here is from genome assembly GCA_963969495.1 of Ceratothoa steindachneri. Taxonomy (NCBI): domain Eukaryota; kingdom Metazoa; phylum Arthropoda; class Malacostraca; order Isopoda; family Cymothoidae; genus Ceratothoa; species Ceratothoa steindachneri. The sequence goes on from OZ018327.1 coordinate 166,903,788, forward strand.
ATTTTATTATAAGCCTACTCCAGAAATAGTTCTGAGTGGTGCAGACTCACTTGACTACTTAATATTATCAAAGATATGCATCTCTTTGCTTTTGTGTGGATGGAGACACAGGTTGTTTAACAGATCCACGCATACAGAGGATCTAAGAACTAATGTACACAAAATAGATGTCGATTCACTTTTGGCGTACACTATAAAACCCAAATATTTACATCAACTTTTGTTTGATGATGTTTTTTTGCCTCATTGTCGTTATATGTTGTAAGACAGTGTATTATATTTGTTCTTAGCATAGATAAGCATAAGTGGAGTATGTAGCCGAGTGGGATAAGCCTCTTGCCTACAAATCTCAGCGGTTCAAAATTCAACGTTTCCTTATTCTCTGCCTGTCCTTTTTTAACTCCACCTTTCCCCTTTAAGGTTCAAATGAGTGGCTGACAGACAAAATAAAGGACAAATCGTTGTTGTTTAACAAGAGCGGCCTAATTCAAGACACCGAAATTGTTTGACTTCTCAAGAGCAGCGGCCTTTGTAACTCTGACTGCGGCCACAAATCATGTCAAAACTTCATCAGCTTCGACAACTTTCACAAAACAGAAAAAGGAATCGATGCAAACTTTGAAGAATATTTAGAAACGTAACACATTAAAAGACATCGAAAAATGGACGACAGCACAAAAACAAAACAAAAATTAAAATAGTTTGGGAAAGAGGGGGAGAGGGGGAAATGACATAATACCATTACGTGGGCATATGGAACAAATACAAGAAATAAAGGAAAGGGAAGGGGGTAAGACGGATTACTTGAATAGTTGTCTTCGAACATGATTTACACGATGGGGTTCAACTTTGTACATTTTAGTGCTCTTTGTACTCATTTGTTCCATGGCTTATATATAATAAACCTTGGAGCTCCAGTATATTTATAAGGCCCGGGAGTTAATAGGGGCGCCAGTTTATAGAAAGTACTCCTGAGGGTTACCAGTTTATGGTGCTCACTAAGTTTATAATGGGTTGCTTAGTTTATGAGACGCCGGGCGAGTACCAGTGTAGAGGACGAATTACTTGGGGGTGGGGGGTGGGGGTGAGCCTGGGTTACCAGAAAAAGGGGTGTCGGACGAAGGCGTTTGAGGTCTCACCGTCGAGTTTGCTCTGATTCCCAAACTTCTTACGTGGAATCCGTTTATAGGCTGGGTTCGAAAGGTAACTTGGTTATCACTGGGTTAAAGGAAGGATTCGAGAGGAAAATGGTCTTTTGTAGGCTTTATTCTTGGCTTAGATCTACATACCTTAATTGAGGCAAGCGAGATAATCGAGTCTTAGGCGGCTTTGTTGTAAGTTTTCCTCTACGTTAGATAATTGGGGCTAAGGACGGCCGGATTTAAGGACGAGGAACGGACTCGTGACGCCAATACGATTAATGTGAATCCGAAATCAAGAGGGATGCAGGGATCCTACTAATAATAGTGATGTTACTTCTCTTGGGAATTCTCTGTAGTCCTTCCAGGGCCACCAGTTTATGGGTAGTGGGAAGGTCCTGTTATTTGATTGTGCAAAGGTAACCAATTTATGGGTGGGTGCTCGGTAATTATAAGAGGGTGTAATGAAGAGTTCTCGTTGCTGTTGCACTGCTCAAAATCACCCGTCTAGAGCAGTGTGCTGGACAAGGTTCCGATAGAGTTGACTCGATGGGTAACAAGGACCTTAGAGCTCATGGTAGCCGAGTAGATACTGCGTTGGCCTGCTAACATCGCGGTACCGGGTTCGATCCCGGCATGAACGGACACGAAGAGATCTGGCAATCAATTGGTGGACGCGATGTGCTCACCCCGTTTTCGGGTGGGTAGGTCTTACATCTCTCACCTCAAACATACCCAATCGCAACACTGCTTTCTTTCCTCTCTCACCTTCACAGCACAACACACACACTCTCTGTTCCAATGAATCCACGTACCTCTGACGCGGAACAGGCCCCTCTCCCCCGAAGTGACGAAGGTTTCCATCTGACCGCTGTTTGGTGTCAAAACATAATACTTCCTGGCACCTCTACCCCAAAAGAGGACCTGCCACTGGGGCCCTCGGCCCGACCAGTGATTGTCATACTGACCTTTATGTAGATTTCATTATCCGGTCGGGGATCCTCCCAACCGGAAGTAAGGATTGGCGCTGACTAACTAACAAGGACCTTAAGTAAAAGGCCTACTTTATGTCCTTATTGAATTGGTTCTGACTCATTATATTCCTTATAGTTTTTCACGAGGGATTATGCATTAGGCTGGGCTTACCAAAGGTGTCTTCGTGATCGGGGTAAGAAAAGGACTTCAAAAGAAGGTGACAAAAAAAAATAAGTTTAATCTTAAATTGGCCTACTAAAAGGAGGAAGCGGAAACCTCGAGTTCTTTGCGGTCAGGGCGTAGGCTTCTGTTTTACGCAAAGTATCGAGTCTCAAGGCGGCAGGATTTAGACGAGTTAGCGGGGCTTCGTAACGCTACTAAGGGACTGATTGATTCTCTGATTAGCCGATTTTGATTGACTGATCTTGACTACTAAATTTTTTACTTAATGATCGAATGAATCAACTGTTGAATTGAATATTGGTCTCTCTCTCTCTCTCTCTCTCTCTCTCTCTCTCTCTCTCTCTATATATATATATATATATATATATATATATATATATATATATATATTGTCTGCTGTCTCCAAGGGGCGTGACCTTGACCTGTCCGTGGGGCGGACCCAATGATCTAATTTGCTCGTTAATTCCACCCCTTGGACGGAGTTCCGACAGCTATGTGTATCTGTTGTACCTACATATTTCCCATGTCTCAGATTTATCTTAATTATAGGGAATTGCTTGTCTCTTACAGTTATCTGTGAAATTTTTTTGGCCAAAGCCTGTATTTTATTCGGCTTGCTGTTTTCTCCAGTTGTGACCTTTTTCCTGATAATTATTCTCAGCACGCGTATGTTTGTGTGTTTCCTCGATCATACTCCATTGCCGCTTAACGTCCTCACTCGGGCGTCCTCTGAGGAAGTAACTGTCCTAATTTCACGCTCTAACAAATCTGGAGTCCCTAAGGACATCTTTCCACCCAAACTCCTCCACCAAATTCTCCCTGCTGTCCTCCTACTGATTCTTCATCTCTTTAACACTTCTCTTTGCACAGGGGTAGTTCCCTCTTCCTTCAACATTGCTCAATTCATCCTATCCTTAAAAAACACACCTTAACCCCTCTGAACCATCTAGCTATCGCCGTATCTCTCAGCTTCCATTCCTTTCTAAGATCCTCGAGAGAGTGGTTTTCTCTCGCCTTAATGACCCTATTTTTAACTGCAATATCGATGAAACGTACCATTCGGGGTTCAAAGCGAAGCACTCTGCTAAAAACGCTCTTCTTAATGTTTCAGACGGTTTACGTAGAACAGCCGATAAGGGTTGTACGTCCATTCTAGGCCTCCTAGACCTCTCCTCCGCTTTCGACACCATAGACCACACTGTCCTCCTTGATCGTCTTCACACTTTTCTTGGTCTCCTGGCACTGCACCTGATTGGTTCCGCCCATACCTCTCTTCTCGAGCCCGCGCCCATTCATTTTGGGATGCCTCAGGGCTCAGTCCTTGGTCCCCTCTTCTTTCGCATCTACTTACTTCTTCCTCTTGGCTCCCTTTTCGCGATTTGGGCCTGTCCTTCCACCTCTATGCTGAAGACACTCAGATATACCTTTCCTCATCCCCTGTGTCCATCTCTCAATCAATTACCAAGCTGCGTTCGGCCTACACCTCCATGAACGAATGGCTGTCTGCCAACTTTCTCAAACTTAACCAAGATAAAACTGAAGTTCTCCTTGTTGGTACTGCTTCGATGGTGGAGAAATCTAAAGCTCTCTTCCCCTCCCTTAACCTTGGGGAAACCAATGTCACCTTCTCTGTTACCGTCAGTAATTTTGGTGTTATTTTCGACGAGCAACTCTTGTTTAAACCGCACATCCATCGTATCTGTAAGTCTTCCCTTGGTTCCCCTCCGCAACTTCTGACGTGTTCGATCCCATTTTGATCGACGAAGCCTTGAGACTGCTATTCATGCCTTCGTCACCTCACGTTTAGACTACTGCAATTCTCTTCTAGTGAATTTCCCTTTTTCGTCACTTCGCCCCCTACAACTAGTTCAGAACAATGCTTCCCGGCTCCTCCTTCGCCGCCCCCGGTTCTCTCCTTCGATGCCTTTGTTACAGGAGCTACACTGGTTACCTATTCGCTTCTGTAATCCCTATAAAGTTCTTCTCATCACCTACAAGGCCTTAAACCTCGAGGCTCGACCTTATCTCTCTTATGCCTTCTCCCGTCGTCAAACTCCTCGGGCACTCCGGTTTAACCTCGCTCCTATCCTGAACACTCCTCGTTCTGTTCTCCGCTCGATAGGCAACCATTCCTTCTCAGTTTGTGCTCCTAGACTCTGGAATGCTCTTCCTTCCGAAGTCCGATCCTCTCCCTCCCTTGCTACTTTTAAACGTCTCTTGAAGACATCTCTAGGGAATTGCCTTCTCTCCCATGTAAACTTTCTTTACAATCGCTACACAACTTGCGCTCTGGGAAGGCTAACAGCCCTGAAGACCGCATTATCTATACCTATCATTATTATTATTATTATTTGATACATGTACAATTTGATATATATATTTTGTTTCTTTTTATAATTCTCTTTGGTTCTTTATTTATTAGACGTGGTTATTTTTTAGGATTTGATAGATTCACCGAGCGTCCTTTTGTGTAGTTCCTCGCTGGGCCTATTAAATCCTGCAATTTGGGTCCGACAGGAATACCTATTTTACAACATGAACCCCACAATCCTTTTGACTACCGCATCTTCCGCCCGACTGACTCTCTTTTTCTCTCCATTTGACTCTTGACTCTCTTGACGCTCCTGACTGTCCCTCTCTACTCTGCCCAGAGCTGTATATACTATTGAAAACCCGTGGGCGTATCCCGCTGTTGAACAATATTATTATTATTATTATTAATTTGTGAGTGCATACAATCTTGCGTTTAGCAGCCACCTGAAAACAGAGGTCCGCCGCTCTTACCCGTCTTCAGATCGGTTTAAATGACTGTACTTGTTTTGACTTTTGTTGGCACACCTGTGGTGTTTCCCAGACACTTGGTTTTCAAGACGTTTGTTGGTATAGCTGTGGTGTTTCCCAGACCGTTGGTTATCGCGAGAGGTGTGTAAGTATATATACGTGTGAAACGTTTTTGCGTATTTTTGTTAGCGCGTGTGTTTGAGAAAATTCGTTCTGCTTGCAGCCCTTTATAGAATCATGCATATCATTGTTTACATGATCAGATTATTTCTCTATCAAAAATGTCATATATATTATTTTTCTTTTTTAATGACAAACTGTTATATATTTTGGATTACTTGCTTGCGCATAATTATGTGCGTGCCTATTACAAGCCTTCATAGGATTTTTATGATACTCATTTGTGAGGTTTCATTGTCAATCCTATTTCGCTTTCACTGCAGCATTACAAGGCCACTTGTACTCATATTCTGTCTTCTTGCTCAGTATCATTTGTGCACGAGGTGCGATACTGTCACGGCCCTGGCTAGAGGCGATACTAGTCTCGTCGTCAGCATAGGAGAGTGTATACACGTGTGTGTAATTTTCGGGTGGTCGTGGGGGCAATAGTGTAGGTGCCAATACGCTACCTTGAGGTACGCCCGAGCGTAGTGTGAATAGGCGTGATGTTGTGTTATTGTAATTTATGTGACATCTCCAGTCGGTATGGTAGTGTGAGAGAGGTCCTCTAAGGCAGAGAGGGAGCTCCGTGCTGTTGGCTAGTTTCCAACGAAGCCTTTTATGTCACACCTTGTGGAAGGCCTTTTCGATGTCCCTGCTGGTGAAGAGTGTTTTCTGTCGTGCTTTCTGTATTATGTGATGAATGATAGTCACAACTTCTTGAGTGGACCAACCTCTCTTGAAATCATATTGGCAGGAGAAAAACCAGTCGCTCTCCTCCATAAAATTCCGGAGACGGTTTTTAACCACATGCTCAAGTATTTTTTCTAACTGCTCTACTAGTGCAATAGGCTTATAGTTTTTTGCGAGTTTTGAGTTTTGTGTTTTTTGTGTAGTAATATGTTGTGTAATGTTTTAACAAGTCGTGGGAAATGTGCAGAAGCGAGTGAGGCGTTAAATAATTGTGCACGGGTAGGGAATTTTTTTCTGAAAGATAATCTAATATTGCAACTGGGAGGCCGGAAGGGCCAAGAGCGCATCTTGTTGTACTTTTTAGGCATTGTTTCCTTTCCTGATGGTGAAGGGGGAGGTTATTTTGTTCAGAGTTATCGACTAGCTCCATCAGAGGGGCGGGCCCAAGCTCAAATAACACAAATGTACCTGAATGTTCTCTCTCTTATTACCTTCTTCGTTAAATTGAGATTAGAATGGTCATCAGGAACTCATATAACTATATATAGGTATATATAAAGGCAATTTGGAATAAATTTAGCGGTTTGCATAAAAGACCCCTCCCCAGCAATTTCTCAGCCCAGAATGAATTTATTTTGAAAATTAAAAATATCAAATGGGAGCTAAAATTTGCTCAAAGTAGCCGCCCTCAGCTTTCATTACGCCCTCAAGACGGCTCCAGAACCTGGCGCTTGCGTTCCTCACACTGTTTCTGGGAAGATCTTCAAACTCCTTCTCGGCCTTGGCCACCAGTTCAGTCTTGGGGTTGCAGGTAGAGCGGTTAGTGTCCTTCTTAACCATACCACCCACATAATAATCTATGTATTTACAATCGGTGGATCTAGGATGTCAAGAGGTGGGCTGGTGAAGTCGAAGAAATTCTCCGCCAACCACTTATGAGTCTTTTCGGAGATATGGCCTTCCATGCAACAAGCTTCTCCAGCCCGAGTTTGACCACCATCTCCAGTAGCTCTACATAACCGTCTGAATTGATTCTTAGAACAAGTTCAAAGATGTAGGGCGGCATGGCGTCACTCTCATTGAAGGCACACCGAAAGACCATCACAATTTGGGGGAACTTGGTATTCATAATACGTGGAACGTCGCATGCATTATTTGCAAGCCACCTGTGGTACTGTGTGTTGTGAAACTGGCCCTGGCAGATGTTATTTTCATCTGAGCAGAACCAGATTGTCCTCGGCTCAACAGGATACTTCAGCTTGTTCAGGAGCTTTTTTGCCCCCGTTAAGCGGTTCTCTTTGGCATTGGCTGTCAGAAATTGTCCCTTGTGCCTCTTGTACGAGTGGTAGCGAAGGCCCTAATTTAGGGCCAGCTTCAGAGTGATGAGTCCAACATCCATCTTTCTTTCTAAAGACCGAATTCCTTTACTTGGATCTTCAATAATCTTGTCCTGCTATATTTGGATGAATCAGGGCATGTAAGCGCAGTCAGAACGCCTGCTGCGTTCCTTTTTGCTGGGCACGGTATCGTAGTCTTCGTTGCAGATGCCCAAGTCACGTCTTATAGCTTTTATATTGTTAAAAGACCATTGAGCACCAGTCATCACGCCGGCACTTTGATACCTGGTGTGAATCATCATGATACAGGTAACTGTATCATTCCTCCATTCCTCCATGTTACTTAACGTTATCTCAACTAAAACGTTACTCTGTACCTGGTGTTGCCTAATCCCTGTTACACTCGTTACAACGCTCTCAACAAAGGATACAATAATTGTTTTGATGTAGTTAGTAGACAGGTTTTTATTGCTTTAACATATAAATGTGTTTTTAAATTGTGATATTAATCAATGTGGACACCCTCGGCGGCGAGCACGTGCTCCAGGCAAACCTAAAGGTTGAGCACACGTTGCGGACGAAGTCCTTCCTCATGCTGGCCCATACGCGGTTGACGGAGGACTTCAGCTCGTTAATGATGCTGTGGCGAATCTTGCCGGCCTTTAGTTCGACATGTGCCCAAACGCTGTAATCGATGGGATTTAGATCGAGAGACTGCGTCGGCTAGAAGTCCTTTGACCAGACATTCATGTTCGACCCCAACCACTCATGCACGGTCTTGGCTTGGGGCACCGTCTTGCTGAAATAAACAGGCCACTTTCTTCGTGATCTTTCTCATCTAGGACAGGACTTTCGTGTCCACGATGTCCCTGTAATCGGCTGCGGTGAGCCTGTAAATGGGCGCAAACCACACTGACAGCATCTTCTCTCGTCACTAGAAGCCACGACACCGAACACCATCACGGAGGCCGGTTACTTGGTCGTGGCCACGTAGCGGCCCTTGAAGACGTCCTGACCGAAACTGATTACACGTTTGTTCTGTCTGAACTTGAGGTCTGCCTGCCCTGTAAGGGGCGCGGCGATTTGCCATCCTGGCCACCGTGCTGACGGGATCCAGCGCTCCGTCCGGCCCCAGCTTAGCCTCTCTTCCTTCCTTCAGATAGCCTGTATTTTTCCCTACTTCGTCGCTTTTCATACAGCCTCTCCCACAACTTTCAATGGTCAGCCTCTAATTTCAAAGGGTAGATGCTGACCTTCTCCTCAAGCCAACCGTCCCGGATCGGGGCTGAGGGATAAGAAAACAACGTTCTCTAACCCCTGAGCTCCGGTTCGGAATGGATTTTTGTAACAACCTGCTTAATCCCCACCCATACCTTCCTCACATCCCTTTTCCTTTCTTCTTCACACTCAGTTTTACGCCGCGTCTAAGGTGGAGCCGCCATGCCGATGGACTGCCAGGCCACCAGGCGGGAGGGGTGGTCCCAAATGGCAGCGCCTGGCTCTGCCAGGCCTGTAAGCACCTCTTGCAGTGCGGGCAACTGCGAGAGGTAGTGAGCTATTGCGTCCCGTATAAAAAAGAATGTCACCATGCCCATGTATGAACACCTAAAAAAACCCAACCCTCAACTTCCCCTGTAACAACAACGGAGCCACCCTCGGGCAGTTCCACCGAGAAAATGCCCCCCCCCCCTGTGCTTGCGCATGGGACCCTCCATATTTCTTTAACCGAAGAGGAGGCTTACTTCTCTCCTACGCCTACGGGTGAAGGGGACTCCCCCTCACCCCCTTCTCTGGAGGTGCTTTTGGGCACCTCCCTATTTCCAGCGGCAGTCCCTCCTTTTCTTTCTAAGGGGACTGCCAAGAAAGCCAATAGGCAGCCCATTGCCGACCGCCCCTCGTATAAGCGGCTCGGTAGGGCAAACCCCCTTAGGGAGGGAGAGGGAAGCCAGGCCCCTTCGGTCGCTTTCCTCAAAAGACCTGCTGGCAAGAATTTTAAACCTTGCCGGGGTCAAGGCCTGTGCCTCCCCATACAAGACTGGCGACACTGCCAAGGGGACCTGCGATGTCCTGGGAGGGGATGGCCAACTGGAGGCCCCTCCTGTGATAGACATGGTCCTTGAGGAAACCCAGCCTCAGACGGTAGGGCCTTCCATGGGAAAGAATCCGGGCTCAGCGCTAAACACCGAACCCGATTCCACCCCTATGCAAGGTCCTCCTCAAATAGCTATGGTTTCTGAGGCAGTACAAGGAGGGGAGATATCTCCTCCAGACGGTGCCCCTTCGACCACCAGGACCTTCTTCATTTCGGAGAAGGACCTGGCTGAGGCCGGTCCATCTGGCCTAGGGGCTTCTGCCGGTGGAGGTGAGAAGCAGGTTCATTCCCCGCCCTCCTCTCCAAAAAAGAAAAAGACTAAGACAAAGAAGACTAGGGGCTCCTCTCTATCCGCGGAGGCAGCGGGGACGGATGGGTCTGCTGCCACTTTGGCAAGCGACGAAGCCAAGATCGGCACATCCAGCCCCTCTGCTCCCCCCTGGGTGCGGAGCCCCTGACTATGACAAAGACCAAAAGTGCGCAGTGCGGAGCCTCGATAACATCGGGGCCCTTGATTCAGAGGTTACCTGGCGTTTTTGAGTCCGCTGGCTTCAAACGCTTCCTCGTCATTCGCTCCACTGATGGCAGCATGTTGGCCAAGGGCAACATGATCCATCAGAGGAGAGCATTAGCTAGTGTAATTGGTAGAGAGCCGAAGGTGACCCGTTTCTCGGACGGGAGCATTCTGGCGAATGCGGCGAATCCCACCGAGGCGGCCAAGATAAGTGCTCTTCGGACACTTTTTCACACCGTGGTGAGTGTGACGCCGCACTCTACCATGAACTTTGTGAAAGGAGTAGTTTATGCGAGGGAACTCGTTGACTACTCCATAGAGGAAATCACCTTAGAGCTGGCCGACCATGGGGTGGTCAAGGTCAAACGTGTGATGAGAAAACAGGGAGGGGCCTCGAGACCCACCCCTGCACTCTTCGTCACGTTCGACTGTGACAAGCTCCCTGAGTCGGTGCGTGCCGGTTGGTACCGCTACCGCGTGAAGGCATTCGTGCTACTGCCGCGGCGGTGCTATTACTGTCTCCGCTTCGGCCATACGAATCGTTCTTGTAGACGTGCAAAGTCGGGGTCACCCGAAGTCTGTGTAAATTGCTCCAAGGCCACACATGATAAGTCTAAATCATGTGTGGCCAAGTGTGTCAATTGCGGAGAGCCGCACCCCGCTTCTTCGAAGCAATGTGGTGCTTATCTCCTTGAGAAAAAATCCTGGCCGTTCAGGCCCAGGATCGACTCTCATTCCGTGAGGCTAAGGACTTGATCCTGGTGCGCTCGGCTCTGCCTGGGACGGCATATGCCTCAATAGTTAGAAAGGCACCCTCTGCTCCTGGCCCATCCAGGCCAACGAGCACGGTTGTTTCCGCGCCCATTCGGAGCCCTTCTGCGGGCTCTACTCAACCCGGGCGCTCTCCTGGTAAAGCTGGCGGCAAAAAGGGTTCACCCAGCCCCGGCTAAAACCAGGGCTTCCCCCTCTTCCCCCAGCGTGACCGTTTCCCATAAGGCGAAACGGCCACGCGCCTCCACCGACTCGTTAGACTCACAGGAGGCAAAACCCCTGAAGTTGGTCGCTAGGCCATCTTCCGGGGTTCCTAAAGCTGTCCCCCGAAAGGAGGACAACAAAAAAAGGAGCTTCGGCTCCTTTGCCCATGCCTAGAGGTGGAGCGAGTGGCTCGGAGATGGTAGTTCCTCGAAAAGAGGGCCCTCCGCCTCCGAAGCCGCAACGCCCGCCTAAGGTTTCGAGGTGGAGGGAGGAAAAGACTCGCTGACGAGCCCAACATCCCCCAATAAGTCCTCGAAGGCGACAGCGCCTTCAGCACCCGGGTTTCTGCCTCCGGGAAGCGTACGGCCATTCCTGTGAGGGTCTTCTGTTAGAGGAGGGCCCCCGCGTCTCCTCCGAGCTAGGCTTGGAGAGCATATTCCTTCAATGGAATTGCTGTGGACTCCGGGCCAACTTGGAGGAGCTGCGGAGGCTCGTCATGTCACGTTCCCCATTAGCTATCTTTTTGCAGGAAACCATGCTAGGCGCGTGCCCCCTACCCTCCCTCCCGGGGTATAAGGGTCTTGCGACTGCCCAAGTGGGCAGTCGCCAGATAGCCCATTGAAAAAAAAAAATTGAGGTCTGCCTGAACGAGGTCGATCTTTGAGGTCTGTCCCGTTCTTTGGCATCTCCACGACTCTCTGGAAGGTCATTCAACTGACATTAAGCCGTAGTGATGTCAAGCCTCTTGTAGCACGCGCACAGGAGAGCAGAGATCTCTATTCTTTTTCCTCTTATCTCGACACACCCGCACACAATGGAAAAGACTTTTTAATGACACGTGCTGGAAAAGTAAAACTTTAAATTTGCTTGGCGGAACTTTTTGTATCACACACGTAAACCTTTCAAACGATTTAAAAACTCCGAGTGCCACATAACTTTTTAAAAAACTTGGTATTCATTCTAAACCTAGTTAACTGTTTCCTGATTCCGACATAAAATGCTCCTGATAAAAAGGAGACATCAGCAATTGTCAAATTTAGCCCAATCAGCTCTACTGCTCGGACATCTACAGGTAACAGCAGATATGTGCCATCTCCTGAGGACAGCGAACTTCAGTAAGTTAAGAAACGTGCAACGGAAGATGTTTAGAATGAAAATAGTTGAGATGAACTTAGATGGACTGAAAGAGAAGAGAAACTATTTCTGAACGTGTTAGTCATGGAGGACACTGATTTAGTAGTGATTTGCGAACACGGCTTGAATATAGGGAAATATGAGCTGAAGCTGCAGAATTATGCTACGTAGACGATAAACTACTCTAATGAGAGGTACTACGGTATAACAATAGCTGTTAAGACAGGAATTGAGCACAAATAGTGTGAAGATTCAGACGAAAGCTATATGGCAATAGATTTGTATTATACCCAGACAGGCTCAGTGGTAGTAATGGTGAGGTGCCCAACCCCCAAGAAGAAATTAGGGTATTCGGAAGGAACACTCTGGTGATTTTCTTTGGCGATCTGAATGCGCCCTTCCTACATTCAGGGTATACCTCAGAGAATAGAAAGGAAAAAACCTAGATCTATTGATTCATAAGAGTATAACGGTACGAGCTGGGCTGGAGTTTCCCACGTACGTGACGGAAAGAGCATAAACAAAGCCAGACATACTACTAACCAGTAGGAATTTCAATTCAAATATGTTTGTCCAACCGGGTCCTGTGTTACCTACGGATCGCAACTCCATTACGGTATTGCTGATACTTAATCCAATCCAAGTGCTATGTTCGGTGAAGAAACTATGCGAAGGTTGATTGGTGCAAATTCCGAGATATGCTGGGGGATTACCGGCCATCAGAATGGAAGCTAAGGGAGTTGAAGATATTGACTGGTAAAAAGGAAAGGATATATGTAGGTTTAGATTAAGACAGATGAGGAAGTAAGTATACCCAGTGTGCTGCTAAGAAAACTCCTGGCTCAAAGCTGATCACCTGAAATTAGGATGACTGTGGGAGAAATCGAAACCATTAATCAACTCACGTGAGGTATAGACTCAACTACTGAGCTATACCTGAGGAAACGTGAGCACCAAAGAGAAATAAGTGAATTATGAGAGTGAGGAAAAAGAGACTGTAGGAGGAGTTGATTGATTGGCTAAACAGACAACGGCATCTGAGATTATTCTGGCAATCAATTCAAAAACTACAAGGTACACCACTACTGAAGAAATTGAGTAATTAAGAGAGGCAATGGTTATATAATGAACGAAAAGGAAATAGAGGAGCTATTCAAGGACCATTGGAGCCAGATATTTAATATGACGGGAGACGACAATGAGAACTTTGAAACCAGGATTATGGAGGAACTGAACCGACAACTGAGTGAGACCTATCATTTAGACAGTATTCCCCGATATAACGCGATAAAGGATGGTAACGAAGGCGGTCGTATGCTAAACATGGATGAAATATGAACGGTAGTCCAAGCCTTCAAACAGAAAACCTCAGAGTTATTCGGAGTGACGAGAGCGAGCATAAGTCAGATTGCGGACAATTTACTTAAGGGTCTGTTGGTAATTTTCAATGCAAGCTTGAACATCGGCTACTTCCCGGACATACTTAAAGTGAGCAAAATGGCATTTATGCCTGACCAAGTAAGTCACCTACGGCCGTCAACAGGTACAGACCCATCTTGCTTGTTAATTTTATAGCCAAGGTTTTTGAAACAAGGTCTGCTGACCAAAAAGTCACTTGCTCTCACTTATTCTTATTTATGACCTTACGACCTTCCAAACTTAATAATTCAGATAATAACCTTAGGAGGACCTTAAAAATTATATCATTTGACAGAGAATGTAAAACAACATAAGAGTTACAAATTTCGTTAGAATCGGCCGAATAGTTATGATATTATTGCCAAAACAAAATAATTCATGAGCTAACCTTGGGACGGCTTTGACAATTATATCATTCGAAAGAGAATGTAAAACAACATAAGGGTTTCAAATTTCGTTAGAATCGGTCGAATATTTACAATGTTATTACAAACACAAAAAAAGAAAAAAGGGGACTGACCAACATGTGAGATGTAGAGTTGACCCCAAGACATCCCGTAAGTTTAACCTTCAACAGTACGGGCTCAGAAGAAAGAAAGTCACGGAAATGATCCTAGCGTTGATAGTGAAGAAGCTGGCCAAAGAAAAGTGAAAAGGAAAGATGGATGACTTAGTGATGCGTGACGTGCATCAGGCGTTTGTTAAGGTGTGGAGGGCTGGACTCAAGTATTAGCTGATATGGATGGAACTTTGGAAGAAAATGACCAGGTTGTTCTAGCGTTACATAAGCAACAAGAATGCTTATAAGGCATTCTGTTTCTTTTAAGGCACAACTTTTAAGACAAAGGAGGGGCTCCCTCCAGGAAGATGCTTCTCCCACGTCATCTACGTCACTAATACCAATGATTTATCGTTCTCCCTTAGCCGCAAAACAGCCTATGTACAGTTTGCAGACGACGTTACCCAGATTATTGCGACCTCCACGAGAACAAAAAGGAAGGCGGCCAAAAATACTGCTAAAGAGATCCTGACTTTAAATAGTTACGAGATGAAATGTAAGATAAAGACTAATGTGGATAGGTTCGTAGTGATACCCATCAACTGGAAAGTAGAGAGCATAAGGGTTGAAGGCAAGGGATTCAAGTATATGGACGAATCTAAGGTATTGGCTCTTAAAATAGATAAAACTGGGTACAGAATATATGTATAGCGGAAAGAATAAAAATAGCTAAGGGGAAGTTGGCTCAATTAGGGAAGTTTTCAGGACTGTCGCCCAAACACAAAAAGAAAACTTTACTTGGCGATGGTCAGAGCCACCCTATTGTACCCGATGCTTCCGCTACATTGTACTTCGAAGAGTGCTATGACCAAACTCCAGAGGGTACAAGACAAGGTTACACGATAGATTACAGGCACTATGAAATTGGATATAAAAAGGCAAGAAGGAAAGCTAAAATAAAAGCGGTTAATATAGTGTTACATGAGAGGGCAAAGAAGGTCTGGAGGAGAAACGAGGAAGAACTGAGAAATGATTGGGAGGACAGATTTAGATTAAGAGAGGGAATTGGGATGGACTCTCAATTTCGTAGCAGTAGAAGAAGGATAGGAATGAATATAGTCTGTGAGGGAACCCCACGTGGACTCTCTTGAGCAGAACGGAACTTCCATGCGCTGCCGAAGGCCCGGTTAGGCCTAAATTGGTAAGCCTAACCCCCTTCTTCCACAAGCGGTAGCCTCGAACCGTGTCCACCACGATTTACTTTTACACGTGCAGAATATTTCTGCAAGAAGATTCAAGGCCATTCGAGAGTAGATCTGTTTCAACTCCGGGGATAGCCTCGGACATAAATAGCGCTCGACTCCTCTGAAGACACACGGAGTTGAGAAGTCTCGCCCGGATCCCAGAAGATTTACCATGGTTCCAAGTCAAGTGCTAGCAACAAAGCAAAGTGGCAGCTGGACTATTCTGTGTATTTGGAATTAGCCCCAGCCAGGAGATAATTCCACGGAACGATCGCTACCGAGTGATTTTCCCGACTTCTCTCATCAACTCCTATCGAAGCCCTCCTCATTTCGGGTAGCCGAAATACTCTCCCCTGGACCGGAAGTTACTCCCCCCCTTGTTTTTGAAGAGCCGTCATCACTCCAACCTCCCGCTCAGAAGTTCCGAACGGTCTCACCTCACGTGCAGAAGACATCCGTAAGCCAACCACCTTTCCCCCTTCAGTAACCCAATTGAGTTAATCTTCCCCCCTTAGTTTATTTATGTGATTTTTGCCCGTTAATTCTCTGAGGTAATTTTACCCTTCAAATCTCTTATTAATTTTTGTTGTGTACAAAAATTCTATTTTTATAAATGTCTCTTTAAATAACCTTGAACTTTGCCATTGTCCATAATTTGCCTGACCTCGTTGTACTCTCTCGTTACTCAGCCCGTCTGAATGCGTGGATTTATGTCCCTTTTGTCGGTTCGCTTTCAAGTTATTGGTCCTTTCTCAAAGATATAATATGATATTGATATAATGTAATGTCATACCACGACATATAGTCTTCTATTAGATTTTAATTATACGATCCTTGATAGTGGCGTTCAAAGTCGCCATGATCCTCGGAGTACGATCCCAAATTCTCCTTAAATTTATCAAGATGAGCGTCAAGAATATGGACTTTCAGGGACATCCTGCAAGCCATCTTGCCGTAGTTTCTCACCAAGTTCTCAACAAGCTCTACATAGTTTTCGGCTTTGTGATCACCTAGGAAGCCCAGAACCACTGCGATAAAGCTATCCCACGCTGCTTTTTTCGTCCTAGTGAGCTTCTCAGTAAACCCCTTTCACTCCTGATCTTTTTTATTTGTGGACCGATGAAGACCCCGGCTTCCACCTTTGCCGCTGATAGCTTAGGAAAGAAATCTTGGAGATACTTAGAGATATTTGAAGATATTTAGAGCTCTGACGAATAGTTTCATTAGGCCCAATTTTAAGTGCAGAGAAAGAAACAGTACTTTTCGGGGGTCCAACAAAGACTCCCATTTGACGTTGTTTCTCCCCACAATAAACTCGGTCCGTTGTGGCCAATCCCGTTGATGGTTGTGTGCCACGGTGTTCCTGCTGTTCCTGCTGTTCCAAAGGTAAAGATAACAAGAAAACTTGGTAAAGCCGCCTCGGAGACCCATCAAGAAGGCCAACATTTTGAAGTCTCCGATAACCTCCCCACCGTACTCTTCATATTTCAATGCCTCTAGCAAGATTTTGACACTGCTGTATTCCTCTTTGAGCTGGACCGAGTGAGCAAGGGGAAGAGATGGATACATGTTCCCGTTATGAAGCAGCATTACTTTGAGGCTCCTGGACGTGCTGTCAATGAAGAAGCGCAACTCGTTGGGGTTACAGGCGATTCCGATTATCTCAAACAGACCGGTCACATTGTGACAAAAGTAAAACTCATCTTGACGTGTAAAAAGCTTTTGGCTTTTGTTTAATAAATTCGCCGCAGACATAGCAAAATGCGCCTGTCGGATGCTTACAACTCCTTGATGCCATTATGACGAATGCTTCTATCAATAACGAGTGACGATTTCTGTGCTGTGACGGCACTGTGTGCGCTGTGTTACACTGACTTGTTGGCTAGACATTCTTTGTATTTAAACAGTCTTCTAAGTTGCCAGAATGTCGTAGAAATTCTTCAAACGTATAAAAAAATCTCGAAAGTTCTAGAAAGCTCTACAGTTTATTTTTACCAAATTAGTGTTAGGTCGCAAAAAAACAAAATATAAGGGAACTAAGAGCCAATACTACTGTATTACTGTTTCTATAAACTTTTAAATACAGTATATCATGTTTATACCAAACAATTGGGAAATAACACTGTAGAAGTCTAAGTACATCCATGCATTAGTGCATACATAAATACACCGACACAGCTGTGTATCCCACCCCCCCTTATTCTAAATTCGCCTTTTGGCATCGAATCTCCTTCACTCCTTTTCGCGCCATCATAAACCCCCGGTTGGAGACGAGGAAAGCTCGAATGGTGGCGAGGCGTAAATATTTCGCATGTCCTGGCAGCGGACAAAAGGTCTTTAGCGCGACGATAAGGATTTTATGAGAATCCGGTGCTCTCTCTTGATTTTAGCTCTTTAGGGAAATAAAAGGGAAAATTCTCCCTGGAGTCAGGCAGAAGATCTTGGACCTACGTTGGGTGTTGAGCTAGTCTCACAAAGGAAGAGCGAAACGCTGGTCCGGTCGCAAAGTCCTCGCGGACTCTTTGGCGCCCTCATCGGCGCGCTCATTCCCCGCAATTCCTACATGTCCAGGAACCCATCAGAAGATAATCTCGACATCCGCCCGGTTCGCCAAAACTGTGGCGTCACGGATATAGCAAACCAAGGGATGCGAACATTCCAATACCCGAGAGCACTCAGGGTGCTTTGTGAGTAACTATAGATCACAATCCGGTCTCCGAACCAGGCAGGTCGCGTAATCTCCCGTATCGAGGGGTGTATTGCCACCAGCTCGGCCGTGAAGACAGACGCCGCGACTGGCAGAGCCCCACTGACTTCAAACAGAGGGGATACGGCGTGGAAGCTGACCCCTTCTTGGGATTTGGAGCCATCCGTATACACTAGCATGGTTCCAGGGTGACACGGGGTATGCTCCAAAAAGGTCGAACACAAATCTCCCGGCGCTGTACAAGCTTTGAGAGCAGAGGCGTGGCGATAAATAGCCAAAGGTGGTACCCTCCAGGGTGGCGTCCTGGGCAGAACCAGGGGCGTTACCGGCCCGAGAGCTATACCTAGCTCTCGAAGGAGTTTTCTGGCCCTAAACCCAAAGGGCTTTGGGTATGACTGGCGTCTCTCAGGGGCATAGGCACCGTCGAGATCAGCTGCGGATGCAGTGAGAGCCGTTGGCGAATAAGGGAGGCGCCGGGCTCACGCGTACAGGCGAGTGATGCACTGAACGCGGCGTAGAGCGAGTGGCATCTCCCCAGCATCGACCGACAGGCTCTCAATGGGGGAAGTCCGGAAGGCACCGGTCACAAAATGAAGGCCGGTGTGGTGGATCGAGTCCACCTTCCCTGCCAAAAGAGATCGAAATGTCGTCCACGTAGAACGTAGCGAGAACATCTTCCGACAGCACCGAGGTGATGTCGTTGATGCTCAGGGCAAAAAGTGTGACATTGAGGACACTTCCCTGCGGGACACCCTCTTCCTGACCCTTTGGGCCAGATAGGGCTCCTCCACCCGTACGCTGAATCGACGATCTCGCAAAAATTCAGATATACACATTAGGACGCGTCCCCCCTCCCCTATCGTGTGGAGAGTCTCCATGATACCGTATCGCCATGCGGTATCATAGGCCTTCTCCAGATCGAAAAAACACCGTGGCGTAGTGCTGTCTACGAAAGAAGGCTTCGCAGGCGGCATTTTCCAGTCGGAGCAGAGCATCCGACGTGGAGTGAAACTTGCGGAAGCCGCACTGTGCAGAAGACAGATGGCCTCCACTGTCCAGGAAAAAGGCTAGTCTAACATTTATCAATTTCTCCATCAACTTGCACACGCAACAGGTTAGAGAGATTGGGCGAAAACCGGCAGGAGTAGAGTGATCCCTCCCCGGTTTGCGAAAGGCTCTCTCCCAATTACACTAGTTAATGTTCTACTCTGATGGATCCTGTTGCCCTTAGGCCAACATGCTGCGATCAGTGGAGCGACTAACTAGGAAGCGTTTAAAGCCATTGGGCTCGAAAACGCCAGGTAGCCTCTGAATAAGGGGCCCCGATGTTATCGAGGGTCTGCCCTGCGCTCTTTTCGTCTTAGTCGGGGTCTCCGCACCCAGGGGGACAGAAAGGCCGGATGTGCCGATCTTGGCTTCGTCGCTTACCGAAGCAACAAACCTACTCGTCCCCACAGCCTCCGTGGATGAAGAGGAGCCCCGAGTCTTTTTAGTCTTTTTCCTGTTCTTTTTCTTTTTAGGAGAGGAGGGCAGCGAATGAACCCGCTCCTTCCCTCCGCTGGCAGGAGCCCTCAGGCCAGATGGACCGGCCTCGCTAGTTCCTTTTCCGAAATGGAGAAGGTCCTGGTGGTCGTAGGGGCACCGGTCGGAGGAGATCCCTCCCCTCCTTGTAGTGCCTCGGAAACCCTAGCCGTTTGAGGAGGACCTTGCATAGGGGCGGATTCGGGTTCGGTGCTGGGCGCCGATCCCGGATTCCCTTCCATGGAAGACCCCACCGTCGGAGGCTGGGTTGCCTCAACGACCATGTCTATCTCAGGAGGGTGCCCCCAGTTGCCCCCCCCAGGACATCGCAGGTCCCGTTGGCATCATTGTCACTAGTCAGGTGGTGTGGGGAAGCACAGGCCTTGAACCCGGCAAGGTTTAATATTCTTGCCAGTAGGTCTTTTGAGGGAAGCGACCGGAGGGGCCTGGCTTCCCTCTCTTCCCTACGGGGGTTTGCCCTACACAGCCGCTTCAATGGGGAGCGGTCGGCTATCAGCTGCCTGTTGACTTTCTTGGCAGTCCCCTTGGAAAGCAAAGATGGGACTGCCGCTGGAAAAAGGTAGGTGCCTGAAAGCATCTCCAGAGAAGGGGGTGAGGGTAAATCCCCTACACCCGTAGGCGAAGGAGAAGAGTAAATCTCCTCTCCGGTTAGAGAAATATCGAGGGTCCCCTGCACAAGCACAAGGGAGGGGGGGGGGACCTCCATTTTTTCTGTGGAGCTGCCCGAAGGCGGCTCCGTCGAGGGAACAGGGGAAGTTGAGGGTTGTTTTTTTTTATTTGTTCATCATTTAGCAAGGTGACCCTGTATTTTATACGGGAAGCAATAGCTCATCATCCCTCGCAGTAGCCCGCCCTGAAAGGGGGGCGTACAGGCCTGGCAGAGCCAGGTGACGCCATTGAGGACCACCCCTCCCGCTAGGTGGCCTAGCAGTCCCTCGACATGGTGGCTCCACCTTGGAGCGTAAAAATATAGATGGGGAAGTGAGAAAGAAACATGATGTGAGGAAGATATCAGTGGGGATAAAGCAGGTTGTTAAAAACCAACCACCCCATACCGGAGCTCAGGGGTTAGGGAACAATGTCCCCTCAACCCCTCAGCCCCCATCCGGGGTGGTTGCCTTGAGAAGAAGGTCAGCATTCTACCCTGTGAAATTAGAGGCTGACCAGAGAAAGTTGTGGGAGAGGTTGTATGAAAAGCGACGAAGTAGGGGAGCAATACAAGCTGTCTGAAAGAAGAAGAGGCTAAGCTGGGGTCTGACGGGGTGCTGAATCCCGTCAGCACGGCGGCCAGGATGGCAAATCGCCGCGCCCCTTACTGGGAGATGATTTTAAGAACCTTCTAGAATGTTCATTATTCTATTTTATTATTTTATATAGTATAATTTTTTTTTATTATACGATTGTAGCCTATGAAATATTCATACAATATATTAAATGTATGCTTTATGCAACATGAAAATTTCATTTACCTAATCATCATATTTAAAATAAAATATTTTAATAAAAGAAAATCGTTCGTTTATTTTGCTCGGTAATATATATATATATATATATATATATATATATATATATATATATATATATATATATATATATATATATATATATATATATATATATATATGGGGGAATCGATCCTCTCCCTTCTCTCCCAGTTGAGACACGGGACGTTGACCGCAAAACATCCGGGCCAGTCATCTTGGGTTAATTTCCTAACAACAGCCCCTAGCCCCTCGTCCCTATGAAAAGCAGAACGGCTCGAACTGCAAGATCTCCCCTAGGAGTGTATATTCAATTTCACCTCAAGTACGAAATTGGAGACGCGTTTCTCTGAAGCTCGAAGGGCCAGCTGGACCAGAGGTAAGACTTGCTGAGAAAAACCGTTGGAGTAAAAACCCTCCTGAGGCCCGTCCACAAGCCACCCCCTTCCTACCCCTACCACAGTGGGGTGACGAGGTATAAATACCAAACACTTGGGAAAAACGAGGTAGAATACGTGAGTTAGCCAGGCTACGGAGTTCCCAGCAAGTTCCTGGTTATCAAACCGAACTTTTTGTTAACTTGTCCAAGTTTAACTTAGTCTCGTCAGAGCCTCCCCCCCTATCCTGGTGTAGCACAAAGCACTGAGATAGTCCTCGCCCTTGAAGAATTCCGAAACGAAGAAGAAGAAGCTCCTCCTCGAGCCAGTTCCCTGGTGGTCACACCAAACTCTAAGTTAATTTGTTTTAAGAACCAGGTTCAACTTACTCTCGTCAGAGAGATCCTGGTGCATCCTAAAGTACAGGGATAGTCCTCGCCCTTGAAGAAGACACCTCCCCCCCGAGTACACCCCTCGGCCTTAAAGAAGACCCTCCCCCGAATACACCCCCTCCAGCACTCCCCTGCTTCAAAATATTCAAGCCTTAGCGCATCGCTAAACAGTGCGAATTACTCCCCAGAGTAATCCGAAGAGGAGAAAAGAACATTCTATCACTATCCCATGGTGATATCCCTTCCTGCCGAAAGCGTGTGGCACCCTAGCTGCCACACTCGCCGAAGTCATTTGCGGCTTTCAAGTTATTCGTTGGCAATCTCCATCTGGCCGGTCGGCACGCGTCTTGGAGACAATGACATTCCCGAGGTAAAGTGCTCATTGAGTTCAAGGTCAGACTCAAACCCGTTCCAAGGGGTATCCACAAAGGTAGTTGCGGCCGGTAAAGACCACTAGCATTTGTTTTTTTTTAAATTGAAGTGAGTGGTGGGTCAACCATCACTATAATGTCAAGTAGGTCAAGTTAGAAAGCCTTACTTAGAAATTATTGAAGTATTTGCTGTATATTTAGTTCGTAATATTTCTGTGGTTCAGGTTTATTTTGCTTTTGTGTTTTAATTAAAGTTTTAGTTTGTTTTAACAATTTTTTTTATTCTATCCTCGAATTGCTACGTTGGCACCGGAAACCTTTAAAGATTAAGAAGTCAAGATATATATATATATATACGAGGGGGAGTCAAAAAGTTCTCAGATAAATGGCATAAAATTTTTATTTGTAATAATACTGTAATCATTTTTCTACATAAGCTCCATTAACATCTATACACTTTCTTAATATATGAATCCAACGGTAAAGACCATCTTTGTAGAATTCACGGGGTTGTCTCTGGCACCAAGTAATGACCTGCTTTTTTGCTTCATCTAATGATTGAAACCGGGTTCCTTTTAGGTGTCCCTTTAAATTTGGAAACAGAAAAAAGTCAGAGGGTGCTAAATCAGGGCTATAAGGGGGATGAGCAAGAGTTTCCCATCGAATGTGGACGAATGTGCAGGGGCATTGTCATGGTGGAACAAGATTTGCTTGTGGAGCTTTCCTCGTCGTTTTTTGGCTATTGAAGTTTTCAGCTTCCTTAAAACTCCTTCGTAATAGCTGGATGTAACAGTTTTTTGTCCTTCTAAGAAGTCTATTAAAATAATTCCCTCCGAATCCCCCAAAACTGTAGCCATTATCTTCTTAACGGACCTCTCTGTCTTGAACTTGATAGGCCCTGCTGCCCCCCTTGGGTGCCACTCTTTTGATTGATTTTTACTTTCAGGATCAAACTGATACACCCAAGTTTCATCTCCCGTTACGAGGCGCTCAAAAAAACTATCCTCGTTTGCTTCAATCTTGGTCAAAATAGCCAAAGAAAGGTTGGCCCTATGATTCAGCTGGTCTTCTCGCAACGCTTTTGGGACCCAACGTGCTGAAAGCTTGCTCAGGCCAAGATTTTCAGTTAGAATTCCAAATGCTGAGCCATGAGAGATTTCACATGCATTGGCAACTTCATCAATAGTAATACGGCGATCTTTATCCACTAGATTCCTCACAAGCTCGACATTTTCTGGGTTAATGGAGGTGGAGGGTCTCCCTTCACGTGGATCATCTTCAACTTCTTCTCTGCCCCCCTTGAAGCGCTTAATCCAGTCGTAAACTACCGCTCTACATGGCGAAGAGTCACCATAAACCTGTTGTAGAGCGTCAATAATCTTAACAGGCTTCCAATCAAGTTTAGTCAGGAATTTAATGTTCGCTCTTATCTCAAAATTTGCCATTTTATGGGTTCAAAAAAGTAACCTTTTTGAAGCACATCTAATACAAAGAGTCTCGACAAATTGAATGACGAATTTTGTAGGAATTGTTCAGAAAACATGAAAGTCGTGTTTGACCCTGTATTTACTTGTACAAAATCGAACATTTCAATAATCTGGCATTTGTCTGAGAACTTTTTGACTCACCTACGTATATATATATATATATATATATATATATATATATATATATATATATATATATATATATATATATATATATATATATAGGTTGGCCAAGCAAAAACCTCACTAAATTTAAACTTGAATAACTCAATAAAATGTAATCGGATTTTAATGAAGATTCGTCTACAACACCTAATATGTATTTTCGATTATCTCTGATCATTTCAACCATATAACTATAATAGTTTTGCTACACTTAAAAGAATAGTCAGTCAAATATTTGCTTGGCGAATCAAGAAAGCTTGCGATATTTTTGCGTAGGAAATTCATGCTTTGTATTAGGCTATAATTAACCTTGTTTTTAGTCTCGTGGACGCAATTCTATAAGTTACTATGTCGGTCCGTAGGTAGGTCGATCGGTCGGATGGTAACCATTTTACTTTTCAATGAGGGTTTTTTTTTGCAATTACATCGTAATTATTCGGTCAATTCTGACGAAATTTGAAACCCTTATGTTGTTTTACATTTTCTTTCGAATGATATACTTGACAAGGTCCTCCCATTTTAGTCCAGGAACTATTAAAAGTTTCAAAGGACGTAATGACCGTACGTCCTTTAAAACTGTTAATTAATAATACGTTTGTTAATTAAATATTATTTTCAAAATTATGGAAATAATTGAGCGCCCGCGACCTAGGTCTCTTGACCTTGTTCTCAGACTCTGTGACCTAGCACGAGCCTTCCTTTTTTCACTTTGGAAAGGAAGGGGGTGTCCTCCATACCTCTTTCCTATTTTGTTTAAAATTCGAGAAAAAAATCACCTCTGAAATTGTAATCTTCATCTACCACATCCCTTTCCTCCTCTGACTTGCTGCCCTTTTCTGAAGATGGCTGCTCTTTCCGGCGAAGTGAGAACAGGGTGTTCTTGGCAGTTTGGCCACGGGACGATGGATGATGGAAGGTTTGGTTACATGAGAGCAGTCATTCTTGCCAACTCGACGTTTGAAAGGGTCCATAGTTCAAAAGTGAGTGGGTTTGGGACAAATTCTTGGGATAGTGAACCTGGCATCTGCACGTCACGCGAGCCTATTTTAGTATCACTGAACAGAGATGTAAATCTTCTATCATATTTTCATCGCCTCGACACTCGCTGCCACCCTTGCCCCACGCTGTCATTTCCACCGCCCCCCTCCTCCGAGTTCTCCATTCACGCGAGCTTTAGCTACTTGACTGAGCAACCAAGAAGAATTCCTACCTGACTTTGTTTAGGAATAAATAATATATTATATAACCAAACACTCCAACTCTCTTTTTATCTCTGTACCATCCAAGAAATAGCAAAATACAATTGTTAGTATGAAAAAATATATTTATTTCATTCCTAACTAATGCGCAAGAGGTTCTCACCAGGTATTTCATATCAGATATATTTTTTCTATACAATATAATATTTTAAAATGTAAATTAAAAAAATATTTAAATTATAAAAATGTTTTTTTCAGTGACCCAGGTGAAAGCGGTGCCCAGAATTTGTCTTGACCTCCACCAAGCATGCCTAATTCTGCCTTGTTGGCCTCCGAGTACATGTCGCTCTTGTCTTGATAAATTGGCCGCAATTATAATAAAATGCCTCTGTCCGATGCCTTTGGATGATAGCTCTGATAAATGTCTAACTTACATACATGTACCAACTTAAGCAGCTAGAACTGGGGCACTTCAAAGGCCCTACAAAAAGGAACTAGGAGGGTAGGACAGGGGTTAACTTTGCCTGCGATGGCCGTTCTGATCTTTATGTGTGTCTCACAGCGATAAGTAGTATCTAGATACATGCATCGGCAATACGTATTGATCGATACATTTATATTGATTAATTATCAACACAATTTTTGTTTTTGGCCAGTAAATGTTATTTTCCAACCCCTTTTATTGTAAAACAATAAAAATGGATATTATTTGTTTTAAACTTTGATTTTGTGGCTTGTATGATCAAATATTGACTAAAAATAGGCAGATTTTGTTTTATTCATCCATTGTAGGGCTAAAAACAAAAACAAACAGCTAAATTCATACATTTTTATTGAAACTTCCACAAGAAACATAAAAACAAGTTAAAAACCGTTAGA
Organism: Ceratothoa steindachneri; assembly: GCA_963969495.1. NCBI lineage: Eukaryota > Metazoa > Arthropoda > Malacostraca > Isopoda > Cymothoidae > Ceratothoa > Ceratothoa steindachneri. The sequence goes on from OZ018327.1 coordinate 166,929,532, forward strand.
AATGAACAATTTTCACGTACAAGCCCCCAAATGTAGTCTCCAATCATGTTTTTTCGTATACTATTTGGTATCTAAATATGTTCAAAGTTCAGTATATATTGATGGAAGCATTTACCTTGCTCCTCTAACTATGCTCCCATAATCTTCTTGAACATCTCAAGCAGCCCTGCAGCCCATTTAGCTTCAGCTTTTCACTAAATTCTCAACCAGTTTCACATATTTGTCAGCCTTGCGGTTTCCCACAAAGCTCTGACATACATAAACAAAAGGCTTCCGAGCTTCTATTTCCGATTTATTGAGTTCTTCAGGGAATTCTGAACACTCTATAGTTTTCCTGATTTGTGCTCAAACTGAGAGTTTGAGAAAAAATTTTTTAAAGTACTTGAAGGCTGCAGACTCTTTGTTAAGAACTTTTAAAAAAACTGCTTCATTTAAATGCAATGGAGGAAACAACACCTTTTTGAGGGTTTATCAATTGCTTATGCTTGATATTATGCCTTCCAACAGAGGACTCTGTCCTTTGTGGCCATGTTTTTTGTGGTAATGTACTGAGGTAACCCTACTGTTCCAAAGAAAGATATAACATGGAAACTTGGTAAAGCCTCCGTGGAGAGCCATCAAACATGCTCTCATTTTGAAGTCTCCAATCCCTTCTCAGCCATACTCCTTATAATTCAAAGGTTGTAACAGGAGCTTGAAACTGATGTAGTCCTCCTTGAGATATACTGAACAAGCCAAGGGAAGGGACGGATGATTATTCGAATTATGGAGAAATAAAACTTTGATACTTCTTCGGGAGTTGTCAATGATGAGCCTCTACTCATTTGGAGCACATGTAGCAATAACATAGCTCAGTGTGATAAATGCAGAATCTTGATAAATATTTATGACGTTTCCTTTGGCTCGTCACTTGCATATTTTCATCCAGCAAATCCCACTCTTTTTGCCTGGAAATCTAAAGCTCAGCATTTGACTTAAGCAAGCCAAGATCTCTGACAAAGTCATTGAGGTCCCTTTGGTTTGGATAGTATGGCTTCCTCTCAATAACCATATCTTTGACAGTGTAGTCTACATCTTCACTGATCTTTTCACCTTCTGAATTGTTGTTTTCTTATGAAAATCACTTATTCCTTTCTGGGGTAGGTACAAAAAGACTAGCAGTGTGATACTGGTGTACTAGATGATAGAGGATTGAGATAGGAAATAGTAAGTGCCTTTTTGGCACTTCGATGTTTGGAAAGGTCCACCAAGCACAAGTAGCAGTTGCTTGAGTGGTCAATAGGATCACGCAAAATCCTGGAATGGCAAACTTCATGGTTCTTCTTTCATTTCTATACATTCTTGTAAAGTAAAAAAATATACTTTAGTACTCTTTTGGCTTAAAAACAAATATAATAGCTCAAACACTCGTGACATTTAATATTTTACTCATTCCAACTAACAATTTTCTTACATTCCAATGTTTTCTTGTACCATTCAAAAGTAAAATGAGGTCCTCAGGGTTTGTCTTGGCCCCCAATTGGCAGGCCAAAGTATGCATCATAAGCTTAACACATTCTCATAGATGCTGTCACATGGATCTTTTGTGCTCTTGTTTTGATAAACTGTCCGCATATATAACAGAAGGCATCTGAAGAATGATTGCAGCCTCTTGATGTTATTTTTTTTCTGATGTGGTCATTTTGGTAGCTAGAGCTAAAATGATAGCATATTTGTGAATCCCTGTATAAATATTTCTGAAGTAATAATCTAGAAGGTTCTAAAAGTTTACTTGGGTATGTTCCAAAAGCAAGTTCTGGAACATTCTTGTAACCTGATAAAATTCAACTAAATTCAACAAATTTCGCGTCTATTATATACTCATTTTTTCCCGAAATTTATAATACCCTAGCATTATTTTCCAATTGGGCAAACTTAAAAACTGACACGTCTACATACAAAAACAAATGTGGGGGATTAAAATAAACCTTTTTTTCACTTTCATTATGAACAACTGGGAAATAACACTTTTAATCCAGGAACAAGAAAAAAGTGAAATATTGTTACATAGTGTCGATTTCGCGTTAGCGGACTAATAATGCATCGAGAATCTTAATTTGCTGAAGGTGTTTTTTTTTCAAAATTTAACGGAAAAAAATCGATACTCAATATATTGAAGATTTATCCTATATATCATAAAGTAATTATATATGGGATAAATTGAAGTTAATGGTTGGTTGCTTTCTAGTTTGATTATTTTCTCTCTGTCGTATTTCCTCTGATGTATGTAACTGTCACGGATATTAAGTCCAATGCTATTCTTACGAATATTCTATTAATTCAACTCCTATGGGATTTAAAAACAATGTAGTCTTTAATTTTCTTAATAAACTAATTATTATAAGGAATTTATAGCTCTGTAGCATATCTGCGTGTTCTAATATCGGTCATTGTTATAATAGCGTAAATATTTTCATGATAATTACGGAGACATCTGAGTCTGAGACCGATGTTAAACGTATTGCGCATGATATTAATTTATAGGGCATGATATAAAGCTACTGAAATAAATTTAATTAATAATCAATTGTTAATTTGTAAAGTGTTAACCGAAAACTCATTGACAGTAGTTTCTAAAATATAATATACTAGATCAAATTTCAGTATGTCACCTCACTCGACAGTTACAGAAAACTTAGGGATAAATATTCTGTGAGTAGGATTGATACTGTTATTGCCATGCTGCTTGCTATAAAATGAATTGTTATTACATGTTGCAAACCCGTTAGCTGGACTGTAAATCTCTTCAGTGCCGCTCATCTTGTAAAGACACGTCAAAACTTGCCACGTCGTTTCGTTACTTAAATAAGGGATTATTTCCTGCCCGTGTTGTCGTTCTGTAGCGGCCGTGAAGTAAGTCTTGCTGTCTTGCACAATGGATAGTTCTGATGACCCCAAAGAACTTGGTGATTTAGTTTTTTTTATAAAATTAAAGATATAAACTGAATTAAATTACATTTGATAACTTTCCAAAAATACTTTAAAGTTCATAATTATAGTAATGATTTAAAACTAACGTTTTTGTTTTTGCTATTCCCAGAAAAACCTGGAGTAATTATCAATGCTGATCAATTATCCTCGTGCGATGTGAGAACACATCTATCGGTAAGTTTATTTACATTATTATGTTTATTAATTGCGTTTAACTAAATCAATTTACGTATCAACAATGTCAGCACGCCATAATATTTATTTATATTATATTAAATATATCTTAATTCTGATCAAGCTGTATTTTTTAATTAAAATTTAAATCTCTCAACAGAAACGACACCTAGATAAGCTAGAAAGTTTCGAAAAAGAAAAAAACCAAGTCAGATGCTACTGTTAGCACGTCAAAGACAGTCCAATACGTGCAGCAAACTCTCCGGTTTGGTAAGCGGCACCTGCAATTACTCAAACAAATTTGATGATAAGTTAGCTGCTTTCATTGTTGACGGTCTGTACCCTCTTTCTATGGTGAATAATGAGAAATGTAAAGATCTATTTTCAGGTATGTTACTTTATGGATTTAATAAGTTAGCTTAAATTTATTTGATTAATTATTTTTTAACTACTATTTCAGTGTAATTGAATGTCGTTTCATTCATAATTATTTGCATAGTTTCATTTTTGATACCAATACTAAGGAAATGGAAATGATATATTTGTTCGTTTAGAAAAAATTATGATGGTTTAATATTTCATATAAATTTTAAGTTGTTGACTCTAATCTAAATTTCATTTTAGATGTTTACCCAGACAATGAAGTACCATCCCGCCGTTCAGTGAGCTACCAAATAAATTCGGGAAGAGATGAAATTTATCCAAATTTAAAACAAGACTTGACAGCAAAACATGTCTGTTTGACGGCTGAGATTTGGTCCTTTAACCATCGCAGCTTCCTCGGAGTTACAGTACATTTGGGTAAGAAATATTAATTTCATTAATATGTTCCTCGTTAGAAATGCCCTATCACATTTACCTAATATAAATTTTGTGTGACTTTAATGATTGATCATTAATAATACTACAACAATGAAAATAAACCCGGAAATGAGAATAAAGCTTTACTAGTTTTTTTTTTGCGTAAATCACAAATATAACATCCGTCTTTTCCTGCGACCATCCACTTTCTCGTAAATTACCATCTTACGTTAAATGCACTGATGGTTCCGTAGGGATGGAATGCAAACAAGATTGGGCCGAAACTGACAACCAGCCGTGGCGTACCTAGCAAAAGTGCCGTCCAGGGCATATATTTATTTAGCCACCCTTAAAAGTTCTAATAACACTTCAAAACGCCGAAAACGGAATAATAAAGGTATATAAGTATGCAAAATAAGAAGAAAAACGGTAACAACCCTTTATTTCACTCAAATTTACTTTTATAATGTTTATACACAAAAATAATAGGAAAAATATGTTAAAAAGAAAAGTGAATTACAAAAACAAACGATTTACAAATTGATCTTACGTGCCTTCCTTTTCGCGAAATCTTGAATGACTTCATCATAATCATTTTTATCCGCAAGGTCGATCTCAATGGATAGTAATGCCAAATCAGTCAACCTTGTTTGACTCATTGTTGACCTGAGGTAGTTCTTGATGAGCTTTAGTTCAGAAAAGGACCGTTCGCAGCTAGCAACCCTAATGGCACGAGTTAGAATGATTCTTAAAAGTATTACTATATTTGGCACTGAATCACTAAGATTGTATTTCTGAATCAACAAAATTAATTAAATATTAATAGGTTGGGTCACCACAAAATCCTGCCCGTGGCAAACCGCCTGTCTTCCCTTCTTGGCACTCCACTGATGACAACTTTAAAAGTTATAAACGGATTTTGACACCATTTTGAAGAGGTGTTCCTAAGATATTTGTCAACCTAACCTATGAAATTTATGAAAGTATACTCAATATTCTTTTTAGTCATATGGGTCCAAATCCGTGGTCGCTCTTACGTAACGGTTGATAATTTTGTAACTTACTATAAATGCTTCTTATTTTTACTTTCTTATTTAATATTCGTTGTTGTTACTATTTATATTATTTTTCACACACTAGTGTTTTTTCTTTACAGAAGACAGAGCTAAAATGCCCTAAGAATGCAAATATTCGTCAGACAGTTTCTGTTATAAATTTGGATCAGTTACATTAAGACGATACAAGAAACAGTTGATAAAACATGTGAAGAAACTTTAGGAGCTGTACTTTGGATGTAAAGTTGGTGACCAGGACAAAAGCTGGGCACTTCACATATGTTGTGTCAAGTGTACAAATTCCCTTTCTGCCTGGGTGAAAGGCAAAGGGCCTGGCCTCATGTTTAGCGTACCAATGGTCTGGAGTGAGCCAAAGGACCATTCAACGGTTTGCTACTTTTGCTTAACAGATATTAAAGATAGGTATTCAATGTGTTTTAATTCCTGGTCTTTAATATATTTTCAAGGGATGTATCAATTAAAAAAATAAAAATACACACTATGTTGTACTTGCACTATTTCTGTAAGTGATCTTAATCAGTAATATCCATTTTTAGTCTGATTTTATTTTATTTCACTGCAGCTCGCAACAGAAAAGGCAAGAAACCTATCATGTATCCAGATCAATCCTTTTGCCACCACTGCATATATAACTAGGCCTAATGAAGCAATTTACCAAAGTACTGCAACTATACAAGCCATGTTTTCAGTACCTCAAAGCGATCTTCCCTAAAATAGGTGATGATAAGATTAAAGAAGGCCTATTCGTAGGCCCTCGATTCGTCAACTTATAGCTTATGAGAACTTCGAGGCGACAATGGATGAAACTGAGCTAGCGGCCTGGCATGCTTTCAAAGATGTATGCAAAAGACTTCTGGAAGAGCACCAAGGGGCCCAGCGAGAGCTTATAGTGGAGAGCCTAATCAAGGTTACCAAGATCTCAGATACAATATGTCACTGAAGATACACTTTCTTAAATCTCATTTGTCCTTCTTCCCAGAGAATGCAGGAGATGTGGGTGATGAACATGTAGAGAGGTTCCATCAAAATCGAGCGTCAATAGAAAACAGGTATAAGGGGAAATGGAGTCCTGCTATGCTGGTTGACCTCTGTTGGACCCTGAAGCGTGATACACCTGAGACGTCTTATAAACGAAGAAGTAAATACTAAAATATGTTAATACATTATATAATACTAACAAACATGCTAATTCATTATATCTTCATGACTTAATTACAATGGACACATTTAAACTGACTTTGGGAGCAAAATACTTTTATTGTATCGTGGAAATTGGTATCAATTGCATAATTATTAAATTGGCAATTTCCAAGAAAATGTTACGTGATGGGAATTTTTGTATCAAATTCGAATTCAGCAAACTCAACTTCATAATAAAATACACATGAAATCTATGTTTTTTTCTGGACACTGAAATTTTTTGTACAGTGTAGTTAATGGATGATTACTGATTTGAATTTACACTGAATATTAGTTAATTACAGGCTACAGTCAATAGAAATGAAATTTATTATACTTGACACCGGTAATGTGATACCATAAGTTATCTTAGAGGAAAGTTCATTGTCGCGAGTGAGCCGAGATTAATTTTTTTTATTATTATGATTAATAAAGTGGGTCGTACGTTCGTACTTCCAGTGATCGCTTCAGGATCGATCTCTAAGAACGCTTTTCTTATTTTTATTCTATTGAATGAATATAAAGGGAAGTTCTCTCTTTAATATATTAAATACTGCCAACGCAACTCGTTCAAGGATCATTTAAACACTTCAACCAATATAGACCTTTACTGTGCATTAATCAACTACACAAAATTAATATATACACGTACAAAATACAACTTAAAAATGGTTCTTAAGTCCCGTTACCGACACTCAGTTTCTGGTTGCTTTAAGGGAGAGCAATTTACTTAAAAAAAATTTCGTCTTTAAGATATATAAATAATCTACGTTAAACGCACGGGGACATGAAAATAGAATTGATTACTCACACAAGGTTGTGGGGTTTACCCAGAGAATCCAAACGAAATACCTTCATTCGAATATTGTCAGGGGGGCGTCGTAAATGTAGTTTATTTGCTTCTCAATAGAGGGCGTTACTTCGAACGAGGGGTGGACGAATGACGTGACGCGGAATTTCGAGGCGACGGGGGAAAAGGAACCAAACCAAAATAAAACGCCGATTGAAAAGGCGATGCGTCGGGCGTTTATGACCTTGAAAAGGTTTTCTCAGACGAGGTTTAAAGATGGCTGTATGATTTTCTAGCGATTTGGTTTTGCTTGAAGGGCTTCTCTTTTGGGTGAGAAATCTATCTAGTTTGGGGTGTCAAACTCAGATAGGGTAAGATCACTTTACGATCTTTGGTAATCGAACTGTGCCGACGGTAGTTGGAGGTAAGATCACTTGACGATCTTTGGTAATCGAACTGTGCCGACGGTACTTGGAGGTAAGATCACTTGACGATCTTTAGTAATCGAACTGTGCCGATTATGCTTGGTGCAATCCGGTATTGCCAAAGAAATATGAAAGTCCTTCTTAACTTGCTGGGGAATTCTATCCCGGCAAGTTCTTGTCGATGTCGTGACGAAACGAAAAAAGTCCTCTTTTTCTCCTGACGAACAGTTTTCTACTAGAATTACTCCCGCGGGGTAATTAGAGGGGGAGGGGGATAGCAAGGGGAGACCCGAGGGTGCCCTAGCTTTTGGGCGTCTCTTATTTCTCTTCCTAGACATTTTGAACTTAGGGAAACTGTATCTCATGTTGAATCGACAGAAGTGGGTATCAATTCAGCCGTGCTTGGCGTCGTGTTGCTCTGGAGGAGCGTAATAAGAGATCAACAGTTTGAATTTTTGACTTGTGTGTTTATAAATACACCCTCGGGGGTGGGCCTTTTGAGCAGAGGTCAGGAATAACTGTCTCCTAAATTTACCATTTTTATCGTACTTGTATGTTACCGGAGACTGGGTAGAGTGGCTTAGAGAAACCCATGTGGGTTTTGTTTTTCTTTCATTGTTTTTCTTCGCCATGTGAAAGACCTCGATATATATATATATATATATATATATATATATATATATATATATATATATATATATATATATATATATATATACATACTCTCAAATTCTTAACTGCCTCGGTTAACTCGTATATCTCTACATTCATAAAAGGAATAAAGGATGAATTTAGAAAACTAAGGCAAAAGGATGAACTTTTTTTAGGAATATTCTCGCAGATTTTTATATCAATATATAAAAAAGAAAGCACGTCATGATCTATTAAAGTCTATAATTACGCTCTTCTATGCAAGCAAAAGTTGTGTTAATAATTTGTGGAACACATTTTCGAGATATTAAGTTATTTTTATTAATCATTAGATTGATGGAAGTACTTTGAGGAGAAAAATGGAACTCTGAAGTTTACAAGATTCAAAAGAGCGCACACATACACTGGGATAACAAAATAACTGGATACTATCTGGCAAGAATTTTCACTCACTAATTGTGGCTATTGTAACAGACAATGGGTCAAATTTTGTGAAGGCGTTTAAAGAGTTTGCAATCAAAATTGACTGCAGAGAATATTTAGAAGATGAAACAAAGGACGAAAAAGATGAAGATGATCAATTAAGCACTTTAATTCCTGTGTACCTGGATTCACAAGAACCAGAAGAAATAATTGTCTCCTTCCATTTAAGATGATGTTCTTACACTATGAGTGTCCTGTGTACAACGAATATTAAGAGTGTGGCATCCAAAATTCACAATTACGTCAAAGGGAAATGGTTTGCTATTTCGAATTCTTCGAAAAGGGCAACATTTGCTACAATAATTCAATCCACTCTAGGTTGCCATTTGAAACTACAGTGTTTAACACGATGTTACTAACTATTTAACAGTTTGTTTGTTCTTTGACGGCACAAATATTCTTTGCGTGAACTTTCGAAGAACTTGGAGCTCCCTCAGTTCCGTTAATTGCAACTAGAATAACTACAGGAGTATGTGAGAGTGATGAGCCACATTGCTCATGCTTAGGCAGACTACAATTTGATAATGAACGCTACTACGGTGTTCTTCTACATACGCTTTTGGCTGTTGAGAAAAAACTATTACACTTAAACATTGAACTTCTGCAGTACTGTCAGCCACTGTTAAATGCAGTAATGAAGGGGTTTTTCTCCCGATTCTCTTCAATTTTCAACAGAGAAATATTCCATGAGAGAAAATGAGCAATTCTGGCTTCAGTATCAAATTCAAAATTTAAATTGTAATGGCTGACAATAATGAATAAACTCAACACAACAATATGTAACAGAAATGGAAGTATTGAAGTATTTGGGGGGATGCTGCAAAGTCCTTAATATTAACTTGTTAGTTTCCAAGAGTTATGAAAGATTTTATTAAACACAAGACCCGTCTTTCATAATCATCTCCAGTAGAGAGGTTGTTCAGGTTAGTTGGACATATTCATTCTCGAAAGCGACACCATCTTTCAGATGAAAATTTCTTAATTTTATTTTTGATTTTTGTATCTCATCTGCATTTTGTAGAACCTGAAGATGAACATTGGCTTGAAACGTAGTTCATCTCATCTGCATTTTGTAGAACCTGAAGATGAGCATTGGCTTGAAACGTAGTTCATCTCATCTGCATTTTGTAGAACCTGAAGATGAGCATTGGCTTGAAACGTAGTTCATCTCATCTGCCTTTTGTAAAACCTGAAGATGAGCATTGGCTTGAAACGTAGTTCATCTCACCTGCATTTTGTAGAACCTGAAGATGAGCATTGGCTTGAAACGTAGTTCATCTCATCTGCATTTTGTAGAACCTGAAGATGAGCATTGGCTTGAAACGTAGTTCATCTCATCTGCATTTTGTAGAAACTGAAGATGAGCATTGGCTTGAAACGTAGTTCATCTCATTTGCATTTTGTAGAACCTGAAGATGATCATTGGCTTGAAACGTAGTTCATCTCATCTGCATTTTGTAGAACCTGAAGATGAGCATTGGCTTGAAACGTAGTTCATCTCATTTGCATTTTGTAGAACCTGAAGATGAGCATTGGCTTGAAACGTAGTTCATCTCATCTGCATTTTTTAGAACCTGAAGATGAGCATTGGCTTAAAACGTAGTTCATCTCATCTGCATTTTTTAGAGCCTGAAGATGAGCATTGGCTCAAAATGTAGTTCATGAAACTACGTTTCGAGCCAATGCTCATCTTCAGGTTCTACAAAATGCAGATGAGATAAAAAAGTTAAGGAAAACTTTTAGTGCTATTTTTGCAATAAATGCTATTATAAGGGGGAATAGAAGTACAAACATAGTTATTAAACATCTTTAAATAAATATATTACAAAGAAACCAATTTGAACTGTCAAAAAACTCACCATTATACTTCTGTCTCCAGAGAAAAATGAAGTGACGAGAAATAGATGAAGGGGGTGCAGGAGAGTTTGTGTTGGTTGTAGAATTAGATAATTAGCAAGGGAGCAGCTGAAGTGTCACAATTAAGAATAGGGATAGGAATTTTAATGTTAAGAGACTCTGAGATTCGTAAAGAATTTCCATTGCTGTTGCGACCAATTATTTTGAAGTTATTATTTTTTTCCTCAGATTTACACTGAATGATATGAGCTCTAATGGGGGAAGTTTCTTTATATTTAAGAGGTTTGTCGTAGGGAGACTAATGTCTATTTGTGACGTAAACATTGCCCCCAAGGAGTGAATCGTGAGGCGTATATAAGTTCCTTGGAGACACCGATGACAAGTAAATTCATATACAACACGAGTTCACATCTTGAGCGGATGGTATAATCTTCGTGCTAAATTAACTTTTAATTTTAAATTTATTAACAAATGCAAATTTAAAATTGCTTTAATAATTTCGAAAATTTCAAGAATAATAAAATACTTAGAATCTTTTGCAGCATTGTATAAAAAATTGGAGGGCGAATCTTGGCCATTCAGAAATTATTATTATTGGGATATATAGTATAAGGTGAGTGCTGATGTAAGGGGGTTTATGTGATTGGAATAAGGTTTCTATGTGCGATGATGTGATCGTTAAAGCAAGTGCACGTGATACTACATGTATGTACTTTTTTCATTTATGTATGTGCGTGCATGTATATGTGCACATCTCAATTGATATAAGTATTATTTTTGTGTGTATTGTTTGCAGCTGTCTGCGTGCATGTCTGTATTTCTTATTCTGTCCCATTCTTATTTTTCATACTATTATCATTCTTCTTATTATTATTATTCGTAAAAGGAGAGGAGTGAATAAAGGTATATGAGAAATGGGAAAATAAAGAGAGGAAAGAAGAATATAGGAGATAGCTATGTCATGATAACGCCATCATTTAAAAATACTCGTCTGTTTGCCCAGGTACCCATAGAATAACCAAATATAAAAGAGAATGAAGCGGAAGAATAGAGGAATAAAGAGAAGGAAGAGAAAGAATAAAGGAATATAGAGAAAGTGAGAATTAAGGGGGAGAAGGAAGGAAAGAGGGGGAAAAGGTATGGGGAATAGAGTAAGTAAAAGAAGAAGAAATTACCAAATAAGTGGAAAGGGAGGTATAAGAGAACCGACAAATGAGGAGGAAGAAATGAAATAAATGAAAAGTAGAGGAGAAAGAGATTCTGGGAAAAGCACAATGACGTCATCATTTAAGAATGCCTCTCGTGTAGAGGGGTGGGGTAGAGGGGGGAGGGGAAGAAAGAAGGGGTTACGTAATATTTACAATCTGTACAAAAGAAAGGAGGAGAAATAAAGAATGAGAAGAAAACTAACGGAAAAGTGGAGAAAGGGAGACGGAGGACTGCGGTACGTATTTCGTCGTCTAATGGATTTATATTAAATAAACTATAGTATATTATAAACCTTATTAAACTTGTACATAAAGAACATTTTGCATGTCTACTTTAGGCACGCGTGCGCGGTCAACCGTGAAGAAAAAGAGTAGAAAAAACTGGGATTATCGCTAATCCTTTAACCCAAGGGATGGCCAGATCCGGCCCGCGAAGGCCTAGCGTCTGGCCCGCCACCTTGCTCGGCATTAATATTGCAATCCGGCCCGCGACATCTCGACCCCAATAAATAAATTCTGCCAAACAGCATCTCCACCGTGTAAAGGAAGAACACCAAATATACAATTTTTCAAATTTGAGTTTATTGACCCGTAGATTCCATTTCTGGTATTGGTTTACGCCCATCTTTCACTCGTTTTGAGTTAGAAATTGGCCACACACCGAATATATGCGAACCTACCATGGTTAACAGTGAAGAAACACCGAATAGGCAAAATGCGGAGGTTAAACACCGATTATACTGAATATTTGGTCTGTTTCATTTAGGTGTAGCACGATGTCCAGACGTAAAACACCGAATATGCAAGCTTTTTATCAATTTATTGCAGCTCCTCTCATGCAGTAACCTGTTTGCTCCTGAACAAATTGTCAGCTACGCGTCTGTACTGAAATGGACAAGAGAGTTTTTTCTGCCTAGGTCAAGTTTTATCTTTTAATTAAGTTGGAGATAATCTCGTCGTTAAAGCAGAAGGGCTGGTAGCCATGGCTTGCAATTAGAATACACCATCAAACGCCTTCCACTTTTTAAAAGAACAGTAAGTATAAAAGATATTAGCTTAATTTGAATTTAGTTTTGTTTTTTATCGCAAATTGCGTTTGCCTCTTTATTTTATTTTAGATTTGTAATTAAATGTTTTCTTTATATTTATAATAACTCTAATTTTTTAATAATATGGCCTGTATTATAAATAATAGTCATAATTACTGGAATGTAAAAGAAATAATAATTCATTAAATCTTTTCATTATTGATTTCAAGATGAAGTTGAAGAGTTTGGCTGGTGAGAGGTTTGTGTTGTCTCTCGTATCAAATTTAATCTTTAATCAAATTAAATCATATCAAACTAAATATGAGCCTGCAAGGGGGTTCAGGCTTAGACTTCCTCGTGTGTCTGTTCCTGGAGGTTTAAGTGCCCTCCTGACCCCAGCATATTTGTCTTTTGCTGAACTTCTTTTTCGCTTGTTTTGCTTCATCTGTTTGTCCAGCCTTTTTTTCTTTGTTTCTTCGGTAGCCAAGATTGCTACACCCACTATGGGTAAATTTATTGCAGCTCCTCTCATGCAGTAACCTGTTTGCTCCTGAACAAATTGTCAGCTACGCGTCTGTACTGAAATGGACAAGAGAGTTTTTTCTGCCTAGGTCAAGTTTTATCTTTTAATTAAGTTGGAGATAATCTCGTCGTTAAAGCAGAAGGGCTGGTAGCCATGGCTTGCAATTAGAATACACCATCAAACGCCTTCCACTTTTTAAAAGAACAGTAAGTATAAAAGATATTAGCTTAATTTGAATTTAGTTTTGTTTTTTATCGCAAATTGCGTTTGCCTCTTTATTTTATTTTAGATTTGTAATTAAATGTTTTCTTTATATTTATAATAACTCTAATTTTTTAATAATATGGCCTGTATTATAAATAATAGTCATAATTACTGGAATGTAAAAGAAATAATAATTCATTAAATCTTTTCATTATTGATTTCAAGATGAAGTTGAAGAGTTTGGCTGGTGAGAGGTTTGTGTTGTCTCTCGTATCAAATTTAATCTTTAATCAAATTAAATCATATCAAACTAAATATGAGCCTGCAAGGGGGTTCAGGCTTAGACTTCCTCGTGTGTCTGTTCCTGGAGGTTTAAGTGCCCTCCTGACCCCAGCATATTTGTCTTTTGCTGAACTTCTTTTTCGCTTGTTTTGCTTCATCTGTTTGTCCAGCCTTTTTTTCTTTGTTTCTTCGGTAGCCAAGACTGCTACACCCACTATGGGTAAATTTATTGCAGCTCCTCTCATGCAGTAACCTGTTTGCTCCTGAACAAATTGTCAGCTACGCGTCTGTACTGAAATGGACAAGAGAGTTTTTTCTGCCTAGGTCAAGTTTTATCTTTTAATTAAGTTGGAGATAATCTCGTCGTTAAAGCAGAAGGGCTGGTAGCCATGGCTTGCAATTAGAATACACCATCAAACGCCTTCCACTTTTTAAAAGAACAGTAAGTATAAAAGATATTAGCTTAATTTGAATTTAGTTTTGTTTTTTATCGCAAATTGCGTTTGCCTCTTTATTTTATTTTAGATTTGTAATTAAATGTTTTCTTTATATTTATAATAACTCTAATTTTTTAATAATATGGCCTGTATTATAAATAATAGTCATAATTACTGGAATGTAAAAGAAATAATAATTCATTAAATCTTTTCATTATTGATTTCAAGATGAAGTTGAAGAGTTTGGCTGGTGAGAGGTTTGTGTTGTCTCTCGTATCAAATTTAATCTTTAATCAAATTAAATCATATCAAACTAAATATGAGCCTGCAAGGGGGTTCAGGCTTAGACTTCCTCGTGTGTCTGTTCCTGGAGGTTTAAGTGCCCTCCTGACCCCAGCATATTTGTCTTTTGCTGAACTTCTTTTTCGCTTGTTTTGCTTCATCTGTTTGTCCAGCCTTTTTTTCTTTGTTTCTTCGGTAGCCAAGACTGCTACACCCACTATGGGTAAATTTATTGCAGCTCCTCTCATGCAGTAACCTGTTTGCTCCTGAACAAATTGTCAGCTACGCGTCTGTACTGAAATGGACAAGAGAGTTTTTTCTGCCTAGGTCAAGTTTTATCTTTTAATTAAGTTGGAGATAATCTCGTCGTTAAAGCAGAAGGGCTGGTAGCCATGGCTTGCAATTAGAATACACCATCAAACGCCTTCCACTTTTTAAAAGAACAGTAAGTATAAAAGATATTAGCTTAATTTGAATTTAGTTTTGTTTTTTATCGCAAATTGCGTTTGCCTCTTTATTTTATTTTAGATTTGTAATTAAATGTTTTCTTTATATTTATAATAACTCTAATTTTTTAATAATATGGCCTGTATTATAAATAATAGTCATAATTACTGGAATGTAAAAGAAATAATAATTCATTAAATCTTTTCATTATTGATTTCAAGATGAAGTTGAAGAGTTTGGCTGGTGAGAGGTTTGTGTTGTCTCTCGTATCAAATTTAATCTTTAATCAAATTAAATCATATCAAACTAAATATGAGCCTGCAAGGGGGTTCAGGCTTAGACTTCCTCGTGTGTCTGTTCCTGGAGGTTTAAGTGCCCTCCTGACCCCAGCATATTTGTCTTTTGCTGAACTTCTTTTTCGCTTGTTTTGCTTCATCTGTTTGTCCAGCCTTTTTTTCTTTGTTTCTTCGGTAGCCAAGACTGCTACACCCACTATGGGTAAATTTATTGCAGCTCCTCTCATGCAGTAACCTGTTTGCTCCTGAACAAATTGTCAGCTACGCGTCTGTACTGAAATGGACAAGAGAGTTTTTTCTGCCTAGGTCAAGTTTTATCTTTTAATTAAGTTGGAGATAATCTCGTCGTTAAAGCAGAAGGGCTGGTAGCCATGGCTTGCAATTAGAATACACCATCAAACGCCTTCCACTTTTTAAAAGAACAGTAAGTATAAAAGATATTAGCTTAATTTGAATTTAGTTTTGTTTTTTATCGCAAATTGCGTTTGCCTCTTTATTTTATTTTAGATTTGTAATTAAATGTTTTCTTTATATTTATAATAACTCTAATTTTTTAATAATATGGCCTGTATTATAAATAATAGTCATAATTACTGGAATGTAAAAGAAATAATAATTCATTAAATCTTTTCATTATTGATTTCAAGATGAAGTTGAAGAGTTTGGCTGGTGAGAGGTTTGTGTTGTCTCTCGTATCAAATTTAATCTTTAATCAAATTAAATCATATCAAACTAAATATGAGCCTGCAAGGGGGTTCAGGCTTAGACTTCCTCGTGTGTCTGTTCCTGGAGGTTTAAGTGCCCTCCTGACCCCAGCATATTTGTCTTTTGCTGAACTTCTTTTTCGCTTGTTTTGCTTCATCTGTTTGTCCAGCCTTTTTTTCTTTGTTTCTTCGGTAGCCAAGACTGCTACACCCACTATGGGTAAATTGTCGGGCTATAAACCGGTATAATATTAATAATAAACTAAATATGAAGCCTATATAATATAGTAAAGCTAAACATTTATTTCTCAAAGATTATTATAGTTTTTTTATACTAATTTATACGACTTCAAACTGGGTCCACTGAGCGGAGGTTTATTGACTGGGAAAGAAAACTGGTATTCAAATTTGTCTTTAAATCATGTCGCAAGTGATTGAATTTTCCGTCTTTTCGACACTACCGCGGCACTAATTTAGGATTATTTTTTTTATTTGGATCCAGATTATGTTTTCTTATGTGCATTATGTGTTTGTGCCATGTTCACGGCATTGCGCGGCTGCCTGCATCTCTTGCTAAGTCACCGGCATTTAACTTTCAATATCGTTTATCTTTAATATATATATATATATATATATATATATATATATATATATATATATATATATATATATATATATATATATTATAAAGAGGCCATGTTGGATATAGTAATTATTATATTTGAAAGCAGAAGAGGCATTTTTTAGTTTCTTGATAACTTTCATAAATGACTATCCCTTAAAAGAGGGGGGGATCATAAATATCATTCTAAATCATTATTTATTATTCACCCGAGGCGCCTTTCAGCACCTTGGTAATCTTCAGGGGCTATACTGATAAATATAAAGAATTTCTGCTCTATAAATACAAAATATATGTAGATATTTTACAAGATTTTGAGGAGTAACATAGAAAAAATAAACTTGAGATCAACATGAAAATATTTAAATTTAAAATATATATATATATATATATATATATATATATATATATATATATATATATATATATATATATATATATATATATATATATATATATATATATATACATATATATATATTCAGTAGCAAGCTTTAAATATTTGTATGCCTGTAATTTATATGTGTGTCCATTTGTTAACACAAAAATACTTGCACCGTTATTCTGCGTATACAAGGTAACAAGGATAAATTAAGGTGCTGGTGAGGGAGGTAAGGGAAGATGATGATGGTGATGATCATCACTATGGTAATGCTGTAATTCACGTAATTATTGAGGAAAGAAGAGCGAGACATTTCATGCATTCAAGAGAATAATATAGCAGCTGCTATCGAAGTTCAATCTCCTGGAGTTTCCGATGCTCATGAAGCAGTGTATGACAATAAAATGGCTTCCCATCACACCTCTGTTGTTTCTGAGGTTAGAAAAAGGAGGATATAAATGACTCAAAAAGAAAAGATTATTTATGATAAAGAAAAACACCCAATATTCAATGGATGTGATATAGATAAATGCCCTTACAAATGCCATGCCAAGTTTTTAGATGAAATGCGAAACCACATTCGCTCCGAATTTTGGTAAAATTGCTACGATATGAGGCGAGCATGGTTGTCAAGCAAAGTAACAAGGAGATAAGTAGAAAGAAGGCATATTCAGTAAGATTTATCAAGGAAGAAGTCATCGTATGTGTATACACTGAGTTCCTTTTAAATATGACTTTATGTTCACTATTTTCTTTATTAAATTAAGGATATTTCAACCTATTAATATTAACATGAAAATAGAAAGATAAATTTATTGCATTTTTTAAAGATTTTGTTTGGTTTGTATTTTTATGTTAAAAATATCAATAAAAATTACATAGATTTATAAGATTGTTTATACCTTCCCAATGACTTGTTAAAAATTCTAATAATAAACAAAAAACAGTGATGAATGTATAATGTAATGTGGTTGCCATAATTATAATGAAGTCTGATTGCTTAATGTTGTCAATAATACAGAGTGAAAACACCGAATATAGGTATAATCGGTGTCTCATTGTTGAATATTAATGGTCATTCAAGAAGAAAACCACCAAATATACTTATATTCGGTTTCTTTCCTCTGCATTTGTGGTGAATAGCAATCCACAAACCAAAGGAATAACAGTTTTTGTGCAACTGAGCCAAAAATATAAAATTAATCCACAAAAGAAAGTACAAATATGAAAGATGATGCCCATAATGGAGTAAATACATAAAACGTTTAACAGAATCTTGAAAATATACCAATTTTGTTGGCATTACAATAAAGGAAAACTTTGAACACTTCTCCTGTAAAGTTATTATTTTGTATATTCGGTGTATAATGTATTCCAGTATATATATATATATATATATATATATATATATATATATATATATATATATATATATATATATTTATATAGTCACTCTGGGAACTCCGGCCCGCGGCCTGCTCCCAAAAGTCTCATCTCACCCTAACTCTGAAAAGATTGCCCACCTCTGCCTTAACCCCTCCTGTCAGGAGCTCAAGATGGCGGCTCTGTGTACGACCTTGAGTGGGTGTGTACGTAAAAATTGTGAATACGTACACACGAAGGCTTTGTGTACGACCATGAATGTATCCCACGACTACTGTCGTCAACAAAAGAGTTCGTTGACATAGTAAACTTCCCCCCATCCCCGACGTCTGAATCAAAACTCGAGCCTCTCGGTTTCAAAGTTCATCTGATTAAAATCATAAATACTAAGCTACTGAGATTCTGTGTAGGCGAAGCCCTGTCTTTCCTTTTTGACCATATCCAAATAAGATAAAAGTGGACAGAAACGTCAATATTCAAATTAGTTCTTAACGCTAAATGGCGCCCCGAAACGTTTGCTTCATTCTTTCCAAATGAAAAGCTACATTAAACCGACCAGCGAACTAATTTAATATATGATGTCTATTCGGCTCATATAATACAACTTTTATAAGTTTTCTCTAAAGGAATTGTGCTAAATTGTGAAAAAATACCTAATAGTTTCACTTCCAGTTTTCTGTAGTCTTAAACCTTTCACTATTTATGGTTAGTTGACCAACCACACGAGAACTGTCATCTAAATTTATGATTCTTTTTCCTCGAGTTGAGAAAGGTTTGTAATCAGTTCTCTTTGTCAAACAGTTATTTAGCTTCAATGAAAATATCTTCAGTAAAGTGTGTGAATCCATATGGATGACATGTTAACATGCAGATAAGAGATAATTATTCACAAACGTCACTATCCAAATTGATTAGAAAAAAAGAGCCTAAAAAGAGAAGACCTATAGCTTCAGTCTCACCGCGGCCGATTACAAGGACATCTTGGACACGAAAGTCCTGCCCTGGGTGAGAGAGATCACGAAGAAGAGGGACTACATCTTTCAGGAGGACGATTCCCGTCCCACACGGCCAAGTACTGCGCGAGTGGTTGTGGTCGAACATGAACTGTCCCAAGGATTTAAGCCATCGCAGTTGCCTGACCTCAATTTCCTCGACTACAGCACGTGAGCGTATGTCGAAGGCAAGGACTGCAAGGTCAGCCACAACAACATCGACGAGCTGAACTTTTCTGTCAACCGCCTGTGGGCCAGCATGTGGAAGGTCTTCGTCAGCAACGTGTGCGTGGCTGGAGCGCGGCTCTCAGCCGATTATTACAATTTAAACACATATTTATTGTAAAACCATAAAAACGTGTCTACCTGCATCAAAACTATCCTTGTGTCCTTTGTTGAGAGCGCTGTAATTAGTGTAACAGGATTTTTACAATAGTCTATTATGACGTATTCTCAGAAATTAATATGGTAATCATTACCTATTTCTAGCAAACGAAATTCCAAGGAAATTTCAGTTTCAATATGGACGGATTGTTGGTGAATATTAGAGTGGGCTGTCTCAAAGAAAAATTGCTGGGAATTTGGAATAATTAAAGTTCATTTTATAAAGAAAAGGGTAAAATATCACAGGAGTGGGTCTTCTTAAATATGTCTTCATGTTGTTCGAAGATCCATTGAGAATAACCCTCAGTTAAAAGTTTCTAAAGTAAGAGGAAGATTCCAAAACAGCCCAAGAAAAGCAGCAAATTACCTGGTCTCTTTGATGTTATGGACTTGTAGCTAATGGGGGGGAGGGAGATTCTTAACCAAAGCCAATATTAAGAAGAAGAATAAGTTGGTCGAAAAAATGAGAATTTTGGAACAGGATATTTTTTTCAGACGAATCAAGGTTTGCTCATTTTCAGAAAAGAACTTGTATGGGTTTGGAGATATCTCTTTAGAAGTTTGATATAAACAGGTTACAATCAATGGTGAAACATGGCAGCTTTTCTGTTATTGCCTGAGGAAGCAATTTAGCATAGTGAAAGGTCAGAGTATATTGAGTGCTGGACATACAACTCGGAAAAATACAAGACAAGACTTTTACCAGTGTTTTTAAATGGTCAGCTTGCAAAAGGAAATTTGTTTACTCATGGAAGATGGCACTCTCTGCCATAAGGAAAAAATACCAAAGGAAACGGAGGACTAAAGTAGCCTTAAACGACTTCCTTGGCTGACTCAGTCCCCTGACATGAACCCAATGGAGCATGTGTGGGAAATGCTAAACATGACTACGGAAAAAATAAAATAAAAACAAAATAGGAATTGAAAATACCATAAGCTGTAATCTAGACAAGTTGCAGCACTAAAATGCGCTAAAGAGAAGTACACAAAGTATTAATAATGTAATTTTATTGTTCATAATGTATTTTATTCTTTGAATATACAAATAAAATTATTTCACCAATTAAATGGGTGACCATGAACCCATACTAGAGCCACCAGCCGTTATTCACTCGTATAATTACTTGTATCCGTCATTATCTGCAAATAATCCGTACAAATATAAATAACTAAAGACACAATTAATCACCTCAAGACTAAATAAAATAATGTCTTGGCCCAACGTTGCCTAGTGCACTATGACACTGTAGTGTCCTGGGACTTATGGGCCACCCTGTTTATATCTTACAAGATATAAACGGCAGAAATAGAGCCGTCACAAGGGAGGGCTATTTAGGCTCTAGTGAGGTGTGTGGGGGGCATAAATCTTTTAATCCCCCCACCCTCTTTCCGCAAGGAAAGCGAGTTTAGTCAAAACGACAGATCCCCCCCCCCCTCACCTCCCCTTCCTTTAACCTCATATCTTTAGGAATTGGGGCGACGCGACCGTGGCAGAGCTCGGCCAGCAGAGACGTTCAGTGCAATTGAGGTCGAGACTCGGACGTCCGAATGCGAAGAGCACAGCGGGGAGATCCTCAGCTTGCCCTGCGGGGGCCTCGCTCAAGGACACAGGTGGGCAGTGGATCATTGAGTGTTTCCTTCAGAATTGAGAGAAAGGGTCTCCAACTACAGAATATAAAGGCGCTTCAGTTTCTCGCCTTGTATGACTAGGTCGGTTGTTGCTTCTCTCCCTCTTCTCCTTTATCTAACTTCTTATCATTATCCTATTTTTTCATTGATATTTTCAGTCGTCCGTGCCGGGTGCTTCTGCCCTTAAGGATGAGCGCCAACAATACGTATTGAAAGGGCACGATTGAAATGAACATATATTTTCATATATTCAGCAACGGGAAATGAAACTTTCGTAGTAGTATTGATACTAATACAAACCCCAGAACTCTCTGTTCCAAGGAATCCTACCGATATGTATCTATATCCACATACCTTTGACGCAGTACAGGTCCCTATGCCCCGAGGCGACGAAGGTTCCACCTGAACGCTGTTAGGTGTCGAAAACAATATTTCCCGGCACCTCTCCCCAAAAGAGGACCGGCTCCTGGTGCCCTCGGGCCGACCAGCGATTTTCATACTGACTTTTATGTAAAGTTCATTATCTGGTTGGGGATCCCCCTGGATGAAGGAAGGATTGGCGTCCACTAACTAACCCAAGACTCCATCGGCTCGTCAACTCTATCTCTAAGACGCTCGATCTGTTCCTGCGGACACAACGTTGTTCTCTCCTAACTAACGGTCATTCAAGGTTGCGCGTAAACTGCCGGGTGCACGATGTGAAAGTTTCATTCAATGTAAGTATATTATATAATGTTATATGATAGGGAGAGTGCACAACTCTCCTGAAACTGCATTCATCCCACAAATAATAATAATTAGCAAGGAAAGATATTTTTGTGTCGTAATATAATAATTTAAAACGATATTAATCTGTATTCATCTGCGATAGGACTTTTATCCCTGGCAACGCCCGGTACCTCTGCTGGAAATAGAAATAACCGAAGAAAATTATGTGACGCCTTTATCGCTTAACACATGAATATTAATTGATAAGTTTTATTTGTGCATATTTCGTTCAGTATCCTTAGTTAAATAACTAATCTTATTTAAGTATTCTGAACGGCATCCGCCCCAATCGTATTACTTGTTTACAAACACTCACTTCCTCTCTCTACATCGCACTCAGCTGAGACCCGCATCTTCGATCGCGCAACCTCTTCGTTATTTGAACGTGGTTTTACAAAGTGTCCATTATTCATCGAATATGCCATCAAAAAGACTCACCCTATCAAATTACTATAGAATAAAGTATCTAGGTATATTGAAACCATTCGCCACGGCCCATCGAGGCTTCTCTCGTTAAATCTAGGAGTAATATCCCTCGAGATGAAGAGATTACAAACAAATCTCCCTCTTCAAAACACAGTTCCTCCCCCTCTCCAAAACTTCTCACTACGCCCTCCCAAGTCTCCTTTTTTTTATTATCGCAGTATGGCGTTAGGGAAAGATAATTTCATCTCTGAGTTTATCTCATCTGAGAAGTTTGCCATTTTTTGTTTAGCAGAAACGTGGTTAGCCAAAGGGAATACAGCCATACCTGCGGCTGTGTCCCCGCTGCTAGAGGCTTGGAACGTGCGGGTGGTGTTGCTTTAATTACTGCCTAATATTTCCTTCCCTTCTTCTCTTATCCAAATCTAATCTAAATACTTGGCTTGCAATCTCGCCTCTGTAACGTATCCCTTACGGTAACAATTACACTATGTAGCAAAATTTCACTTTTTTCTTGTTCCTGGGTTAAAAGAGTTATTTCCAAGTTGTTCGTAACTAAAGTAAAGAAAAAAAGGTCTACTTTAATCCCCAAACTTTGCTTTTGTATTTAGGGTAGCGAGTTTCTAAATTTGCCCAGTTGGACAATAATGCTAGAGTATTATTAATTTTTCAGAAAAAAATGAGAATATATAAAAGATGAGAAATTTCTAGAATTTAGTGGAATTTTATCAAGTTATAAGAATGTTCCAGAACTTGCTCTGGAAACACCCCTTCCAGCAAACTGCTAGAGCCTTCTGGATTATTACTTCAGAAATATTTATACAGGGATTCACAAATATGCTATCATTTTAGCTCTAGCTACCAAAATGACCACATCAGAAAAAAAATAACATCAAGAGGCTGCAATCATTCTTCACATGCCTTCTGTTATATCTGCGGACAGATTCTAAGAAAAGTATTTTCGGTAGGAAAATTGTTTGTTGTAAAAAGCAAAATAATAAATGTCACAAGTATTTAAGCTATTATATTTGTTTGTAAGCCAGAAGAGTAAGGAAGTATATTTTTTCCTTTTATAGAATGATACAAAGAGGAAAGAAGAGCCATCAAGTTTGCCATATCTAAGATTTGGCATGAACCCACTGACCACTCAAGCAACTGCTACTTATACAAGGTGGACCATTCCAAACGCTCAAGTGCCAAAAAGGCACCTACTATTTCCTATCCGGATCTTTCATCCTCTATTGTACCAATACCACATAGTGATGGTCTTCCTGAACCTACCTCTCCAGAAAGTAATAACCCAATCAGAGAAGAAAGCAAAATTTTAGAAGCTGAAAAGATCAGTAAAGATGTAGACCAAAGTTTCAAAGATAGGGTGGTTGAGATGAAGCCATACTATCCAAATCAAAGAGACCTCAATGATCTTGTCAAAGATCTTGACTTCCTTTAGTCCAATTACTTAGTTTTTGATTTCCAGGTTGGATGAAAATGTGCAAGTGACAAACCAAATGAAACGTCCTAAACACTTCCCAACATTCTTTATTTATCAAAGTGGGATATGCTACTGCAATACTGTATATAGTCTGATACATTTGGAGTTACATGTAATTCAGATGAGTCGAGGGTCTTCATTGACAGCTCCTCAAGAAGCATTAAAGTTGTACTTCTCCATAATTGGACTAAGTATTAATCCCTTCATTTGCTCATTTCGTATATCTCTAGGACGATCAAAACAGGGTCAAGCAGCTGCTACAAACTTAGAATTATAAGGAGTATGGCCGAGAAGTGATTGGAGACTTCAAAATTATAGCATTTATGATGGGACTCCAGAGCGTTTTTACCATGTTTTCATGCCATATCTGTCGTGGAGACAGTGTGGATACCACAGCAGATTACCACAAAATTCACTAGCCACAAAGGACTGAGTTCTCTGTTCGAGGGCATAATGTCAAGCATAAGCAATTGATACACCCTTGAAAGGTGTTGTTTCCTCCATTGCATTTAAAACTAGGTCTCATGAAGCGTTTGTTAGAGCTCTTAACAAAGAGTCTGCTGCCTTCAAACACCTTCAGAATTTCTTTTCCAAACTCTCTGAGCCAAAGGTGAAAGCTGGTGTCTTTGTTGGACCAAAAAACAGGAAAATCATAGAGCGTTCAGAATTCCCTGAAAAGGAAAAAGAAGCATGGAAGAGCTTTGTTTCGGTGTATCAGGGAGATTTGCGCAAACACGAGGCTGACAAGCTACAGCCAAATGGGCTGCAGGATGTTCCTGAAGGTGCACATCCTTGATGCTTTGAGTTGGATGAATTTATAAACTTGACATTTTCTAATCTCTGCAACTGTACTGATTCTAGGTGATTTTAACATCCCCTAACATACCCCATCATACCTCTGATTTCTTTAAATATTTAAACTTTACTCTCTCATTTTCTCATTTCTCACTCACACAATTGGGAATACATCCAACCCATTCTCCTCCCCTAACAAAATCCATATCATAACGATAACTGACCACTCCACAGCTATTTATGACCACTTCCTCATGAACTTTCTTCCTCTCTTCATCTTTCAACTATTTGGCAATAACATCATAACTATTAAGCCGCTCTAACGAAATTTAAACCCTTTATGTTGTTTTACATTCCTTTTCGAATGATATAATTACCAAGGTCCTTTCAAGGTTAGTCCGGAAATTATTGAAAGTTTGAAAGCTCATAAGGTCATAAATCTGAATAATTGAGAGCACACAACTTTGGTTATCATACCTTGTTTTTATTTCAGTGCGAACTCGTTAAGAAAATGGTTCAAGTCAGAAACTAGAGGAAATCAAGTTCTCATTTGCGTAATTTTGTTGGCACTGGGCAGAAGCTGTTCTCAACTGAACTGCCAACATTGAGGGATATCATGAGGTATGTCATCTACTTGAGGAATCACAATGAAGATAATTGGATTAACTACCAAGTGGACAAACTGGTTAAGGACATCTAACTTCGTCTGGTTTATGAGTGGAGCAAAGCTAACGCTTTTTTACAGTCACCTGTTATCAATGAAAAGGTGACCATCATGTTTAAGTTCAAGGTCTGGAATCAGGCAGTGAGGTTTTCTCTTAGTAAGGGCAAACTTGAACCAAAGAGATGTTCATAGACAAGTTAAACGACTCATTAAATACTTTGACTTGCAAGTGTCATTACAGTTGTGAGGATGGGAAGCTGTGTGATCCAAGCCTACTTTAACTGTTCCTGCAGCAGAGAAGTTATTTTGAAATATTTAACCTACATCAAGGGACAGAAAGATATAGTTAGAAATAAAGGAACCCACCAAATAAAGAGCCATTATCTGCCAGAGCACAAAAGAGAGGCGAGGATTTTGGAAAAGCAGTGTATAGAAAAGGGAGATAGAAATACAAGGAACAAGAATGAAAATGCTACAGCAGCAGAGAAGGCAACCAGTTAAGATGTTAAGAGGTTTTTGATTGGTGGTGACGAAGATCTTAAAATGGAAGTGGTGCTGAAGATTAAGTATCCCTGAATTTAAGTTATATCTAGAAACTGACATTGAGTCCTCAGCTTCGACTACGGTACAGGAGAACTATGAGGAGATTCTAAACATTGCCCCTGGTAGTACAAGGAACGAGGGGCGGTCAATAAGTTTTGCAGTTCGGATATAAGAAAACGAGATATGAGGAAAAGTGTTTTATTATTTTTCAATATAACTACCCTCGACTTCAATGCACTTGCGCCACTTGTCCCTGAGGCTTAGAATTCCCGACAACCAGAAATCTCCTGACTGCTGTTCAATCCACTCCTGGACGGCGAGCTGAACATCTTCATCGTCCCCAAACCGGCGTCCACGCAGTGCAGCCTTGAGCTGGCGGAATAAAAAGTAGTCGCTAGGGGCCAGGTCTGGACTGTAGGGGGGATGGTTGAGCTCCTCGAATCCGCACTCGCGCAGGGCAGCTTGTGCAACTCTGGCCTAGTGCACTTTGACGACGTTGAAGTCGATCATGGGGCGTGAGGTTTCTAGGGACCAAGCGGGCAGATACCTTGGTTATGGCCTAAATTGTCGTGGATGATGTTCATAACACTTCCATGTGATATTCCAAGTTCTCGCTCGATCTCTTCGACCTTCACCCATCGATTTTCGAGGATCATTCTCTCCACACGGGCCACATTGTCCTCATTATTCACGTCTGACGGGCGTCCTGGACGGAGGTCATCTTCAAGTGACTCACAACCATGGCGGAACTCCCTATTCCAGCGAGCAATGGTTGCATAGGAAGGGGCGGTGTCGGTGTACACTGCAACCATGCGTTCATGGATCTCTTTTGCATTCTTGCCTTCCTTGGTCCAAAAATTGATCACTGCGCGGTGCTCAACCTTCTCCATTGTTGAAAAATTTGTGGCTGACGATCTGCGATCAGCTACTGCTTCTTAAATAGACCCCCACAAATAGCCATTCCCCTTCCTCTGTTTTGCCCTACCGATTCGCAAAACTTATTGACCGCCCCTCGTATGTCTTATGGGCGAGGCTCACTGCAGAACTAGCAAGAACAGCTCTGAATGATGCGACAATCATTTCATCAAACAGTAAAAGTAAAAGGATCGATAAGAATAAGGCCAAAAAGCACATGAGAAATGGCTAAAAGAACTGTAGCAGGAGATCGAGAGGTGCAGAGAGGAGGAAGATCTCCTGCATCCCTTTTGATGGACGGACTGACTTCACCAGTGTGTGATGACGAAAGTTGAGGATAGTGATCAATAATTTCCTATAATGATGGAGGAGGAATACTGTAGTGTTGTTAGTGAGCCTGAGTGCTACTATCTGTTCGGTTTGTTCCAGAGAAATTAAGATCTCTAAGGACATGATTGCCTGGCTGAAAGAAAGGGTTTTTGATAAGGTGTTTTTGAACATTGGAGGAGACTAAAAAAATGTCAACATTGGTGCAAAAGCTGGAGTGCGGAAAGTGAAACTACACTTTGGGACAAAGCTAGTCTAATTAGTATGTAACCTATACACTTATAAACTTCTGTGCCGTCTCATTATTGACGGCCATACTCTGTTTTAATTCCTTTTTCTCATCTGTACTAGTACCAACTACCTTATAAAACGTTGCTATTCGCCTTATTATAAAGAACCTGAACATGAACCATGCAAGCTACCGCTCAATCTCTCAACTTCCATTCCTTGCAAAAGTCGTTGAAAGGCTGGCCCCAGCCCATATTCTAGATCAGTACTCTTCGATCATTGATGAAATTTTACAATCTGGTTCTAAGGTAGGACAAAACACTGAATTAACTCCCTTACATGTAATGGACCCTCTTTGCCGTGCCCATACCATGATAATACTTCCATTCTGATACTTCAAGACCTTTTGGCAACATTTGGAAGTGTTGACCGCATTTATCTTCCTAGCTGTCTCATGCGTGTATTCCTGGGTGTCTCTGTAAGCCCCCATAACTGCTTCCATTCGTGTGTTTCCTACTTAATTTATTCATATTAGAAATAACATATCTCGTCCAACGGAGCGGCGTTTTGGCGATCTGTTCGTGTCGGTTCTTTGTCAACATCTGTTTCGCATTTATCCGCTTCCCCTTGGCGTTCTTATGCGTCGCTTGGTCCATCATTTCATTTCTATCCTGAAGATAAGCAAATCTCCATCCTCGTTTGCTGATACTGTTAGAAATCTACTATCTGGTTAGAACATCATCAATGAATGGCTCTTGGACAATTTTCTAAAACTGAACCATA
Source organism: Ceratothoa steindachneri (assembly GCA_963969495.1). NCBI lineage: Eukaryota > Metazoa > Arthropoda > Malacostraca > Isopoda > Cymothoidae > Ceratothoa > Ceratothoa steindachneri. The sequence goes on from OZ018327.1 coordinate 166,957,679, forward strand.
ACAAAACTAAGTTACTATCAATGGACACTAGTGGATGTGGATCACTGCAAAACTATTGCTTCTTGACATAATCTTGGCGCCTCTCTGCCTTAATTTTGATATAGTTAAAAACCCATCGTCACTTTTGATAGCCAATTATCTCTCGAAACTCATGTTGCTAACGTCTGTAAATCTTCTTTCTCCTTTCTCTGTAATCTCAACCGCATCCGTATCGTATTCTCAGCCGCATCCGCTCTCACTTTGAGCTCAACATGTTTGCTGCCACCGCCCATTCCTCCGTCACCTTCTGCCTTGACTACTGCAACTCCGTCTCGCTGGATCACAAGCTTTTACTCTTCAATCTCATCATTTGGCTCAAATCTTCGCAACCCGTATTCTTCTACGGAGAGGACGTTCTACCGTGCATCTCCATTTCTTCACGAACTCACTGGGTACTTTTCACTAGAGAATCACCTTTAAGGTTTTTTCTTATTACAAATAAGGCCTTAAATACCACAACCCCCTCTTATTTGTCTTCCTCACTGCCCTCATTTCAATCATTAGGAACCCTACTATATGGCTCTGCCCCTAGTGATTTTATCGCGTAGTCGTCTGTGCTGCATGGATGATCGTACTTTCTCGATGTGCCATGAATGTGAAAAGATCTGCCGGATGCGATACACTCATCGCCCTACCTTGGTGCATCAAGCGTTCCATGAAGACGCACCTCTTTTCTCAAGCTTTTCCTTAGTTGGTTGAGGTAATTTTTGAAAGCCCTTGGCCTTGAAAAACTCCATACAAAAATCCCTATTATTATATATGCTTGGGAAAAAATGAGAAGCATTTGGATCTTCGACTCATACAACCCCAAATATGGGGTTTGCATCCAAGCTTCACCAACATTCCAACATTTATATGTAGACATCTGCTGTCAAGGAGGTTATGGAGTTGCTGAGCACCAAAACTCACCGGAGTAGACTACTTTTCCTTTACTTTGCCTTCATCGAGTCACGCCCTCAATCAACTACCCAGGAAACGTCACTTCGAGATGAACTTGAAACGCCTGTGGGGCGACTTTTCGACTCAGCATCGTCGACGGGCGTTTTACGTCACACCCTCCATTAACGAGCGAGGCAAAGGAACTCCTCCTTTGGTCGGAACTTAAAGATGTAATGGACATGTCATGGTTTAATGGGTAAAATGGCACTAAGTTGGGAACGACCTTAAATTACAGTCGTCTTAATATGCTAAAAGAAAATCAATGACTCCTGTCGCAAGTTTATCCTGTATTGACCTATGTCATATGATATTCAAACTCTCCGTGACTACTCATCGGGAATATTTTGATCTAGCGGAGAACGAATGAGGGAGTAGGACAGACAGATAAATGGAAAGAAATAAGATAAAAATATAAAGGTGAAAAAGAATGGAATGGCAAATCCAGTCAGCTCTAAATAACTTAAACCTATACGAACAAGTTCGTATTAAGAACACTGACCGTACGAACTTGGGCCCACATGGGGCCTAGTATATTTGTAGATCGAAAGAGTGTCAGAGAAATAATTTAAAAGAAAATAACGAATATAATGAAGCGAGGAGTATAGAAACCTAACGATAACAACATGGCTTTATTTATCTTCCTTGTTACCTCTAAGGCAAGCCGATATTTTACGCCAGCCTTTATCCTTGACCCTTCCTGATCACGATCTTTCGTCTTTTCTTCTCTTTTCTCTTGCGTTTATCTTTTTCCTTCACTTTATATTTCGTTAGCTACCTCTGTAAATCAATGTTCGTAAATATAATTACGGTTTCATCTATACGAACCTTTGCTGTGGGCATTTCCGTGCATCTTTCTCTTTGACAGTTCCCCTTTTCTTTGCCACCTTTACCCACTTGTTTCTGTATTTCCTTCTGTCTATCCACCGTTCCCTCTTTAATGACGTAATCCATTCAGGTGTTTCAACCCCTCTTTCCTTAGCGCAACTTCCCCAGGTTCATCTGGTGAAGCGAGATTTTGACCCTGTGGCCTGGGGGTCAATCCTTCTGTCTATCCACCGTTCTCTCTTTAATGGCGCAGTCCATTCAGGTGTTTTGACCCCTATTTCCTTAGCACAACCTTCCCAGGTTTAGCTGGTGAAGCGAGATTGACCCTGTAGCCTGGGGTCAATCCTTCTGTCTATCCATCGTTTCCTCTTTAATGCCGCAATCCATTCAGGTGTTTCGACCCCTCTTTCCTTAGCGCAGCTTCCCCAGGTCCATCCAAGTTAGTCGTCGATTTGGAATTCCATCCACAACTTGAGGTCTTTCCCGCGCTCATCTCCAGCGGTGTACTAAGAGCATACGGGAGCTTCCCTGCGCAGTCGGCTCACAAAGGGATCTAAAGATTACCGAGAAAAATAACTCTCATAAAATGATATAAAAAACAACATCGGTTGTGTGGTAGCCCATCAAAATATTTTGAACTGGAAGTGTGGGGGGAACCTTCATATCCTGCATATTTGCATCGAACCTGCACAATTTTGCTTTCATTCAAATTTGGTCGTTCTGATCGTATTATAAAACAAGCCGCGGTTCTCTTCCTTAACAGGAAGAGCTTGGTTACACAGGCACCCCTGCGGGGGTGTGGCTTACGGCCTTATTTGCTAATCTTAACCACCTTTTTTAATCCCCTTTATAGACTCTTTATTTTAACACCCTAAACACCCTTTTCTTCTTCTTCTTCTTCTTCTTCTTATTATAGTAACCTAACGTCAAATAAAGCTGGGGAGAGACTACTAAACTTTATTCTGGAGAATTTTCTCGTTCAAAAAGTGGAGGAACCAACTCGTGATAATAATATCCTCGATTTAATCATGGCGACTGACGAGTCACTGGTAGAAAATGTTTGTGTAGGAGAGCATTTAGCCTCGAGTGACCATAATGTGATTAGATTCGTGGTTAACACGTGTGTAGATGTAAAAATTAGTACACAGCTCATGCCACGTTTTGGTAGCTGTGATTTTGATACTTTTCGCGAAAGGATTAAGGATGTAGACTGGGGAATGCGCTTCGAGAATAGGTCGGTAGGAGAAATGTACACTGAGCTTCGGCGTACACTCCTTAGTGTAAATTTCGACTTAGTAAAGTATGTGCGCCGTAAGAGCGGGAAGTCGATGAGAGCGCCGTGGGTTAGCCCACTAATATTAAGCTTAATTAAGGACCGAAATAGAAAATTTCAAATACATAAGAACAACGAGTCATTTATAAGTCGGCAAAATTACATAGATTCTCGAAGAGAAGTTAAACGGGCGGTTAGAGATGCGAAGCGGAAATATGAAATAAAACTGGCGAAGGATTCAAAGAAGGAACCGAAACGGTTTTACGGCTATGTAAACAGTAGGAAACCCTTAAAAGGTTCAATAGGGCCGATTAAAGACAAAGATGGTCGTTTGACGGAAATTCCGGCGGAAATGTCTAAAATTTTAAATGAACATTTCACAAGCGTCTTTACTATTGAAGATTCGTCCCAATTAGGATCGTTAGTTGAAGAAGTAGATAATAAGTGATATTTGCATATCCGATATAACGGTTAATGAAGTGGAAATTCTTAAATATATTAACCTGATGAAAAAGTCGAAATCACCCGGGCCCGATGGCGTTTACCCCACTCATTTAAAGGAACTTAAGAATGAGCTTGCGAAGCCGTTGCGTGCAATTTTCAATCGCTCATTAGAAGATGGCGTAGTCCCTGTAGACTTCAAGCGTGCAAACGTTACACCAATATTTAAGAATGGGAATAGATACGAAGCAACGAATTTTCGTCCTATTAGTCTAACTTCGGTAGTTGGAAAGCTTTTAGAATCGGTAATTAGAGATAGAATAGTGTGCCACCTCGAGGTAAATAATCTGATTAAAGATTCCCAACATGGGTTTAGGCGGGCGAGATCGTGCTTGACAAATTTGCTCGAATTCTTCCATAAAATGATTTGCGTTTACGACGAAAGCAAAGCTGTAGATGTAATCTATCTAGACTTTAAAAAGGCGTTTGACACCGTTCCGCACGAGAGATTATTAATGAAAGTTAAAGCAGTCGGTGTGAAGGGTAAGATATTAAATTGGATTAGAAATTGGCTGAAGGATCGTTCGCAGCGAGTAGTTATAAATGGTGAATGTTCAGATTGGGTCAACGTCAGTAGTGGAGTGCCACAAGGTTCCGTTCTTGGCCCATTATTGTTTCTAATATATATAAACGATTTGGATAATGGCGTATTTAGTACGATTTCTAAATTTGCTGACGACACGAAGCTGGGCAACCGTGCCTATGTAAAATCGGATGTAGAAAAATTACAAAAGGACCTAAACTTGATTGTCAGATGGGCGGATAAGTGGCAAATGCAGTTTAATTTAAGTAAATGTAAGGTGATGCACTTGGGTTGCCATAATTTGAGGGTAGAGTATACCATGAAAGGCCAGGTCCTCGACGTAGTTAAATTGGAAAAAGACCTGGGAGTTTTAGTCTCGGATGACTTCAAAGTCACAAAACAATGCGCGGATGCATGTAAAAAAGCAAATCGTGTGCTGGGTTATATCGCGCGTAATTTCACGTTCAAATCCAAAGAGATAATTTTACCATTGTATAAATCACTTGTGCGTCCACTGCTCGAATATGCGGTTCAATTTTGGGCTCCATACTTAAACAAAGATATCGCGCAATTAGAAAGAGTGCAGCGTAGGGCTACAAAATTAATTCCCGAGCTGAGAAACAGGCCCTATGAGGAAAGACTCAGGGCATTAGATTTGCCATCTCTCGAAGGCAGAAGATTACGTGGCCAGCTAATTGAAGTATTTAAAATATTGAAAGGATTTTCAAACGTTGATTATAGGAATTTGTTCGAATTGGATCATAGGGGAAATACTCGGCAACACGGATTAAAATTAGTCAACAAGCGATTTAACACTAGTATAGCCCAAAACTATTTTACGTTTAAAATTACTCAAATTTGGAATAGGCTACCCACCCACGTAGTGGATAGTAGGTCGGTAAATATGTTTAAAAACCGTCTCGACGCGCACTTAAATAGTATAAATATAACGTAGTCTGAGCACAGTAAATAATAACGTCTTTGCAAAAGGAGTTTGGAGCGGAGGAACAACGAGAGTAAAAATGATGACTAAAAATGATGCCAGCGATTTCTCTTGCATGTGTAGTTTAGATATCCATTTTCTTTTCCGCCTATCCTATAACTAGATTTTCACCACTAGCAGTCGAGGGCTGCGGAAGTTGAGAAGAAAAACTTTCTATCACCCCCCCTTAGGTTGAAGTAGTTAATATGCCTGACATTGTACACATGTAGATAAGTGTGTACAGTAGATTATATATTTAAAAAAAATAAAAAAATAGCATGTTAGAGATACACTCGTAGATAAGTGTGTATCGTAGTTTCGGATGTAGTGTAGCGGACTAGCCTCGAGCGGACCTTAGGGTCTTTGTTGGTCCTAGATTCTGTAGTTCTGTAGTTCTGTAGTTCTTCTTCTTCTTCTTCTTCTTCTTCTTCTTCTTCTTCTTCTTCTTCTTCTTCTTCTTATAAAGGAATTATTAGAAGTAACTTTGATAAAAAAATTAAATAGGTGACAACCGAACTAAAAGAAAAAATCTTATTCAAACCTTCAAAAAATCTCGTTCTTAAAATATAGGGTTAGGGAGGATAAGATTCTAAGTGGCAGTTTAGGTTACGATATATTCATAATAAAAATTTTAATTTTTCATTATATACTAAAAAAGATTTAAATGTGAAGATCTAAATATTCTGTGTGTATAAGTTATTCTGAACTGTCTTGTGCTAATTGCCGTTTCGTATCTCGTGGTGTTAATCAATAATCCTGATTATCTTTTTCCAACCAAGGTAAGAGTTCGTTTTTTTACCTTCATTTAATGTGAAGAAGAAGCTATAATATTTTTACATTCTGAACGCCATTTGCAGTTGAAATAATAGGTACTCTTGTTATATTTGTTGGAATTTTAATTAAATTTATCAAATAATTACCCTCATATTTCCCTTCAACTGAATATAAAGTTAAATTAAAAAAAAAATCATTTATCAGATAAGAAACATTTCAGCTTAATGAATTATGGAAGCGCAAATAAATCAGTCAGCATCACTTGTTGATTAATTGACTTGTATTTCTGTATGCACACAAATGGTAGCTATTAATTAGTTTCGCTGTTTGTCCTCAAAATTAATATATCACTACAATTTATCAGTGCAACCAAATTTAATTTACAATATATATATATATATATATATATATATATATATATATATATATATATATATATATATATATATATATATATATATATATATATATAAGGGTGTTCCAATAACTTGGACCGATTTTAAATGCGAGTTAAGTTTAAGTGTCTAATGATTTTTTTTCTTTTTCTTACATATTTAACAACCTAAGTCTTTGGCAATTTCAACCATGGAAAGATTAGCAATCGAACAACGTGTTAAAGTTATCGAAGCCTATTACGAAAATGGACGTTCAAACAGAAACGCATTTCGGGCACTTGGCGATTTTGGGGGTCAACATAATCGACGAACCGAGAGTGCAATTGGGAAAATTGTTCGTAAATTCAAGCAAACGGGGTCGGTGGCAGATATGAAAACACCATTGCGTGCTCGTTTACGCCGTTCAGCTGAAAACATTGCTGCAGTGCGCGAGAATGTTGCCGAAGATCCAGACACCTCTATTCGTTATCGCGCTCAGGAAGTGAACCTCTCCATAACAACCTTACATCGAATTTTGACAAAAGATTCGTCTCTACACGCTTACAATGTTCAATTGACACAAGAACTGAAGACTGCTGACCATTTGAAGCACCGTACATTCGTCAGTTGGGTGCACGAGCAAAGACAAGTCGATGATGATTTTTCGCAAAAAAATCATCTTTAGTGATGAAGCCTATTTTCATATTGGTGGATTCGTTAATAAGGAGAATTGTCGCATTTGGGCTGATGAAAATCCAAGGAAGATTGTTGAAAAGCCACTGCATCCACAAAAGGTCACTGTTTGGTGTGCATTTTTTTGCTAGCAGAATCATTGGGCCGTATTTCTTCGAAAATGATGCCGGGAATTCTCTTGATAACCAACTTTTTATGGCCTGAATTGTATTCTATGGATGCCAAAGATTTGTGGTTTCAACAGAACGGCGCCACATGCCACACAACCAATGCAAAAATGGCTTTATTGAATGGGAAGTTCCCAGGTCGCATCATCTCTCGAAACAGCGAGGTCAATTGGCCACCACGATCGTGTAACTTGACGCCTTTAGATTTCTTCCCTTGGGGTGATCTCAAAATTAAGGTGTATACCAACAAGCCAACAACAATTCAACAGCTGAAGGATGAGATAATAAGGCATATTGGTGATTTCGAGGAGCAACTATGCAGAGACGTCATAAAAAATGTGACCATCGAGTAGAGGTATGCCGCCGAAGCCCTGGCGGACATTTCGGCGATATTATTTTTCACACATAATTGCCATGACTCAAATAACATGATCCAATAGTGAAATCAATAATTTCACTAATAACACTTTTATTCACTGCTAACTTCGATCCGTCTTAATGGAACACCCTTTATATATATGCGTGTTGTCTGAGGTAGGTTCTCTCTCTTTAATATGATAGTAGACTCAGATGTGCATCGTCTGTGAAGGAAACAATACTATGGCTCAATTCAATCCTCCCAAAATTTGGGAAAGGCAAACTGTGCTGCTTGAGATTCACTCCAGGAGCTCCAATGTGAAGATCTCGGAGTGCTTAGGTGTCAATCTGAGGACGGTGCAGAGGATCATGATGGATTGGTTTATGGTTGTTTACATAACCAAAGAACCCCTTGGGGTTCTCCTTGCAAAGTTTCGCCACTCGGAGCTCCTCAGCACGCTTTGCCGCTCTTATGCTGGACTTCACCCTCCTAGCTAGCCTACGGTACTCCTCAAAGTCTCCATAAATCTTTGACCAATTTCTCGATTAAACCATTTTGGTTGAACGGAAGACCGATAAAGGCTTTTCAAAGAAATGAATCGTGATTGAAGACTCATGAAGGTAGTTTTGAATCTATTCCACGAATCTTCAACATCCTCGCACACTTCTAGCCTCGCATCAGTCAAACCAGCACGAAGACCTGCAAAGTCTGCTCTTCTCAAATCAAGTTTCCTCGATTTACTGGTCGCAGACTCTACCTTAAAGATCTAAACTATAAATCTGACTAGTCGGTGATCACTGCCACTGAGCTCTTCGCCTACAGAGAGATCCTCAACGATGTCATCCTCAGAGGTGAAAACCAGGTCGAGGGTATTATTGCCTCTCGTCAGCTCTTTCACCCATTGAGTCAGGAACTCGTTGTTCGCGAACTCCAGGAGTAGTGCGTTCTCGCCACAGGGTTCTCTGATTTCCCAGTCAACTTGGGTGTTGAAGTCTCCCATGATGATACACACTCTGTGCTCAACAAGTTCACCCAGCCACCGGTACAGATACCTGTCCTTCTCAACGAGTTGAGCAAGTGTCTATAAAGCAGCAGGGTCCTGTATCTGACAGGACCTATCTCTAGGTCTACACCTAGTAGCTCGTGGTTGGATACAATGTTGCAGTTCGTCAATTTGAGCCTATCCTTGACATACAACATCACACCACCACCATCTCTATCTGGCCTATATTTTGGAAGAGTTGGTAACCTGGAATCGTGAATTCACTTTCAAAATCTTGGTTTGAGGTTTTTACCCACGACTCTCTTATGGTCACCATTTCAGGTTCTTCCGTCGCTACGAGGCCACGAAGTTCAATAAACTTATTTCTCATTGACCTCGCATTAAACAGAAAACCTTTTAGAGAGTCCCCAAATGTAGGGCCCCCTACGCTCTTCCGTTTCCCGTCTTAATTGTCTCTCTATTCTCTTTTGGTGGTGTGGTGGCACCCTTTCTAGCGATCTCCACGAAGGTCGTTCCAGGAGTGACTTTGTTGAGCTGGCGCACGTCCGCCCTCACTCTGGGCCTGACCGTCCTTTGAGTCCGCTTCACGATATCTTGTATAAGGTTTGAGAGTAAAGCCTTTCCTTTAAAGGAAAGATGCACCCCATCCCTTTGGTATAGATTGTTTGTCCATAAACGATGCGGTAGGGGTCGACAAAAATACCCCCTCCCCCGTACATAAATCTGCTAGTCGTCGGTTCAATGAGACGTTCCTCGAGTGAGCGATCCGGCTGGACCTCTTCTCGGGAGCATTCCCACTACGACACGTCTGCGGGTTTTCAACCCACAGTCATCCAAAGCCTTCATGACCGTCTGAAGGATCTCACCTGTAGGACCTACCCTACATCCTCTGAGGTAGCGGTTGTTGCCACTTACAATCAGGGTAACGACCGAACTCTCAGAAATCAAAGATTTCTCAGCCTATACACTCATCTGGTGGTTCCCACATCCTGGGAGGCAGCTTACCCTCACACTGGTGCGAAGGTGGGCCACTAGCATGGGTTGCAGATCCATTGATTGAGAATCACCGATAAGGATGACTCTCGCACATTTGGCTGCAGAGGACAGAGTCTTCCCTTCCCAAAGCGACTTCTCTATTTACTCTTTCTTCATATTTTTCTTTCTTTTCTTCTTCTTTATTTTTCTACCCTTCTCTGGGTTAACTTCTGTTCCTGCTTTCTCTTCTTCTGTCCTACCTTCTGTTCTTTTTTCTTTCCTTTCTTCCTCTTTCTCTTCTTCTTTTTGACCCGTTGAGCCAGTCCCTCAGCAGCTGACTACAGCTCTGGGACGTTGGAAGGCTGGCGTCGCACTGCCGAAGCAGTGTTCGCTTCTTGGGAGAGGGTCTCGTCAGCGGATCTACCCACGTCGGTAGGAGATGCATCGTGAGCCGAGTGGACCTCTAGTCTTGAGGACCACTCGGCGATCCTGTCCTTGAGACGGCGAAACTGACACGCGTGTTCAGACTCTAGGTTCTGCAGCTTCCTCTCCCCTTTAGATTTTTGCTCAGATGATCTATGTATATAGATCCTTAAGAACATAAGAAAAGAAGGAGACTGCAAAAGACCATTCATGGCCTACACTTGACAGCTCCTGTTCCAGTCAACACACAAAAGATTTCTTACCAGAGAAAAGTCAGCAACATTGTCACCCTTTCAGGAGTTCGTCAGATATAATCTACAATATACATAAAATGCATTCATTGGATTATGTCCATTCATGCAACCGCAAAATATAATCTCCCCACTCCTTAGAAAAATATATACATATGTACATAAAAAAAGTCAGTTCCATCTAGCAGCTTCATCCATAGATTTATCTAATCTCTTCTTAAAACTACCCAGAGAGGAGGCTTCTATCACATGTCTAGTGAGCCTATTCCATTCATCTACCACACGATTTGTAAACCAATTCCTCCCAATCTCCTTCCTAAACCTATACTTATCAAGCTTAAACCCATTGCTACGTGTCCGGTCATGTTCACTAAGTATAAGAACCTTTCCCAGATCCCCTTTATTATATCCTTTTACCCATTTGAAGACTTCAATCAATTCCCCTCTGACTCTTCTCCTTTCCAATGTATGTAGATTTAGTTTTCTGAGCCTTTCACCATAAAGTAAGTTCCCTAGCCTACCAATCATCTTTGTCATCCTTCTCTGCACAGACTCAAGCAAATCAATATCCTTCCTATAATATGGTGACCAAAATTGTACTGCATAGTCTAGATGAGGCCTAACTAGCGCCAGATACAGTTTTAGAATGACTTCAGCACTCTTATTGCTTACACTCCTCCTAATGAATCCCAATATCCTATTAGCTTTATTCTTAGCATTTAGGCATTGCTTCCTAGGACGAAGGTCTGAACTTACCAAAATACCCAAGTCCCTCTCACAATCGGTCCTCCCTAAAATTCTCCCATTTAATTTATAACTATTCAATGGATTATTTCTACCTATACTAAGTACACTACATTTGTCTATGTTAAACTTCATTTGCCATTTCTAGGCTCAATTGGACAGAATGGTCAATTCCTCCTGCATTAGAACAGCATCAGAATCAGCCCTAATGGCCCTACCTAGCTTAGTATCATTAGCAAATTTACTCAGGTCACTACTTATACCTATGTCAAGATCATTAATATAAATTAAGAATAGCAGGGGACCCAAAACAGATCCTTGTGGAACTCCACTGCTAACACACCCCCACTCAGATTTAACTCCATCTATACTAACTCTTTGCTGTCTGTCACCAAGCCATGACTGAATTCACCTAAATATACTGCCATCGATCCCGTGTGCTTTAACTTTGCTCAGAAGCCGTAAGTGTGGTACTCGATCATTATCTGCTGCTTCATACACCTTACTATAAAAAGACAGCAAATTAGTCAGACAGGATTTACCCTTACTAAAGCCATGCTGTGATTCTTTTATCAACTTATGCTTATCCAAGTGATCTCTAATATTCCTTGCTATAATAAGTTCCATCATTTTCCCTACCACTGATTTCAAACTTACTGGTCTGTAATTAGACATATTTGTTTTATCCCCTTTCTTAAATATAGGTATCACATTGGCTTTCTTCCATGCCACTGGCACAATGCCACTCTCCAATGATTTTCTAAAGATGCATGCTAGGGGCTCACTTAACACATCCTTATATTCTTTCAAAATTCTAGGAAAGACCTCATCAGGACCGAGTGCTTTACTACTTTTGATTTTATCAATTTCCTTTGACACTATCTCCTTGAGATCTTGCACTTTTCCTCTAAGGACACAGTCAGTGCAGATACTTGTTGGGTGGCATTTGGAGTAAAACCCCTCCTGAAAGTCCACGCACCACTTGTCCTTTTTGCACACGAAACATGTGTATTTAAGAGCAGCCAGGCCTTTCGTTCCAGTCATGCTGGACACTTTATATCTCCGAATACTTTGTGAGTCGCTCTCCCCTATTCATCGGAGACGTTTCAGATGTTTCAGAAGGCGCGCTACTTTTATTACTGTTCTTCCGACCGAGTCGTTCAAACCCGGCGTGCCGTGGCTCGCAACCAAGCAGTACTGACAGCCTCCGAAGGGGGGTGTCGATTTCGCACCAGGTGAACAGCGGAACATCTCCCGTACTAAACTCCTACTAGTTCCCCTCAGGACGGCCAGGATCTCGGCGTAGCGTTCAATGGATATCCCACTACACCAAGAGACTCGCCTCAAGGCTTTGTATTGGCCTGGCAACCAACCTGGAAACTATGCCCGTCACCTCGGACAGTTGCTATCAGAGAAAGAGAGAGAGAGAAACAGGTAATAACAATAAAAAAGAGTTAACCTAATAGACCTTACGATCTATTCAAAGATGGTAATATTTGGGAGAGCGAGAGAGAGAGAGAGAGTGTAACAAGGAGTAACAAGGAAAAGAGGTACCCTAGGAGACCTTACGATCCATTCAAAGAGGGTACCTTGGAGTGAACACTTGAGCAGGCGCAGTCCTCTAAAAGGTCAGATTGACGCTCTAGATGAGCACTCGTGCCACGCTTCAAGTCTCCAAGCTGCTATTTTTCAAGACTTTGTCTAGTCTCGACTTGAACTGTTCAACAGAGTTGATGTTGACAACTTCCACTGGAAGTGCGTTCCAAGTGCCGCAGATGCTATATGTGAAAGATTTCCCACAAAGATCACGCTGGTAACGCTTCAGTTCAGGTTTGTAGCCGTGATTTCTTGTTCTGCTCTGGCTAAGCTGAAAAATGTCCCTGTAGTCTACAATGTCGAAGCCTCGAAGTATTTTGAACACTTCGATAAGCTGACCACGCAGACTCCGGGTCTCCAGCGAGAACAAGTCTGATTCCCGTAATCTATCTTCGTAACTCTTGTGTGATATAGGGAATCAGTTTGGTTGCTCTGGCTTGCACACGTTTTAATCTTGCGATATCTTTTCGAAACGAAGGACTCCAAAATTGTACGGAATACTCCAGGTGCGATCGGACAAGGGAGTTATACAAACACAGTACTATCTTCTTGTTCCGATATCCAAACTGTCGCTTTATATAACTTAACATCCTTTGGGCTTTCTTCTCCGCGTCAATAGACTACCTCGAAAACTTGATATCACTAGTGAGAGTTACACTTAAGTCCTTCTCAGTGTCGGTGGATTCAAGAGCAGTGCCCTTAAGGATATAATGAGATTGAGAGTTTCAGTGGCGGATATGCATCACTTCGCATTTATTCACGTTAAAAGGCATTTGGAACATGTCAGACCACTCCTCAATCTTCTCAAGGTCATCTTGAAGGGGGGCAGGATTTCTTTCCTTCGCGACTTTCATACCAAGCTTGGTTTTATCAGCAAATTTAGGAAACTTGGCAACCATGTCACCGTCCATGTCATTGACGTAGATTATCAACAGTAGTGGCCAAGGACAGAACCTTTAGGAACACCGCTAGTAACGGGGACCCGATCAGAACCCTGTCCATTCAACACCACCCGTTGCCGTCTGCCACTTAGCTAGTTCTCTATCCAACTTTCTACATTTCCATCTATGCCAAGCGCACGTACTTTCCGGAGAAGGCGGCGGTGTGGTACCTTATCAAAGCCATTTCAAAAGTCTAAGTAGATAACATCCACCGCCTTATCCCAGTCGTGCTCACTGAAAACGAAGTAGAAGAATTCCACAAGATTCTTTAGGCATGACCGTTGCCTTTGGAACCCGTGTTGGGAACTCCTCAATCGCAAGTTGGCCTCTAAATATGGTGTCATTTTGTCCACCATGATGCTTTCCATGAGTTTACCAACTATTGAGGTTAAGTTAATAAGTCGGTAGTTCGATGGCTGGCTAGGGTCTCCTTTCTTGAAGATAGGAGTCACCTCCACTTCACGCCAGTCTCTAGGAACGCAACTGGTCATGATTGACATGTTGAAGATTGAGCCCAGATGTCGTGATACCCCATCGCGCACTTTTTTCAACACTTTAGGTAGAAACCCGCCCGGGCCAGGGGATTTATTCGTCCTTAGGTCGGTGATCTTTCCCTCTACTTCGGTTTGGATGAAGTCCATTTCCTCCAACTTCCCACCAAAGTAAGAATCCGTGTGCTGGGGGTTAGGGCGATACTCTTCAGTGAACACTGAAGAGAAGTAGTTGTTCAGGAGTTTTACATTTTATCCATCTGAGTGCTTTAATGTCCCCTCCTCATTCCTCAAAGGGCCAATCGTCCGACGGATTGGTTTACGGCTATTTACATATCCAAAGAACTCCTTGCGATTCTCTTTGCAGAGACTCGCCACTCGAAGCTCTTTTGGACGTTTTGCCGCCCTTATTCTGTAAAGAGAGAGAGAGGCCCCTGTGAACCACGAAGGTGGAGCTTAAGTCGAGAATCACCAGTTTTCAACGAGTTAAAAAGGGGGCCTGCGAGAAAGCTTGCAGAAAGTGCCGACGCCGCCTGGAGGCTGTGGCTTAGGCCGATCTCATTGAATAAAATGAAGAGTACAAACCTTCAAGTCTGTATATATAACCTTAGTATAAATATATCTAGATAAGTGAGCTCTTTGTATTCTTTTATATTGCAGTTAGGCGACAAATTCCCCTCCTCACCCTGTATGTATGCCATTGTCCACTCACTTGCTTCATAAGGCATTCCTCGATGGACGAACACATGTGCAGACAACCATAGTGTTGTTCCGCGCCCTAAGTCCTCTCTTGTCATACAAGACCTCAATAACTCGCTGTAAACTGTAAGAAATATTAATTCACGCTTAGATAAAGATCACCCACTTCTCATTCATAATCTCATTTCATTACTTCTTAAGGTTGAATATTATTTTCAAAATACGATAGTGCTGCTAATTACTTCTAATTCAACCTGTGTTTCAAGAAAAGGAATTTAAGTCTAGTGGCGGAATTGCTGAAGAGAACTCTTGCCGAATGAGTTAAAATCCCAGTATGGGTTTTTATAGAAGTTGAGGAAGCAGCGTCAAGTTGTCAAACCTCATCCAATCAGCTCTCCATAAAGAAAGTGCTCTAAATAATTTATCTATGTGGGGAAAGGTCTTATGCAATCTCGAAGAGGGTCAGGAGAGGGGCTAAGAAGTGCCTAATGGCTGTTTAGTGAGGGTCCACACCACATGAGGGTAGAGTCCGGCGTATGGTATCAGACAGAAGTGCTAGTCTTGTGAATGCTCAAAGGGTACGGTGGGATCCAAAAGGTGATAAGCTACGGTGAAATGGGTGCTAAGGGTCTCACGTCTCACTGCGCATATATATATATATATATATATATATATATATATATATATATATATATATATATATATATATATATATTAAGGGTGAAAAATATAGTTGCATTATGATTATCATGGAAGTTTATTTTCTTGGTGCCGACGTTTCTGATTGGAACTCAATCTCAGAAAGGTAACAAATGAATGTGTGTGAACGGCATGTTTAGGATGTGATAAGTTTGACAAGATGCTGATCGTACTTGTTTATACGTGTAATAGGAAGGAGAACGGAGCTTGTATTGTATTGGAGGGTGTATAGTTCGGGTGTCGTTCTTGCTAATATAATCTCAGATGGGTATTTTCAGGGTTAGTGATGAAGTCTTCAGTTCTATGGTTAATCCCAAAGGTGCGCCCAGATAGAACATGTCGTGTGTGCTGCCTTGATTCTAGATAAACCTTGGATTTACATCGCGAGCGATTATACTCATAAATGATGGAGGATCGAAGCAGCGTTAGCATCTTGTCTTAATTGTTAAAGAGTCGTTGTAATTTGGGTGGAGTTTGAAAAACGATTTGGAAGTTGATAGCGAGGATAGAGTCTTATAGAATATGTGAGAGTTTAGGTCAGAGAAGAGAGTTGAGGTCCGAATTAAGGCAGGGATTTGAATACCTTCTCTATAGGGACGTTGTTGGAGGGATCCTTGGAGTTGAGCTTATCATTGATTAATGTATCAAGAGTTCGGTCAAATAGGCTTAAGGGGTATTTGTTTTGTCGGAAGTAATTAGAAATGAGGATAACTTAGTTGTGAAAGCTAAGATAGGAAGATACGAGGTTAAAATCTAGGGAAAGTTAAGTCTTAATACAATTTAGTTTAAATTTGGTAGCACAGTAACTGGCAAAAAGTATAATATGTGTGGTGCACACAATATGCGCACACACATACACATGAAGTAGTAATGTGTACACTCAGCCAATGTAAATAAATTTATGTGTGTGAAACGAAACAAAATAAAACTCAAATGAAACATTGTAACATGTAACAGGATATTTTAGAACCATTCTCATTTTGATTTCCCGAGAAGACCAAAGTCGCGGTGAAGAGGTAAACTTGGGAATGAGACTAATTATTCTGGGGTTACAAAAGGGAACCTTAAAATGGGTTAACTCGATCGTAACGACACTCCGTGAGCATAAAATTACATAATATTTTTATTAAGGAAGACAAAAAAGGCATTTGACCAAATTTTACTGTTTCAGTATATTTTCGCACGAGAGAAAAGGTTTTCAAAAGTATTGCCTAAGTATATTTATCTGTATGTTTGTAAATGTATCCAAGTAGTAAACTAGCAAATCGAGGAGGAGAGAGAATCATTCGAGAGAAATCATTTCGAGGAGCAGTTTTACATACCGCTCGCGGGTTATACCAATCAAGTCATTTACTACGCATTAGGAGATAGCATTTACGCAACTGATCCTACATCAAGACGAGTCTTATTTATTCATCGTACCAAAGCATGAACATTAAGAGAGTTGTATTTAAGCATCATCAAAGATAGGCTCGTGAAATCGATAATTAATCTAATTCGAACTCCTCCTCCATTTGGTACCCAAAGCCACTAAATAAATAGAACTGTGGTCTTCTTGTTTTCATCACCATTTTGCTCGAAGGCAAAATCATATCAGAATTTCTGCTCATCGCCCAGCTAAAAATATTCATCATTACCTTTTGGAGTCAGGTAATAATTTCTCGGAACGTTATCGTATCACCCAAATCCGGTTTAACGATCAACGTTTCGCAACAATCTTATGGGAAGCGCAATTGCAAAGAGGATCACAAAACGAGGTAGAATATAAATATATGGTGACCAACGAAGAGATCCTTTCATCTCCCCCTCCCCCACCATATATGTATAATATGTGGGTTTACGTCAAATAGATGTGTCGAAACTCAGATGTACGAGTTATTTGTAGGTCTCGGAAGGGAATGGAGTTATTTTTTTTTTATGGGGGAGGAATTTTATATTCGTATGTAGTTGATTAATCTAGTCTAGGGATTTGGGGAGGAATTTTAGGAGCGGAAAAATCTATCGTGTCGTCTCCGTATCTCATGTAGAATATATGACTGAATTAGAGTAGACAATTGTCAAGAGTTTCCTCCTCTAAGTATCACATGGAGAGGTTTACTAGATGGGCAGCAACTGACTACACATAGCGAGGCCATCTATTTGGTGGGATAATTTGCCATTAAACGAGAAG
Organism: Ceratothoa steindachneri; assembly: GCA_963969495.1. Lineage (NCBI taxonomy): Eukaryota > Metazoa > Arthropoda > Malacostraca > Isopoda > Cymothoidae > Ceratothoa > Ceratothoa steindachneri. The sequence continues at coordinate 166,975,119 of OZ018327.1, forward strand.
TAATTATCTTGAGAGACAGCAAGAAGTAGTAGCTTATTCATTTATTAAAACCGTAAAAGAGAGAGTTGGGAAGGGAAGGCGCGTGAAAGAAAAGTATTAATGGTTTATAGAAGTGGGACACTGGTCCAGAGGGAGACTATTTCAAAACGCTGATGAATATATTACATGGCTCTTAAAAGCTTAAAAAAGAAAATCCACTTCTTACAGGGGTTAATATAGTCTTCCCTATTTTCTTCGTTTCTTTCTTAAGGTTTTAAGGGTCGTGTGATATATTCCTCATCGTTTTACCGTGTTGTAATACCTCTTTTTCTTTCCTTGGACTATTAACAACTTGCCAGAGGGTTGATAAGAGCGGCAACGAGTTTGACAGTTTTATAATTAGTAAGGCTGCTAAAATAGGTCATAGAGGGACATTTGTAGTTTACCATAGGTGGAGTCTGTACCGTGGAGTTGTTTGTAAGTGCCTTCGTCCAGAGCATGCTAGTTTTTAAGGGAGAGAATAAGCCTATTTACTTTATCTTCGAGTCGGAGGAAGAGTTTCAACAGGCCATCTAGGATGAAAACAAACTTGAAAGTATTATCTAAGATCAAGTGCATTTACCGTATATATTCTTCATTGTTCATTATCACCGCCTCATAACAAGGCGATATCTTCTTTATGGAAATACTTGCGCTTTGCTGGTAGACCTTTGGTCTGTGGCCTACGGCCTATCAAGCTTTGACAACGGGTCTAAGTAATTTTTTTTTTAAGTTTCCAGTACATATCTCCAAATAATTTACTCTTGGTGTATTTTTTCACCTCGATGCTTATTTTCTAGCCCTAAAAGCCAGAAAGAAATTTTCATTGGAATTATTTTTAAATACGAAAAAAAAGAAGAATCCTCACGATTCTTTTTAGTCGCGTGCGAGTCTAGTCGCGGGCAACTCTAAATCTCACTATGTCAGTCGGACGGTCCTCGTTTTGCTTCTTTTTTTTTGTAATTATGTTGTAACTGTTCGGCTGATTCGAACGAAATGTGAAACCCTTAAGTTGTTTTAAATTCTCGTTCTAATGATATAATTGCAAAGGTCCTCCCGAGGGTAGTCCGGGAATTATTGAAAGTTTTGTAGTTCGTAAGGTCATAAATCCGAATAAGTGAGAGCACGCGACCTTTGGTCAGCTGACCTTTTTTTCTCCATCTAAATTTGTTCTGATAATTTAATTTTGCTTTACTCGTTTTTAGAGGCCGGGAGCTATGTAGCAACTCCTGTTAAAGATTAAAATTGATAATCTATTTTAGATATAATTTCAATCAAACATTCGAATGTTCGAAAAAATAATATAACCAGGCAAGGGCTTCGCCACTCCCCCTCCCTTACGAGAGGAGCTTGCGCTTCGCTGCTAAGATTAAAATTTAAAATCTAAAAAAAAGTAGCCATGCTTAAATTTTTTATAAATTTTCTGAGCTTGGCCAATTATAATAATTTAAAAAAGGAACCCTAAACTAAATTTCCCCCGTTTCAAAATAACACGTTGCTAAAATATAGAGTTATAGAAGATATATATTTATTTCTGAACTTCACCATTTTGTTTTTTTGATATTATAAAAAATTATTAGAAATAACATTTTGAAAAAAACAAAACATGTCATAACCAAACTAAGATGAGATTATTATTCAAATACTCCCCAAAATCCCCTTCTTAAATTATAGAGTTATAGAGTTAGTGATGATTAGTGATGATGATGATGATGATGATGATGATGATGATGATGACGATGATGAAAAGCATCAATGCCTAAATTTTAATAAATTTTGTGAACTGCACCATTAGTAGTTATTTTTTGTTTTAAAAATTCCCAAAATATTTGATATCTGAGCTTCATTTTTTAAAAACTCTCAATGAACTCTTAGAATGAACTTAAAGACTTAAATCCTCAGGTCATAACCGAACTAAGAGGGAAAAAATATCTATTATTATTCAAAACCTCTAAAAAATCCCGTTCTTACAATATAGTGTTATGGATGATAATGGGATTGGGCGAAAACGTTTCGGTTTGCAGAAAAGAACTATACGATGTTAGAGATCTTCAGCTGGGTCGCTTTAAACATGTCTCGGTTGGGGAGAGATTAATTCTTTGTAATGCCGTTTAGAATTTGTAGAGAAATTTAATTTTGTTCAGGTAAGTAGAGGATAGAGAGAAGTCAACCTTGAATGCTAGTAGAAGTGCTCTCGTAAAGATAAAGTCATGGTTGAAGGGGAGAACTGCAGTCATTGGAGTTTGCGTATGTTAGTTTGCTTGACCTTAATTAAGTAGCTTCTACCGTACGAAGGGCGAGAGTGAGGAAGCTTTTGTAGTTGTTTGGAGAAACTGGGAAGCAATCTGAGGTAGAGAATCGTGGTCACCTTCTCTTGCTTTGCCTTTTAGTTAATTTCGTTGGCCATAAAGTAGTTGAGAGATTCTTGATAAAAATGGCACCGAACTAAAAGATAAACTAATAGTTTTTTAGGTGTCTTTTCCCAGAGGACCCGAGAAACAAAAGCTTTTTAAGGAAAGGCTAATTAAATAAATAATTCACTTAAAGTTAGTTGCAGGAAGAATGAAATTAACCTTTTGGAATTTTGGATCGCCCCGACTTTTTCGGACAAGATGGACTTCACCTAAACACGTCTGGTTCAGCCCCCGTAAGAATTGAGAGTGGGGGCGGGGTAATGGTTTCTTACTCATCGTACCAGGAGGAAGGGAAAACCCTCCTGCCTTCATTTGCTCCAGTAAATTTTAGCTAGATTGCGACTACCTGGGATTCATTCCTTCTAGACACTTTCATTTTATCCCTTGTTGTCATTCATTCTTCCCCTACTTTCCTGGCGGGCTACTAATTTCGCAGGCTAGTCGCCGACCGGCGTTCTTTAACATGTCTGCTTTATTCTCTTTCTTTCTCATTCTATTGTCTTTTTAATTTTTTTCTTTTCCTTTTCCTCTTCCTTTTACCAGAAGGGATGTGAGGTGACATCTGGAGGCTTGGCTGCATTGGTAACCCCAACACCCGCAGTTTGCGTTCCCGGCTCCCCGCAGGGGACTGTTACAATTGGGCTATGCCCCCCTCTCGTAGACCCGCGACTTGTGACTTTGATGGGGGAGGGGTGATGTGTCTTGACCACCCGGTCCCACGACGTATCTTGAACCAGTAGGCTACATGACTATTGAGTCCAAGGTCAGGATGATTAGATTGAAGCTCCTCCAAAAGGTGCCCTCCCCCCCATTCAGACGGAAGGGTCTTCGCCAGGAACGAAAAGTGACTCAACAAGATCCCCTCCGGGCAACACAGGCTCCCGACGACACAAGAAGAGAAGAAGGACCTTATCTCTCTGATTGGATACCCAAGACAGCCAGATATTTTGGGAAGAAAGATATGGCTGAGGCTAGTCCGTTTAGTCTCGGGACCCCTTCTGAGGGGGAGAGAAGATGGGATATTCCCCGCAATCCTCTCCCGAAAAAATAGTTAAAAGAAAAACAAGAAGATTTGGGCTTCCTCTCCCTCCAGAGAGGTTCTGCGGTCGGACGGTTCACTTGCCGAATCGACAGCTAAATAAGCCAATGATTGCATGTTGAGCTTCGGAGGACCTTCGGTCAGAAAAGTCCCAACAGACAAGCAAAAGAGTAAGGTGAGCGGAGCCTCGATAACGTCAGACCCTCCTCGTCGTAAATTACCGGGCGTTTTCGAACTTGTCCTTTTCGAACACTTCCTCGCGATTCGCGTGATTCGCTGTCTAAAGGACAGACGCTACGTCAGCGTCATTCACTTGCCAAGATTCTCATTAGCAAATACAAAGTCGTCCGTTTCTCGGACGGGACTATTTAGGTGAATGCGGTAGACTATTTGAGTGCTCTACGAACACTCGATGGCTCGCCTCTACATGTGAAACCACTCTCTTCTATGAACGTGATGAAAGTAGCAGTCTATGCGAGGGAACTCTTTAACTACACCTTGGAAGATATCACAGAAGAGATGGTTGACTAGGTAGTGGTAAATTTCGAAGCCGTGATGAGGAAAGAGGCAGGAGACTCGAGACTCATCGCTGCACTCTTCGTCACTTTCGATCGTGACAGGCTTGTTAGGTCGGTACGAGTTGGCTGGCGTCTATACCGCTTCACTGCTTACTTGTCATTGCTATGGAGGTGCTACCAATGCCATCGCCTCGGCCGCTTAAATTCTACTTGCAAAAGTTCCAAGTCGGATAAATTTTAAATATGTAGAAATGCGCTAGGGGCGTAGATGATAAATCTGTATTGTTTTAGGCTAAATATGTGAATTGTGGCAAGCGACACCCTGGTTCCTTGAAACAATATGACTCTTATCTTTTAGAAAGAGGTCGAAAGAATCCAAAGAATTAGTCCTATCTCGTTTCGTGTAAATAGGGACTTCCTACGCCTCTCTGAGGAAGAAGGCACCCTTTGCTCTTGGCTCCTCTACGCCTGCGGGCATTGTAACCCCAGCGCCCATTCTGAACCCTTTTGCAGTTCTACCTTTCTCGGGTGCCACCATGGTAAAGCTGCCAGTTCTATGGTTTGACGTCCGATCCCGGATTAAACCAGGGCTCCTCTCCGTCCCGAATCCTTCGAAAAAAGCAAAGCGGCCGTGTGTCTAAATCGATTCGTTTGACGAACATGAGGCAAATCCCCGGGCTGTGATGTTCAGGCAATCATCGAACTTTCCAAAGTCTGCCCTCCGAAAGGAGCGAAGCCGTTAAGTTCTTCTCCGGCAACCTCATCTCTATATGCCTGACTACCATTTCCGGAACGTCTGGCTGTTTTTCATGCCTTTAACTTTATTCGTGGTTGGCCCTCAGAGAGAAGTGATACGCCAATGTCCGCTATAAGCACCGCAGGACCACTTCACCGTTGTGAGAGCAAAGCCCTCCCCTCGCTCTTCTTGTAAGGGTGTGCAAGTGCATCAAAAGAATTCTGTGTACGTTCTCGCAGAACCCATCTCCACTCCTACAGGAAGACGAGAAAGCAACATTAGGATCACGCGTCAGTGGCGGAGTAATTCATGATCGTTTTCTCCGCATTCTCTATGCGGGATGCTGCTCCACCAGTATTTATCGTACGGTATCTCTCCAGACTCCTGTCGAATGTTTACCATGTGTGATTTTAGCAAACTATAGAAAGAGAACTCTCAGGCTTGTTTTCTCACATTTTCTATAAATTCCTATGTGTGCAAGTTGATGGGGAAATTGGTAAATGTTAGATTAGCCTATTGTTTGGACAGCGGAGGCCACCTGCTTCCAAATAAGTGTGGCTTCCGTAAGTTCCATTCCACTTCAGTTGCTCTGCTCTTCACATTATTTTGATCTAGAGAAGTCCTTCGATACCACATGGCGATTTTGTATCATGGAGATGTTCCACACCATTGGGGCGAGGAGATGCCTCTCAATCTCCTATCCACTACGGCAGGAGCAGGGAGCACGCAGGGAAGTGATCTCAGTCTCATTCTTTGCTCAGAGAATCAAAGGTATCTCCTCGGGGCTGCAGGAAGATGTTCTCACTAGGCTCTACATGTACGATTTTTTGCAAGAGTCTGACCTCTTGCATTTTGTTGTTACCTGCATGCTCGTGCGCAGGGGTGGCAATCCTCACTCCAAAGCAGGACCATACTTCCTCTTTTTGCCTTTATGTGGTGGTTTCTTTGGTTGAGGGGGGGGAGGTAATATAGCCTAATCAATAAACTAGTTAAAATACAGCGACTTATGCTCATGAAGGCAGTCGCCAGGAAAGTTAAAATAAATGTCGCTATGCCGAAGCGCACGGATTTCGTTTTTGTTAGCCATCCACGGCTTCACCCGACCTTGATTTGTTACTAAAAGGAGATTCACCTGGATATGATAGAGTCTCACGCTTTTCTTGGTCTAGCTTTCGACCGTAACTTCAATTGGGAGACCCATATTCTTAGCATTAGGGTATCATTCTACCATGCATATTCTTCGTTTCGTGACGTCCTGCGATCGGGCTGTGGGTAGTGCTATCGCCTTACTGTTCTACGGATACTTTTTTCGCTCAAAGTTAGACTACGAATGCAAGATTTACTCGGAAGTTGGATTCAATTGACGTTACTAATCTCCCTTTGGCGACCGGTGACTTCCTCACCTCATCTCTAGAGATCATACTTGCTGATACTAGGTAGATGACGCTCGCTTTGCAGGTGCAAAGTGTAGAATGTTCCTCTAGGTTCAAGCCCAGTATCTCCCTCAGTCGGCAAAGGCTCTCATTTCATATTCGACAAAGATTCACGGCGATTATGCCATCAAGAGACGCCATTAACACATACACATACTAGGACTCCTGGTTTAGGGAGAGGCATATACTTCGAGAGCATGAGGTAGCTTTTAGGTCAGTGTCGCCGTTGGTGCTGTCCAGGTAGCTACCCTGTAAGGTACCAGGTTTGAACATTTATCGACACGCATATTTTCCCAAAGCTTCTATAGCGCTGGGATTATTGCCTTGGAATTTGTTGGAACAGAAGCCCTGTCACGCATGAGAAGTAGCAGTGTAGACCAATGGATGCAAACAAGAAGATGGGGTAGGATTTTACGGCCAATTCCCTCGGTTTGAAGCCGGCGGGGCACCCGGGTGCTGATTCTGTATTCACAGCCGATCTATTGCAACACAGTTCGATATGGAGAGAGATAAGAGATAGAAGCAGAGAGAAGAGAAGAATAAGAAGAAAAGAGAAGAGAAGAAGAAAAATAGAAGAGGAAAACGAGAGAAGAGAAGAAGAAAAGAGAAGAGAAGAAGAAAAGAGAAGAGAAGAAGAAAAAAAGAAGAAAAGAGAAGAAGAAAGGAGAATAAGAATAAGAGATGACAAGAAGAATAAAAGAGACGAGAAGAAGAGAGAAGAAGTGTAGGGAAAAAGAGGAAGGAAGAAGAGGTGAGATGAAGAGAAAAGAAAAAGAAATGAGAAGAATAAAAGAAAAGAAGTAGTAGAAACAAAAACAGAATAGAAACAAAAAGGATAGGAAGGAGAAACGAGAATAAGAAGAGAGAAGAAGTAGTAGAAACAAAAACGGAATAGAAACAAAAAGGATAGGAAGGAGAAACGAGAAGAAGAAGAGAGAACGAGGAAGGGGAGAGAGTTTGTGAGTGAGTTTTACAACCGACTGACCAACAAAGCGTAATGAGTGACTGACTCGGATGACAGACGCGTAGCTTCTCATTTACATCTCTCTCTCTCTCTCTCTCTCTCTCTCTCTCTCTCTCTCTGTCGGCTTCTTTCTTCTCCACGAGTCAGCGTTACTTGCCTCATGAAAGTGCATCCAAATTTTCGATTTTCATGCAATAGACTCTTACGTATTTGGGCCTTTTGGGCCATAAAAGATAAGGTTGATTGAAATACACAATATTAACAAATATACATATAAAATGATCATTTATACCTATTTTTGTTAGAGTCTGTAGAAAGGTTTAATTAGTTGGTATAAGTTGTACTTTTTATTTTTATAGGATAAGTTTGCTGTTTCAACCAGAACTCATTTAGTTGCACTTGGAATACCCCCTCATGGATATCATTGGGGGACGCCTGCCCTCCCCCCTGCATTCAAACTTTGGCCCGGTCGATCAAAAAATAGTTAGTCATAGTTGACTGAGAGAGACGTCGTGCCGTCAACTGTAATTAGAGTAGATCCTTCAAACTCTCGGAGCCACTTATTTCTTTTTGTCTTAAAAATTAATTCTCTCCCTTTAAATTTCCTTTATTTTTGCTTCAAGCCAAGTCACGCTAACGTCTCACTGCGGCACCCGGGCTAAGGTAAGTCAAGCTTCCATTTCAAACTTATTTACGAGAAATACGGTTTGTATCTCTGATTCAAACGTCTAAACACAATTTGAGCTAATCTAAACAACATCAAACAAACAAACTCTTCACACTCTCTTCAACCTCCTATTTCTCTCTCTCTCTCTCAAGTCAAGACTAGACAAGGTCTTGAAAAGTGGCCGTTTAGGGACGCAAAACAATTGAGCAGCCATGTGCCCGCTCGATTGCTAGTCCAAAGGTACCCTCTTTGAATGGACCGTAAGGTCTCCTAAGGTACTTTCTTTCCTTGTAACTCTCTCTCTCTTTCTCTCTCTTTCTCTTGATTTAAGCAACTAATCTAAACTAACGGGTTTAACTCCTGAGCTAATTTCGCTTTGGGGAAGTTCTAAAGATGCAAAATCATTTGTTAAATTCATAATTTAATTATATAAATGATTATCTTTCCCTTTTTTTCCTTCCTCGCGTTCAAATTTTCTACAATTTACTATTAAATAAACAAGTACGTTGGTCGTCTTTTCAATCCAAGGCGTAAGAACTAACAAACTTAAAAAAATGTGATTTGTGTATCAAATTGAAAGTGTTTTATTATCAAATTTGAAAACTATTCTGTCGAATTAATCCATTAATTTCATTTAGTTGAGAAAATGCTTCTCTTCGGGTGAAATTCACTCGTTGGATTCTTATTCCTCAATTGCTTCTCCTATTGAGGCTTCTCAAATTACTTTTTGCTGTCGCCTGATGTCTTTTTCAATTTCTATTTCAAACCTTTTCTTGGTAATGGCGTGTGACAGCAGTACAACCATTGTCGCAAAATGCGAGCAAGCAGATAAAATAGTTCGCTATAGGTCGAGCTATACTCTAGAGAAAGAGTATAACAAAGTTGAAGCAGAAGTTTCGTCCGAGCCCATCCTCAAAGTTGATTTGCAAGCAAAATTATACTCCTTTAAATCCCTCCTTGCTCTCATTAATCAATTTTGACCAACAAGTTTTTCAAACATATCAATCTGACAATATGGAGGAACTGAATAAGTCATTACTTGAGGGAGAGATCTTTTCTGAAATCGGCTACGAGTTTGAAGTCACATCTCAAATTAACTCTCCTCCGAGGAAGGAAAAAGAATCACTGCCCTTAACTCTTAGGAGTCTTTCCACGACTGTAACTCGAATCTCAGAGAGATATTAATTGTTCTTGGCTGGAACAGCTTAAGTAAACCTTCGCCTCCTTCTTTTCAACCCAAGATAAGCTTAACTTTCACATTCTCCTCTTCTATTTTGGCACCTCACTTGAAGTTCACTGCGCCAAGTATAATATCTCAAAGTGGAGCAAACTCACGTTTCTCAAGAGCTATCTAAGAGGGTATGCATATACTATACATAGTAAAACACTGGTAAAAATAAGAAAACTAAGGAGTTGCCCTTTAGCTCTTAAGGGATAAATATTTGGATATTGTCAATAATTGACCAGTACTTATAAAAGATGTTATCATTTGAAATGTAAATATCCCTGTAATTACAGTCTAAGCAAATTAATTTTAACAGGCCTGATGTTGAATAATATAAGATTTATTTCTACAAAAAATTGAATGAGAAATCCAAATGTATGTAGATTCTATGAACGATTTTTCACAAGTTTTCAATATGCGAGTCACCTGAGACACTGCACACGTCAAGTGGTCAGTCCAGCTCCTGCCAAATAGGTTGCAGAATGTCATTGTTAATAGTGTCCAGTGTAGCAGTGAATCTCTGTTTGAATTCCTCTAGGTTTGTAGGAAGAAGAGGGACATAGATTAATCCCTTCACATACCAACAGAGAAAAGAAATAACAAGATGTCAGGTCGAGTGAACGTTGAAACTATTTCAACAGCACATTGTCCTCATCACCAGCACACCCAATCCATCTCTCTGGCAGATTCTCATTGAGATAAGCCAGCACAGTGAACTTCCAGTGAAGTAGAGCCCTGTACGGTTGCAAAATGAAGTCTTCATGTTCATTTACAATGAGCGAATCCATTAGCAAATTCTGAAACATTTGCAGATAAACATCACCAGTTTCATTTCTCTCAAAGAAAAAGGGGTCATACAGAGGATTCTTGGAGATGGCTCAGGACACATTTGCTTTTGGTCAGTCCCTTTTGTGCTTAACTGTGCTATGGCTATTTTATTAGCCCCCAATGCGAACATTATGCTTGTTGATTTTGCCATTCGTATAAAATGTGACCTATCACTGAAAACAAGACGTTCATCGAATTCATCTTCAAGATTCTCTTATTTGAATGCGAAATTATATCAAACTCTTAGAAACGCCATGTACATTTGGGATCCTCAAAGATCTGTCCTAAAAATGGCGGCCGAAAGCGCCACAATAATAAGACCCTTTTTTTTTAACTGCGACCTCAAAATTAATCAATGTTCTTCGCCTATCGGAGCTATTTTCCCCGGAATCGATTTGTTAACTTCACTATTCAACCTTCTTTGTCGATTTCGATTGCACGATTTGCTATATTTTCAGACATAAATAACGATTTTCTTAAGATAAAATTAGAATTAGAAACGGATAAAAACAGGCTTTGCTTTTGCGAGTGAAAATGGCAAATTCGTTACATATCACTAGTATTAAGGCTAACTAGATTCCCCTTCATCTTAAAGTATATTATAAATTATCACCTCTGTTTATATCCGAACGACCTTTGTTCTCAAAACACGCCAATGATTCGAGAAATCTTTAAATCACACGAGCGACTCAAAGAAGGCGGGTTTGTGCTAAGGTCGTGAGCTCGAATTATTAACCTCTTGAAAGCCTATTCAAAAGAGAGAAAAAGACGGAGGAACACGATACAGGTACCGAACGAGTTCTCTGTTTTCATTAAGAGGTAGAGAATGATTGTTTCGCACTAATTTACTCCGAGTTCGATCCCTTTTTCAAAACTAATCGTATTTTTACAATTTTGAACTCTGTTTTTCCTAAAAAGTGTAGGGTGAGATTCTTTTTTAGGTGCCCGAAGCCGATCTTAAGTAGGAGTCACTTCGTTTCGAATTGATGAAGTTCGGAGATGTGGAAATTCTATCATACTGACAGAGGATCTTCTGGAAGAAGACAATTATGCCTGTGGCTTCAGGGTTTTATCCTTCTCTTAGGTGGACTGCCTGTCGTCATGGCTACAAGCTCCACCTACCCGTCCCCACCGTGATGCCCAATCACGGAGGTACCCTCCTTAGTAAATAGTGTCAGCCTAAAAAAGAATCAGGATAGAGGTTCGAACTGCTGACCCAACGGTTGCCGGGCAAGCGCGCTAACCACTATACTAGCCTGGAGGCTAGTACAGGGTGATCCCCCCAAAATGGGCCTGCACATACTTTTTGTGATATATCCTTAATTCATTCACAAATCACCCTTACTTTGCAGGACATGTCAGAAATAACGCCTGTAAACACAAATAGATCTCAATGGGAGCTCCAGCAAAGAATATACTGCGTCAAACATTACTACAAGGCAGGCTCGTTCATGAAAGTGCAGGACACCTTCGTGAATCAGTTCGAATGTAAAAAAAGCCCCCCCTGAGAGCAGAATTCAGGACTAGGTGGACCACTTTGAGAACTATGGGACAGTGGAGAACCTCAATGCGACAGTGACACTCACCAATGAGCGGTATGTTGAGGTCCCCAAAACCATCAAGAGGGAGCTGCAGACCCTGTTACCGTCGCTTATGGGGAAGTTATGGTTCCAGTTAGATAGAGCAAGCTCTCAAACCTCAAACCTGTCCCGAGATTGGCTGAAAGAGAACTTTAATGGCCGTGTGATAAGTCTCAAGACTGATTTTGAGTGGGCACCTCACAACCCAGACCTTAGCCTCCCCGATTTCTTTCTCTGGGGCTACCTGAAAGATAAAGTGTACGCAGGGAGACCCAGGACAATCACGGAACTCAAGGAAGCCATCAGGGAAGAGATCAGAGCCATTAGTCGGTCGGTTTGTAAGGACGTCATGGAAAACTTTGTGCTGCACCTCAGGAAATGCATAGAGTGAAATGGACGTCATTTTGAACACGTGCTCTAGATAAAGAAGAAAAGTCCAAAGACTCATGTTTTCATATGATATTTTTAAACACAATAAACTAGTTATCACCAAAGTTTCATTCAATCCTTGCAGAAAGTTAAGAAATAAGGCCTATCGAAAGTTGGGGCCCGTTTTATTTTGGGGGGGTCACCCTGTATAAGTCAAAGCCAAACTCAAAATATTCTGCGATGAAAGCAAAGCTTATCATGGGTTTACTATTTATTGTCAGCGAAGCTTCAGAAGACTTACGCCGTGTTTTTTTTTGTAGTAAAAACACTACTAAAGGTGTTTTTAGGCATTCTAATCATCATTTACGACTTCGGTTAGGCGCAGAAGCCGTAAGATACTTGCACTCTGAGTTCAACTCTATTTGCAGCGATACTATCTGAAAAAAATAACTGCTTTCCGCGCGAAAACGAAGCCGTAAATGATACCTAAAATGCCGAAAAACAGAAGTGGGCAGTATTTAAATACTTTGTACTTAAATACTGTATTTAAATACATTTATGTATTTAAAATTGTATTTGTAAATAGATTTGAAATCATGTATTTCAATACATGATGCATGTTTTAACTTGTCGCAATTTGTATGACACAAACGGTTGACTGCGTGAGCCGGTGAGAAAAGATTGCTTGCATCAGTTCATATTCAGTTAACAGATGGTGAGGTCCATCAAAAATTTTCGCATAGAGCTTAGCGTCACTGATTTGTGGATATTTTTAAAGAAGAAATTTAAAAGCTTGGCCTTCTTTATTAAGGGTTTTGACATAATCTTTCATTATACCAAGCTTTATATGCAGTGGAGGAAGCAGTATTTTGTGAGGAGGGGCTAAAGGTTCAGCTATCACAATGTTTGATCCAATTCTAAATGCTTCTTGTGGGGGTCAAACCTTCTTCTCATAGTGCATACTATCTGCACGACTGTCCCATAAACATAAGAAACAGGGATGCTTCGTGTAACCTGATGGCATCAAGTATAAGAGACACTACCTGAAAAGAAATTTAGCAGGTTATGTAAATTCAAAGTTTAATATTTCTAAAAAAAATTCAAAGTAATATTTCTTAAAACAATAAGAATATGAATATGTACTGAAAAATCCTGTATGCCGATGCATTAAATTATTGTATTGGGACAAATTGGATATACATATGTACATATTATTTTGAGTTTATTGAGTTATGTTGTATACCTTCTCAATTAAGATAAGTTCCCCATTAACCCAAAAGGAAGCATTAACCCATAGGGACACACTTCAACAAAAAATATAACTAAAAAATGACTCATCATTTCCAGATTTGTATTCTTGTAAAATGTAAGTTGACCAAAAGGTGTGTGTATACAAGTATTAACAATTAAAAATGAAAATGTCAATATCAAAGAGCTTAGAAATGCCAATTGTAAAATGATCTTACCTTCAAGTCACCACATATCCTCCAATTGTGGGTAGAGTAATTTATTGCATCCAACAATTTTTTCATATTTTTATAACTTTCGTTAAGTTGGATTGAATGGCCTATAGGAACGGAAGCTATATCGTTACCAATATTCAGTAACACAGCTTTTAAACTTTTACTGGAGGAATCTATGAAAAGTCTCCGTTCTAATGGGTTGTAGGGAATTCCAAGGGCCTCAACAAGTTCTTTAATATTGGCGCAGTATACTAAAGAGCTAGAAGAAAACCTTAAAAAATAGCTTCGAAACTCTTGTTCTCTATTTCTGTACCAAAAAAATGTTGTTTCTTTAGCGAGAAGATTACTTTCACGAAGTTGAGAGCCAAGAGGTTGTGCATTCCCCTTTGAAACCCCCAGATCCCTGGTCAGGTCATTTAACTGAACTTGAGTGAATGGTCTTGCGACCATATCATGTGTGGAAACCTGATAAGACTCAGATGTGTCATAATCTTGATCAACTTCCATATTAATCTCTTCATGGACCTCTATATGTTCAGGGGGAGAATTCCTGGACCATGGGGCAGGGGTTTGATGGCAGAAAGAACATCTGGATATGCCACACTATGTTTATTCTTATTTATACCTGTGGAGAATATAATTGCATATTACATAAAGGAATTGATTTGGAGTTGCAGATAGTACATAAATGTTTAGTAAAGGATATGTTCATGCTGAAGTGAACTATGATAGTTTTTAATTTTATTCTAAGTCTATGTATAATAATGACATTTTCGGGAGACAGTATAATACAGAAAGCTTAAATACTTGATACAATGCCCACCTTTAAGATTTGTCATGCAAAAATAGCAGTCCGTAGTGTGGTCCTTGCCCTCTCTCCACACCATGGGAACACAAAAAGAGAGAGAGACTTCTGTTTGCCCTGACTCCAGCGTCTTAAACATATGTAGCATCCATTGCAGCAGATATGTGGTGCATAACTTTTATCTTTATCTTCTAGCCTTGCTCCAAAATATGCATGATACGAAGATTTAATTACAGGAGAGATTGTACATTGCTGCTCGGAAAAAGTCACTTTGCTGCAAACAGCAAAATCTGTCGGAGCTATTCTTACATTTTCTGTTCATTTTTAACTCAACCATTATTATTATTATTCTTATTATTATAATGCTAAGCAATTTCCAACCTGCAAAAATATAAACTTATTAATATAATACTTAAAATGTACACGAAATTTACTGCGAATACAGTAGTGCAAAAACTATTGAAATTTTGATGTAATATAGGACATGTATAAACTATAAAATTATTATCCCCCCCTGTATCGCAAAAACTGGACCTGATAGACAAAAAAGGATGCAAGATTCGGATTTAGGAGGTAAATTTTATTAAAAAACACTACAGAAAACCTAAGGTACATTTTTGACGCAGACTAATGGTATTATTCAAGTGATTGAGAATTTAGCAGAGACCCAAAGCTGAATCATCCAGTGGTGTATCGGACAGTGGCGATTATTTTGGATTTACAAAACCCACTAAAACACAATCAAACGCGGATTTAGAATAGTTCAGTTACCTTCAGGATTCAAATAAAACACTTCAAAGTTTAGATAGATTTCCAAACCTAAAAAAGTTATTTATTAAATGCAACACCACCCTTCCGTCGTCAGCTCCTGTGGAATGGCTCTTCTCTTTAGGAGGATTGATCTTATTTCCAAAACGGAGTTCTTTATCTGACGAAACATTTCAGCAACTGATATTACTTAAATGTGATGCTGATATAAATAACTAACTGAAATTTCATTCTATGGAACTTTCTATTTTTTTTTGGTAGTACCTAAGTCCAATTGTCATAAAATCCTACATTAGTAATTATAATATACAATTTCATTTTAATGGATATTTTTTTGTTGTGATCCCTATGGTCCTTATCGATTGCCATTATATATCATGTATTTGAAATTTATTTAAAAATGTATCTAAATACATTTAAGATTTAAATACTGAATACATTTTCAAGATGTATTTAGTATCTAAATACATTTTTCTCATGTATTTAATATTTAGTATTTAAATACTTTAAATGTATTTAGTCCCCACCTCTGCCGACAACACCATTAGTACTGTTTTTAAGTACTTACTATTTATTTAGAGATTATTTAGAGATTAGGAGGCGCTATTTCTAGGCTTATACTTTATGCGATCGGGTCTGCACATTTATCGAAATAATAAAGACGATAGCGCCCCTTTTCTTAATTTTTACCTCCTAATTTGAAATCTAATGAGATCCTAGTTAACGCTCAAATCGTTTTGTCCAGGCTCCTCAACGATATAACCCCCCAAAACCTTTACTCATTAAAGAGGAACTTTCTACCAAATATCGAATCAACGTCTCTTATAATTACGTTATTACCCTCGACAATTCCACATATTTAATATTAATAACCCGTGGCATTATCCTTAAGAAATTCCATTCAAAATATTATATGTGCCTATCCGGCCCCTCTTAGGTGACTTTAAAAGAAAAATCTCTGGCTAAAAGTGGAACTGAAATGTCTCAACGAGTGTTGAAGCCTCGAGACCATGAAGGAAATATATGGCCTGGTCAGCGTTTCCTCACTGAACACCCAGCGAGTGTTAGTGCGTATACTGCAATCTTCCATTGTGTGGTTTTCCATTCTGGATAAGGATACACGATGGTCACATTTCGCCTTTTTTTGATAGATAAGGAAGGCTAGGTAATGTCTAAAACAAAACAAGGCCAGATAGACCACCCTAACGTCAAAAATAAGTTTTAAAAGGGTGTAAGGGCCTCATGCATACAACAGGGTCTTGTGGAAAAGTAACTGGATAACTCGTTGAGTGAAATGAGTGTGGATATGTATCTCGTAACGAGCTTAGTGGACGAGGTATTAGAGTGACAGTTTATCTCTAATGTAATATAGTTATATATATATATATATATATATATATATATATATATATATATATATATATATATATATATATATATATATACAGTGGCGGCAACAAAAAAAGTGACATTGAATATTGGCAATAGAAATCGATACATAAAATCGCTTTCACGATTTTACTTGCCAACAAGCCAATGAAAAGGGGCGGGGCTTATGCCACGAGTGGATGACTCTCCTGAGCTAAGACAACAAAACTGCGCTTTATTGGAACTCACTGTCTCGTTTGAGCTCGTACAGTGAGGTTTTGGTGTACAACGCTCCAGCGTGCTGATTTCCTGCATTCGTGCCTACATTTGACGTGCTATAACTTCTGTGCAAGTGGATACAATGGGGCGGAAAAAGCTTTCTATGACAGAGAAAAGCCGTGCCTTGACCCTATTAGAGCAGGGAAAGTCTTTTATTGATGTAGCAGCAGATTTAGGAACCTCAAGAAATACGATTTATCGCCTAAAACGGGCAGCTGAGTTATTGCCACCAGGTACCATACCAAAGAGGAAGGAGGGCACTGGTGCAGCTAGGAAGACATCTCCAAGGACTGATAATATCCTAAGGCGTGAAGTGATGTCAGACCCTTCTGTAACCTCCGCTTCAATCAAGAAAAAACACCCAGACCTTCTCCAGAACGTCGCCCTCAGGACCATCCGTCATCGCTTACAGAAGGACTTAGGCCTACCGGCTCGCCGCGCTGCCAAGAAGCCACTTCTTACCAAGGCTATGAAGATGAAAAGGCTCAATTTTTGCAAGACCTATAAACATTGGACAGCTGCCCATTTGAAGAAGGTGATGTTCAGTGATGAGAGCACCTTTAGGCTGGTCAGAGGAGAGTCAAAGATCGTGCGTCGTCCCAGCAATGTGTCTCGGTATGACCCAAAATATACCGTGAAAACTGTGAAGCACCCTGATAGTGTGATGGTGTGGGGTGCCTTTAGTGGAAACAAGGGCAGAGGAGGTCTGTACTTCCTTCCCAAGAATGTAACCATGAGGGGGACTAACTATCTCGAAGTTTTGAAGCAGCACATGCTGCCATTTTGGGAAATTCATCGGTGTGAATTTTTCATGCATGATGGTGCCCCTGCTCACAGGTCCCAGTTAGTAAAAAGGTTCTTCAATGATAATAATATTAGTGTTTTGGAGTGGCCTGGTAATTCCCCGGACCTAAATCCTATTGAGAATGCTTGGAATCTGATGAAATCCAAAGTTCAAGAGACAGCATCCGGCAGCATCAAGGACCTGATAGAATCACTGAAGAAGATCTGGGTTACGATCGACCCCACCTACTTCGCAAACCTCGCTGAATCAATGCCCAATCGACTCAGAATGGTCATCAAGTGCAAGGGCAACATGACCAAGTATTAACTTTCATGAAATATTCATAATAAAATATGTAAGTTACATTTTTCTGTTTCATTTTCCCCGAATTGTCACATGTCACTTTTTTTGTTGCCGCCACTGTATATATATATATATATATATATATATATATATATCAGGTGTTTTAATGTTTCTATTTGGAATTGGGTGTTCTGCCACTTAATGTACAGAGAGCTCTGAGTTTGTGGAACCTGTGGCTAGTATTTGTCTCTCTTGTCAAGGTGATCCTTGACCTTAAGGACTTTGGTTTTCTAGTGTAGATGGTATGTGGCTGTATAAGCTGTGCAGCTTTTACTTGTTTTTTGGGCTTTGTTTTGTATGTTTTGGAGAGTGATGAAAAATCTTTGAGAGAGGTTAGGGACCCCCCAAATTTTGCCTAGTCCATTAATGAGTGTATGGATTGTTTGTAAACTATAGTGGGTTTTTTTTTACGAATGCTGCGTGTGCGAGTGATTTGAGATTGTCGTCCCGGTGAGGATTTATTTTTTATGTCTGTTTGTATGTCAGTGACGTATTATATGTTCTGCCAAGTCTTTAGGTGTGTATGATATACGGGGTGTTAGTTATGGCTATGTGAGATGTGTATTGGTCCTCCAAAGTAAATATGGGGTATCTTAGGTGAGTAGGGTGTAGTTATGTTATGTATGCAGAAGTTAAAGACAGGGGATGGTATTACAGACCCTTGATAGACACATTTTATGAAGTTTTTGATGTTTTATGTCTTGTATATCTGTGTAGTGATACAATGAGTGTTCTGTGTGGTTGTGCTTGATCGATGCCAGCAAAGATTCTTTATGTGAGGTCTGTAACAAGAATGATAGTTAAGTATAGTATTAATGCTGCAATCTACGACAATCTTTCCGAAATTATTCTATTGTCCAGAATTTAATGTCGTTTTTAAAACATACAATTTCGTGGTATGACATTATATTACATCAATACCATATTATATCTATGGGGGAGGTACCAATAATTTAAAGGCGAACCGAAAAGGGACGGAACACCACTAGTTTAGACGGGCTGAGTAGCGAGAAAGAGTGCAACGAGGTCAGGTAAATTATGGGCAATGGCAAAGCTCAAGGTTATTTGAAGAGGCATGTACAAAAATATAATTTTATTTACATAAAAATAATGAGAGAATTGAACGGCAAAATTACATCAGATGAACGAGGGGGGTGATTGTAGTTATGAATCAGACTATGAAGTTAAAATTAATGTGTTACGGGAGGAGACTATTCAAATGGGGGAAATTACCGCAAATGGGTTACTGAAGGGGAAGAGGGGTTGGCTTACCTAAGATTCCGAGTGAGACGATGGGGTAAGGCTTCACTTATGTCTTCTGCACGTGAGGTGAGGGTGCTCAAAACTTCGGAGCAGGAACTTGAAGTGATGACGGTTCTCCAAAACAAGGGGGGGGGGCGGCGGTAACGTCCGGTCCAGGGGAGAGTATTTCGGCCACCCGAAAACGAGGGGCAAACGAGGAGGGTCTTGACAGGAGTTGATGAGAGAAGTCGGGAAAATCACTTGGTAGCGATCGTTAAATGGGATTACCTCACTGGCTGGGGCTAATTCCAATACACAAAAATAGTTCAGCTGTCACTTTGCTTTGTTGTCAGCACCTGACTGGGAACTAAGGGGAATCTTCTTGGGTGTGGGCGAGACTTCTCAACTCTGTGTCGGTTTCATGGGAAACGAGCAATGTATATGTCTAAGGCTCTCCCCACAGAGGGCGGGGGGGAGGGGGGAGTGGAAAACAGCTCTACTCTCGAATGGCCTCGAATCTTCTTGCCAACGCTATTCTAACCTGTGTAAAGGTGAATCGTGGTGGATGCGGTTCGAGGCTACAGCTTGTGGAAGATGAGGGGGGGGGGTAGGCTTACCAATTTAAGCCTAACAGAGCCTTCTACAGGGTGTAAACAAAGTCTGGGTACATAGGGGATAAATACATACCTTTAGAACAAAACAATATTATTTAAATATAGTGTTAAGAAATTATATTTTCAATATGATTTCCATTATTTGCCATGCATAATTCGATTCGCTTTGCTAAATTCTTGTGAACTCGATTGAATAGGTGTACATTGCCGTCTATTTCAGCACACTGACTGATAATGCGTTCTCTCAAGTGGTTTAGATTTGCAATCTTCATTGAGTAAACTTTCTCTTTTAACATACCCCAGAAAAAGAAATCAATGGGTGAAAGGTCTGGTAAACGAGGGGATCACTCCACATGACCTCTTCTTCCAATCCAGTGAGGAAAAGTGTCATTCAGACAATCTCTAACATTTGTAGCAAAATGGGCAGGGGCTCCATCCTGCTGAAACCAGTCCGGAAGTCCCTCGCCTAGGCGCTCAATTTGAGGCATTAATTTGTCTCTCAACATGTTCAGATAAGTCTCACCGGTTACATGTTCATCGAAGAAGAATGGTCCTAACACATGAGCTTTCCACAAACCACACCACACCATCACCTTTTGGCAGCCTTGCTGTTTGGATAAATCCATCCAATGTGGATGGTCTTGAGACCAGTATCGAAGATTCTGTCTGTTGACTTCGCCATTAACATAAAACAAAGCTTCATCACTGAACAACAAAAGGTCTTTAGTAAAATTGATATTTTCATCCAATTTATCTGAAAACCATTCGCACATCTGCATTCGTCTATCGGGGTCGTCCTCATTTAAGTGATGCAATATCTGCAATTTGTACGGATGGAACTTCTGCCCTACCAGGATTTTGTGGATAGTTGACCTTGGAACACCCAACTCCATGGATGTCCGACGAAGGGATTTCTTTGGGCTAGCAGCAATCTTGGCCATGGCAACCTCTTTCGTTTCGTCTGAAGTCTTTGGTCGCCCGGAACGGAGTTTGTCCAAGACACTGCCTGTTTCTTTAAACTTCGTGACCAATTTCCCGACGGCAGTAAAATAAATAGGTTGCCGATCAGGATGTCGAAGGTTAAATTCATAGGCGATTTTGCGATAAGACCATCCTTCTCGTCCACTTAAGAGTACCAACTCAATTCTTTCTTCTTTAGACAGAGCCATCATTCGATCTGGGGAGGAAAAATAACATAAATAAATATAATATTAAAATTCCTATGTACCCAGACTTTGTGGACACCCTGTACAGCGCAAGGAAGTTCCGTGCGGGACAAGAAATTCCACGTGGAATTCCCTCACACATCTCACAACCGAAAGATGATGCTTTACAGAGCAGTTGCGTAGGAAAGGATCATCCCACCCGTTAAACTAGAATTATAAAGGGTCTAGGGAAAGTCTGACCTGCTACGACAGGTGTACACACACACACACACAAAACGTAAATCTGAGTTCAGCGGGGAATTTACGGACATAAGCCATAAACAGGGCAAATTCTACAGAATTTAACTAATACAATTTTAAACACAAGAAAAATCACAGGAGAACAATGGCGACATTTCAGTGGAACCAAAAAAGGATACAATTAAGTGGAGGCATAAATATGGGACTAAAAACTAAACAATTTAGTGGGCCAAAATATCATAATTAAGAACATTAATGAGATAATATATATACAATTCACGTGTAAAACCTTCGCTCCCGCCGGAGTATGGATGAGGTAATCCACGGGTCCCTAAGCCTCGAAGACAGAGTAGGGTGCCTTTCACTAGCTAAGGAGTTTGTTGCTTCCCGTGGGAAGTAGCACCAGCACCTCCGCGCCAGGCTTGAATTTTCGTTCTCGTGACTTGAGGTCCAATTAGGTCTTATACCTCTCAATAAGTCCTTCTTCACGGGATGCGACACTCGTTTGTTACCTCGGGTGGACTCACGCTCGAGGGCTTTAGTTTTCTCCCAAAGGAAGGGGGGGGGGAGTTGCGCACTCCTGGGCGCGGGAAAACTTATCGCTCCAGAGGGCTTGGAACTCCGGGTTGATAGGAATTTCCAAGGGAACAGGTGCAAGCGATTCCAGGGCTGCCTGTGTACGGGTAATCACGTACTGGGCCACGGGATGGTCGTGAATTACGGGGTTCTGACCGAATTAAACGGAGCAGAACTGGATTGGGGCCGCTACCACTTCGGCCCAACCGGACATATAGTCACACTCGATGTGACAACGAATTACTGGGAAACGACTAGCCCGGCCAAGGTAGTCGAGGACCACCACAAATTTCTTGTGGCCGGGCCCAACAGGGAGGAGTAGGTCCTCAGACACTATAATACAGGTGCACCCGGTGTCACGGACGAGGGTGGATACTCAGCGACCGTTCACAGTTCCGTTCTCGAATTTCAATCCACCAGGGTTGTTCTCATTAAAGAGGAAGTTTACCTGATGGACCGGGTCTTTGGCGGGCGAGGGAGGACCGAGAGTCTCCTGAGGCGACGGAGGAAGATCAGGGGTGGCCCAGATTTAGTGCACTTGGTGATACTGAGAGTTTGCGAATCGGGAGTTTTGAGGACAGTTCGTGCGGTAATGGCCGGGAACTCCGTAGGTGTAGCAGACGATCGGGTTCCTTTGGTACGGCACAACCGGGGGAGAAGAAAGGAGAGGCTTAACGTTTCGGTGTTCAGATGTATGGAAGTTTCTTGGCTTCGAGCGACTAGGAACTTTGGTAAATCTTGGAACCAATTTAGTGGGGATCTTAGGGCCATAAAATTTAGTTTTGGGGGGCGATTGGGGAGCCTTTTTAACATCCTTAAGGTATAAATCGTGACTGCCCGCGTAGACATCGGCCTCTTCCAATCATTCCTTGAAAGTGGCACAACGTTTATCCTTAATGAAGGCGCGAATTTCGGGAGCCACGGCAGCTAAAAGCTGATCCCTAAGGAAGAAGTCCAGAAGTGACTCGTAGACCTGGGGAATCTTGCACGCATCCAGCCAACACTGAAGCTGTCTTTGAAGGATGTACCCGTGTTTTTGAAATATTTGACCAGGACGGATCCTTTCCTGGCGGAATCGGGAGCGGTAGAATTCGCTATTCATATGAACAACGGCTAGCAATTCGGACTTTAACGTGGAATAGTCCAAAGTTGCTTCCGGGAAAAGGGATACGAAGATATCCCTTAACTCGGCATTTAGGAGGAAAAGTAAGCGAGCGACGCCATCATTTTCGAGATCCTATCTGTTGATCTGAAAGATTCTCTCAAAATGGGTCAAAAATGACCCAAAGTCCTCTCTATCATTAAAAGCGTGAAAGTTGACTGAAGGAGTTTGGGGAATTTCAGCCCGGGAACCGATAGACTGAGAATCCATTTGATTTCGGCTCATTTCCAGCTCATGCTGCCTAATTTGTTCACGTTCTTCCATCTCCATTTTGTTCCTCTCCATCTCCATTTACATCTTCAGTTTGTTCTCCATCTCCGTTTTCAGTTTGTTCTTCTCCATCTCCATATTCAGTTTGTTCTCCTCCATCTCCATCTTCAGTTTGTTCTCCTCCATCTCCATCTTCAGTTTGTTCTCTTCCATCTCCATCTTTCTTAGTTCCTCCTGTCTTCGCTCTGCCCGTTCGTTCCTCTCTTCTTCCTGTATGTAACTTAGCAGGTCTTTGCCCGAAAGACCTAAATTTTACCCTGACTCTTGAATTTTTCGAAGGATGACATTTTTACGCAGTTAACTGAGGAAACACTGATACGCGAACGAGCTAGGGCACTACCCACGCGAAACGAACACTTGAATATTCGTGAAGGCCTTGATCACCCCCCCCCCCCAAAAAAATAATACAGCTACCTACCTCTGCTGTTTCTAAGCGAAAATAAAAAAATTAAAATGGTCCTACTGGAATTAGGACACCAAAGACCTTAACTCTTTTGGATTAATAACCAGGAGAGTCTCCAAAATTCAAACACAATAAGAAAAAATAATTCCCTGGGGTCCAACATAAAATCTAAATAGATTACGTTCCACTGCTCTTCAATTAACTTGAACTTGCCTTCTGCCAGTACAATACAAAAATTAAAATAAAAGGGATATACGTGAATAACAAGCGAACTTCTAATGTCGAAATTAAAATGACACAGCTTCGTAAAAACCCCAAACATACTTGACACCAAATTTATATAATATGTATATTAATAAATATATATGACACGGTATGACATTATATTACATCAATACCATATTATATCTATGGGGGAGGGACCAATAACTTAAAGGCGAACCGAAAAGGTACGGAACACCACTAGTTTCGACGAGCTGAGTAGCGAGAAAGAGTGCAACGAGGTCAGATAAATTATGGGCAATGGCAAAGCTCAAGGTTATTTAAAGAGGCATGTACAAAAATATAATTTTATTTACATAAAAATAATAAGAGAATTGACCGGCAAAATTACATCAGATGAACGAGAGGGGTGATTGTAGTTATAAATCAGACTATGAAGTTAAAATTAATGTGTTACGGGAGGAGATTATTCAAATGGGGGGAATCAACGCAAATGGGTTACTGAAGGGGGAGAGGGGTTGGCTTACGGAAGAAAAACCGTTCGCGAAATGGTTTTTCTTCTCTTTCAGTCCATTTACGTTCACCTCAATTATTTTGAATTTATCAAATGTAGTACTCATTATTCTTTAATAAATTACACTCTTAACTTCTTCCGTTTACCGTTCCTTTACTTCCTGTAGTTATCCGTCGTCAGAAGATGGCATCTATCTGCCGTTTACTTTAGACTCCTGAGCCGTAGAGCACTTTGGAATATATCCGGCGGGCATTTAGATTAGTGAGACCACTTGAATTTCCCGTCTAATATGCCGTATTATAATATGCACCATCTCCATGTCTTTGGGAAAATCATTCCTAAGGGTAGTGTAGAGGTGTAAGGACTCAACATTACTCTGCCTACCATCTGAGCTCGTCGCTGACTGGTCAGAACTGGGCAGAGTAATGTTCAGTCAGCCTGACAACTTTCTGCGCTATTCGCACTGAAAATGTTATTCACCGATAAAGGTGGCAAGGCCAAACGAAAATAGAAATAGCGAAATCGAGATTTTTTTCACTGGAAACCACTTTTTATCAACGAAGACAGAAGTTATTCAATAAGCATATGAGGAGGAAGAGTACAAGAATAAGAAGATATATGTACATGTGCTCACATGGTTGATTGGAGATTCATCCTGTTCTATGTGTAGGAGGTAGCCTCCCCCTTCCCAAAGGGGCTGCTTTTTCCATCTCTAATTCTTGGTCACCAGCAAAGTCTAAGTTGCAGTTGGTACTAGTGTATAGTGAACCCTTGCAGGGAGGGGGGGTTGTGATTCTCCGTCACGAGCCCGAACCCAACTGAGGACTGCTAATAGGCTTATATCTAACTAGGTAAAATGACCAAGGAGAGTGCGAATCTCGGAGTGTAGGAGAGATAATATTAGGCTCTATAGAAGGGCTCTCTGCCACTTAGTTCACAGGTTAATCTTTTCCTTTCAGATGCAACTACTACGAGTCCCACACGAAGTGGGGCACACTAGAACTGGAAGACGAACATAGATCCCCCTGACGAATTGAAAAGACTGCAATTTCGGTCAGTTTTCAACGGAAAAAAAGCAAACATCGCAACAAGAAGCACAGACGATATTCTTGGATCTTGAAATTCAACTTATAAAGTGCATCGAGTCCCCAAATCAATTCACTGCGATCTCCCAAAAGGGGAAAGATGTTGAGCAGCTGCTGTTGAGGGCAAGAGGCATAACACTTGGGAAACTGAACCTCGAAGCAAAGACCCTACCGCAAATCACTTCAAACATGAGCTTCGCATGTTGAAAGGTTGAAGCATCGGTTGGAGGTCACTCATGCGAAGAAATTAGACAAAAACAATGGAAAGACAATGATGGATTAAAGTACAAGAGGTGGTCAAATTTACAGATCACACTCATATATTTAAAAGTCTTCGAAAACAGAAATGGCAGCTAAAGCGCAAGAGAAAAAGAACTTGCATTTAGTATGCTAATTCCCCCTGCAAACATACTAAGGGACGTATTTGTGAACATACAAATGTGCTTCACATGTTACGCCATAAAGAATCACACATCAACGAACTATCCCTAGAAGAGACTGATAAAATTTTCTGAATGCGCCATAAAGGACACACTTTCAGGAATTGCACCAATCCAACCAAGCAGTGCATTAAATGTGAGGATAACCATAGAACGATCCCGATGCTCTGTCCCAAAAGAGAAGTTATTATGAAGGAGGAAAAGAAACATCAAGAAAAGAAATATGTCAGAGATAACACTACATACTCTGCTACAGCTAAAACCGAAATGTAAGGGACAGTAACAGCAGCACTCCCAAGTAAAACGTGAGGCATATATGCAAAAATATATACATGCATAATTCATGTACATTTTCAAAATGATCTACAGCTCTAAACGTTTTGCTCAAGGCAAACAGAGTGGACCAATTTAACACCTCACACTAAGTCGACTCATCTGCAATATTACACATGAAAACGACAGTAACAGGCATCAATGATAAGTCATAGGAAGAAGAACACATAACAAAAACAGAAGTAAGCGACACCGAAAAGAGTTCAGAATCTTTGGAAGAAAAACCCAAAAGGATAACAAGGAAAAACCGAAGGAGGAACAAATTCAAGTTGGGGAGGAACCAGACCCCTAGGACGAATTCCCTTAGACCTGCTCACCCAGCCACGAACAAAGACAGACAAGGGAAAATAAGCAAAAAACAATCCCAAAACGGAAGTAATAACTATATATGTATTTCTACGGACAGATTAAAGAATCAAATGGACTAGCAGCACCTTAAGGATTACCCCAATCACAATAGACAAAACAAATTTAGCATTCTACAAGTAAATAACAAAGGATCGAGAGAAAAGATACAGAAATAAGTAAACATTTTCAGAAGAATAGATCAAAGACATCATCTTAATTTTGGATCACGGAATCAACCTAGACAGCGACGGAGCTGCTATTGCTATCGAGAAAGGCATCGACTAAAGAACTCGCGATGAACTGGACGTCCTATATCACTGTAGAAAGGAATAAAATGAGATAACGAACATCATAATAGCTACATGATATTAACTGCCAATGAGAAATCATTTGCCAATTAACAACTTTATCAGCTTCTTTAACCATAGAAACCCAGTGATATTCATGGGTGACTTAAATGCCCATTGTCAAGCAAATGGATATATAAATAATAATAGAGCAGAAGGCGCCTGGTAATGCTGTTTGCGAGAGGCATCTACCATAGACTAGGACTTGATTACTCAACTTATGTAACAGGGACCACAGCCTCAAAACTGGACATCTGCCTAGCCCTAGGCCATAATAATCTCCGTTACAACTTTTGCATGCAGCCGGAGGATATACCTTGTACAGATCACATAGCGACTCTCCTACCATCAACCAGATACTGATATATATCTCCGTGAAGGTAAGAAAAGCATACCATAGAACGGAATGGGAGAGATACAAAAGATAATTAAATACATAAATACCAGAACCACTAGAAAGAGGAACGTTAGAAGATATAGATGTGAAATCGGAAAAAAGGGGCTCGATGGAATCAGCAGACGAAATAGCAATACTTAAAAAAACGGCTACAAAATGACTAAGAACTTCACAATGGCGCCCGAAAAGGTTCAAAACAGTAGAAGATTAGGAGAAGTCTTGGATGAAATAAGAAGAACGGCATGACGTATGAGCTACACACTGAAATAACAAGGAAAAAAAAGAGAACTGACTGGAGAAATAACAGAAAAACAGAGTGAACATTGAAATGAAACAATATTAAGGATTGCTAATGCTACCTCTATAAAGGAATTTTGGAGAAAAGTTAATTAAATCAAAGTCAAGGCAGGAACAAGAAATATGAAAATAAAGTACAATCAAGGAAACAACATAACATACGAGAATATAATTGATGAGATATTCAGAGAACAATCGAAGGGGATTTTCGATATAAACGCAGATGATAATGAATAAATCGGCATCGATTTTGGACACGCCATAAACTCACTTGACGAGGAAATCGATTTAACGCATCCCCCCCTACGGCGGTATTGACCCAAAGATCATCAAGCAAGAGATGAAGACCACAATTTCACCCTCTAAACAGAAGGCACCAGAAAAATTAGGATTCACTAAGAAGAATTACGAGGAAGCGCCCTAAAACATACTAAATTGAATAAACATGGTACTTGCTTAGAGAAGTCCTTCGAGGTTGATGATGACGGATGTCCTCTGGGTGGTATTCGACGATGGGTGCGACGATGACTGTGAAGGCCGATGCGTGATCCACACTGACGGCCACACTCAGGGCACCGATGGTCTGGCATCGGCAGCGCAGGATTCAGGAGCGACCTCTCATAGCGCTGTTGGCGACGTTCATTTCGCCCTCTGGTCCGTTGTTCTTCAAAGTGGGCAGCACCACGATGACAGGCCGCGCGCCACCCAACCCTGTCAGCAGTTGTGGCTTCGAGAGGGTCTGGGTTGATATTGAAGTTTTCCAGTGCTCCTTTAGCTTTGGTCCTTGTACTTCTTTTTCGGGCCGCCATGAGAGCGTTTCCCCCCTGACAGCTGCGCGTAAATGGTACGCCTTGGTAGGAGATCATCGGGCATTCAAAGCACATGCCCCAGCCATCGCATCTGTCTGCCAAAGAGAATGCACTCGATGCTTGGTACACCAACGCGCTCCAGCCGATCAGTATGAGGCACACGATTCTGCCAAGTAAGGTTGAGGATCCTCTTAATGCACTGCACATGGAAGGCTTCCAGGAGCTTGATGTGCTTCCGGTATAGGATGAGTGTTTCGCTCCCATACAGCAGCACGCTGAGGCACACAGCTCTATACAAGGCGACCTTCGTTGCAAATCTAAGGTTTTGGTTTTGTATCACCCGTCTGCGAATCCCGCCAAAAGATGCCGATGCCTTGTTGATTCTTCGGTTGATCTCCTCATCAACAAAAAGGTCATCCGACAGTACACTACCGAGGTAATTGAACTGGGCAGAGGTCTTGAGCTCAGCTTCAGCGACATCCATTACGGGCTCTACTTGTGGGGCAACACCGGACCACTGGTAAATCACTTCAGTTTTGTCAGAGTTGATGACGAGCCCAAGAGTGCTGTTAATGTCTGTGATAGTGTTTAGTGCTTCCTGTAGGTCTTCATAGCAGTGACAGAGAAGTACGAAGTCATCCGCGTACTGGAATACAAACACTTCGTCATGCAAGACCTTTGTTAGAGCTTGGAGTCGGCGTAGATTGAAGAGACTCACATCAAGGCGGTATGTAAGACCAATTCCCAGCCCCGGTGGGAATCTCTTACGAAACAGGATGTTTGCTGCAGCGAGATAGATGTCAAATATGACGGGCGTAATCACGCAGCCCTGCTTGACACCAAGTTCCACGTTAAACGCCTCTGATTCTTCACTTCCAATGACCATGCTCGCCCTCATTCCGTCGGGAAAAGCTCGAGCAACCGCTGTGAACTTATCAGGGCATCCAAACTTCCGCATGACGCGCCACAACATCTTCCGGTTGACTGTGTCAAATGCCTTCGTCAGATCAATGAAAGCCAGGCACAAGTTCTGATGCTGTTCGCGGTACTTCTCTTGTATTTGTCTGGCCATAAAAATCATGTGTATGGTTCCTCGTTCCCTACGGAAGCCACACTGAGTTTCCCGGCTCACGTCATCAACGATGTATTTGTTCAGCCGCAGGAACAACACCTTTGCTAGGACCTTCCCAGTGACAGCCGGGAGAGAGATTCCCCGGGTGTTCCCGCTCACAGCTCGGGCGCACTTCTTTTTGTAGATTGATATGATCCTGGCGTCTTTCTATTGCTGCGGTACACGTTCAGCCTGCCACATTGTAGAGATCATTTCGTAGAGACGAAGATGCAGAGCATCGCCACCATGCTTGAGGACCTCACCGGGGACACCATCAACGCCGGGTGACTTGTCCTTCAAACTACGGATCGCATTCTTGGCTTCCTCTAGTGATGGTAGAGTATCCAACTCGTGAATAATGGGCCTGACGGGATGGCATCAAGCTGAGCGGGGTCACAAGGATTGTGAGTATTGAGAAGATCTCAGTAGTGTTCCCTCCATCGTTCCATGATTTGGATCCGTCTAGTGAGTAGGACTGTTCCATCCTGAGACCTAATTGGAGCAAAAGAGCGGTTAGCTGGTCATTACACCTGTTTAAAAGAGCTGTAGAAGTTGAACTAAAGGTTGCAAAGATGATCTTTATTCTCAAACCCGGAAGACCACCAACTCAAGTGGAGAGCTACAGACTTATCTCTCTACTTGACTTCATCGGAAAGGTATTCGAAAACATAATTAATCAATGGCTAAGTCATCACCTGAAGGCAAATGAATTCCAAAACAACTACCAATTTGCATTCAGGAAGAAAAAAGCACAAAGATCGTCTTCACGGTCATTAATGAGAAAATTGCTAAAAAAAAGAATGAAAAGGCTAGTGTTGATATCGTCTACAGGGACGTATAGAAAACACTCGACAAGGTTTGGGTAATGGGGTAACACTACAAAATCCTATAATTACGAATAAAAATTAAATTAAAAAGACTACTCCTCGACTTTGTGATGGAACAACACGAATACATCGAAATCGGGAATCATCAACGATAAAGGTTTAAGTTGAAGGCTGGCCTTCCGCAGGGAGGATGTCTGAGTCCATCGTTATACTCAGTGTACATCTCAGACATCCCATTTCCCCTCGCTAAATCGCTGAAGGGTGCTCAACATCCAGTTTGCTAATCATGTCGCGCATATCGTCGTATGCACATACAAGAAAGGTGATATGCAAGCGAGACTCACAACAGAAAAAATAAGAAGAAATAAAGATTAACGAATACAAAAGAAAATGGAAAATAAGTAGGAGGAGGAAAAAGTTTAAAATCATACCGATGTTCAGGAAAAAACTCGGAGATATATATATTGAAGAGGAGAGATATAGATATACTAACGAATTAAAATGCTAGGATTAACGATAACCAGCTCGGGATACAGCATTCATGTAGCAGAACGAGTCAACAGAGGAGAAGGAGGACGATTACAGTCTCAGATCACTCAATAAGAAAAACAAAAAGAAAATATATCAAGCAATTATCCAGTCATTAATGGTATATCCAATTATAGCTATATATACTACGTTAAAATCGAAAATTATTAAACTGCAAAGAATTAAATACAAGAGAATATTAATAATCACAATCACAAGAAGAGAAATATGAAGACAACGCGAAATGCACAGAGAAGCTGAAATGAAACCAATGAACAAACAGAACCCACAACAAAATATTAAGTGCACCATCTCCAACCATACACAACTCAGAACAAACACTCACAAAGCAGATCAGAAGAACACTAGCACAGATACGAACCAGCAAATCACTCCTCCTGACGTCATACATGCACAAAATATCTCCCACTACCCATACAACACCAAACTGCTCCAAATGCTTAACACAGGTACACGATACCACACATCTCTTCAACTGCCCACAGAAATACACAGACATAGGTCCGGTGGATCTTGGGGAGAGACCCCGGGAGGCGGCAGGTCTGCTCCTGCGATAGTCCGGAGAGCTGGGGTGGGGCCTGGAATAGGTGTGAGGGTCCCCGACCTACTGTCGGGCCGGGGACGGGGTCGCCACCACCACCACAACCAACATCATCAATAACAACAAAATAAATAAGAAACAAATGAAAAAAAACAAAGAAATGGGAGAAGAGATTACGGATTGATAGCCCAGAGGGAGGAGGGGAGATGAGCGAACTCTTCCCCAGCTATACATCAAAAATCGACCAAGAAGAGGAAGAAATTTTCACGCGAAAACTCAGAAAACTAAGAAATAAGAAGAGCAAGTTAACAAACATTTTACTTTTTTATAACAGCTATGTTAAATATGTACACAAATAAACAAAGAAAAAACAGAGTTATGAGAAACTATACCAGAAGTTGATAGAATAAAAACAACAGTTTAAACGCTTAAAAACAGAACCAGATATAATACTAACATGATGCGACGAAGGAGAATAGCTTCAGACTCATGCAACAACTACCTAAAACTACCAAAATTCAAAGTATATCATACTATCAAACGGAAAGAGACCAGAATGACCTCCATGCAACCCAGCATTCAATTGCAAACCTACTACTTGTTTCTCCTTTTCCCTACACCTTTTCTTCTATCCTTCACACCTTACGGGCTAAACACTTTATACCTAGGACAGACGCACAATTAAAAAATGAATAAGTAAAGGATATAATACACAGCGTGGTTCGGAACCCACGTAAAACTGAAGGTCCAACGATCAACTAAGTCAACTATAACGTCTACTATGTAATTTCAAGCTTTGCTATCTGTACTCTTTACTCTTCCCCTCCTTCTCTGTCTCCTGGTCTTCTAGCCACTCCCTTCTAAGCCAATTTATGGCTCTGGAGGGAGCAGGGAGGAGGTTAGGGGGACTGGTATCCAGTCCCTCCCCCTCTGTTCCCCTTAGGATGGCCGGAGGGAAAAGGGGGGGGGGCTGGGCGAATATTTCACTTTCTCTCACCTCCCACTTTTCATTTCATTTCATTACAAAAAATAAGCAAGGTTAAAGGAGAAAGAGACAGCATAGATATAGTATGCAGAGACTTATCTAATGCATTCGATAAAGTATGACAAAGAGGAATGCAACACAAAATTCTGAACCTTGGATTAAAAAACAACTTCGAGAGAATACTTTGTGATTGCATACTGGAAAGATACGCATGAAAAGTTCAATCTCAATGCGGGCTAGGCGCAGGGAAGGTGTTTGAGTACCACACTATACTCTTTGTATACATTGGACATTCCCCCATCGAGGAACGAGGACTGCGTTGACATACAAAAGCGTGCCTTGATAGCGGTGCAGATATAAAGAACCTCAATGACTACGAAAGAAAATGGAAGATAATTACAAATAGACATAAATTCAAAATAATACCTAAATATAAAAAAAGTTGTCAGACGTTTACACTGATAGCGAGCGATACAAATATAAAACAAAAGGCAAGAGTTTAGGCCAAACATTCACAAAAATGGTTATAAGAATAAGTAACCGAGAGAATAAACAGAGGAAAATGTGGATTGATTTTACTTTACAAACTAAGAAACCTCAATCTGAAAAACAAGAAAAAGCTATATCAAGCTATGATGCAACCTATATTAGTGTACCCTACTCTCGAGGAACGACACGGTGGTGTCACGCTCTATACAGAGTCAGGCAAGTCCCGGCTAAGCGCTTGTGCCCATTTTATATTCGAGTCCGTTAATCCAAGGTTGGCCAATAAAAGGGGGAAATCGAGATTACCGTTTCAGTTCAGGAGTTATGGAAAGAAAAACCTCTTACAAAAATAATCTTTAACATACAAGTAAATAATAGAATTATTATTGGTCACGGAAACTAAGCAAACTAATATAATAATGAATAAGTGACTAGCAGTTAATACAGGCGGGAAAGGAATAAATGGGAATAGCACAGGAATTGTAACAATCACTTGCAAAACCGTTATTAAACGCGGGTTGAGATAATATTAATTAAATGTCGGGAATTACGTGGGTTTTCGGGGAGTGAATTAAATGGAGGAAAAATCACGGGACTGGGACCTTCGGCTTTACCTCTGTGGCAGTGAATTCGATGGCGCTACCGGTCGAAGCCTCGGAGGGACTTCGTAGAGTTGAAGATGAGCGTAGATCAGGTTCCAAGTTGTCTCCTCCAAATGGGAATAATGAAGGAGAGGGGGGGGGGATGATGAAGTCCGATCCAGGGACTGGTGTCGGCACGGCAACCAGATGGGAATCTGCACGGAAGGACTTCTCGGACTTCCTTGCTCTTGTCTCACGGTTGATGTTAAGGTACACGGACCTTGTAGATTGGAGGGAATGATCGGAGAGTTGATCCCAGTTAGCCCCCCGAATTGAGAATAACGAAGGAGAGTAATCCGTCGCTGCCCAGAGAGATTACGAAAGCAAGATCCGCTCAAGAGATCACAGGCGTCGACACGGCGACCCAACGGGGAACGATCTGACGGATGGAGGTCGGAAGAAACTCTCGCTGACAATCAATGGAGTCGCTCGCATAAATACGGCGGCTTTCTACGGGAGATGGGGTTAGGGAGAGAGGCGTAGGACGCCTGACGTCCCATGGGAGACTTTGGATGTAGCCGTGTAAACAGCCCCAAGTCACGGGTGTCTCACAGCGGCTAGGAGAGGGGAAGTGATAGTTCTCATTTTCGACTTTCCACTGGGGGATGATAACCGAGAACAATGGAGGGAGGGGGGGAGGGGCGTCCGACAGGGTTTCGAACTGATTAAACGTTCTTGGGGCCATCAACTAAGGTGATATGGCCAGACTATGGCTGGGAATGTTTGCACCTTTGACCTCTCTTGGGCTAACCTCTACACATGCAATTACAATGTACACAATAGCCAGATGCAACTTGAGTAAACTGACTGCAAAATGTACAGAACATAACAATGTTATTAATCACGAATACCCAACGTGCAGAATGTAGCAGAATTCCCATTTTGATCACTCCACACCTGGCACCACCTTTGTCGTGGTATACCTTGTGGAACGTGAAGTACTTCTTTGATGAAGTAGGCTTTGTTCCAAGAGTGCTAATTTTGTTGGTTTAAAGAAGAGCCGCTTAAAACACGTAAGGATATAGAGAAACTCACAGGAATTTCCCAAATAAACTTATATTTTAAATTTAACAAGTTACTACACAAAAACAAAACATGAACCAGAGAAATACTCCGAATATTATAATACACAATAATTACTTCAATAAACTTGACCCTCTAAAATTTGCTAAATTCAATACGCACTTCAATATACAAGAATTAGGCTAATTGTCGCTACTGGAGTTTGAATACCTTGGTTGCTCTGGGCGAGGACTCTACTCGGGGGAGGGGGTCTTCTTCAATGGCGAGGATCGAGGAGGGGGGGGGGGGGTTCTGACGAGAATAAGTTGAACTTGAACAAGTTATCTTAAAGGTCGGTTTGGTAACCAGGAACTAGCTCGAGGATGAGCTTCTTCTTAGTTCCAGTCTTCCTCAAAGGCGAGGATAACGGAGGGGGGTTTCTCTGACGAGATAAGTTACACTTGGTTCCTCAACCAAGTTAACTTATGAGTTTGATGTGGCCACCGGGTAACTGGCTCGAAGTGGAGTCTTTTTCCTCTTATTTTCGTAATTCCTCAAGGGCGAGGAATTTCCCTGGCTTTTACGATGCACCAGGATAAGAGGAGTCTCTGACGAGAGTAAGTTGAACTTAAACAAGTTAACTTAACGTTCGGTTTGATAACCAGGGACTAGCTCGAGGATGAGCTGCTTCTTAACCCCCCTACGTAGCCCTGCCTCTCTTGCAGGGGACTTCGTAGTCTGGCGACCTATAAGGGAAAAAAACAACAAAACAAAACAAAAATCCTGGTTAAATAATAGGCAGAAGACCGGCCTCCCCCCAAAAGTAAACAAGTCCACTAGTCAATATGCACGCACTCGTCGCGAGTACAATGGGCAGGTGGTAGCGACCCCGCCCATCCCGGTACCGAGACGTAACGTGCGTGAAGATCACCTAGACTGAGACATTCAACAAGAATGTGCTGAACAGTCTTCAATCATTACCCCATTTGGCTGGGTTTCCATTGATGGTCCCTTCCTAGGTCCAGGCTGAGGTACAACTTCCTCGTCCTCTATCTGGTTCTCGATAGATGCACTTTCGAGTTCGAGCAATCTTTCTTTTGACTCTTTTTCCCTCTTCATTCTTCTTTATTCGGCTTCTTTTTCCGCTTTTGCTATTTAATTTTCCCGTCGGGTTCTTCTTTTTTCATCTTCCGTTTTTATCTTTATTCTTTTTTCATCATCTTCTCGTCTTATCTTTATTCTCCTTTCTTCATCTTCCCTTTCTATCCTTATTCTGATTTCTTTTGCTTGTCTTTTCAACAATATTTTTCTTTCGTTTCTTTTACCTCCTCTCAGCATTCTTCTTTCCTCTGTTTCTATTTACCACTGTATTCGGTCTTCCTCTTATTTTATGTCCGTCCGTCTTTTCATTGTTTCGTATTCTCTTTTCCCCTCTCTTCTAATATCTTCCATTGCTCTATCAAACTATAATTTCTTGTTATTCTTCTCTTTGTATTCTCAATTCTGACAGGATGTAGGCATCCATATCCTTGCCTTCAAGTCCCTGAATTTGGGCTTGTTGGTTGAATCTTTCGACTGGATCCATTTTGTGTTGATCCG
This sequence comes from Ceratothoa steindachneri, assembly GCA_963969495.1. Taxonomy (NCBI): domain Eukaryota; kingdom Metazoa; phylum Arthropoda; class Malacostraca; order Isopoda; family Cymothoidae; genus Ceratothoa; species Ceratothoa steindachneri. The sequence goes on from OZ018327.1 coordinate 167,010,946, forward strand.
TCGATTTTTCCTTACTGTACTCTCAGGTACTTATGCCACCACTCACCAGGTAGCGCGCTGCCTAACTTACCCTTAATCCCACCCTCTATGCTGATTGTAATACCACTCCGACAACAAATTTACCACTTGGCCTAGCAATTACCTTCAAATTGTTTCCACCTCTAACTTTACCAATTTTCCTCTCGTCAATTATTCTCTTATTCCTGGTATTCCTTTACGTGTTGGCTATCCCTTAATTAGACGCTGCTGAGGTCTTTCTAATAAAAACCCTACACACCTGACATTTCCCTGGCTTTTACGATGCACCAGGATAAGAGGAGTCTCTGACGAGAGTAAGTTGAACTTAAACAAGTTAACTTAACGTTCGGTTTGATAACCAGGGACTAGCTCGAGGATGAGCTGCTTCTTAACCCCCCTACGTAGCCCTGCCTCTCTTGCAGGGGACTTCGTAGTCTGGCGACCTATAAGGGAAAAAAACAACAAAACAAAACAAAAATCCTGGTTAAATAATAGGCAGAAGACCGGCCTCCCCCCAAAAGTAAACAAGTCCACTAGTCAATATGCACGCACTCGTCGCGAGTACAATGGGCAGGTGGTAGCGACCCCGCCCATCCCGGTACCGAGACGTAACGTGCGTGAAGATCACCTAGACTGAGACATTCAACAAGAATGTGCTGAACAGTCTTCAATCATTACCCCATTTGGCTGGGTTTCCATTGATGGTCCCTTCCTAGGTCCAGGCTGAGGTACAACTTCCTCGTCCTCTATCTGGTTCTCGATAGATGCACTTTCGAGTTCGAGCAATCTTTCTTTTGACTCTTTTTCCCTCTTCATTCTTCTTTATTCGGCTTCTTTTTCCGCTTTTGCTATTTAATTTTCCCGTCGGGTTCTTCTTTTTTCATCTTCCGTTTTTATCTTTATTCTTTTTTCATCATCTTCTCGTCTTATCTTTATTCTCCTTTCTTCATCTTCCCTTTCTATCCTTATTCTGATTTCTTTTGCTTGTCTTTTCAACAATATTTTTCTTTCGTTTCTTTTACCTCCTCTCAGCATTCTTCTTTCCTCTGTTTCTATTTACCACTGTATTCGGTCTTCCTCTTATTTTATGTCCGTCCGTCTTTTCATTGTTTCGTATTCTCTTTTCCCCTCTCTTCTAATATCTTCCATTGCTCTATCAAACTATAATTTCTTGTTATTCTTCTCTTTGTATTCTCAATTCTGACAGGATGTAGGCATCCATATCCTTGCCTTCAAGTCCCTGAATTTGGGCTTGTTGGTTGAATCTTTCGACTGGATCCATTTTGTGTTGATCCGTCGATTTTTCCTTACTGTACTCTCAGGTACTTATGCCACCACTCACCAGGTAGCGCGCTGCCTAACTTACCCTTAATCCCACCCTCTATGCTGATTGTAATACCACTCCGACAACAAATTTACCACTTGGCCTAGCAATTACCTTCAAATTGTTTCCACCTCTAACTTTACCAATTTTCCTCTCGTCAATTATTCTCTTATTCCTGGTATTCCTTTACGTGTTGGCTATCCCTTAATTAGACGCTGCTGAGGTCTTTCTAATAAAAACCCTACACACCTGACATTTCCCTGGCTTTTACGATGCACCAGGATAAGAGGAGTCTCTGACGAGAGTAAGTTGAACTTAAACAAGTTAACTTAACGTTCGGTTTGATAACCAGGGACTAGCTCGAGGATGAGCTGCTTCTTAACCCCCCTACGTAGCCCTGCCTCTCTTGCAGGGGACTTCGTAGTCTGGCGACCTATAAGGGAAAAAAACAACAAAACAAAACAAAAATCCTGGTTAAATAATAGGCAGAAGACCGGCCTCCCCCCAAAAGTAAACAAGTCCACTAGTCAATATGCACGCACTCGTCGCGAGTACAATGGGCAGGTGGTAGCGACCCCGCCCATCCCGGTACCGAGACGTAACGTGCGTGAAGATCACCTAGACTGAGACATTCAACAAGAATGTGCTGAACAGTCTTCAATCATTACCCCATTTGGCTGGGTTTCCATTGATGGTCCCTTCCTAGGTCCAGGCTGAGGTACAACTTCCTCGTCCTCTATCTGGTTCTCGATAGATGCACTTTCGAGTTCGAGCAATCTTTCTTTTGACTCTTTTTCCCTCTTCATTCTTCTTTATTCGGCTTCTTTTTCCGCTTTTGCTATTTAATTTTCCCGTCGGGTTCTTCTTTTTTCATCTTCCGTTTTTATCTTTATTCTTTTTTCATCATCTTCTCGTCTTATCTTTATTCTCCTTTCTTCATCTTCCCTTTCTATCCTTATTCTGATTTCTTTTGCTTGTCTTTTCAACAATATTTTTCTTTCGTTTCTTTTACCTCCTCTCAGCATTCTTCTTTCCTCTGTTTCTATTTACCACTGTATTCGGTCTTCCTCTTATTTTATGTCCGTCCGTCTTTTCATTGTTTCGTATTCTCTTTTCCCCTCTCTTCTAATATCTTCCATTGCTCTATCAAACTATAATTTCTTGTTATTCTTCTCTTTGTATTCTCAATTCTGACAGGATGTAGGCATCCATATCCTTGCCTTCAAGTCCCTGAATTTGGGCTTGTTGGTTGAATCTTTCGACTGGATCCATTTTGTGTTGATCCGTCGATTTTTCCTTACTGTACTCTCAGGTACTTATGCCACCACTCACCAGGTAGCGCGCTGCCTAACTTACCCTTAATCCCACCCTCTATGCTGATTGTAATACCACTCCGACAACAAATTTACCACTTGGCCTAGCAATTACCTTCAAATTGTTTCCACCTCTAACTTTACCAATTTTCCTCTCGTCAATTATTCTCTTATTCCTGGTATTCCTTTACGTGTTGGCTATCCCTTAATTAGACGCTGCTGAGGTCTTTCTAATAAAAACCCTACACACCTGACATTTCCCTGGCTTTTACGATGCACCAGGATAAGAGGAGTCTCTGACGAGAGTAAGTTGAACTTAAACAAGTTAACTTAACGTTCGGTTTGATAACCAGGGACTAGCTCGAGGATGAGCTGCTTCTTAACCCCCCTACGTAGCCCTGCCTCTCTTGCAGGGGACTTCGTAGTCTGGCGACCTATAAGGGAAAAAAACAACAAAACAAAACAAAAATCCTGGTTAAATAATAGGCAGAAGACCGGCCTCCCCCCAAAAGTAAACAAGTCCACTAGTCAATATGCACGCACTCGTCGCGAGTACAATGGGCAGGTGGTAGCGACCCCGCCCATCCCGGTACCGAGACGTAACGTGCGTGAAGATCACCTAGACTGAGACATTCAACAAGAATGTGCTGAACAGTCTTCAATCATTACCCCATTTGGCTGGGTTTCCATTGATGGTCCCTTCCTAGGTCCAGGCTGAGGTACAACTTCCTCGTCCTCTATCTGGTTCTCGATAGATGCACTTTCGAGTTCGAGCAATCTTTCTTTTGACTCTTTTTCCCTCTTCATTCTTCTTTATTCGGCTTCTTTTTCCGCTTTTGCTATTTAATTTTCCCGTCGGGTTCTTCTTTTTTCATCTTCCGTTTTTATCTTTATTCTTTTTTCATCATCTTCTCGTCTTATCTTTATTCTCCTTTCTTCATCTTCCCTTTCTATCCTTATTCTGATTTCTTTTGCTTGTCTTTTCAACAATATTTTTCTTTCGTTTCTTTTACCTCCTCTCAGCATTCTTCTTTCCTCTGTTTCTATTTACCACTGTATTCGGTCTTCCTCTTATTTTATGTCCGTCCGTCTTTTCATTGTTTCGTATTCTCTTTTCCCCTCTCTTCTAATATCTTCCATTGCTCTATCAAACTATAATTTCTTGTTATTCTTCTCTTTGTATTCTCAATTCTGACAGGATGTAGGCATCCATATCCTTGCCTTCAAGTCCCTGAATTTGGGCTTGTTGGTTGAATCTTTCGACTGGATCCATTTTGTGTTGATCCGTCGATTTTTCCTTACTGTACTCTCAGGTACTTATGCCACCACTCACCAGGTAGCGCGCTGCCTAACTTACCCTTAATCCCACCCTCTATGCTGATTGTAATACCACTCCGACAACAAATTTACCACTTGGCCTAGCAATTACCTTCAAATTGTTTCCACCTCTAACTTTACCAATTTTCCTCTCGTCAATTATTCTCTTATTCCTGGTATTCCTTTACGTGTTGGCTATCCCTTAATTAGACGCTGCTGAGGTCTTTCTAATAAAAACCCTACACACCTGACATTTCCCTGGCTTTTACGATGCACCAGGATAAGAGGAGTCTCTCTGAAGAGAGCAAGTTGAACTTGAACAAGTTAACTTAACGTTCGGTTTGATAACCAGGGACTAGCTCGAGGATGAGCTGCTTCTTAGCCCCATACGTAGCCCTGCCTCTCTTGCAGGCGACTTCGTAGTCTGGCGACTCACGTATTCTACCTGTCCAGTCTCGGTAACCCGGCCTCAAACCGGGGACTTCGTAGCCTAGAGACTAACGTATTCTACCTCGATTTTCCTAAGTGTTTCTTATTTATACCTCGTCACACCACTGGGGTAGGGGTAGGAGAGGGGGAAGCTTGTGGACGGGCCCAGGAGGGTTCTTATTCCAACGGTTTTTCTAACCAAGTCTTACCTTGGCTCCCGTTGGCCTTCGAGCTTAAGAGAAACGCGTCTCCAATTTCTTATTTGAGGTGAAATTGAATATACTCTCGTAGGGGAGATCTTGCAGTTTACAACCTTTCGGCTTTTCATAGCGACGAGTGGCGAGGCGCTGTGGTTATGAGTTTGACCCACGCTGCCGGGGCCGGATGTCTTTGCGGTTACCGTCCCGTGTCTCCACTGAGAGAGAACGGGGGAGTGACGATTCTCCCACACAGAAAGACAGAAACAGAGAGATTTACACAATGAAGCAAAAATAGAGCAACTAAATAAAATAATTGAGAAAAAGGAAGAGAATATTGGAGAAAAACAGGAAGAAACAGGAGAAGAACTCAACAGCTAAATAGCAGGAGGAGCAGGTTAGAGAAAACATACGAGTATGCTGTTTCCGACTTTCTACAAACAAAAGCGGACCGAAGGAAAGAGGAGGGTCTTTATGTGTAAATGAATACCTGAACGAGATGTTAAAACAAATCTGAAAAAGGACGGAACTAACCGAACATGACCGCAAACCGATTCGATAGCTAACCTGAATGGACAAGCAAGAGGGAAATTTATACAACAAAAGATTGACTTAAGAAAAGGAACATATATAAAACAAATAAAAAAATCACAAACAGAAATACACGAATGCAAAAGCAAAACAGAGGACAAAACAAACTAAAAGCAGCCTGAGAGAAAATAGCTTACCAGCAACCAGAAAAAAAAATAGCAACGGGTTGAATGCCCAAAACTTAAACAAATCCCAAAACATACCAACATACTTTACCTACTTCTTGTTTTGAACTTACCTCTAAAAATAGCTTACTGAACAGAGATTAGCGTGACCTCCACTCAAACATGCAACTTTCTGTAAACCTCAAACTTCTTTCCATTTATCTCTCATTTTTACCGCTTGCTATTCCTCGGGCCAAACATTAAAACCTGGGACAGATGACACCATATAATATGATGAAATAGGGCCAAAAAAACTAAAACACCGTGGTTCGGATCCCACGTTAAACTGTAGGTCCATCAACCATCAAGGTCAATTGTTATGCCTTTGACTTTATTTTCCACTGTGCTATCCTTGGCTTTTCTTGTTTCTCTCCCTCTCTCTTACCTCTCCGGAGCTCTTTTTCCTCGCAACCTATCTAGGGCTCGGGGGATGGGAACATCGGAGGAAACACGGGGACAACTGGGGCCTCTCTCCCTTCCCTCGCTCTGGTTCCTCCCAGGGGAGGGGGGCGAGGCAGGAGAGGAGGTAGGGTACAGCGATCTATAACTTTCCCACTTTCGCCTTTCATTTCATTTCATTTTTCTTGTCTTAGTTTCTTGTTACTCTGAGGAAGATCCAGAGTTGCGAAACGTAAGTAATAAAGAACCTTGCACCATTTGTACTTTCTGTTATCCTTCCTCTCAATTTGTTGTCAAAGACACCCATCAATATATAAAGGGTATTTCAACAAGGACGCTCGAGCTTTGTCAGGCGATAGTGGAAATGTTGTTAAAGCGACATCTAGCAACCTAACAAAGAACTGTTCAGTAATACTTGGCAAGTCACGAAGGAAGGTTATAGTGTTGAACTGCGTGTGTAAATCATCAAATGTTATTATCAAAATCGGTGCTCCGTTCGACAAATGTTCCGCGCATTACGTGATTTCTATTCTCGCCCATTTTAGGATAAATAGATTTGCGAACAAGCAAAATTGTCGGATTTGGGACGAAAACAATCCATATGAGATACACCAGCACCAATTGCATCCCAACAAAGTCGCTGTTTGGTGCGGATTTTCGTCTTTCGTCTAACGGAATTATCGGTCCGTATTTTTTTGAGAACGAAGATGGGATTGCCATAACCGTCAACGGCGAGACCTACAGATCGATGATAAGCAACTTATTGTAGCTTCAACTGGATTATATGGATACTGACGACATGTGGTTCCAACAGGACGGGGCTACGTACCACACTGCGCACGCCACGATAGACATTTTGCCCCAGCGATTTCAGGGCAGGCTCATCTCGTGCGGCGGCGACGTCAACTGGCCACCGAAATCATGCGATTTAACGCCATTAGACTACTTCCTTAGGGGCTACGTTAAATCAAAGCTCTATGCAAATAATCCGCAAACAGTTGATGTCCTCAAAGTCAACATAACGAACACCATCCAGCAAATTCAGACAGATTTATGCGACAAAGTCATCGAAAATTGGGCCGCCCGAATACGTTCCACCAAGCAAAGCCGCGGCGGACATTTGAAAGACGTCATATTTCACACTTAATACCATAAAATGTACTTTCAAATTTAAAATAAATTGAGTGCAAATATCACACCCAAATTGTTTTATTGACATTTAAAAATCGAGCGACCTTATTGAAAGACCATATATATATATATATATATATATATATATATATATATATATATATATATATATATATATATATATATATTCAGTCTGCCTCAGCAGGATTCCTAGGTAGTGCGACTTCCCTGGTCTGTTCATCAAAGATAGTAAGCCATCGGGCAAGGGGAGGGGATACCTGAGCCACTTATCTGTTATGATGTGGTGTCTCGTGAGTCCAGGTAATTTGTTACTTCTTGAGTCTTAGAACATTTTGATTTGGTTGTATGGGTGTAAGGTCCCTCTCCAAATTCCATCCTCCCCTCCCAGTTCTCGAAATTTAGCTCAGCTTGAAGGAGGAGGAGTGATGAAAGTAGGATGAGCCCACGAAGGTGAGCTCTAAATTCTTATCAAAAGAGTTTTTTCTTCTAATTCAATCAATAACAGTCCCTAAACAAAAGGTTTTCCTTAAATTACCATTTCTTGAACATTTCACTAATAAATTCAATAAGATTTTACTTTCAGTAAAGTTTTAATGCCAGTTTATCCTAATAAATTCCACTCCCAGTTCCATTAATTCCTACTTTAGCCACAAATGATCTCTCCCGTTGTACTTGGGATCCTGTATTGTATTTACATTTACATGTGCAACCTATCAAGTAGCTATGTTGGCCTAACAAGTCAACAACTAAAATGTTGGATCGCAAAACACTTGGGATGATCAAATAGAACTAACTTTCTCCTTTCTAACCTTGAATTATCTTCATTTAGACAACATTCTCAAAAAATTACCACCTCGTTCATTATGAATGTCTTTAGTCTATTAATTCTGGTTCCTCTTCTCTAGAATTAAAAATTCTCGAATCTTTATAGATTAATCTGCTAAATCTTGAACTAAATGATTACTCATCTGCCGTTAAATTGTTTATCGCATAAACCAATACACATTCAGACAACCAACAAAATTCCTCCACCCTAGCTTTGCTTTTGGCTATTTTCCTCCCTAATTCTCAGACGTCTCAACAACTGCAACGGTAAAGACCAGTTTCTGTTTCTAGTTTTTTCGTTGTTTTTTTTTGCATCATTCTGTTTGTCTTTATTTGTATCTTGAATATTTATCAATTTAAATACCTTTTCATCTCTTGTGTTTTAATTAATTTTTACTTCAGGATTTTGGTCAGTTTTGAATACTTTTAAATACTTTGTCCCCCGTTGTGATTTTAAGAATTTTTTTTCACTTCTTATCAAATTTATATTCATATATTTTGTTAGATTTTAATTATTCACCTGATTATTTTTAATGCAATGCACTTATATTATGCGAGACTTCTTTTTGTATTCTGAATAGATGCCGAGCCGGAGAAGTGGGTTTCTCTTGAATACCGAAACGTCCGAGAAAATAGAAAATAGAATGTTTCGAAGAATTGTATGAGTCCTCATATTCGTCTGTATTACCAGTACCTTATATATATATATATATATATATATATATATATATATATATATATATATATATATATATATATATATATATATATATATATATATAAATTAAGAAGGGGATTTTTTAGAGTATTTGAATAATAATTTCATCTTAGTTTGGTTATGATTTATGTTTTTTTTATCAAAGTTATTTCTAATAATTCTTTTATAATATCAAAAAACAAAATGGTGAAGTTCAGAAATAAATATAAGTATCGAAATTTTGTGAATTTTTTAAAACCTAAAGAATTACAAATGGTGAAGTTCAGAAAAATTATTTTTATATATCTTCTTCTATAACTATATTTTAGAAACGTAATATTTTGAAAAGGGGGAAATTTAGTTTAAGAGTTCCCTTTTTAATATTATTAAAATTGGCGAAGTTCAGAAAATTTATAAAACTTGAACCATGGCTGCTTTTTTTTTAGATTTTAAATTCTAATCTTAGTAGAGAAGCCATTGCCTGGTATGTATATTATTGAAGGCGACTGCAAATTTAACGTTAATTATTTTCTTTTCGAGTGTCTCGATTTCTCTTATATTCCGCTTTTGGTCATGACCTAACCCGTGGATAAGAGCGCCAAAAATTCATTAAAAAAGTAGCAACGATTGAGGACAGGCACCTGGCCCACTAAGTAAAACAGAATATTTATTGGCCTAACGGTAAACCGAAGGCGTTTCCATGGGTTCTCCCCTCGGCGTACTCTTCACAAACTTTTACATGGGAAGCGTGGAAGAGTGAGGCTTTTCTATGTTGCCAAAAACCACATATTTACTGCAGATATATAGACGACATACATAAATGTACAAACAGAAGAAGAAATTCATGAATTAGTAAGAACATTCAAGAAATGCTCCCCACTTAACTACATCGTAAAGAATACCAAAAGAACCAACTTCCGTTTTTAGATACCCTATCCACTAACCATAACGATAAAATAATTACCAAAGTTTACGCCAAAAACACAAATCCAGGTCTTTGCATGAATGCAAAATGTGAATGTCCCGACCGTTATATAAAAAAAGTGTAATAAATTCTTACATTCACCGTGCTTTCACCCATTGCTCCACATGGAAAGAAACACACGAAGAACTCGAGCGTGTTACGCAAGTACTCGTGAATAACGGGTTTACAAACGGCGACATAGACACCGCGATACGTAAGAAGATGGAAAGATGGTACACGTCACCTACAAGCAGTACCAATCAGCGAGACGAAAGAAACACTATTAAACTATACTACAAGAACATTATGAACACAGCGTACAAAACGGATGAAAGAGTAATGAAGGAAATTATAAACAATCGACTAAAGCCAACACAAAAAGAAAATAACGTATCACTCATAATCCACTACAATATTAAACGCACATCCAACCTTATCATGTAAAACAACCCAGGGCCTCACCTAACACCTAAGCAGAGAAGTCATTTAATATATGAATATAATTGAAAAATGAGAGACTGTGAGCTCCTATCCCCTTCATATATTGGAATGACAGAAACAAAATTAACAAAAAGAATGAGTTACCATGTAAACAATGGTGCCCCCAAAACACACACGTTAGGGAAACATAGAAGACCATTTGAAGAGAAGTCACCCGAAGATAATACACAAATCCTGGCACATGCTCCAAACACAAAAACTAATCAAGTGGTAAAAGTGGGTGATATAGAAAATGAAAGAAAAATATTGGATTTTTATTATCTAAATATAATATTCTTCAAGTATTCTCCATTATTGTTAAAACAAAGGCGAATTCTTTGCACCGTATTTTCCATGACATTTTCCAAAACATCATGAGTGATTTTGTCGATTTCTTCAATGATTTTTTGTTTTAATTCTTCAAGATTATTAGGTTAATGCACGTAATACCTTTTCTTTAAGATATTCCAAAAGTAAAAAATCTGGAGGGGTAAAATCATGTGATTGTGGTGGCCAAGAAACGTCACCTAAACGTGAAATTAACCGACCAGGGAAGGCTGCTCTTAGTGTTGTCATGGTTTCTCTAGCTGTGTGTGGTGTCGCCCCATCTTGTTGAAACCACATATCGTGCATATTCAAATCTTCCAGTTCTTGCTATAAATAATCTTGTATCATTTATCTGTAAGTGTCCCCTGTTACTGTCACTGTTTTTCCGTCAGCATCCTCGAAGAAGTAGGGACCAATGATTCTCGAACTGGTTATGCCGCACCAGACCGTAACTTTCTGTGCATGAAGAGGCTGCTCGTGAATTATCATGGGGTTTTCAGCACACCAGAATCTGCAATTTTGTTTATTAACGTATCCAGAAATGTGAAAATCGGCTTCATCGGACATGATTAGGTGCGAGGTAAAAGTCGGATCATTTGTTAGTCCCAAAAATGCACGTGCAAAGTTTATTCTTTTTTGATGGTCTGCAATATTTAATTGTTGACTTATTTGAATTTTGTATGGATGAAGTTTCAATTCTTTTGTTAGGATGCATTGCAATGATGTTCGAGGAATTCCTAGTTGACGTTTGTGGCTGTTGTTGAACACTGGTTAACCATGGCAACACTAAGAGCAGCTTTCCCTGGTCGGTTAATTTCACGTTTAGGTGACGTTTCTTGGCCACCACGATCACCTGATTTTACCCATCCAGAGTTTTTCCTTTGGGGATACCATAAAGAAAAGGTATACGTAAATAAACCTAATAATCTTCAAGAATTGAAACAAAACATCATTGAAGAAATCGACAAAATCACTCATGATGTTTTGGAAAATGTCATGGAAAATACGGTGCAAAGAATTCGCCTTTGTTTTAACAATAATGGAGATGAGTTGAAAAATATATCTAAATAATAAAAATTCAAGATCTCCTCTTTCATTTTATATATCACCCACTTTTATTTCTTAAAACAGCCCAAATTAAATACCTAAACAAACATACAATTCACTCTGCCTTCCTCACGTCTCCGCGCCCCGAATAATGATCCCTGCATATCTTAATCCTGTGTCCATTATAGATTAACCATTTTAAGCAGTCCTAACTCTCACTTCACTGTACCTTTTTGTGTTTAAGAATTTCCATTCCCTTTAAGTATGTTCATATATTTTTTAACATCTAACTAACGATGTAAATAAAGCTCTGCCTTTCATTCCTTAAGTTACAAATATTAAACTTTGATAATGATACAGGTGTGTATCGAAACGCGTCAGGCCAATAAATATTTTGCTTTGATCAGTGAACTAGTTTCCTGCCCTCATTAGTTAGTACTTTTCTAATGAATTTTGGCGAACTTATCCACGGGTTAACTCACGACCATATGAGGAATATAGACAAATCGAGAGACTCGAAAAGAAAATAATTAAGGCTAAGTTTGCAGTCGGTTTCAATAAAATATGTTACGAAAAGAATCTCTTATATACGAGTATACACGAGGGGAGGTCAATAAGTTTTGCAATTCGGATATAAAGAAACGAGATATGAGGAAAAGTGTTTTATTATTTTTCAATATAACTACCCTCGACTTCAATGCCCTTGCGCCACTTGTCCCTGAGGCTTCGAATTCCCGACAACCAGAAATCTCACGACTGCTGCTCAATCCACTCCTGGACGGCGAGCTGGACATCTTCATGGTCCCCAAACCGGCGTCCACGCAGTGCAGCCTTGAGCTGGCAAAAAAAGTAGTCACTAGGGATCCTAGTGATGGACCCACATTTCATCACCTGTCACTATGCGTGACTCGAATCCCACCGAGTCTTGGTTGTGCAGGAGCAACAGCTCCTCCGAACTTTGGCGACGTTGAAGTCGATCATGGGGCGTGAGGTTTCTAGGGACCCAACGGGCAGAGACCTTGGTCATGGCCAAATTGTCGTGGATGATATTGATAGCACTTCCATGTGATATTCCAAGTTCTCGCTCGATTTCTTTGACCTTCACCCGTCGATTTTCGAGGAAAATCCTCTCAACACGGGCCACATTGTCCTCGTTGGTCACGTCTGACGAGCGTCCTGGATGGAGCTAATCTTCAAGCGACTCAAGACCATGGCAGAATTCCCTATTCCAGCGAGCAATGGTTGCATAGGAATGAGCGGTGCCGGTGTACGGTGTCGGTGTCAATGGATCTCTTTTGCATTCTTGCCTTCCTTGGTCAAAAGTTTGATCACTGCGCGGTGCTCAACCTTCTCTATTGTTGAAAAATTTGTGCCTGACGATCTGCGATCAGCTACTGCTTCTTAAATAGACGAGGCAGGAGCGTGCGTCTGCAGGTCCTGACTTGTCATAACTTGTCCTAACACCCCCACAAACAGCCATCCCCTTTCCTCTGTTTTGCCCTACCGATTCGCAAAACTTATTGACCGCCCCTCGTGTATATATATATATATATATATATATTAGTGTAGTTGGGTAGCAGTCTTTCTTGAATGCAAATTTTGTTGAAGACCATTGTGTATTTTGCCTTAATAAATTTCATTTGGCAACTTTCTCTTCTTCTAACTATCTTTTTTTATATTCCATCTTATTCGATCATCTTCAGAGCGTTTTGAAATATTCTTGCCTCATTTACCGATGTAATGAGTCGAGTGAGGATCTGGCAGAGTGAAAGATGTTTCACGGTTTATTAAGAATGAATTACAAAGAGAGATTACATAAATGTAAATATATAGCGGACAGTGAGGAAAATAGAATATAGGAGCGAAGAGATAGTTATAAGGATAAGTAGGAAGATAAAGGTTTCTGGAGACGTGGAAATAAAAATTTTGTAACTCCATGCAATACAAATTTCACATTTACTCATATGAGTTAATACTTTATAGTTATAAAAAAAATATTCCTAAAAATTTACATTACCCATTATTATATATCTCTAAGGTTAACTACACATTTTTTAGTTACTTTACATTATTTCTACGCGTTTGTTGTAAAAAACATTTTTAGAATTCTATTTCAATGTAGCTGATGATTTTAATCTAATTTTAAGTCACTTATTTGATTAATTCACAATAGATAATTTGATATTAGATATATTTCGTAAGTTAATTAACACACTTTCTATGTACACTTTTTACAAATAACTGATATTATCAATTATTTTTTCCTTATATATTTAATTCACTTTTGGGCTTATCGTTATATTATATACACTTGTATTTTTTACTTATTTCGGACGTTTTTGTCCACTTTTTATAGCTTTGAATGTTGACATGTTCACTTCCGATGGTGGGATGACCACCGTGCCCTTCAACCTCAATGCTGCAATTTCGTCCGGTGAAAAAGGTCCCTCGAAGGTTCACTTGAATTTCCCCTTGGCAGTGCCAAGTAGGAGAAATTCTGGGTCGTCTCTTGTGGGTGGTCACAGGGGAGAGCCAAATATCTTGAGGCCCACGTCCTTGCCCTCGAAGAAGTAACCGTTCTCGAGGACTTCCTTTTTGTCGGTGAGGGGGACCTCCGTGTATTCCTCTTCGTGCGCTGCTTCTTCGTCCGACGAATTTTGTTCGTTTGTCTTTTCCTCTGTTTGTTTCTTCTTCTTCTTCCCTTTTTTCCTTTTCTTTTTGTGCATTTCTTCGCTTCTGCCTCTCCTTCCGAAGTCTCTTCCGTTATTTTTGGTTCTTCGGTAGGGAACTGCCTCGGTAAACTGGATATTAAGTATTCCCGCCGAGTCCGGACTTTCGGGGAACCAGAGTTTTTGGTAACTCCGTTCTTCTCCATAAGACGGTTAAGTTCTTCGGGAAGGGAGACAGGTTAGACATGTGAGCAAACATGATCATTGTCATGATACCTTACCTGCTTCTGGCATCACCAGCTTCGGGGCACTTGGTGTGACAAAGTTCTTCGGGGCCGCTGCTTGGGCGTAGTTAGTCTTGGTCTTGCCTCTTTTTCCTTTTTTATAGTCTCTCGCTTTGTACGGATGGCTTCTTTACGGATGGGGCACCTCATAGCCAAGGCCCTTTGGTCCACTCCACAGTTGACGCACTTTTGCTTCTGTGGGGGAATTCCTCGTGGAATTTCTTGTCCAGCCCGAAACTTCCTCGCGCTGTAAAAGGTTCTGTTAGGCTTAAATTGGTAAGCCTAACACCCCCTTCCACAAGCGGTAGCCTCGAACTGCATCCACCACGATTTACCTTTACACGGGTTAGAATAGCCTCGGCAAGAAGATTCGAGGCTATTCGAGAGTAGAGCTGTTTCCCACTAACCCGCTATTTGAATAGTCTCCTCCTGTAAAACCTTAAGTTTTAACTTCATAGTCTGATTCATAACTACAATTTCCCCCTTCGTTTACCGGTGTAATTTTGCCCATAAATTCTCTCATTATTTTTTTGTAAATAATATTATATTTTTGTATATGCCGTATTAAGTAACCTTGAGCGTTGCTATTGCCCATATTATACCTGACCTCGTTGCACTCTTATCTCGCCCTCCACCCGTCGGAACTCGTGGTGATCCACCCCTTTGTCGGCACACCTTCAAGTTATTGGTCCATCCCCCATAGATATAATATGGTATTGATTTAATATAATGTCATACCACGACATATATATATATTAATATACATATTATATAATTTTGGTGTCAAGTGTGTTTGGGGTTTTTACGAACCCGTGTCATTTTAATTCCGACATAGAAGTTCCCTTGTTATTCACGTCTACCACTTTTATTTTATTTTTTTTATTGTAGTGGGAGAAGGCAAGTTCGAGTTAATTGAAGAGCAGTGGAACGTAATCTATTTAGATTTAGTGTTGGACCCCAGGGAATTATTTTATTTTAAATGTATTTGAATTTTGGAGACCCTCCTGGTTATTAATACAAAAGAGTTAAGGTCTTTGGTGTCCTAATTCCAGGAGGACCATTTAAATTTTTTTTCCGTTTAGAAACAGCAGAGGTAGGTAGCTGTATCTTATTTTTTTTTGTGATCAAGACCTTCACGAATATTCAAGTATTCGTTTGGCGGGGGTAGTGTCCTAGATCGTTCGCGTATCAGTGTTCCATCAGTTAACTGCGTAAAAATGTCATCCTTCGAAAAATTCAAAAATCAGGGTGAAATGTTAGGTCTTTCGGGCAAAGACCTGCTAAGTTACGTACAGGAAGAAGAGAGGAACGAACGGGCAGAGAGAAGGAAGGAGGAACTAAGAAAAATGGAGATGGAGGAGAACAAACTGGAGATGGAGAAGAAAAAACTGAAGATGGAGATGGAGGAGAACAAACTGAAAATGGAGATGAAGAACAAAGTGGAGGAGAATAAACTAAATATGGATATGAAAGAACGTGAACAAATTATGCAGCATGAGCTGGAAATGAGCCGAAATCAAATGGATTCTCAGTCCATCGGTTCCCAGGCTGAAATTCCCCAAACTCCTTTAGTCAACCTTCCCGCTTTTAATGATGTAGAGGACTTTGGGTCATTTTTGACCCATTTTGAGAGAATATTTCAGGTCAACAGATGAAATCTCGAAAATGATGGCATCGCTCGCATACTCCCCCTCTTAAATGCCAAGTTAAGGGATATCTTCGTATCCCTTCCCCCGGAAGCAACTTTGGACTATTCCACGTTAAAGTCCGAATTGCTAGCCGCTGTTCATATGAATAGCGAATTCTACCGCTCCCGATTCCGCCAGGAAAGGATCCGTCCTGGTCAAACATTTCGACAACACTGGTACATCCTCCAAAGAAACCTTCAGTATTGGCTGGATGCGTGCAAAATTCCCCAGGTTTACGAGTCCCTTCTGGACTTCTTCCTTAGGGGTCAGCTTTTAGCTGCCGTGGCTCCCGAAATTCGCGCCTTCATTAAGGATAAACGTTGCGCCACTTTCAAGGAGTGCTTGGAAGAGTCCGATGTCTACGCGGGTAGTCACGATTTATACCCTAAGGATGTTACAAAGGCTCCCCAATCACCCCCCAAACTAAATTTTATGGCCCTAAGACCCCCACTAAATTGGTTCCAAGATTTACCAAAGTTCCTAGTCCCTCGTAGCCAAGAAACTTTCATCCATCTGATCACTGAGACGTTAAGCCCCTAGTTTCTTCTCCCCCGGTTGTGTCGTACCAAAAAAACCCGATCGTCTGCTACACCTACGGAGTTCCCGGCCATTACCGCACGAACTGTCCTCAAAACTCCCGATTCGCAAACTCTCAGTCCCACCAAGTGCACCAAATCTGGGCCACCTCTGATCCTCCTCCGTCGCCTCAGGAGACTCTTGGTCCTCCCTTGCCCGCCAAAGACCCGGTCCATCAGGTAAACTTCCTCTTTAATGAGAACAACCCTGGTGGATTGAAGTTCGAGAACGAAACTGTGAACGGTCGCCGAGTATCCACCCTCGTCCGTGACACCGGATGCACCTGTATTATAGTGTCTGAGGACCTACTCCGTCTGTTGGGCCCGATCACAAGAAATTGCGGTGGTCCACGACTACCTTAGCCGGGCGAGTCGTTTTCCAGTAATTCGTTGTCACATCGAGTGTGACTATATGTCCGGTTGGGCCGAAGTGGTAGCGGCCCCAATCCAGTTCTGCTTCGTTTTATTCGGTCAGAATCCCATAATTCACGACCATCCTGTGCCCCAGTCCGTGATTCCCTGTACACAGGCAGCCCTGGAATCCCGTGCACCTGTTCCCCTGTCAACTCATATCGACCCGGAGTTCCAAGCCCTCCGGAGTGATAAGTTTTCCCTCGCCCAGAAGGAGTGCGCAACTCCCTCCCTTCTTTGGGAGAAAACTAAAGCCCTCGAGCGTGAGTCCACCCGAGGTAACAAACGAGTGTCGCATCCCGTGAAGAAGGACTTATTGAGAGGTATAAGACCTAATTGGAACTTAAGTCACGAGAACGAAAATTCAAGCCTGTCGTGAAGGTGCTGGTGCTACTTCCCACGGGAAGCACCAAACGCCTTAGCCAGTGAAAGGGACCCTACCCTATCTTCGAGGCAGGAGGACCCGTGGATTACCTCATCCATACTCCGGCGGGAGCGAAGGTTTTACACATGAATTGTATATATATATTATCTCATTAATGTTCCTAATTATGATTTTTTTTGGTCTACTAAATTGTTTAGTTTGGACCTTAAGTCACGAGAACGAAAATTCAAGCCTGGCGCGGAGGTGCTGGTGCTACTTCCCACGGGAAGCAACAAACTCCTTAGCCAGTGAAAGGGACCCTACCCCCTCTTCGAGGCTAGAGGACCCGTGGATTACCTCATCCATACTCTGGCAGGAGCGAAGGTTTTACACGTGAATTGTATATATATATTATCTCATTAATGTTCCTAATTATGATTTTTTTTGGTCCACTAAATTGTTTAGTTTTTAGTCCCATATTTATGCCTCCACTTAATTGTATCCTTTTTTGGTTCCACTGAAATGTCGCCAATGTTCTCCTGTGATTTTCTTTTGGTTTAAAATTGTAATAGTTAAATTCTGTAGAATTTGCCCTGTTTAAGGCTTATGTCCGTAAATTCCCCACTGAGCTCAGATTTACGTTTTTTTTGTGTGTACACCTGTCGTAGCAGGTCAGAATTTCCCTAGAGCCTTGATAATTCTAGTTTGACGGGTGATATGATCCTTTGCTACGCAACTGCTCGGTAAAGCATCATCTTTCGGTTGGGAGATGTGTGAGGAAATTTCACGTGGAATTTCTTGTCCAGCACGGAACTTCCTTGTGCTGTAGAAGGTTCTGTTAGGCTTAAATTGGTAAGCCTTAACCCCCTTCCCTTCCACAAGCAGTAGCCTCTAACCGCATCCACCACGATTCACCTTTACACGGGTTAGAATAGCCTTGGCAAGAAGATTCGAGGCCATTCGAGAGTAGAGCTGTTTCCCACTAACCTCCTTTCCCGCGGGGAGAGCCTCAGACATATATATTGCTCATTTCACATGAGACAGACACAGAGTTGAGAAGTCTCACCCGGATCCAAGAAGATTCCCCCTAGTTCTAAGTCAGGTGCTAACAACAAAGCAAAGTGACAGCTGAACTATTTGTGTATTGGAATTAGCCCCAGCCAGTGAGGTAATTCCATTTAACTATCGCTACCGAGCGATTTTTCCGCCTTCACTCATCAACTCCTGTCGAAGTCCTTCTCGTTCGCCCCTCCTTTTCAGATGGCCGAAATACTCTCCCCTGGAGCGGACGTTACCGCCCCCCACCCATTTTTCGGAAAACCGTCATCACTTTAACATCCCGCTCAGAAGTTTCGAGCGGCCTTGCCTCACGTGCAGAAGACATCCGTGAAGCCTTACCCTGACGTTTTACCCGGAATCCTCCGTAAGCCACCCCCTCTCCCCCTTCAGTAACCTATTTGAGTTAACCGCCCCCCCCATTTGAATAGTCTAATCCGTTAATACCTTAAGTTTTAACTTCATAGTCTGATTCATAACTATATTTCCCCCCTTCGTTTACCGGTGTAATTTTGCTCATAAATTCTCTCATTATTTTTTTGTAAATAAAATTGTATTTTTGTACATGCCGTATTAAGTAACCTTGAGCGTTGCTATTGCCCATATTATACCTGACCTCGTTGCACTCTTATCTCGCCCTCCACCCGTCGAAACTCGTGGTGTTCCGCCCCTTTGTCGGCTCGCCTTCAAGTTATTAGCCCCTCCCCAATAGATATAATATGGTATTGATTTAATATAATGTCATACCACGACAGCTTCCCTTCCGTGCAATCTTTCCAACCGTACCCTGATTTGGCGCAGTTGGAGCATGCAACTACCGTCGACGTGCAGTCTTTCGTTAAATGTTTTTCGACTGTAAAATATTTGTAGCAGCAGTCGATCGGCATGTAGTCTTCTGTTTCTATTTGCTTAGGTGATACACTTAGGTAAAACCCACGCAGCCCATCTTTCTTGGCTCTTCTCGCCATCTCGATGCTCGAGAAGATGATTCTCACAATGCTGTTTCCTCTGCCGAATTTCTCCACCTTTAAAATGTTGGCCCATGTCTGCTTCGCTTACCGCTCTGCCTTAATTTCTTCACAAGTGTTGTGAGTGAAGAGTGGCTCCATCCGACGAAGAAAAACACTACGCTGCACCTGAATTTCTTGAGGGATGGTTGCCTCTAGTCCGATATTTTGGAGGTGGACCTTGGCCTCGTTGGAGACCAGCCGTTCCACATCCTTCATGGTGTGTCAGATTGACGCGTAGCCAGTCGGCGTGTCAATTAGGTTGTTGAGGACTACATTAATATGTTTGTATATAGCCTCAATCACGGCTGTTCTTGAGGGCTTAGCTCCCCCTCGTATAGTGCGGAGGGGAACTCTCTTACAGTCCGGGGAGGCCGACCTCATGGGGCCGCACTGGGTAGTGGGCTCCCTCTCCTCAGGACACCCTCCTTCTACTCGCGAATAGAGAGATTTCGATGCCACGAGCGAAGCAAAAGATTCTCTTGTTAAATATCTTCTTGAAGTAGACTGCCTTTACCAAGACGAGATTTAGTGAAAGACTCCGATCGGTCGTTATTTTCCGCAGTTATGTTACAATTAATAATCTCTTTGATGTTTTTTCATCTATTTTATAGGCCGTGGACATCTGGTTTCTGTAATACACTTTGATGTTGTTGACTTCTCTATGATTACTTTCAGTTTTATCCGCATGTTTGTAATGGTTATTTAAAAATGATTGGAGTTGTTTGTCAATCATGCTGTTTGAGAAACCATTATTCACGAGTATTTGTTTTACTCGTGAAATTTCTTGGTGGAAAACATCAAGGTTAAAAATTTAAAGGATAAAATCCAACTTATCATCTATTATAAAACAACAAAAGCAAGCAATCTTCTGATGAAAAACAACATCTGCCTAAACTCCTCGAATCTCAAGTCAACCAACATAGTTTACGAGTTCATCAGTCCCGATAAAGACTGTAAGCTTTATAAAAACTCAAAAAATATTGGCATGACTACCATTACACTTTCGAGACGTTTAACTATGCATCTACAAAGCGGAGGGCCTAAGAATCATATGGAGAGTGTCCATAATATTATCTTAACGAGAGATATGCTCGTTGATAACACCATTATCAAAAGAAAAGAGGTTAATAAAGCGAGGCTAACATCTTAGAAGCCATATTAATAAATCAAGATAAGCCGGCCATCAACAGTCAAGCGACAAGCTGGAATCGCACATTAAAACTATTTTAAAATTCCACTCACATGAGTGGCCCATTTCCTCTAACGTTACGTTAAACCAAAGCGGAATAAATACCCCTTAAAAATCGTTTTCTTTCAGTGTCAGATCCTCACTCTACTCATTACATCGGTAAAGGAGGCATGAATATTTCAAAATGCTCCGAAGATGATCGAAGAAGATCGAAAGCTTAGCAATTTAGTTTGTTTGTTACCAAACACATTCCTTTAAGAGAGAAATGAATTCTGGACAAGTAATCTACTATCTACAAGATGAAATAAAAAAGATAGAAGAAGAGAAAGTTGCCAAAGGAAATTAATTAAGGCAAAATACACAATGGTCTTCAACAAAATTTGCATATATATATATATATATATATATATATATATATATATATATATATATATATATATATATAGATATATATATATATATATATATATATATATATATATATATATATATATATATATATATATATATATATATATATATATATATATATATATATATGTTGGATTTAATGACGTATAGGTGATAATGTGTGGAAGAAGTAAAAAACCGGAAAACACTATAGAGTTCCTTTATAAAGAACTCTATAGTGTTTTCTGTTTTTTTACTTCCTCCACCCATTCTCACACACACACATATATATATATATATATATATATATATATATATATATATATATATATATGAGAAGATAATAGTAAACCACAATATTTGAATCAAGATTTATTTATAACCACAGAACTAGTTTCGACAAAGTTATAATTATAATTGCCATTTTCAACTGAGTAATGAAAAAAAAGCCATCAAGGAGCCAAGTATAATGGCAAACAAAATACTAAATAAAATGAAAACGCACGAAACAATCTGGAAAACAAAAGTATTTGGGTGACCTCAGGGGAAGTTACTAATCTCCGAGTCACTGAGTCCACCCAAATACTTTTGTTTTCCAGGTTCGGGTCCATCTCTTAGATGAGAAGAGCCTCCAGAATCTTCAGGCGGCGGAGATCCGAGATTTCTTCTGAGGATGGTAGTGTTTTCAACACTATTTTTTTCGTTGTGCTCTTCATTGTAGTGTCTTTTGATTCCTCCTTCTTGAAAGTGCATCGTTAGCCGTCGGCTGAGGGTAGAAGTGGTAATACCTCTATATTGGTTGTTTGGATGATGCTTGCACTCCTCATGGGGGCATTCGCATTTGTATACCACATTTGTTGCCTTTAGGATGTATTCTTTTTCACGGAGGTTCTTTTTCATTAGTAGGTTTCTGGCTTTTGTGTTTGAAAACGACCATAAGTTATCTCTACGAAAATATTATAAAAACAAACTCCTTAGAATGATCCAAAGTGCATGACCACCAGAAAATAATAGGTCTCGCAAATATTATCCTGATACGAAATGCATCGGCTAAATACTAGAGGAACTGCAGTTCTTACAGATGAACGTCCTCTCAGAAGACTATGTCGCAACTCCTCCCTTGAATCAAATCAACCTAAAGGTATGTCTACCGAAAGGTCTACACTAGAAATCATCAATCCACCCCTCATTAACGGCACAGCGTTTCATAGACTACCTACTACAACATTCAATCGACATAGTAATCTTCAGTGACGGATCAAAATCAGAAGAAGAAGGTAGCTTTGCCTCTGTGCTTCCTGACAAAATAGGAACAACACGGCTACTACCACCAGCATCGGTCCTTTCAGTCGAATTAACTGCAATCCACATAACCATTAAGTCTATAACCCCAAATAACCGAGAAACTACACAATATACTCGCACTCTGCAAGTGCTCTCCTACAGTACTTCTACACCGCTATAAGAAGAGACACCTTATAATGTCCACCATCATGGATGAGACGAGAGATACCCTGCATAACATCCAAATCTGCTCGGTCCCCGGTCATGAGGGTATTAGGGAAAACGAGGAGGCAGGCAGAACTGCCTCCAACATTCATATTAATCGCAAGAAAACCCATCACAAAGCCCCTATAAACCCATGGAAAATAAAGCATACACACGATGTAGAAAACCAACTGGGAGAGTAATTAACACCCACACCCCAAAAATATAAAGGAAAAAAACCTGTTAAATGGTTGTCATCTTTCTAAAATAAGTAAAATGAGGTGGTAATAGCAAGATTATTTCGTGGACATACAAACATAACGCATAATTTCCGGTTTCAAACTACGAACTCCATCACTGTAACCAGTGCAACACAAAATAAACAATCAAACATATGTTAATAGATTACCCATGTCGTAATCATTATCAAAATAGGTTTCTCGAACCCAATCCAATGTTAAGGACCCTCCTCCAAAACAACAGAATTAAAATAGGAAACATTGTAAAATATCTGAAGGCTACAAATCTATTCACTAGAATTTAAGGGAATAAGATAAATTTAATAAGGCCGGATGGACCCATAAAGGGGTGAAAGTGGGCTCAAAGCTATTAAGAAACTTCTAAACAACCCCATTACACTCACCTCTCTCGCACATAATAAAGGAAAAATCGACTCCTCCAAGAAACACACGAGTCACTTTCTTTAGACTCAGATCAGGCCACCCACCACCCAAGTCTAGAATATTATAAACACCTTATAAACCAAGTAAACAACCAACACTACCCATCTGCAACTACACCTGAAAAAAACTGACCATATGTTGAACCTCACAGACAAAAATACAACATATCTTCAGTCAGAATTGTAGGTTCAGCCGTTGGAAGCTTTCTTTTTGACCGACTGGCTGGCTCTAATAGCAAACCAGGAGTACAACCATGTAACCTCTCAAATCACTGAAGTAAAAATTTCTCTCCCTTAAGCAAGAGAGGAAAGTACCAGAAAACATTGACGAGCGATGCTCATTTCATTTAGGGTGATTGTTCCAACCACTACATTTCATATATACATGCAAATCACTTACCAAACTCTCAAAGAACTTAATGAATGCCCGATTCTATCATTAATCCGTTTCTCCTCATTCAACTGCGTGAAACAACAAATATGCACCTCATTCCTGGGCTATCGATCTCCAATTAGACTAAGCAATGAATCTTAACCATCAATTGGTCCCTTGTGGAATAGAGTGACCAGAGACTCAATATGATAACTTTATATAAAACTGGATGTAGATGCCCGATTCAAGGATTGAGATAAGATTTGACCCGACTCTCACTTCACATCTATGTTCTCACCACCACTCTTGTTAATTTCCGCTCATCTCCTTACATCGATTAAGGTTATACTTCGAATCAAATTCAACTTGTAATCGCTCTCGATTGACCCTTCAAACCTTGTCAATCGCGTTTGTGTAAGATAATTTTTTTTTTCATTTAACCTCAGCCATTAGCCAACCCAGTAAAGCCAATTCTCATCAATTACTGCAGGAAAGAAAGGTTATTATCTTTTTAATAAACATATTAAAACGTGAATAGTCTTATCCTTTGCCATGACCTACTCTTGAAGAAATCTGGGACTAAATTCGCTCGGAAGACTTTTCGTAATAATCTTGCTTTTTCTGACTCACCAGATCCCTAAGACCCTGCCTGAATGGCATTAAAAACTTGTAGTTATAAAACACAAGAGTGCCTTTACACACACACACACACACACACATATATATATATATATATATATATATATATATATATATATATATATCGTTTATGCATATTTTAGATTCTCTTTGACGATAGATGCTGATGCAATATCGCTAGATATTAACAAAAACAAAATGTATGAAACATCCTGTAAAAAAATGCTCCTCATGTTTTTGAAAGCTCTCATATTTATCGGTACCGTGAATCTTTGTCGGCATTTGTTTGTTATTAAAAAAAAATCACCATAAATCAGTTCAATATGCAGTTTACAATAGAGTAGATCCTTTACAGTTGATTCAACCATCCGGCCTCTTTCCGGCCACCACACATTGCTGATAATAGAAAATGCCCTTTCAGCTGAATTCGATGTACCTGAGAAGCATAAAAAGTACTCATAAATAAGTACAGCTGAAGATGGAGAGAGAAATACTCTGGTCCTTCAAATGATTAAACATTTGAGCCCATTTTTTCCTCTAGCTGAAGTTTCCAGTTTTTGTAAATTCACACTTCGAAAACTAAAATACCTTGGCAACACCACTTCATCAAAAAGGTCCTCTAAATTTATTACATTTCTTCCGATTGTTTGATAATTTTACCAGACAATGTTAGTACTATTTATCCTAACAAAGGATTCAGCTCCGCTAAAGCTATCTCACACAGTTCAATGTAAGTTTACGATCATAGAAATTCTTCAATTCTTGCACGACTGTAGCAGCACTGATATTTCCATTTCCCTGAAGTGTCCTGAACAGTTTTTTTTTGTTCATAGGGGTCGAAATTTACTATCTTGTCTTTCTTCTAAATTTGCTTTCAATCTTTCTCAATCTGTAAGAATGTCATAGGCACTTGTTTTGGTTTTCTCCATAGGACTACAGGACTAAATGTTTTATTAAACAGAAGTAGTAAAAAAAATCTGGTATTGCCAAGTTGTAGAACTCTTTATACTCAAGATTCACTAACTTACAGAACTTTTTAGCCGAGTAATACGCACAGAATAGATGTGAAAATATTTGTAAATTTTCCCCACATAAGCTTCTACTTCAATAGGTAGTACGTCTACAGCAGTTTGAAGACAATTGTGAACAATATGAGTACCACAGCCAGCACCTACAATATTTCTTTCTTTAGCCAGCTGTATATGTGATTTACGCTTTTCGTTTTACACATACAAAATTTGTGTTACAGTTATTGCTACAAAATTAAACCACTTTTTTGATAACTTATGGTCTTTAATAATTGACAACCAAGAGTCTATCAGTATTCCAGATGTTTTACCAGCAACCGATAGAAGGTCTAAAAGTTTCATATTATTTCACTCACTACGAGGGGCGGTCAATAAGTTTTGCGAATCGGTAGGGCAAAACAGAAGAAGGGGGATGGCTGTTTATGGGGGTGTTAGGACAAGTTATGACAAGTCAGGACCTGCAGACGAACGCTCCTGCCTCGTCTATTTAAGAAGCAGTAGCTGATCGCACATCGTCACTCACAAATTTTTCAACAATGGAAAAGGTTGAGCACCGCGCAGTGATCAAATTTTTGACCAAGGAAGGCAAGAATGCAAAAGAGATCCATGAAGGCATGGTTGCAGTGTACACTGACACCGCCACTTCCTATGCAACCATTGCTCGCTGGAATAGGGAGTTCCGCCATGGTGGTGAGTCTCTTGAAGATGACCCCCGTCCAGGACGCCTGTCAGACGTGACCAATGAGGACAATGTGGCCCGTGTCGAGAGGATGATACTCGAAAATCGACGGGTGAATGTTGAAGAAATCGAGCGAGAACTTGGAATATCACATGGAAGTGTTATCAACATCATCCACGACAATTTGGCTACGACCAAGGTCTCTGCCCGTTGGGTCCCTAAAAACCTCACGCCCCATAATCGACTTCAACGTCGACAAAGTCCACAAGGCCAGAGTTGCACAAGCTGCCCTACGCGAGTGCGGATTTGAGGAGCTCAACCATCCCCCCTACAGTCCAGATGTGGCCCCTGGCGACTACTTTTTATTCCGCCAGCTCAAGGCTGCACTGCGTGGACGCCGGTTTGGGGACGATGAAGATGTCCAGCTCACCCTCTAGGAGTGGATTGAACAGCAGTCGGGAGATTTCTGGTTGTCGGGAATTCGAAACCTCAGGGACAAGTGGCGCAAGTGCATTGAAGTCGAAGGTAGTTATATTGAAAAATAATAAAACACTTTTCCTTATATCCGAATTGCAAAACTTATTGACCGCCCCTCGTAGGTTGTGCATTTGTGGTTGCAAGTTTATATTCAATGGTGAATTTTACCCACAAATATTTGGTATAGCAATGGGCAACCCATTATCCCCACTACTCTCAAACTTGTATATTGAATTTTTTGGAAAACAATATTTACCTGATATCATTTATATTCCCTTAAAGTGGTATAAATATGTTGATGATATTTTAGTTATTTTGCCTTCTGGTATTTATGTAAATAATTTACTCTCTAATTTGAATAACCAGGTTCCATCCATTAAATTTAAATTTACTTTAGAATTAGAAAAAGACAATTACCTCCCTTTCTTAGATGTCTTAATACATAGAAAGCCATTTCAATGTAATTTCAGTATTTATAAGAAACCAACCAATAACTTATGTCCATTTTTATTCCGGCAACCACCTTAAAATCAAAATATCTATTTTTTACTCTATGTTTTTACGTGCATTACGCATTGTCAGTCCCCAGTATTTGGATCACGAAATTGAATACATAAGAAAAATTGGTACAGATTTATGTTATCCTTCTCATATACTTGATATTTGCTATAATAAAGCTCACAAAAGGTTTTATAATGAAAGTACCAGTGAGAAAGAAACCCCTAAGAACATCCTTAGTTTGCCTTCTTTTAGTGGTTTTGAAAACATAAAGTCATTGTTGAAATCTCTTAATGTAAATCTTGTGTTTTCCTATAATAACACACTAAAAAGAATGTTAATAAAAATACCCCTAATGTAAGCAACAACATAATATGTAAAATTCCATGTTTGGATTGTCCCTCTTTTTATGTCGGCCAATCTAGCAAAGATTTGGAAGTACGTATTGAACAGCATAAGTATTCTGTAAATACTAGGCAAACATCAAATGCGATATTAATTCATTTGAGTAAAAATTTCATCGGATAAATTGGATCGAGAGTTCTGCGATTACCAGATCGAAAGATTTCTTTTCACCAAATCTTTTAGAATCTGCGATTATACAGCTTACTTCTAATTGTAATTTTAACCTTAGCCCCAGCATGTATTTTTTGGACCCTTATATTACAAAAATGTCCAAGAATGTCGTTAAAGATAAAATCACTGACCTAATTAATAATTAGCTTTTCTGTTATTCCTATGGTTAATATATTTTCTGTTTTATTCATGATACTGTTCACCTCTTAGAAATTATTTTGTTTCGTCAGGCTTATTTCATCCTATATTCTTCATTTGTCATATATGCGCGTTTATACTTTTCTAGTTATTCCTATGTTAAATATATTTTCGATTTTTATTCTTGATAATTTTCATCTCTTATAAATTGTTATTGCTTCTTCAATAGAAGAATTATAAAATTGTAATCTTAATTTGGTTTTGACGGTTTGAGTTCCCCTCCTCTTTTTTTGTAAACCCCCTTTTTGCAATGGTCACCTTCTGTTTCGGCAGGCTTAATTCTTTAATAGGGTTGGTCTCTAGGCACCTGTTAATGCCCTTATAATCCTAATCTCGCCATCTGTCATATACGTGTGTGCGTCTTCTTTGTAAAAATTTCTTCTTATGTTTCTTTCTGCTTCTGTCTACCCTGTAAAGGACGATTAGTCGAAAGGCTTCGCAGATCTCCCGTGTTTCATTTTTCTTCGTGGCTGTTGACTTTATTTATATATTCATCGCGTTCCATATTTTCGTGATTCAGTTATATATATATATATATATATATATATATATATATATATATATGAAAAACTCACAAAGTATCACGTGAGGGTGGCAAATGAATGCAATATCCCGCAGGGAAAAATGAAAAGGTGTTATCCTTTATAAGGAACTTAATAAAGTTCGAAAGTACTTGGAAACACCTTTTCATTTTTTCCTGCGGGATATTGCATTCATATATATATATATATATATATATATATATATATATATATATATATATATATATATATGTAGAGAACGAAAAGATAGGGCAAACTATTTTAACCGTTATATGAATATAAATAAAGAAGTTGGATTTTAACCTGTGTCATCAAGCGCTCATCGCTTATATGACCAAGACGCTCATCGTCAGAGCTACCAACCTCAACCCCCAAAAAGGTTGATTCAAGAAGCCTTCTGAATAACGAAGTATAGGTTTTTATCCAGTAAGAGACAATACAAGTGTTTTTCTAGTAGAAGGTGCATGGGCTTTTTTGTTTGTAATAATTGAAAATCACATGACGCGTGATATATAGATGTATTTAAAGGCCCAAGGAAATGGAAATTGGTAACACAACCCGGAAAAACGCTAAGGAAAATATTACATGTACTAATGAAAGCTTAAAAGGAAAATGGGAGATGTAGAGAACGGAAAGATAATGCAAACAAAAAAAACCGGCTTCTTGAATCAACCTTTTTGTGGTTGAGGATGGTAGCTCTGTCGATGAGCGTCTTGGTCATATAAGCGATGAGCGCTTGATGACAGAGGTTCAAATCCAACTTCTTTATTTATTTTCATATAACGGTTAAAATAGTTTGCCCTATCTTTCCGTTCTCTACATCTCCCATTTTCCTTCTTAAGCTTTCATTAGTACATGTAATATTCTCCTTAGCGTTTTTCCGGGTTGTGTTTTACCAATTTACATTTCCTTGGGTCTTTAAATAGATCTATATATCCCGCGTCACGTGATTTTTAATTATATATATATATATATATATATATATATATATATATATATATATATATATATATATATATATATATATATATATGAAAATTAATGCAATATCGCAAGAAAAGATGAGGAATTAAACTACATTCTCCGAAGACAATTTAATTCAGAACAGTTTCGGTGTATCTCACACCCTTTTTCAACTGACACTGGGCAAAAAATATATAAGAGAACAGCATAACACAAGATCCCCTCTTTTTCCCCCAATCCCCTACTTGTGGCTAATCTGGGGGGGGTTAGGCCTAAAAATATTGAAGGGCTGACATTTTACTATTTTATTTATTTGCGATCTTATTACAGGATTAAAAGAAAATTGACCCTGAGATAGATTTAAATTAAGAACTGACGATATCAAGTTCGATTCTACGATTCTTCTCTTAACATAGTTAGCTGATTTAAATACCATTTTACTTCCATTGAAATCGATCGTATGATTCAAGTCTCTAACATGGCAAAATATTCCACTGCTTTCGCTGCCTACTCTAATATCTCTTTTGTGTTCGTACAATCTCTTGTCTAGATTTCTCCCCGTTTTCCCTATATAAACTTTATGGCAATAGTTGCATAGTACTGCATATACTCCTATGTTATGATGTTCTTTGGGTTTCCTGGCCATCATCAATTGGTTTGAGGAATTATTATATTTAAAGGCTAGATTAATCAACATTTAGAAAAGCGGGTATTAATCTAGCCTTTAAATATAATAATTCCTTAAACTAATTGATGATGGCCAGGAAACCCAAAGAACATCATAACATAGGAGTATATGCAGTACCATGCAACGATTGCCATAAGGTTTATATAGGGGAAACGGGGAGAAATCTAGACAAGAGATTGTACGAACACAAAAGAGATATTAGAGTGGGCAGCGAAAGTAGTGGAATATTTTGCCATGTTAGAGACAAGAATTATACGATCGATTTCAATGGAAGTAAAATGTTATTTAAATCGGCTAACTATGTTAAGAGAAGAATCGTAGAATCGAGCTTGATATCGTCAGTTCTTAATTTAAATCTATCTGAGGGTCAATTTTCTTTTAATCCTGTAATAAGATCGCAAATAAATAAAATAGTAAAATGTCAGCCCTTCAATATGTTTAGGCCTAACCCCCCCTCCTCCCACCAGATTAGCCACAAGTAGGGGATTGGGGGCAAAAAGAGGGGATCTTAGGTTATGCTTTTCTCATTTTTCTGCCCAGTGTCAGTTGAAAAAGGGTGTGAGATACACCGAAACTGTTCTGAATTAAATTGTCTTCGGAGAATGTGGTTTAATTCCTCATATGTATATATATATATATATATATATATATATATATATATATATATATATATATATATATATATTCTGCTCATCCGTGCCACTTTGAAAAAAAAAAATTTGCACATAAATGTAATTAAATAGTTACCATTTTGTTCTATCACTTTTTTCCCATTTTGTTGTTCTGAAACCATCGGAACGAGTTTATTTTAAAAAAGAACTTCTATGCAAAAAAAGATCTAACAATAAATCTCTCACTAATGACTGACAAATGAGGAATAAATAGGTTTGCCTCTTTAGGCTATCACTACTCTGGTTAACAATTTCTAGCCTGTTCATTCCTGTCAAAATTCGCCTAAAAATTTTCACCACTAGTTTAGTGTAGTCCTAGTTAATAGACTAATTAGGCTATCCTATTCTTCCTTTGTCGCTAATTAAGGCAGAGGTGAGTAAACTGCAGCCCGCGAAGGTTTTTCATGTGGTCCGAGTTTCATTTCGGAATTCGACTAAAAATTGAATATTAAATATTGAAAATGGCGGCAAAATCTCGCCTTAAACGCGAATTCTGTCATATTTTATTGCAATATTGACAATGTTTACGTCTGAGCCGACAGGTGACTACGATGAACTTGTTAATGTCTCCAAACGTACTTATCCATCTTATTTTCAAATATATTCTATTCATAAATAAAATGTTCTTTAAAAAATTACGATACTTTATAACTACTTAATCTAATTACCCTTATCTACACGCTTTCTTTCGCTCGCGGAAATTCAGCTACATTGCTTTGGTTAGTACTTGGATGGGAGACGCGTGGGCCCTGGTTAATGATCGCATGATGTAGTATCGTAAATGGTGGTTCGGATTTCATGTTAAGTTGTAGCTCTCTACCTTGATATAAGTCTGGAAACAGTTTAAAACGGGTGGCAAAACTATGCCAAAAAATAACTTTCAGTTATTAATATGTAGCTCTATGTAGGACTATGTATTATATGCAAACAAATGCACAAAGGCAATTGCAATTAATTTATCTGTATTCAAAGTTTACATATGTTTAAGTGCGTCCCAAAAAGCTTTACATAAGCTTCAATGTGGCGCGCCGCTTCAAATTATTGCCCATCCCTAAATTAAATAGTGGCGCCGTGGTAACTCAAAAATATCTGCATAGAAACTCTTATTTTGGACAGAAACTCGTTTTATTTTATTTTCTAAACAAAAAAATGCGAAAAGGAAGTAGAACAAAATGATAACTATTAAATTAATTCTTACAGCCATAAGAGGATATCGATTAAGCCAACCTTTCTAACGCATCCCCTTTCCCCTCAAATTGCGTAGCAATCAGCTATTTTAATTGTTAAACCTGCTTTCGAAGAGAATGGAAAATTTACTTTATTCATTTTAGCTCGGCCTTAGGAATCGAGAAATATTTTGCCATTTTAACCGGATATATATATATATATATATATATATATATATATATATATATATATATATATATATATATATATATATATATATATATATATATATATATATATATATAAGGTACCGTTCACTTTCAATCGAATTGGCGTTAGACTCTGATGAGCCCGACTGCAAATGAAGATATGCATCCTTTTCGTCAAGATTTCTACTCTTTTTTTGTCTCTTAATTTCACTAATAGTTCTGCTTTTTGGTGTTGTGAAATTAATAGTTTAAAAGATGCTTTGCTTTTCTTAGCACTAATATACAGTCATTAGAGTTTTATGATTTTTATCTAGATATGTCAACGCCGTGTTAGAATTAAGAAAAAAAATAACCTATTTGTACACAGAAAAGGAAGCAAATTTGGATCTGCAGTCATCAGCTTGCATCTGGCAATCCTGCTAGAATCTAGGAAAAGGCAACAAAATATCTAAGACACATTGACGTAACTATTATTATGCTCTGTAACTTAAACAATATTTTAGGTTATATTTATAACTCGTTCTAGGAAAGAGAGCAGCTAAATAACAAAAACTCTAGTATGGTTAAGCTGTTATTTAAGCATTTTGGTAATATTTCCGGGATTCTAGCGGGCCTACCATAGTCATTAATCATCCTTCGTATCTTTGAGATCAGTAGCCCTGATGCAGTGCCTAGATAATTGTGGCGTATTGTTTATTCATTTTTTTAAGTGATACCCCCCTTTTAAACAAAATGGATGCAATTGAAGTTGGGGAAAAATACGATTGCATTATTGGAAAATTATTAAAAAGGAAGTTCAGTGCGATGACTTATAATGAAAGAGAAACTATTATTAAAACAGGTAGGCTTACGCCAACACTAAATCTATCATCCAAAACAGTGTGCCGTCGCAAATACAATGTAGGCCAATATGATAGAACATCTTGGCTAGCTGGTTTTGTATACTTACAGAAGATATTTTAAAATTTAAATAAAATTAAAAAAAATAACATTTAAATAAAGTGAGTAACTTACGATTTTATAGTTAATTTTAATGAACAACATATTTACTTCAATTAACATATTTTTTTTTTGTAAAACTTGAATTGCTTCCTCATCTTAAAATCACTGCATGCCACTGATATATATATATATATATATATATATATATATATATATATATATATATATATATATATATATATATATATATATATATATATTCTCTCTCTAATTAGAGTAACTGAATTGAGGCAGAAAGCTCATAGGCTAAATTATGTGGGTCCTTTCTATACGTAACCTGAGGCAATTATCGCGGCTCCATCATGGATGCGCGTTTATTGGAAGGGGAGAAGCGTCGCCAAATGCGGTTAGTCGGGCTCCTCGGTCCCTGCTCTCATGACTACGGCCCCACTAAGCCTAAAGCTTGATACGATACGACGCCCCCTCCTCCGTCTCCCTTCATCGGGCAGATCCTCTCTCCCTACGGGGACATGCGGTGATTGGCTCAACGTCAAGAACGGACAAGATCCAACCCTTGGGGAGAAAGAATAAAAATGGGACTAGATTTTACCGCTGGTGTTACTGCCTGAATCCGGAGCCTCGCAACCACGAAGGAGACCCAACTTTTTCTCTCACTGTCCATGAACGGGAATCATCCTCGATGTTCTTTGATGCGTCATTATTTCATCCTCGAAACAATGCAAGAGGATGAAAAATACAATTATTTTGGTTCATAGATAAACCAACCAAAGATTATAGAAACCATTGCAATAAATATGGGAAGTATGCGCCAGATATTTCAATATTATTATGGAAATTTAAGAAGTAGGCAATAAATTGGCCGATCGAAAATTCCTATTTCTGCTAAATCAAAACATAATTGAACTACTAAAGGAAACGAAAATACACATTGACATGGAAATAATGATACTACTGTGACTGGGGAAGCTTTCCTATAACATATTTAAGGCCAGGCCCGCGGGCCGCATTGCGGCGCGCTGCTTACTCAAATTCTAATTATTACGGAGTATTGTTAATTCCGTGCACGTGATTCTAGAAGTTACTAAGGTCGGTCGGTGGATGGTAACCGTTTTAGTTTTCAATGAGTTTTTTGGCAATAACATCGTAACTATTCGGCTGATTCTAACGAAATTTGAAACCCCTATGTTGTTTTATATTCTCTTTCGAATGATATAATTGTCAAGGTCCTTCCAAGGTTAGTCCGGGAATTATTGAAAGTTTTGAAGGTCGTAAGGTCATATGGTCATAATGGCCATACGTCAGAATAATTGAGAGCACGCGACTTTTACCTTGTTTTGGTATATTTTCACTTAATTTGAAAAACAGATATTGAGAATATCATAAAAGGAAGGCAATGCTAAAAACCCCATTTATTTTATTTTATTTTGTATGTCTAATTTATTTTTTTATTGTTAATATATAATATCTTGTTTGTAATTATATAAATTTGTTATTAAGAATTGTAATCCACGAAATTTTAAACTTTTTAAAGTTATATTTAAGTACTTCTGTGGCCCGGTGAATATACCTGAATTTCTAATTTGGTCCATTGGGAAAAAAGGTTGGATAACCCTGTGTTAGCCTATCCAGAAATATCATACAATAGTAACAAACAATCCGTTCTCAGGACTGTCCTATTGATTTTTTGTTATAGGATAATAGTATTATCGTGGGGAACTCATGGGATAGCGTAGAATATGTATAGGCTGTAATTGAGCCGAGAACAAAATTACTGATAATACCGGAAAATTATAGTTGGGGTAACTCTGGCGTTTGTAGAGGAAGGTGACATGGAATTTATAGCTTCCAGAGCATTGTCATGTCTCATAACTGGGCGGCAGCAGTTGTAATAACATCAATCACTTCCTATTACTAAAATTTCACGGATTTATGGAACTTTGGATCGTTTCCACAAACCCGACGAGAATGTCAGAAGAGCTACTTCTAATATTATAAACTAGGCCTCCATATTTATTTGCGGTTGTTAAAATTAATATGAGTTTCTTAGAATATCTTTAAATCCCCAAATTCTGATTTAAGACGAAGAGATCTTTATTAATCTGAGTTATCCTCCCCACAAATAGCTGGAAATATCTGAAGGCCTAGTTCTCTAGTTCTAGTGTCAGTAGACTAAACAGACCATTAGCTTATTGCTTTAAATATTATTTCTATTTATATATCTTTATTGAGACGTGATTTCACTTCCTTCATCTTATTGATGATTTTTAAAGATGGTTCCCATTTGGTACATGTTTCAAAGCTAGTGTATAAAAGTTCATTTATAGTAGACGTTTTAATGGTAATTTATTCTTAACTTTTACATTGTTTAGAGACGAAAATAATCTTTCAGCACCTCGAGTTGAAGAGCGAGGACGGGAGATGAGATCTGACAATAAATGGAGACAGTATTTTTGCCCACACTTTTTTTTAGAAATGTTATACCTAAATTTCTGTTTCATTTTATAATGTTCGTATTGTCTCAC
The DNA here is from genome assembly GCA_963969495.1 of Ceratothoa steindachneri. Taxonomy (NCBI): domain Eukaryota; kingdom Metazoa; phylum Arthropoda; class Malacostraca; order Isopoda; family Cymothoidae; genus Ceratothoa; species Ceratothoa steindachneri. Next base: position 167,046,189 of record OZ018327.1, read on the forward strand.
TTTATAGGGTAGTTAGCTCCCATCATTCTATGTTGAATTCTTCGGAATATTTCTTTGCAATAAGTTTCAGAATTTTGCAGCAAGTGATAGAATCAACGTAGGAGTTCCCTTAGCAATATTGACCGCTGACTCATTTGCTTTGCAAGTGATATTCTTTGATACATTATCATGTTAATGATGTAACATCATTTGTTGTAAGTTTTCTCTTTTTTATATCATTATTTTTTTTTAAGTAATCAGATCGAAAAAGCTCTAAAATAGAACACATTTTTTTAGCCGTATTAAAGTTAAAAAAACAAAACAAGCCAAAATAACAAGTTTGTCACGAAGATAAAGTTGGCAGCCCTGGGTCGTAGATCTTTGAAAATCAACCGATTCGAAATTTTAACAGCAGACAGAGGATGTTATAATTAGTTTAATGATACTAAAAGTCATTGTCATTTTCCTTATTATGGGTACGGTGCCTATAGGGGAAGACCCTCCTAACAATGATAATAGATGGGGCTTACTATATATTAGACCCCAAAAGAAATTAATAATAGTAAAAGATTAAAGTGTATCCGACAAATACATATACCAATGGAAAGAAGAATTTTTCACGTCTGTGTGAATTATATTTAGCGAAGAAAAAGTGTGATAAAAACTAAATGAAGATGAAGAGCATCATTCAAACAATGATGCTCTTTCTGATGGCAAAAATCTCCTGAAATGGATTGCGAGTTCTGGATAAATGGCTCTGAAACATGTGACAACATGGTGCTATATGTTGTGGAGTTCATCCTTCCCTTCGAAAAAAAAATCTCCCCTCGCTCTAACGAATACATGCTATCCCATACCATAATACAACCATCTACATGCTTCACAATTGGTAGCAAAAATGCCTCTCCATCTCTTCATCTCAAAAAGGTTGACCAAGAAGTGCTCAAAATCTGCAAATTTGTTACAAAAAAGATACATTAATAACTAATTTTCCTGCAATGATATATTTAAGTGGAATTACATAAATTATTGCATGTAAAATAGCAATACGATAGTTTTTCTTACATACTTTATGCATACTTTCATCTGACCAGATAACTTCACAACATTACTCACGTATCCAATTTTCGTGACCTTTGGACCGCTGAATATGATTCTTTTTCTCGCGACCTCAGATATCCACGGCATCTTTCTTTCCTTCCATCCGTTTAGTTCTTGATTTAGTTCTCTATTTAAATTTAATAGGTGATACTTTTGAACTTGAAGCTTCAATGAACTCCCCAGCAAGTTCAGAAGATGTTTTTCTGCGAATCTATAGTGAGACTCAAATGATAGATGTTTTCTATAGTGTTGTAAGACATTTTTTGCCACTTCTCCTCCTTGTTACAAAGCTCATGAACTTATGTTGTCCTTTAATGTTCGTTTGGACATCATATCTTGAATATTATTAACTCTTTTGTAATTTCTACTTGTGATAACCCTTGGCTATGGAGAAGTTGGCTTCGTGCTTTCCGTGATTCTGTAAGTTGTATTTTCTACAACAACTTTAGGAAACATCTATCATTTGAGTCTCTTATAAAGGAATTATTAGAAATATCTTTGATAAAAAAATTAAATCTACTTAGGTGACAACCGAACTAAATGAAAAAATCTTATTCAAACCTTCAAAAAATCTCGTTCTTAAAATATAGGGTTATGATAACCCTTGGCTATGGAGAAGTTGGCTTCGTGCTTTCTGTGATTCTGTAAGTTCTTTAATTTAGTCATATTACTTATTTAGAACGATATTGAATACACAAAATTTCTAAATTTTAGATGAAATATAAAAAAATATTGGCTAAATTTTGATTTTAGAAAACATACGATTAAAATAATTACCAGCCACTTAGTAAAATACTAAGTAGTTCTAACATGTTAACAAAGTATTGATATTCACAAAATACACATTATTATGAATAATATCGTAAATATATAAATCTATGAGGAGTGCTTTATAATTTTTGCCAATGCTACACATACCACTGTTTTGGTTCTCATCCTATTTCTTGTCTTCTACTTGGGAAGTGAAGTTTCATCTCAATTCCCTCTCTTAATCTCATTCTTATCCTTTGCTTCTCATGTTTCCTCTATCCATTTTTCGATATCTTAAGCTCCTAAGCCCCAATATTTTAGTTTCTTTCACATTTTCGTATCTTTTTCGCTCGAAAATAAACCCCTTGACTTTTTTTTCTGTTGATAGGTATCAATACAAACTTATCACTATTCGTCTTGATTTAATATTTCTTATCGTACCTATTGAGGTTTTGAATTTATTTCCCTGATCGTCTGGCGAACCTCATTCCTAGCTGTTTTCCTTTTAGGTCGCGATGATTTGGGTGATATCGTCAGCATAGGCAATTTCTCGGCTTACATCTTTGATTAGCCTCTCAGTTACCAAGGTCTGGGCCATCTTAGTTCCTCTCCTTCTCCTTCTTATAATTTTCTCCATTACTTTTGCTATAATGATGAACATCAAAATCGGTCTTTAATCTCTTGATACTTGGTTTACCCGGTTTCGGGACAAAAAGTAATCTCGCGAACCAATCCTAGAGGTATCCGATGTTCCAACAAGCAATGAATATCTCGAGCAACCCATCCAAGACATTATCCCGTATTTTAACCGGATTAACGCTCGATAGTCCCGACCAGCCTGGAGCTTTTCTATTTGAAGGCTTGAATTACCGTTTTTAGTTCTTCCATTTCTGTTTTTCCAACTCCTTCGTTATCTTCGTTTTCTTGGTTCCGCCTCTCTATCCCCCCAGGGGATACGTAATTTCTCAACTGCTATTCAGTTCCTACATTATCTTCATTTTGTGCTCCAGTGATCCCTAAAGAGCTCTTTATTTCTGCTTCTCTCGTCACATAATCATTCATACGCTTGATTTTCATCTTCTTTGGTGGCGGGAACCTTGAAGTTTTCGAATTGATGCCCCCAAACAGTCTGGGGTTCCTTTCCCAGTTTAGGCGGCCAATCATTTCTACCCACAACCATTTCTCCCCCTATCTCGTGAGGTCCATGACTTCTCTATGCAGTTTCTTTCTCTTTCTATATATGTGAGCTATTAGATCAATTCTTCTTTTAATTTGCCAATTTGAGCTCTAATCCCCTTATTTTCTTTTTTATTTCGAGCGACTACCATGGAACCGGTAGGGTTCTTGTCGCCATTTTGGGTATACACTTCTCATCCGTATCTTTAGCCTTTGCTCAATCCTTTATATTTCACGGCCAATACTTTCCCTTCCAAAGCTTGCAGACAGTAATACTTCAGCTCGTCCTGATTTTTGTTCCACCCAGCTTTTGAGTACTGTTTCCTTAACGGACTAGGCACTAGTATAGGGGGTAAGTGCTAGCATGACTATGGTAGAGATGTGGTCAGTTGAAAATAATTGGCACGGCTGGACATACATGCTACAGTAGATTCCAATACTGTCAGGAGAATGTCCAGCTTAGTGGCCGCTCTATCAGTAACGTACACAGGAGACTTCGACCCAATTCTTAGCACTATTTCTTTTCTGATGAGAGATCAAGTTTTTTTTACAATTCTGTTCTCCGAGGTATATCCCTAATCTATCTTGCGCACATTAAGGTCACCGATGAATATCATCGGGGCATTCCTGTCGAATGATAAGAAAGTTAGGGAAAGAGGGTAATTTCTTTTTGGAGGTTGGTAAATACCTAATCAGAATTATCTAGATCACCCAACTCCCTGTGCTATATAATAATTCTGCACGTTCCAAAATTGTATTTTCTTTTCCTTCAGACCGTTTACTTTTATCTCTATTCTTTTTAGCTTCTTCACTTTTGATATATTCAAATTGGTCGAAATCATGCGGGAACTCGTGGCTTCTTTTGGTGCACAGGTGTAGGTCCACCACCTCGCACGTGAATGCTACTTTAACTATTCCTGCTTGTTCTCTCTCCTATATTTGTACAGTTCTTTGGTCCTCTCCTTGATTCCCTTGTCTTTTCTTTTTTCTCACTCGTCTCTTCCTGGAAGATCTCTTCTTATATTTCCTCATTCTCTAATTCCGAGGGGGACTTGTCCGTATGTGACTCCTTGCCATTATAACTTTTATTCTTCTTGTTCTTTTTCTTGTTCTTTTCTTTTCCTTTCTTCTTTCTTAATACATTTTATTCTTTGCTTTCCTTCACCTACTCACCTTTCTCTATATCCTTCGGCAGCGTTTCCTCATCCACTATTTTCATTTTTAGGATGTCCTTTGAAGGGGAATATCATAGAATAGAGGGTCCTCTATGCCATTTTTCTCGAAAAGGTCCTTCAGTTCTTTTGAGAAACATCCTGGGTTAGCGATGTTGGCCATATGACCATACATGATCATTGCCATGATCTTCATGCTTTGGCTATCTACCATTAGGTGTGGCACCTTAGTTTCACTAGGTTCTGCTATATTTGTTGTATTCGCTGTTTCTGCATGAGTTATGTTCTCGCCTCTCCTGTTCCCAGTGATTGTTTTTTGCTTTGTGCTCCTAATAATCTTTCTTTTTGCTGTGAAGCTCAGGACCATTGCTCCATGTTGCCCCTGGTCGTTCAGACATTTCCTCCTATTGCTCCTACAGGCTGAAATCGTGCCCTACCTTGCTATACTCAGACCATCTCTTTATCGCGCTTTCACTCTCTCGTCCCGAGGCCTTTCTAATGCATAAAATCTGATGCAGACCTAAATATGAACATTTTCTTCATCTGCGATGTCGTAATACTTAGATTGAACGCCAATATTCCGTGCTCCCTATCTTAGGTTGCCATTTCTTTCTTTCAAGGTGATTTTGATGAGATTATTAAATCTCCACAACTTCATCACTTCTACCACATTAAAACATTCCTGTTTCTGCTCTATCTTTCTTTTTATTTCTCTCGCAAAATTTTCACCTATCAAGGGGTCTATTTGATTACCCTGTGAGCCATCTCTGGAGGAATGACTAGCTCCAGATCAATTTCGTGTAGGACTTTCATTTTCTGGCTACTTGTTAATTTCTCCCTTTCCTCGTCTCAGTGTCAAATCGCCACGTATCCAGTTTGGATTCAAGAAGCTTAATCAGCGCCATGTTCAGCTGACCATTTACTACCCCAGATACTTTTGCCTAGTTAGGTTCATATCATCCCCTGACTACCTGTAAATGTAGCCTCGCCCACCCCTCCCTATGCAACTTATGTGTCCTTCTAGTTCATTAGTGCAATTGTTCATTAGTGAAATTGTTGTTGACTGTGTTCAGTGTGTGGCATTTGATAAGGGAAAAGAAAAACTTTAACTGCACCCTTTCCTTCGTGTGCCTTCAGATACATAACCAGAGAAGTCGGACGCTTGCATCGAGTTAATCCAGACACTTAGCTCATGAATTACTAGGCTGAAGCTCATTAATTCGTTAGAAGATCAGTAAGAACTTCTCTCCCCATGAACTATTTAAATCTTTTACAATAATTCCACAGTTGGAGGCGTTTTTAAGTGGATTTTCTCAGGTATTTGGCTCATTTACCAATAACTATGCTTAGTGAGCGATGACAATGAACGAATGTTTAATCACAAAATTAAGAAATACACATGGATTCAGCTTATCGTCTGTAACTATTCATTTGCGCTAAATCACCAGAACGCATGACTTGTCCTGCTAATTTTGCTTTTACCTGCTAGCTCTAGTTTTTTTTGCGAACAGTTTAGCAAAAAAAAGGAATCTCCCAATTAACAGTAAATCTAGAACTCTAACATATGAACATATATTGATAATATTTTAGAATGAACAATAAGGCTGCTTTTAGGATTTCCCTCATAGAAGTTTATTCTCTTGGTACCGACGTTTCGGTTTCGAAACCATTCTCAAGTATCTTAAATAAATGAAAAAATACATAGAAATTTAACTTAGTTCTTAACAGAGTAGTAGTAGTTGGCTATGGTGGATCCCACTGGTTAATTTAATAGAGATAAAGGTTTGTACGGTAGGTCCTATTACGAGAAGAGTACAAGGAAGTATCATGTTTTCGCCACCAAACAGCGCTCAGTTGGAACCTTCGTTGCCGTGGAGCAGAGGGACCTATTCCCCGTCAGAGGTATGTGGATATAGATACCCATTGGAACAGAGAGTGTGTGTGTGATGCGTAGACATGAGAGGAAATAAAGTAGCACAGTGTTGTAATTGTCTATGCGTGTGATGAGAAGTGTAAGATCTACCAGCCCATCTACCTACCCCAGTGGGGGCTAAGCACAGCGCTTCCACCAATTGGTAGTCATATCTCGACGTGCGCGGACGTTTGTGTGCGCTCATGCGAGGATCGACACCGGTACGGCAACAACCTTAGAAGACTAAGGTTGTTCTTACTTGATATTTCTCAGTTGACAAAATGAATATAGTGGGGATTAAAAGGCCGTGACGTATTTTAAATGAATGAAGATACGTGAGACGTTTAGGAGATTGTCCTTAAAAATCTCTAGATTGCTTCGAGAAGAAATAGGAAAAATGGAAATGTAAAATAACAAAATTGGATCATTTTAAATGTGAATAAATGGCAAAGTTATGAATAAGTTTATGTATATATTCATATTTAACCTGTTACCTGTCTCCTCCTGATACAGAAAGGCGAAAATTAAGTGATTGTGAGCGCTATTTCTTGTTTGGAGTGGCAGAAGTTTGAAGAGGTCTGGGTGGTGGTTGTTTATATGTGTAGTAATAAGGGGAAGGCGCTTGTATCGGAGTTTAGAGTCAAGTTTGTAAATTGAATGTAGAGGGATCTCAGTGTTCTTAATTGACTTTCTGTGTTGGTTGTGTCTTTAATTGAAAAATCGTCCAAGAAGTGTCTATGGTTAGAGTGTTGGGTTGATTAATATAGCGTGATGGACAAATTTTCAAGGTTAATGAGGGTTTTAGTTCGATGACTACTCCCAAGCGTGTGCAAATACCAGGATATAATCTGTGCTGTGTCGATCCTAAATAAACATCGACTTTACAGCGTGAGCAGTTATATTAATAAATAATCGAAGATCGAAGCCACGTTGGTACTTTGACTTGTTTTTTTAAGGAGGTGTTGTAATTTGCTTGGGCTTTGAAAAAGAGAGAAACTTAGTGGTAGGGAGTGTTTTGAATACGTAAGAGTTTAAACTAGAGGAGAGAGTTAAGAGGTCCTATATAAGGTAAGGGTAAGGATGCTTTCTCTTTAGGGACATCGCATGAGTGAGTTTGGGTTGAGCTTTACATTAAAGAATGCACAAAGAGTTTGGTCGAGTAGGCTTCCTGCGCACCCACAGACCTCTGTCTGAATACCCATTATTCCATAGTTAATTGCCCATTGAGAATTCCCTGAATACCAATTGTGCCCCCCCCCCTCAACCCATAAAACCCACTCTAAACACACTTTGAACCAACATTTGTATACTGTAATTTTTACATTAGCTTGCAATCAGGTAAACAGCCATTAACCTACTGTATTTTTACAGCGACAAAAACATGCTATTATAATTTTAATAAAGAATTTTACGGTAGAAATTACAATATCAACTGGCTAAAAATTACAGTATCATGTATGTGACTGTATTTTTAATACAATTCTTCTGTAATATTTACAATAATATATTGTATCAAAAAAGTATTCTAGGATGGATGTTACTGTATTTTTATAGTGCATTATTGTAATTCCCACTGGAAGCTCCTGTGTACTAAGATACAGTAGCATATATTGTTGCTGTAAAAAATACAGTAAGTTACTGGCTATTTAGCTGCCAGTAAATTACTGTAAAAATTACATTATTTTTTTTTTTACATTATATAAAACCGATTACTTTGTTCTTCCTGCATCTCCCCCTACTTCCCCCTCTTTCCTCACCGCCCTCTAAATCTTTCCACCACCAACTTTGAGAATCATTGATCTAAAAGAAATTGAAACCTTTCATAAAATAAATTATAAGAATACCAGGCAATAGCTTCGCCACTCCACCCTAAGTGGGGAGCTTGAGCTTCGCTGCTAAGATTAAAATTTTAAATCTATAAAAAAAGCAGCCATGGTTAACTTTTTAGAAATTTTCTGAACTTGGCCAATTATAATAATTTAAAAAAAATGAAGTCTCAACTAAATTTCCTTCCTTTCAAATTATCACGTTGCTAAAATATAGTTATAGAAGAAGATATATAAAAATAAATTTTCTGAACTTCACCATTTGTAATTCTTTGGGTTTAAATTTTTTTTTTAATTTCGATACCTATATTTATTTCTGAATTTCATCATTTTGTTTTTTGATATCATAATAGAATAACTGATAAAAATACATAAGTCATAACCAAACTAAGATGAAATTATTATTCAAATACTCAAAAAAATCCCATTCTTAAATTATAGAGTTAGTGATGATGATAATAATGATGGATACGATAGTTTAATCAAATTAGTAATTAAAATATCTCACTCAGATGAACTTGAGGACATAAATAAGAGAAAAGTAACTTATTTAATCAATTAAAATGATTACTGACTGATAGATGTATATTAGGAATTGAGAATAAAATTAAACAAATTAAACTAATCTTAAATTCCATCATTCCTATCTAAAAAAACATTTTAGAGATGATAAAATAGGTAGGGTGAATTAAAACTTGTGTGTGCATTGAAACATGTACGTTTGAGCATCAAAATGGAATAAAACCGAAACCAAAGGAAAGAAAGAAAACCTAACAAATATTCTAATTAACTCGAAGCAAATCCACTTGAAAAGAAAGTTAATAACAGAAAAAGAATAGAGAGTCATCGGTATCTTTCCCCTCAGTTGAAGGTAATTATAGGAAACTTCAATAAAAAGATCGGAGAAAAATGATACAATACTCAACTGACGGCAAAGTTCAAATGGTTGACGATCAAAATAACGTAGAGTCAGATTAATAGAATTTGAAGCAGGAGCAAACATTTACACTATGAACTTCTAAAAGAGATAAATAGGATGAAAATAGAATGGGATTAAACTGAATACAAAAAAAGATCGATTGCATATAAATATTTTCACAAGTTAAAAAAAATATATAGTAAAAAGCAAGATTAAAATAGTCTTGAAATAAGAGAAGGATATCAATTTATGGCAAAGGGAACAAACCCATTGAAATTTTACACCCAAAGTAAATGTTTTTAAAATTACTGTAGCAAACAAGTTTAATGAAATTAATCAAGTGTCGGAATGCTCATTAGAAAACTGTCATAATAATATAAAAAAACTTTATTTTTTATAATGAACAACTTTGGAAAATAAAAAGAGATACGATCAAATAGCATATATATAAGGCTGAAAAAGGTTCGTAGACAAAAGGCTAAAAATGAGACAGAATGGAACAATAGTTGAAAGGATCGTATATATTGAACATATGAACTTATTGGAAAACAACTCATGGTAGAACATATAATACCACTCTAGGGAAAAAAATAATTACTGATTTTCAAAATAATTATGTATTTTCAAAAAGGAAACAAAAGTAAGGCCATAATTTTCCCCATCATCATATTCAATGGCACCTAACTGGAAGGTAAATTTCACTTCCTCGTTCAAAAAATGGAGCGGTTTTTTTCTAAAACTTTTTTCTCTAAATGTTCTGAAGAAAAATAACACCGTATATGCTTAGTGTTTAGCAAATCTGGCGACTGTCTATGTAATGCCTCGTTCACACAATCAAGTTTCTGAAAATGAACTCGTGCACCAGATATGTATATATGGCGAGATGGGTGATATATATATATATATATATATATATATATATATATATATATATATATATATATATATATATATATATATACACTCTGGTTAACGGGAATGTAAAGCCTAGATCTTCACCAACCAATGCTTTATAAGAATAAGGAATAAGAATAGAGGAGTCACGTGTTAGATTCGAATAGAGTAAAAATGAGAATAGGCAACTGGCAATTTCAGGGGAAACTAAGAGTGGTATATTTCTATATATCATCATCATCACTAACTCTATAATTTAAGAGCGGGATTTTTTTGAGTATTTGAATAATAATTTCATCTTAGTTTGGTTATGACTTATGTTTTTTATCAAAGTTATTTCTAATAATTCTTTTATAACATCAAAAAACAAAAATGGTGAAGTTAAGAATTAAATATAAGTATCGAAATTTTGTGATTTTTTTTTAAAACCCAAAGAATTACAAATGATGAAGTTCCGAAAATTTATTTTTATGTATCTTCTTCTATAACTATATTTTAGCAACGTGATATTTTGAAAGGGGGGAAATTTAGTTTCGAGTTCCTTTTTAAAATTATTATAATTGGCCAAGTTCAGAAAATTTCTAGAAATTTAACCATGGCTGCGAGTTATAAATTATGGAATGATATATGGATATCGTTAATATAAGATTTGGTCGATATAATTTACATGATATATGATATATTTAATGTATGGATGGATGGACTTGGGAATAGTTTTAGACACAGAATAATTGCTCGAATTATAATCTCAAGGGGACTGGAAATGGAGAGAAAAGAGGTAATTACATTTTGAATAGTTAATATATTCGATTGAGTTGAATAATGGTAAGGTTAATTTACTAACCTTTGTCTGGCGATCACAAGAGCACGAGTGAACAAATTTGTCAGCGGAATATTGGGTGCGAGAAAGGTTGATGCTGATTGGTCGGTTTAAAATACGTCAGACAAGGGTTTGATTGGTTGAAATAATTATTTTCGGACGGTATGTAGGGTAAATTTTGTTGGAAATCGTACGAGTTATATATGATTGGAGTTGTTGTACATGAATATGAATTAATGGAAGCGAGATGAGTAATCTCTCAGAGCGGGAATTATACTTTTGTAGGAGCTAGCAAGGATGTTTGCTGCTACACCAGTATATCTTTTACTTACCACCAAAGGCATCAAGAGAAATTAAGTTGATGATGACCTGAATTCAGTACTTGCATAAGTTTCTCTTTCACCGATAACACTCTCATTTTTGTTTGTTTTTTTTACATACAGCTCTCATTTTCGTCACATGGATTACAGTAGTGCAGCAACGAGAAACTTGTATTCCTGGTAGAAAGACTAGTAGATGGTGGAAAGTTGAGTTTGGTTCTCAAGCATGAACTCATGAGGAAGCGAAATTCCATCCTTGCATCTCTTTTGCGCCTAAAATATCTGTGGAAAATTCAACATGACACATTCACCATTTGCTTCCTTAATTCATTGTTGATATCCAGAACGAAGCTTATTGGAAAGATCAAGATTGCCTTTACATACTTTTTGTAATCACAGCAGTCATTTATGAACTTGCACTGCATCAGGATATATTCCACAAATGTTTACCACTGCTTTTTTAGTAGTACTACTCTTTTGAAACTCCTGCAAGTTGGTTGATCTTTAAAGTATTTTTGTTCAATGCAGCTAAACATTACTATGAACTGTAAACGACATACTACCAAATAAAAGAGAAGAAAAACTAGATCCAGACGTTGTTTTCCACTCTTTAAGCGTGTTCATGCTTTAGTCGGTTCTCTTATAATTTCTAAGTGTTAAATAAGCCACCCTGAAAGAAGAGAAAAGAGTTGCGGAGAGGTCAGTTATTTCCAAAGGATATGACACCTCCACCCAATCTGGATGCCATTCTGGCGTGGGACCACCCTACCTGGATGCCATCCTGTAGTGGGACCCCCCCACTTGGGTGTAATATACGTGAAGTTAAGTTGCAATTCTAATTCCGCTTCCAAGTTGTTGCATGAACCACTAGCACAAAGGGGTGCTATAAAATTCCGACAGAATGCAACAGCCTCCCTTCACTCTACCTTAGTCCCCTCAGGACAGCCTCAGAGAGAGTGCAGCCCCACTACATCGAGGTAAAGTTGACGGGGCCTTCAGCACAGACTGTAAGATCAAAGCTTTCCTCCTTAATCTCCCAAGTAGTCGGAAAAAGTGAGATTCTATCTGCTCCAGGGTAGTTATAAACAACAATAACATTAAAAAATGTTAAAATACGTAACTACTTTCTTTTCTTGTGAGCATAAATAGTTACTTTCTTAACACATTAAGAAACATAGGACGAGTGGCACCGTCTGGCCCCGTCTAGCACGCAACTTTCCGGCATTACAATGCCCAGGCCATTCTCGAAACTCCTTGATTCAGGAGAAAAATGACCCGAGATTGATCTTTCCTGAAAACCGTTCCTAATTCAAGACAATAACCATTTCCTGTGAGACGGCTAAAAATGTCCAACAAAGTAAACGGTTAATTCAACCATTTCCATAAATGCCAAAAGGGCAGACACACAAAAAAGACATTCTGTCGGAAACTCAACAGATGTCATTAAGTCCCGCCCATCAATCCATTGGCATCTGTTGGTACCATGGGCAACACAGTAGCCAGGTTAACCACTGTACACTTGGTTTGCAAGGATAATGGTGCTTAGAGGAAACATCCGAGGGAAACAGAGATGAAGGACGTTTCATCACTGTTTCTTCACACTCATTGCTTGCAAGTAATCGACCCCACCACCTAAATAAGGTTTCTAGTCGGCACATGATCCGTGATATCGATTCTTCCTGCTAAATATGACGAGCTGCAACAACGATAAGGCAAGACCCTTTCAGACCGCAGACCAATAATTCGTACGTTTGGTGAACGTAGACTTAATCTATCTTTGGGGTCAAGGCGTAACCTTTCCTGGAACGTTTTAGTATGTGATATCAATAGTGCGATCATAGGTACCGATTTCTTTTCGCAAATTATAATCTTTTAGTTGAAATTAAACATTCACACTCGGTATATGACACCAACAATCATCCAATAAGTGTCCTAAGTGAAAGTGTCATTCCTTCATCGCTATATTTTGCAATTGCAACCAGCTCTACAATAGATCAACTCCTTAAATACAGTGAGCTTTACAATCTCTATAACGAGTACGGTAATAGTCAAAAAGTGCGTAGTGTTCCCTTTTCATCTTTTCATCATGTGGTGACACAGGTACCGCCTGTTGCCGAACGCCTGTGGCGTTTATCTCAAAGTCTTTAGGCCTAGTTAAAAATAACATTCAGGTTATGTTAAAATCAAAGAAGATTTGACCAAGTAGCTCTTCCTATTACTCCCCATTCATCTAGTAAAGAATTCCGACAACAATTAGTGTGTCAGATGCAACTACCGTCGTTTAAATGCGATCGCGATTAAGCATAAATAACCGTCGTCTTAACTTATCGATTTTACCGCAACTTTACAGAATTGTTTGTCATTCCCTAAAATTGATTTAAAGCAAGAGTTTTTTCCTATACCAATGGAGCCACCATCCAGTGAAAAAAAAGGTTATGAATGCTAGTGGATCTCTACGAATTCCTATGTCCAACTCTTATCAAACATTTCAACGATACCTCAATTATGTTTTGTGTGACTTGAACTTCGTTTTCACATATATTGATGATATTCTCATCGCAAGCGAAAAAGAAGGTTAACATTTGAAAAAACTGGAGCAACTCTTTGTAAGGTTAAAATTTGATGTTTTGCAAATTGACATTGCAAAGTCCATTTTCTCAATATAATCCCTTGATATTTTAAGATATAAAGTTAATTCACAAGGTATATCTTAGACTAAAAATGTTGCAAAAGCTACATAAATTACTGGGTTTAGTCAATTTCCTTCGTAGATTTTTTAAAAATGCTGCCACCAATCTCATTCCTCTCGCTGGATTGTAAAATAACTTAATTAAGTGTCGCCCCGAATCAATATTGCAATGAAATGAATGCGCAGAATTTGATTTTAACACTATAAAAAACAATATACTAAAAGCCACCCCTTTACTCTACCCCAAAATGACATTAGGATTCTTTAGTGAGGTTTTCAAGGGTCCAGAATTAAAACAATCTATGAGACAATCTGATCCTCTCATGTTATTCTCTTAACTTAACCATTCCTCCTTTCGCTATTATTGACTATAATGCTTTAGCCAAATCTCATTTGACCGAGTTGCAGTTGAAAAATCAACAGGAGAACGCCTATACCTCGCTTTAGTTTCATATGATTGCCCTACCCTCTTCCTACCATTCTATCACTTGTGATCTATCGAAAGATTTTGTTCATCCTTATCTCACCTCCTGACTATCGCAAGATAATCTTCAAGCTAAATTTCAAGAAGTCTTTCATCGGAGTTAGCGTTTTAAAATTCAACAGAAAACGAGATTTGTGAATATTCTTTCGGCTCTTCATCCCGCTACATGTTAGATAAATGAACAATATCGTTCATGTCAATACAGGTTGTTAAGGGTAATGGTAAGAAATTCTTAATCCGCTTGAAAAGTCTCCTGGAGTTTATCAACCTTCTTCAGTAGCTTCACCCCTACGTTATTGTTCATTTATCTAAATTTAACGGGACGAAGAGCCCCGAGAATATGGAAAACTCTCGTTTTTTTAAAGTTCAAAATGCAAACTCATATATAGATCTTACTGGAAATGATCCTGAGAAAAGCCAGGGGAAGAAAAACACGTCTCCCGTCAAGAACTCGAACCTCAGACCTCTGGTTATCTAGACCAGTGTTCTTTCGCTGAGCTTACTGGACCAATGCAGTTAGTGACACAGCCTTCCTAAGTAACTTTTTCCGTTCGCATCTCCAAAGATCAAATGAAACTGTATCTACAGTATGGTATATGTTGAAAATGCAAAGTGATTGCACCATTTCTATTTTCTTTAACAATTAAACAACCTCCACATCTCCATTAAATTTAAAGTTGAATGGAAATAAACAACTTACTGCCTTTTCTTGGTTTCAAAATATCAAAAGTAAACAATGAAGCATTTTTTTCTGTTTACCGGAAACCCCCCAAACTTTTATGCCTATGTTCATTATTATTCTTGCCATGAAAAATCTGTAAAGAGGTCCGTTGTTTCTTCCCTTTTTCTGAGAGCATATCGCATATGTGATCCTTGTTTAGAGCAGGATGATATTAACATAATTACTTAAAAATTTACGGAACTGCTCTATCCTCTATGGTCCATAGAAAAATGTCATTTTAAACCTAGAACCATCTTTTTTTAACCATCTAATTCTAAAAAAAGCGTTTATTTGCCCCATTTAATTAATTTTAAAAAAGCGTGTAGAGGCCAACAACATTATTGTTGCTTTTCAGTCCGAAAATACCATACCTGGTAATATGAACAAAAATAGAACCAGTGATAAAGAACAGAGCATGTATCATACACCATGTAAATGTTGCGATCAAATACATTAGCGCAAGAAGTAGATTCTCCAAGAGATTGAAGGAACACAAATGCGATATACGTCTTGGAAGCCTAATTTCTAGCTTGTTTTTACACATGTCTAGTGAAGACCATGCAAATGATTTTGATAATGTAAATATAATTTATAATTATAGTACTTATATCCATAGACGACTAATTGAATCAGCTCTCATAAAGAAAATTCCCAACTTCAATTCATCAGACGGTCAGTTCAAAACTAATCCCTTGATAAGTAGAAGACTCATCCCACCTCTACTCAAAAAATGTCTTCCCGCTTCAGCCCACTGATTAAATTCCGGCTTGTAAATTTGTGTGTTTTTAGGTTAAGCATCTTTCTGTACTCAATAGTTTGTCAGCGACTGAAGATGACGGATGTCTCCGTCAAAGCCTGGTTTCGGGAGAATCACGAGGAGAATTCACAACAAGAGCGCCTCCAGCAGATGCTAGCGAGACCCAGTTCCCATAAAGAAATGGCCAAAGATGTGCCCGGACTGATGATGCCCAAGCCGATGGAGGAGCGTCACTGAAGCCCATGAGTCGAATGGCGTGTCGTGGGCGCTTCCAACGAGACCACTTGGTGCCAATCAGGGCTTTCAGGGGCACGATATCGTCAGGGAGAGCAATGGACTGTTGCTCGATTTCTAGCTACTGTAAAAGTTTATAAATGCTCCTTCCACATTTGGCATTGGGTATTGCGTTAAATGTATGGATTGTTCTAAATATTACTTCGGACAATCTGGTAAATGTTTGCCAAAACGTATATCCCAACATAAGTATTATTTCCGACATGGAAAAGAGAGCAGTTCTTTTATACACATATTTCACAACTTAACCATAAATAACATCGATTGGAATTCAGCAAAAATCATTGGTCATGCTGAAGATACAATTTACCAGTAATGTTATTGAATCAACATTTAAATTTAAATCCTGGCTTCTATAAACTCGATGGCTATATTCTAAATTGCCTTCACAGAACATTGTGAAATTAATTATATATATTTAAAAAAAAAATTCCTTCTTCTCGCATTATTATTAAAATATGCGTGCGTTTGCATTTATATATACGTTTATGTGTACGTTTACATTTATATATGTACGATTAGGTGTGCGTTTGCATTTATGTACGTTTATTTGTATGTATGTTTGTATCTTTTACTAAATGTGTACTAATTTGCCTCTCCTTTTTTTACTCCTAACCTCGCATATTAATCTCTTTTTCTGCTCTTATTTTCATCCTTAATTGTTTTGGGGATATTTTCAATCCTTGGGTCAGTTTTTTGATATTTGAATCTTCTTGGTATTAATGACCTTATTTTGTATTTATCTCTTTTTTATCTGTTTTCGTTCCTCCTACTTTTTCTATAAGCCGTTATTTTATTGCAGTTTTCTGTTGTTTTCCTCATTCCTTGATAAAGAACTTTAAATAAACTGCAAAAGTACTTGGAATCTTTATTTTATGTTCCTTGTCAGCCTTGTTGCATATATATATATATATATATATATATATATATATATATATATATATATATATATATATATATATATATATATATAACGGGGGAGTTTGCGCTTCGCTACTAAGATTAAAATTTAAAAAAAAGAGCAGCCATGGTTAAATTTTTATCAATTTTCTGAACTTCGCCAATTATAATATTTTTAAAAAGGAACTAAATTTCCCCCCTTTCAAAATATCACGTTGCTAAAATATAATTATAGAAGATATATAAAAATAAATTTTCTGAACTTCACCATTTGTAATTCTTTGGGTTTTAAAAAATTCAGAAAATTTCGATACTTATATTTAGTGTTGAACTTCACCATTTTGTTTTTTGATATTATAAAACAATTATTAGAAATAACTTTGATAAAAAAACATAAGTCATAACCAAACTAAGATGAAATTATAATTCAAATACTCAAAAAAAATTCCCTTCTTAAATTATAGAGTTAGTGAAGTGAAGATGATGATATATATATTCCTTCTCCCCCCCCAACTGACGTATTTCGGGGCATCTAATTGACAAACTCCTGCTAAAATAAAATAAATGAATAAAAACATCTTTTATTCGTTTTAATCTATATTTAATTTAATTTCAATCATTTTATCTTAATTGTAAAATTAATTCCAGAGAATAAGGAGTTAAAGATATATGATCTATGTGTAATTCCTTTTTATTAGAGGAGTTCGACATGTCCTTTATTGAAATTAATTTAAATTCCTTTCTCAATGAAATCTTGAAGTAAATTCTCCTAATCAGAAAGGAATTCTTCCTATACTTACATCACCCCCAAAATGAGCTGTGAAAAGAGGGGAAGGAGTGAGGGGGAATGGGGCTTATGCGCGGAGTTATGGGACATTAGAACCAAGTTCGCATGTCCCATTTTTCCCTTGGATCACGTAAAGATAACCCCTATCCAAAATGACCTAAATTGAATCAGCCAGACATAAAGATAAAAATGAAAAGAATCATTTAACGAAATGATTTCACATTAATTTTTCATTTAATTTACCCATTTAGTTTACTTTGTTAATATTAATATGAATTTATGACTAACGGTAGATTGACGCTATAATGGGTTAACCATGTTTATTCCGGGGCGGACTACTTTAATGGCAAGTGTCGCTTCGCTGTGTGAGTCAATAACCTCCAAATAATCCAATGATGGCGACGTAGAAGAATCAACAATTCTGACTCCCCATAAAGGAATATGAGCTGCACGTCCAAGATGATGCTTTGGTTTATGGTTAAAACAACTACCATCAATTTGCATAATTTAGCCCTTTACCCCAAATGACCAAGATAACCCCACTCAACTGAAGAGTGATCTTTGCTCAATTTTCCTTTACGAAATCTAGGTGACAGAGTCTTAATCTTTTAATCCTGGCTTGATGTACGAATATGACAGATTAAATTGTCTGAAATACTGAAATTGAATTTAGGCCTCGAAAAGGCCTTTGGAAGGGATGAATTAAGTATTTTACAAACATGAGAAATCCATCGCTGGAGTTGTATAATTTCACCTTTTGATAAAATAATTACACCCATTATTATTTCAATCTTTCAAGAGCCATTTGAAAGTCTCATTCAAAGGACACATGTTGGGTGTTTGTACTAGTGCTTCCTATACTGTTTTCTTTTCTCATTCTTTATCTCAACATCATAATCATTTTGATAGTAATATTAATTAATTATATTTTATTCTTTTGCCAGAAACTTTCTAGAAAAAAAGGAGTTTCTACAGAAAGAAAAGGCGAAGGTGGTTCCTACGTTGTTGTGAAGGTTTTCCTCTCTGAATTTCCTGCCTGCAGAAGTTGAGTTAGATATTTCCCGCATCGAGAAGCTGAGTTAGATATTTCCTACCTGCTGAAGGTTAGTTAGATATTTCCTGCCTGCAGAAGGTGAGTTAGATATTTCCTGCCTGCCGAAGTTGAATAAAATAGTTCCTGCCTGCAGAAGTTGAGTTAGATATTTTCTGCATGCAGAAGTTGAGTTAGATATTTCCTGCCTGCCGAAGTTGAGTTAGATATTTCCTGCCTGCTGAAGGTTAGTTAGATATTTCCTGCCTGCAGAATCGGAGTGAGAAAATTAACGCTAAAAAATCGCCGGGATTAGAACCATTTTAATCTGTCTGTCCAGGAATTGGTAATGGTGAAAATTTGATTGCTACATCTAAATGGTTAGATGATAAAGATGTCCAGCTCGCCGTCCAGCCATGAAGTGTCCGAAGAGCACTTATCTTGGAAAACATTTGAAAAACGCACGTCAGGATCTTCATTACTCGTTGAGCCTTCTAAAGTCTCATCATATAATTCATAATTAAGCAGAAGTTTGAAAGGAAATTTCGGTTTTTATTTTCATCTGAGATAAAAATAGCAGAACAGTATTTCATCTCGGGGTGGATTTATTCCAATATTGAATACCTACTGAGCTATATTGAGGGAAGGAGGCCGACGGGCGGGGAAGAGTGGCAGCGATAAAGGCGAGATTTGCACGACGTTCTTTGTTTGTTGTAACTGAATTTGCTAATATTTTTTAAATGAAAACAAACGAGGGAATTTCCCGCGAAAAGTAAAAGAGGAGAGATCTGTAAAAAAATAGGCGAACATAGAAGTGAAGAGGATTGGGGCCGGAGGCAACGCAATTTTCAAATGTCAGTTGCAGCACGGTTGCTCCTGATACACCTGACATATCTCTTCATGCCTTAGACGATAAATCAATAACCCCATAACTGTTCGTCAATAAAGACGAAAGCGCTCGGAATCAGCTAAACTCTTTTTCTTATGCTTTTTTCACTTTTATTTGTGATAGTTTACATACTTTTTCCATTACTATATATTTACTAAAATTCTGTGGAAGAATGCAAACATAGTCTCGTTCAACTTTCGAATCGAAAGTTGGAAGAGGCAATTAATTGAGCTTCCTTTGCCACCCAATGAATCTTTATTTCTTTCTTTGGTTCATTTTATCAAAGATCAAAGATTCGTTCAAGAGCTTTTATTTGCTGGGCCACCAGAAAAATAAAGAAGGGAGGTGAGTTTTTCATGCTGGTAAGATTTCTTTCCAAAACAGAAAGACATCTCGCTTACAATTATACTTCTATGCGCAACAGAAGGCACACCACCATGGATGACGCTAATAATAATAATAGCAATAATAATAATCATTTTATATACCGCTTTCAAGGTCATAGGCCTTATTACAACGTGTCTACGAACCAAGGAAAGGATCGGGAGAACCTGGTCTTCAAAACGCACGAAGGTAGCAAGGCAGAGCGAGGGCGAAAGTTAGGGCAGTAAGTAGATCATTCCACATTTTAGTGGCGAATGTCGATCAATCACGATTGCCGCTGCAGCAACAAATGTGACTATAAGTTTAATTTAACTAAGACGGAAGATATGCTGTTCTGTAAGAGGCGAAGTACTAGAGATTGATGGTGTGAAAACGTGCTGGCAGCCCTAAAGAGTTTGAGAACCACTCGTATAAGTGGATTCCCTCACAAATTACCTCCCCTCCCTTGTGATAGGACTTCTTGTTTCTGCCAGACCATACAAGTAGTCTACAGGATATATATATATATATATATATATATATATATATATATATATATATATATATATATATATATATATATGTCGGGACTGGAGAATGGCTTCTCCCCACCTTTAATAATATCAGACATATTCTTGTTCAAATTCTAATCAAAGTTCCTTAAGGAGAATGTGAATGATTTTCCCCTTGAATGAATATTATCATCATCAAAAGTTATTGTAAAGGCAAAGTTCGTCCCCTAAACACACTTATAAACAAAGGATGGCACTGAAATGCCCCTAAGAGCAACTGTTACGAAAGATTCATGTGCATTTTTGAAGTGAGCTATGCGTTCTCCAACATGAAAGAGAGCCACAAAGGACAAATGGCTCAAACACCACTACTACATATATGGGTTGATGACCTGTAACCCCCATAGATCTTAATTCAATCGATAATCTGTAGGCCCGGCAAATTAAGATAATCTTCCACCATTATTAGGCAAGAATGATGATCCATCGAGAAGGATTCATAAGAACATGTGGAACTTTTAGATACCATTTTGATTGTCCTTTAAGATACCACTTAAGATACCAGTTAAGAATCTAAATCTAACATCAAACTTTGATGACTGAAATCTGGTCATGTCAGAAAATTGCAGGCAAGAGATGGTGAGTTTCCCGTAAACTTCACCTCTTAACAGCTCCTTGTCTCTAGCGATTAATGGGCCCTGAAGGAGGAGAGACATTAGTTTCTATTGCATTTTATGGGAGGAACATACTGAGAAACCAGTCTGCCGCACACCGGTTCCATGCATTCCAATTGAATGGTCGATGGTACTGGGCGTTGTACTGCAGGGTTCTGTAAAGGGCAACTAGACATTTCATGTAAATTGTATTATCTAAATGACTATAGGTTGTGAAAATAAAATATTCGAGTAGATATTTAAAATCACCCGTTTATTCTACAAATTCAGACACGTTCGTGTCTCGCTTTTCATTAGTCATCTTAGTAGTAGTGGTGGTTCGTCAACCTGCCTTTATCCAGGTGGATGCCGATCGGATAATGAAATAGGTATAAAGGTAAGTATGACAATCGCTGGTGAGCCCGAGGGCACCAGGAACCGGTCTTCTTTGAGGAGAGTTCCCAGGAAGTATTGGCACCAAACAGCGTTCAGGTGGAAGCCTTCGTCACCTCGCGGGAGAGGGAACTGTTCCGCGTCAGAGGTACGTGGATATAGATACCCATCGGCTGGATTTCTTAAATCAGGTGTATGTGTGTTATGCTGCAAAGACGGGAAAAGAAAGAAAGCCGTGTTGTGTGCGTGATGAGAAGTGTAAGATCTACCCACCTCAGTACAGGGAAGATGAGCACATCGCGTCCACCAATTGGTAGACAGATCTCGACGTTTGTGTCCGCTCAATACCAGGATCGAACCCAGTATGGCGACGTTGGGGAACCGACGCCGCATCCACTCGGCTAGCAAGAGCTCTCGCATCATCTTGGTACTTTGTACCACTAAAATAGAATGGTTAATAAAAATGGCCCTTAGGTCTCAAAGGTCTGAATACTCCTGATATAAGAAAGGCTCTGGGGGAGTGTGGGGGAGGAGGGTGGATTATTTTTAAATGTCCGGGTGGAGTAGGGGGGAGGGGACATTATTTTTAAATGTTCGGGGGAGTGTGGGGGAGAGTGCATTATTTTTAAATGTTCGTGTGGAGTGTGGGGGAGGGTGCATAATTTTTAAAATTTCAGGCGGAGTGTGGGAAAGAGGACGCATTATTTTTAAATGTTCGTGTGGAGTGTGTGGGGGGGCATTATTTTGAAATGTTCTGGTGGAGTGGGAAGGAGGATGCATTATTTTTAAATGTTCGTGTGGAGTGTGGGGGAGGGCACATTATTTTTAAATGTTCGTGTGGAGTGTGGGGAAGGGTGCATTATTTAAAAATGTATGGGTGGAGTTTAGGGAAGGGGGCATTATATTTAAATGTTCGTGTAGAGTGTGTGAGAGGGTGCATTATTTTTAAATGTTCGTGTGGAGTGTAGGGGAAGGTGCATTACTTTTAAATGTTCGTGGGGAGTTTTGGCGAGGGTGCATTATTTTTAAAGGTTTGGGTGGAGTGTGGAGGAGGGTGCATTATTTTTGAATGTTCGTGTGGAGTGTGCATTATTTTTAAATGTTCGGGTGGAGTGTGGGGGAGGATGCATCATTTTTAAATGTTCGTGTGGAGTGTGGGGGAGGGTGCATTATTTTTAAATGTTCGGGTGGAGTGTGGGGGAGGGTGCATTATTTTTAAATATTCGGGTGGAGTGTGGGGAGGGTGCATTATTTTTAAATGTTCGTGTGGAGTGTGGGGGAGGGTGCATTTTTTTTAAATGTTCGTGTGGAGTGTGCATTATTTTTAAATGTTTGGGTGGAGTGTGGGGGAGGGTGCATTATTTTTAAATGTTCGGGTGGAGTGTGGGCGAGGATGCATTATTTTTAAATGTTCGTGTGGAGTGTGGGGGAGGGTGCATTATTTTTAAATGTTTGTGTGGAGTGTGGGGGAGGGTGCATTATTTTTAAATGTTCAGGTGGAGTGTGGGGAAGGATGCATTATTTTTAAATGTTCGTGTGGAGTGTGGGGGAGGGTGCATTATTTTTAAATGTTTGAGTGGAGTGTGGGGGAGGGTGCATTATTTTTAAATATTCGGGTGGAGTGTGGGGAAGGATGCATTATTTTTAAATGTTCGGGTGGAGTGTGGGGGAGGGTGCATTATTTTTAAAAGTTCGGGTGGAGTGTGGGGGAGGATGCATTATTTTTAAATGTTCGTGTGGAGTGTGGGGGAGGGTGCATTATTTTTCAATGTTCGGGTGGAGTGTGGGGGAGGATGCATTATTTTTAAATGTTCGTGTGGAGTGTGGGGGAGGGTGCATTATTTTTAAATGTTCGGGTGGAGTGTGGGGGAGGATGCATTATTATTAAATATTCGTGTGGAGTGTGGGGGAAGGTGCATTTTTTTTAAATGTTTGAGTGGAGTGTGGGGGAGGGTGCATTATTTTTAAATATCCGGGTGGTGTGTGGGGAAGGATGCATTATTTTTAAATGTTCGGGTGGAGTGTGGGGGAGGGTGCATTATTTTTAAATGTTCGGGTGGAGTGTGGGGGAGGATGCATTATTTTTAAATGTTCGTGTGGAGTGTGGGGGAGGATGCATTATTATTAAATGTTCGTGTGGAGTGTGGGTGAAGGTGCATTATTTTTAACTGTTTGAGTGGAGTGTCGGGGAGGGTGCATTATTTTTAAATATTCGGGTGGTGTGTGGGGAAGGATGCATTATTTTTAAATGTTCGGGTGGAGTGTGGGGGAGGGTGCATTATTTTTAAATGTTTGAGTGGAGTGTGGGGGAGGGTGCATTATTTTTAAATATTCGGGTGGAGTGTGGGGAAGGATGCATTATTTTTAAATGTTCGGGTGGACTGTGGGGGAGGGTGCATTATTTTTAAATGTTCGGGTGGAGTGTGGGGGAGGATGCATTATTTTTAAATGTTCGTGGGGAGTGTGGGGGAGGGTGCATTATTTTTAAATGTTCGTGTGGAGTGTGGGGGAGGGTGCATTATTTTTAAATGTTCGGGTGGAGTGTGGGGGAGGATGCATTATTTTTAAATGTTCGTGTGGAGTGTGGGGGAGGGTGCATTATTTTTAAATGTTTGAGTGGAGTGTGGGGGAGGGTGCATTATTTTTAAATATTCGGGTGGAGTGTGGGGAAGGATGCATTATTTTTAAATGTTCGGGTGGACTGTGGGGGAGGGTGCATAATTTTTAAATGTTCGGGTGGAGTGTGGGGGAGGATGCATTATTTTTAAATGTTCGTGTGGAGTGTGGGGGAGGGTGCATTATTTTTAAATGTTCGGGTGGAGTGTGGGGGAGGATGCATTATTTTTCAATGTTCGGGTGGAGTGTAGGGGAGGATGCATTATTTTTAAATGTTCGTGTGGAGTGTGGGGGAGGGTGCATTATTTTTAAATGTTTGGGTGGAGTGTGGGGGAGGGTTCCTTATTTTTAAATGTTCGTGTGGAGTGTGGGGGAGGATGAATTATTTTTAAATGTTCGGGTGGAGTGTGGGGGAGGATGCATTATTTTTAAATGTTCGTGTGCAGTGTGGGGGAGGGTGCATTATTTTTAAATGTTCGGGTGGAGTGTAGGGGAGGATGCATTATTTTTAAATGTTCGTGTGGAGTGTGGGGGAGGGTGCATTATTTTTAAATGTTTGGGTGGAGTGTGGGGAAGGGTGCATTATTTTTGATTTGAAAGAACCTGCAAAAGGATCAGTTTCTTCATTTTAATATATTTACCTTTTTTTTACTATTATCTCCTTTAATGCTTAAATCTTGCCATATTTTTTTCATTCTATAGTGTTTTACTGTGGGTCCTCCTCTAAACTTTCCTTTAATCCATTAAGGATAATTTCCCGTTGCAGTGCACAATGCCTCCTTCCTTCCTCAATCATTAAAACATTCAGTCCTTCTTCACATTGTTTCTTCATTAAGTGCCATCTGCCCGTTGATGGTGCCACTTTCTTTTCCCCTCAATTAAACTTCATCACCCTATTTTCGTTATCAAGGAAGCTGGAAGAGTCCCTCGCCCCCTCGTCTCTCAGCATCGGATTACTCCATCTTTAGCTGCCCCCTCCCCCCCGCCCTCTCTTCATACATTTCACATTTCGACACTAAATTATTTCGATTTGGGAAAACAGCAGCAATTAATTATCTAATTAGCGACTTAGATGTCTGCTTGGCGTTAATTTGGCCCAGCGCATCTTCGGAGGAGTTCCAAAGACACTTGAATTCTTCAAAGCAGTAAAGCTTTTATCCGTGACGTTCTTTCCCATCATAAATGTTTGGCTAAAAATTATCAAATCCTTCCTTTGTTTTTAGTTGCGTGGACGCGACTTTATAAGTTACTATATCGGTCCGTAGGTCTGATTCTAACGAAATTTGCAACGCTTAACTTGTTTTATATACTCTTTCGAATGATATAATTAGGCAAATTCCTCCAAGTTTAGCCAGGTAATTATTTGGCAATAACATCATAACTATTTAGCCAATTATTATAAAATTTGAAAGCCTTAGGTTGTTTTATATACTCTTTCGAATGATATAATTTGCCAAAGTCCTCTTAACGTTAGCCGGGAAATTATTTGGCAAAAAAATCATAGCTATTCGGCCGATTATAACAAAATTTGAAACCCTTAGGTTGTTTTATATACTCTTTCGAATGATATAATTAGGCAAATTCCTCTCAAGTCTAGCTAGGTAATTATTTGGAAATAACATCATAACTATTCAGCCGATTATTACGAAATTTGAAACCCTCAGGTTATTTTATATACTTATTCTAATGATATAATTTGCCAAAGTCCTCTTAAGGTTAGCCGGGGAATTATTTGGCAAAAACATCATGAAAAATTCGGCCGATTATAACGAAATTTTAAACCCTTAGGTTGTTTTATTTACTCTTTCAAATGATATAATTTGCCAAAGTCCTCTTAAGGTTAGCCTGGTAATTATCTAGCAAAAAAATCATAGCTATTCGGCCGATTATAACAAAATTTGAAACCCTTAGGTTGTTTACATACTCTTTCGAATGATATAATTAGCCCACTTCCTCTCAAGTTTAGCCGGAGATTTATTTGGCAAAAACATCATAACTATTCCGCCGATTATTACGAAATTTGAAATCCTTAGGTAGTTTAATATACTCTTTCGAATGATATAATTTGCCAAAGTCCTCTTAAGGTTAGCCGGGAAATTATTTGGCAATAACTTCATAACTGTTCGGCCAATTATTACGAAATTTAAACCCCTAGGTTGTTTTATATACTTTTTCGAATGATATAATTTGCCAAAGTCCTCTTAAGGTTAGCCGGGGAATTATTTGGCAAAAACATCATGAATATTCGGCCGATTATAACGAAATTTGGAACCCTTAGGTTGTATTATATACTCTTTTGAATGATATAATTTGCCAAAGGCCTCTTAAGTTAGCCGGGAAATTATTTAGCAAAAAAATCATAGCTATTCGGCCGATTATAACAAAATTTGAAACCCTTAGGTTGTTTTATATACTCTTTGGAATGATATAATTAGGCAAATTCCTCTCAAGTTTAGCCGGGTAATTATTTGGCAATAACATCATACCTATTCAGCCAATTATTACGAAATTTGAAACCCTTAGGTTGTTTAATATACTCTTTCGAATGATATAATTTGCCAAAGTCCTCTTAAGGTTAGCCGTTAAATTATTTGGCAAAAGAATCATAGCTATTCGGCCGATTATAACGAAATTTGGAACCCTTAGGTTGTATTATATACTCTTTCGAATGATATAATTTGCCAAAGTCCTCTTAAAGTTAGCCGGGAAATTATTTAGCCAAAAAATCATAGCTATTCGGCCGATTATAACAAAATTTAAAACCCTTAGGTTGTTTTATATACTCTTTGGAATGATATAATTAAGCAAATTCCTCTCAAGTTTAGCCAGGTAATTATTTGGCAAAAAAAAACATTTCTATTTAGCCGATTATTGCGAAATTTGAAACCTTCAGGTTGTTTTATATACTTATTTAAATGATATAATTTGCCAAAGTCCTCTTAAGGTTAGCCAGGGAATTATTTGGCAATAACTTCATAACTATTCATGTGAATATTACGAAATGTAAACCCTTAGGTTGTTTTATATACTCTTTCGAATGATATAATTTGCCAAAGTCCTCTTAAGGTTAGCCGGGAAATTATTTGGCAAAAAAAAAAAAAAGCTATTCGGCCGATTATAACAAAATTAGAAACCCTTAGGTTGTTTTATATACTCTTTCGAATGATATAATTAGGCAAATTCCTCTCAAGTTTAACTAGGTAATTATTTGGAAATAACATCATAACTATTCAGCCAATTATTGCGAAATTTGAAACCTTCAGGTTGTTTTATATACTTATTCAAATGATATAATTTGCCAAAGTCCTCTTAAGGTTTGCCGGGGAATTATTTGGCAATAACTTCATAACTATTCATGTGATTATTACGAAATGTAAACCCTTAGGTTGTTTTATATACTCTTTCGAATGATATAATTTGCCAAAGTCCTCTTAAGGTTAGCCGGGAAAATATTTGGCAAAAAAATCATAGCTATTCGGACAATTATAACAAAATTTAAGACCCTTAGGTTGTTTTATATACTCTTTCGAATGATATAATTAGCCAAATTCCTCTCAAGTTTAGCCGGAGATTTATTTGGCAAAAACATCATAACTATTCCGCCGATTATTACGAAATTTGAAACCCTTAGGTTGTTTTTTATACTCTTTCGAATGATATAATTTGCCAAAGTCCTCTTAAGGTTAGCCAGGCAATTATTTGGCAAAAACATCATGAATATTCGGCCGATTATTACGAAATTTGAAACCCTTAGGTTGTTTTTTATTCTCTTTCGAATGATATAATTAGGCAAATTCCTCTCAAGTTTAGTCAGGTGATGATTTGGCAAAAATATCATGAACATTCGTCCTAATATAACGAAATTTGAAACCCTTAGGTTGTTTTATATACTCTTTCGAATGATATAATTAGGCAAATTCCTCTCAAGTTTAGCCAAGTAATTATTTGGCAAAAACATAACTATTCGGTCAATTATTACGAAATTTAAAACCCTCACATTGTTATATATACTCTTTCGAATGATATAATTAGGCAAATTCCTCTCAAGTTTAGCCAGGTAATTATTTGGCAATAACATCATAACTATTCAGCCGATTATTACGAAATTTGAAACCCTCAGGTTGTTTTATATACTTATTCGAATGATATAATTTGCCGAAGCCCTCTTAAGGTTAGCCGTTAAATTATTTGGCAAAAGAATCATAGCTATTCGGCCGATTATAACGAAATTTAAAACCCTTAGGTTGTTTTATATACTCTTTTAAATGATATAATTAGGCGAATTCCTCTCAAGTTTAGCCTGGTAATTATTTAGCAATAACATCTTCCCTATTCAGCCGATTATTACGAAATTTGAAACCCTTAGGTTGTTTAATATACTCTTTCGAATGATATAATTTGCCAAAGTCCTCTTAAGGTTAGCCGGGGAATTATTTTGCAATAACTTCATAACTATTCAGCCGATTATTACGAAATTTGAAACCCTTAGGTTGTTTAATATACTCTTTCAAATGTTATAATTTTCCAAAGTCCTCTTAAGGTTAGCCGGGGAATTATTTGGCAAAAACATCATGAATATTCGGCCGATTATAACGAAATTTGGAACCCTTAGGTTGTATTATATACTCTTTCGAATGATATAATTTGCCAAAGTCCTCTTAAGGTTAGCCGGGAAATTATTTAGCAAAAAAATCATAGCTATTCGGCCGATTATAACAAAATTTGAAACCCTTAGGTTATTTTATATACTCTTTGGAATGATATAATTAGGGCAAATTCCTCTCAAGTTTAGCTAGGTAATTATTTGGCAATAAAAACATAACTATTCAGCCGATTATTGCGAAATTCGAAACCCTTAGTTTGTTTTATATACTTATTCGAATGATATAATTTGCCAAAGTCCTCTTAAGGTTAGCCGGGGAATTATTTGGCAATAACTTCATAACTATTCAGGTGATTATTACGAAATGTAAACCCTTAGGTTGTTTTATATACTCTTTCGAATGATATAATTTGCCAAAGTCCTCTTAACGTTAGCCGGGAAATTATTTGGCAAAAAAATCATAGCTATTCGGCCGATTATAACAAAATTTGAAACCCTTAGGTTGTTTTATATACTCTTTCGAATGATATAATCAGGCAAATTCCTCTCAAGTTTAGCTAGGTAATTATTTGGAAATAACATCATAACTATTCAGCCGATTATTACGAAATTTGAAACCCTCAGGTTATTTTATATACTTATTCTAATGATATAATTTGCCAAAGTCCTCTTAAGGTTAGCCGGGGAATTATTTGGCAAAAACATCATGAAAAATTCGGCCGATTATAACGAAATTTTAAACCCTTAGGTTGTTTTATTTACTCTTTCAAATGATATAATTTGCCAAAGTCCACTTAAGGTTAGCCTGGAAATTATTTAGCAAGAAAATCATAGCTATTCGGCCGATTATAACAAAATTTGAAACCCTTAGGTTGTTTACATACTCTTTCGAATGATATAATTAGCCAAATTCCTCTCAAGTTTAGCCGGAGATTTATTTGGCAAAAACATCATAACTATTCCGCCGATTATTACGTAATTTGAAACCCTTAGGTTGTTTAATATACTCTTTCGAATGATATAATTTGCCAAAGTCCTCTTAAGGTTACCCGGGAAATTATTTGGCAATAACTTCATAACTGTTCGCCCAATTATTACGAAATTTAAACCCTTAGGTTGTTTTATATACTTTTTCGAATGATATAATTTGCCAAAGTCCTCTTAAGTTTAGCCGGGGAATTATTTGGCAAAAACATCATGAATATTCGGCCGATTATAACGAAATTTGGAACCCTTAGGTTGTATTATATACTCTTTTGAATGATATAATTTGCCAAAGTCCTCTTAAGTTAGCCGGGAAATTATTTAGCAAAAAAATCATAGCTATTCGGCCGATTATAACAAAATTTGAAACCCTTAGGTTGTTTTATATACTCTTTGGAATGATATAATTAGGCAAATTCCTCTCAAGTTTAGCCGGGTAATTATTTGGCAATAACAGTATAACTATTTAGCCGATTATTGCGAAATTTAAAACCCTCAGGTTGTTTTATATACTTATTCGAATGATATAATTTGCCAAAGTCCTCTTAAGGTTAGCCGGGGAATTATATGGCAATAACTTTATAACTATTCATGTGATTATTACGAAATGTAAACCCTTAGGTTGTTTTATATACTCTTTCGAATGATATAATTTGCCAAAGTCCTCTTAAGTTAGCCGGGAAATTATTTAGCAAAAAAATCATAGCTATTCGGCCGATTATAACAAAATTTGAAACCCTTAGGTTGTTTTATATACTCTTTGGAATGATATAATTAGGCAAATTCCTCTCAAGTTTAGCCGGGTAATTATTTGGCAATAACATCATAACTATTTAGCCGATTATTGCGAAATTTAAAACCCTCAGGTTGTTTTATATACTTATTCGAATGATATAATTTGCCAAAGCCCTCCTAAGGTTAGCCGTTAAATTATTTGGCAAAAGAATCATAGCTATTCGGCCGATTATTACGAAATTTAAAACCATAGGTTGTTTTATATACTCTTTTAAATGATATAATTAGGCAAATTCCTCTCAAGTTTAGCCAGGTAATTATTTGGCAATAACATCTTCCCTATTCAGCCGATTATTACTAAATTTGAAACCCTTAGGTTGTTTAATATACTCTTTCGAATGATATAATTTGCCAAAGTCCTCTTAAGGTTAGCCGGGAAATTATTTTGCAATAACTTCATAACTATTCGGCCAATTATTACGAAATTTAAACCCTTAGGTTGTTTTATATACTTTTTCGAATGATATAATTTGCCAAAGTCCTCTTAAGGTTAGCCGGGGAATTATTTGGCAAAAATATCATGAATATTCGGCCGATTATAACGAAATTTGGAACCCGTAGGGTGTATTATATACTCTTTTGAATGATATAATTTGCCAAAGTCCTCTTAAGTTAGCCGGGAAATTATTTAGCAAAAAAATCATAGCTATTCGGCCGATTATAACAAAATTTAAAACCCTTAGGTTGTTTTATATACTCTTTGGAATGATATAATTAGGCAAATTCCTCTCAAGTTTAGCCGGGTAATTATTTGGCAATAACATTCTAACTATTTAGCCGATTATTGCGAAATTTAAAACCCTCAGGTTGTTTTATATACTTATTCGAATGATATAATTTGCCAAAGTCCTCTTAAGGTTAGCCGGGGAATTATATGGCAATAACTTCATAACTATTCATGTGATTATTACGAAATGTAACCTCTTAGGTTGTTTTATATACTCTTTCGAATGATATAATTTGCCAAAGTCCTCTTAAGGTTAGCCGGGAAATTATTTGGCAAAAAAATCATAGCTATTGGGCCGATTATAACAAAATTAGAAACCCTTAGGTTGTTTTATATACTCTTTCGAATGATATAATTAGGCAAATTCCTCTCAAGTTTAGCTAGGTAATTATTTGGAAATAACATCATAACTATTCCGCCGATTATTACGAAATTTGAAACCCCTTAGGTTGTTTTATATACTTATTCTAATGATATAATTTGCCAAAGTCCTCTTAAGGTTAGCCGGGGAATTATTTAGCAAAAACATCATGACCATTCGGCCGTTTATAACGAAATTTAAACCCTTAGGTTGTTTTATTTACTCCTTTGAATGATATAATTTGCCAAAGTCCTCTTAAGGTTAGCCGGGAAATTATTTGGCAAAAAAATCATAGCTATTGGGCCGATTATAACAAAATTTGAAACCCTTAGGTTGTTTTATATTGTCTTTCGAATGATATAATTAGGCAAATTCCTCTCAAGTTTAGGCAGGTGATGATTTGGCAAAAATATCATGACCATTCGTCCGATTATAACGAAATTTGAAACCCTTAAGTTGTTTTATATACTCTTTCGAATGATATAATTAGGCAAATTCCTCCAAGTTTAGCTAGGTAATTATTTGGCAAAAACATCATTACTATTCCGCCAATTATTACGAAATTTGAAACCCTTAGGTTGTTTTTTATACTCTTTCGAATAATATAATTTGCCAACGTACTTATAAGGTTAGCCGGGAAATTATTTGGCAAAAACATCATGAATATTTGGCCGATTATTACGAAATTTGAAACCCTTAGGTTGTTTTTTATACTCTTTTGAATGATATAATTAGGCAAATTCCTCTCATGTTTAGCCTAGAGTATGATTTGGCAAAAATATCATGACCATTTGGCCAATTATAACGAAATTTGAAACCCTTAGGTTGTTTTATAAACTCTTTCGAATGATATAATTAGGCAAATTCCTCTCAAGTTTAGCCAGGTAATTATTTGGCAAAAACAACATAACTATTCGGCTAATTATTACGAAATTTGAAACCCTTAAGGTTGTTTTATATACTCTTTCGAATGATATAATTAGGCAAATTCCTCTCATGTTTAGCCAGGTAATTATTTAGCAATAACATTATAACTATTCAGCCGATTATTACGAAATTTGAAACCCTTAGGTTGTTTTATATACTCTTTCGAATGATATAATTTGCTAAAGTTTTCTCAAGGTAAGCCGAAGAATTATTTAGCAAAAACATCATAGCTATTTGGCCGATTATAACGAAATTTGAAACCCTCAGGTTGTTTTATATACTCTTTCGAATGATATAATTTGCCAAAGTCCTCTTAAGGTTAGCAGGGAAATTATTAGGCAAAAATATCATGACCATTCGGCCGATAATAACAAAATTTGAAACCCCTATGTTGTTTTATATACTCTTTCGAATGATATAATTTGCCAAAGTCCTCTTAACGTTAGCCGGGGAATTATTTGGCAAAAACATCATAGCTATTCGGCCGATAATACCGAAATTTGAAACCCTTAGGTTGTTTTATATACTCTTTCGAATGATATAATTAGCCAAATTTCTCTCAAGTTTAGCCGGGTAATTATTTGGCAATAACATCATAACTATGCAGCGTATTATTACAAATTTGAAACTCTTAGGTTGTTTTATATACTTATTCGAATGATATAATTTGCCAAACTACTTTTAAGGTTAGTTGGGGAATTATTTGGCAAAAACCTCATAACTATTCGGCCGATTATTACGAAATTTGAAACCCTCAGGTTGTTTTATATACTCTTTCGAATGATATAATTAGGCAAATTCCTCTCAAGTTTAGCCAGGTGATGATTTGGCAAAAATATCATGAACATTCGTCCGATTATAACGAAATTTGAAACCCTTAGGTTGTTTTATATACTCTTTCGAATGATATAATTAGGCAAATTCCTCTCAAGTTTAGCCAGGTAATTATTTGGCAAAAACATAACTATTCGGTCAATTATTACGAAATTTAAAACCCTTAGGTTGGTTTATATACTCTTTCGAATGATATAATTAGGCAAATTCCTCTCAAGTTTAGCCAGGTAATTATTTGGCAATAACATCATAACTATTCAGCCGATTATTACGAAATTTGAAACCCTCAGGTGGTTTTATATACTTATTCGAATGATATAATTTGCCAAAGCCCTCTTAAGGTTAGCCGGGAAATTATTTGGCAAAAAAATCATAGCTATTCGGCCGATAATAACTAAATTTGAAACCCTCAGGTTGTTTTATATACTCTTTCGAATAATATAATTTGCCAAAGTCCTCTTAAGGTTCCCCGAAAAATTATTTGGCAAAAACATCATGACCATTCGGCCGATTATAACGAAATTTGAAACACTCATGTTGTTTTATATACTCTTTCGAATAATATAATTTGCCAAAGTCCTCTTAACGTTAGCCGAAAAATTATTTGGCAAAAACATCATGACCATTCGGCCGATTATTACGAAATTTGAAACCCTTAGGTTGTTTTTTATACTCTCTCGAATAATATAATTTGCCAAAGTACTTTTAAGGTTAGTCGGGAAATGATTTGGTAAAAACATCATGAATATTCGGCCGATTATTACGAAATTTGAAACCCTTAGGTTGTTTTTTATACTCTTTCGAATGATATAATTAGGCAAATTCCTCTCATGTTTAGCCAGATAATGATTTGGCAAAAATATCATGACCATTTGGCCGATTATAACGAAATTTGAAACCCTTAGGTTGTTTTATAAACTCTTTCGAATGATATAATTAGGCAAATTCCTCTCAAGTTTAGCCAGGTAATTATTTGGCAAAAACAACATAACTATTCGGCCAATTATTACGAAATTTGAAACCCTCAGGTTGTTTTATATACTCTTTTGAATGATATAATTAGGCAAATTCCTCTCATGTTTAGCCAGGTAATTATTTAGCAATAACATCATAACTATTCAGCCGATTATTACGAAATTTGAAACCCTTAGGTTGTTTTATATACTCTTTCGAATGATATAATTTTCCAAAGTTTTCTCAAGGTTAGCCGAGGAATTATTTAGCAAAAACATCATATCTATTTCGCCGATTATAATGAAATTTAAAACCCTAAGGTTGTTTTATATACTCTTTCGAATGATATAACAGGCCTGCGTTTGAAAAAAAAATTTATGTTCCCCAGGATTTCTTTGTGGTTTCTTAATGAATCCAACCTCCTGAGCTCAAAAATGAATGTATATTTGTTCAATCAGGTCAGATTTTTTCAGTACAGCATACACCATTTTTATTGAGATTACCTCATTTTTTCTGAATTTAAAAAAAAAAAACTTTCTCTATCTAATAATGCATTATTACTGTTATATCATATAAACAGGAATACACGTATGTAAACTATAATTCTTTCAATAAACAAAAAATAAAAGAATGCAACATAATAAAGAAAATAATTATAATTTCGAAGAACAGACGCCCTTGACGATTTTCGTTTGTGCCTGTCATCTGGTGCATCACGCTTCAAACACCAACAGTAATCAGCAAGCGTGTTTCGGTTCCATTTACACTGGTACCTGGATTCCATTGTTTTTATGTCCTGGTGGAATCTTTGCCCCTGTTCTTTACTGTAATCCCCGCAGTTGTCGGGAAAATAATCCAGATGGGACTGTAAAAAGTGTATCTTTATAGACATTCGAGCTCCCAAATGTTTGAGACTTGTTAAGAGCTGATTGACCAGGGCAACATATTCTTCTAGGCTTCTTTTATTGCCTAGAAAATTGTTAACTAGAGCTTTGAAAGCTTTCCAGGCATCTTTTTCTATGTCCTTCATTGATGCATCAAATTGCTGATCAAGTTCCTGATTTGAAGTCCATAAAAAATTCCCCCATGGAGCTTAGCGTCACTGATTTGTGGAAATTTTTGAAGAAGAAATTTAAAAGCTTGGCCTACTTTATTAAGGGTTTTGACATAATTTTTCATTATGCCAAGCTTTATATGCAGTGGAGGGAGGAGTATTTTTTGAGGAGGCACTAAAGGTTCAGCTATGACATTGTTTGATCTAATTCTAAATGCCTCTCGTGGAGGCCAAACCTTCTTCTCATAGTGCATACTATCTGCACGACTGTCCCATAAACATAGGAAACAGGGATGCTTCGTGTAGCCTGTTTGCGTCACAAGCGTAAGAGACACTACCTGAACAAAATTTAGCACGGTATGTAAATTCAGTGTAATATTTCTAAAAACAAATTCAAAGTAATATTTCTTAAAACAATAAGAATATGAATATGTACTGAAAAATCCTGTATCCCGATGCATTAAATCATCGTATTGGAACTAATTGGATATATGTACATCTTATTTTGAGTTTATTGAGTTGTGTTGTATACCTTCTCAATTAGAATAAGTTCCCCATTAACCCAATAGGATGCATTAACCTATAGGGACACACTTCAACAAAAAATATAACTAAAAAATGACTCATGATTTCCAGATTTGCATTCTTGTAAAATGTAAGTTGACCTAAAAGTGTATACAAGTATTAACAATTTAAAATGAAAATGTCAATATCAAAAAGCTTAGAAATGCCAAGTGTAAAATGATCTTACCTTTAAGCCACCACATATCCTCCACTTATAGCTAGAGTAATTTATTGCATCCAGCAATTTTTTCATATTTTCATAACTTTCAGTAAGTTAGATTGAATGGTCTATAGGAACGGAAGCTATCTTGTTACCAATATTCAGTAACACAGCTTTTAAACTTCTACTGGAGGAATCTATGAACAGTCTCCATTCTAATGGGTTGTAGGGAATTCCAAGGGCCTCAACAAGTCCTTTAATATTGGCGCAGTATACTAAAGAGCTGGAAGAAGGCTGTAAAAAATAGCTTCGAAACTCTTGTTCTCTATTTCTGTACCCCCCCCTAAATGTTGTTTCTTTAGCGAGAAGATTACTTTTTTCGAAGTCGAGAGCCAAGAAGTTGTGTAT
Organism: Ceratothoa steindachneri; assembly: GCA_963969495.1. Lineage (NCBI taxonomy): Eukaryota > Metazoa > Arthropoda > Malacostraca > Isopoda > Cymothoidae > Ceratothoa > Ceratothoa steindachneri. The sequence continues at coordinate 167,082,517 of OZ018327.1, forward strand.
TCGCCTTTGAAACCCCTAGATCCCTGGTCAAGTCATTTAACTGAACTTGAGTGAATGGTCTTGCGACCATATCATGTGTGGAAACCTGATAAGACTCACATGTGTCATAATCTTGGTCAACTTCCATATTAATCTCTTCATGTACCTCTATATGTTCTATATGTTCAGGGGGAGAAGGTATAGGAATTCTCGTGCCATGGGGCCGGGTTTTGATGGCAGAAGGAACATCCGGACATGCCACACTATGTTTATTCTTCTTATTTATACCTGTGGAAAATATAATTGCATATTACATAAAGGAATTAATTTGGAGTTGCAGATAGTACATAAATGTTTAGTAAAGGATATGTTCATGCTGAAGTGAACTATGTTAGTTTTTAATTTTATGCTAAGTCTTTGCATAATAATGACATTTTCAGGAGCCAGCATAATACAGAAAGCTTAAATACTTGATACAATGCTCACCTTTAAGATTTGTCATGCAAAAATAGCAGTCCTTAGTGTGGTCCTTGCCATCTCTCCACACCATGGGAACACCAAAAGAGAGGGACTTCTGTTCGCCCTAACCCCAGCGTCTAAACTTATGTAGCATCCCTTGCAGCAGATGTGTGGTGCAAAACTTTTATCTTGATCTCTTAGCCTTACTCCAAAATATGCATGATACAAAGATTTAATTACAGGAGGGATTGTACTTTGCTGCTCGGCAAAAGTCACTTTGCCGCAAACATAGCAAAATCTGTCGGAGCTATTCTTACATTTTCTGTTCATTTTCAACTTAACCACTATTATTATTTTTCTTATTATTATAATGCTAAGCAATTTTTAACCTGCAAAATATAAACCTATTTGCATAATTACTTAAAATGTACACAAAATTTACTGCGAATAGAGCAGTGCAAAAACTATTGAAATTTGATGTAATATAGGAGATGTATAAACTATAAAATTATTATCACCCCCTGTATCGCAAAAACTGGAGGTGATAGAGAAAAACGGATGACAGATTCGGATTTAGGAGGTCAATTTTATTAAGAAACACTATAGAAAACCTAAGGTACATTTTTGACGCAGACCAGTGTAATTTGCCAAAGTCCTCTTAAGGTTAGCAGAGAAATTATTAAGCAAAAATATCATGACCATTCGGCCGATTATAACAAAATTTGAAACCCCTATGTTGTTTTATATACTCTTTCAAATGATATAATTTGCCAAAGTCCTCTTAACGTTAGCCGGGGAATTATTTGGCAAAAACATCATAGCTATTCGGCCGATAATAACGAAATTTGAAACCCTTAGGTTGTTTTATATACTCTTTCGAATGATAGAATTTGCCAAATTTCTCTCAAGTTTAGCCGGGTAATTATTTGGCAATAACATCATAACTATTCAGCCGATTATTACGAAATTTGAAACCCTTAGGTTGTTTTATATACTCTTTCGAATAATATAATTTGCCAAAATCCTCTTAAGGTTAGCCGAAAAATTATTTGGCAAAAACATCATGACCATTCGGCCGATTATAACGAAATTTGAAACCCTTAGGTTGTTTTATATACTCTTTCGAATGATAGAATTTGCCAAATTTCTCTTAAGTTTAGCCGGGTAATTATTTGGCAATAACATCATAACTATTCAGCCGATTATCACGAAATTTGAAACCCTTAGGTTGTTTTATATACTTATTCGAATGATATAATTTGCCAAAGCCCTCTTAAGGTAAGCCGGGAAATTATTTGGCAAAAAAATCATAGCTATTCGGCCGATTATAACAAAATTTAAAACCCTTAGGTTGTTTTATATACTCTTTCGAATAATATAATTTGCCAAAGTCCTCTTAAGGTTAGCCGAAAATTATTTGGCAAAAACATCATGACCATTCGGCCGATTATAACGAAATTTGAAACACTTAGGTTGTTTTATATACTCTTTCGAATGATATAATTAGGCAAATTCCTCTCAGGTTTAGCCAGGTAATGATTTGGCAAAAATATCATGACCATTCGGCCGATTATAACGAAATTTGAAACCCTTAGGTTGTTTTATATACTCTTTGGAATGATATAATTAGGCAAATTCCTCCAAGTTTAGCCAGGTAATTATTTGGCAAAAACATCATAACTATTCCGCAAATTATTACGAAATTTGAAACCCTTAGGTTCTTTCATATACTCTTCGAACTTTTATAATTAGGCAAATTCCTCTCAAGTTCAGCCAAGTAATTATTTGACAATAACATCATAACTATTCAGCCGATTATTATGAAATTTGAAACCTTTAGGTTGTTTTATATACTTATTCGAATAATATAATTTGCCAAAGTCCTCTTAAGGTTAGCCGGGAAATTAGTTGGCAAAAAAATCATAGGTATTCGGCCGATTATAACGAAATTTGAAACCCTTAGGTTGTTTTATATACTCTTTCGAATGATATAATTAGGCAAATTCCTCTCAAGTTGAGCTAGGTAATTATTTGGCAATAACATCATAACTATTCAGCCGTTTATTACTAAATTTGAAACCCTTAGGTTGTTTTATATACTTATTCGAATGATATAATTTGCCAAAGTCCTCTTAAGGTTAGCCGGGGAATTATTTGGCAATAACTTCATAACTATTCAGGTGATTATTACGAAATTTAAACCCTTAGGTTGTTTTTATATACTTTTTCGAATGATATAATTTGCCAAAGTCCTCTTAAGGTTAGCCGGGAAATTATTTTGCAAAAAAATCATAGCTATTCGGCCGATTATAACGAAATTTAAAACCCTTAGGTTGTTTTATATACTCTTTCGAATGATATAATTAGGCAAATTCCTCTCAAGTTTAGCCGGGGAATTATTTGGCAAAAACATCATAACTATTCGGCCGATTATTACGAAATTTGAAACCCTTAGGTTGTTTTTTATAGTTTTTCGAATAATATAATTTGCCAAAGTACTTTTAAGGTTAGCCGGGAAATTATTTGCCAAAAACATCATGAATATTCGGCCGATTATTACGAAATTTGAAACCCTTAGGTTGTTTTTTATACGCTTTCGAATGATATAATTAGGCAAATTCCTCACATGTTTAGCCAGATAATGATTTGGCAAAAATATCATGACCATTTGGCTGATTATAACGAAATTCGAAACCCTTAGGTTGTTTTATATACTCTTTCGAATGATATAATTAGGCAAATTCCTCTCATGTTTAGCCAGGTAATTATTTAGCAATAACATCATAACTATTCAGCCGATTATTACGAAATTTGAAACCCTTAGGTTGTTTTATATACTCTTTCGAATGATATAATTTGCCAAAGTTTTCTCAAGGTTAGCCGAGGAATTATTTAGCAAAAACATCATAGCTATTTGGCCGATTATAACGAAATTTGAAACCCTAAGGTTGTTTTATATACTCTTTCGAATGATATAATTTGCCAAAGTCCTCTTAAGGTTAGCAGAGAAATTATTAGGCAAAAATATCATGACCATTCGGCCGATTATAACGAAATTTGAAACCCCTATGTTGTTTTATATACTCTTTCGAATGATATAATTTGCCAAAGTCCTCTTAACGTTAGCCGGGGAATTATTTGGCAAAACTTCATAGCTATTCGGCCGATAATAACGAAATTTGAAACCCTTAGGTTGTTTTATATACTCTTTCGAATGATATAATTTGCCAAATTTCTCTCAAGTTTAACCGGGGAATTATTTGGCAATAATATCATAACTATTCAGCCGATTATTACGAAATTTGAAACCCTTAGGTTGTTTTATATACTTATTCGAATGATATAATTTGCCAAAGTCCTTTTAAGGTTAGTTGGGGAATTATTTGGCAAAAACATAATAACTATTCGGCCGATTATTACGAAATTTTAAACCCTCAGGTTGTTTTATATACTCTTTCGAACGATATAATAGGTAAATTCCTCTCAAGTTTAGCCGGGTAATTATTTGGCAATAACATCATAATAATCGGTCGATTATTACGAAATTTGAAACCCTTAGGTTGTTTTATATACTCTTTCGAATGATTTAATTTGCCAAAGTCCTCTTAAGGTTGGTTGGGGAATTATTTGGCATAAACATCATAACTATTCGGCCGCTTATTACGAAATTTGAAACCCTTAGGTTGTTTTACATACTCCTTCGAATGATATAATTACTAAGGTTCTTTTAAGTTTAGTCCGGAAAATATTGAAAATTTTTAAGTTTGTAAGGTCATATGGTCATAAGGTCATAAGTCAGAATAATTTAGAGGACGCGATTTAAGTCTTTTGACCTTATTTTTAATTTATTTAAGGATATATTACTTGATTGCACCATATACAATTTCAAATCGAATTAGGAGGTCATATTATTGAAGAATATTTCCTTTGGGTAACAATAAATGGGAAATGCATTATGCAAACTTTGACCAAAAAATCATCTGAGCATTTAAGTAATCGAAAGATGGTAAATATAATGTTTATAATTGGAAAAAATAGACCTTATACTTTGGGTACTTAGGCCACAGTCCATTTCTATTTTTTAGAAAAAAATAAATAAAAGAGTCGGTAGTTGATAGTTCCTGCATGTTGACCATTGGTTCCAAACCAGTTTTGGCTTATGACCCCCTTAGGAACATCATTTTCTTCTTTCTCTCCCCCCTAAGCATTATTTTCAGTAGATAATATACAGATGAACTATTTTACACAATAAAATGCAAAATATTTGATAACACCTAAATTCAAATTTCATTATAAATTATTTAGAAAAACGAAAATATAGGTATTAACAATGATTTAAATGTAATTCAACTGCATAAATCAAAATTATATATTGTAGTCTGCGACCACTTTAAATCTTAACATTTTCCTATCGCTTTAAAAGTTCCATGGCCCCTGGTTGGGAAAACCTGATGTAGAGGATCGATTTTTCTCGAAAAAGCTTCTACTCCTCGAACCCCGACTCCTCACTATGATTCACCTTCCTCCCATTCCTAATCTCGTAGCCTTTGCATTTAAACTTCTAAACTTGATTATAGCTGTTCTGTAAGCGTCGATATTCTTCCTACCATGTCCTACCATTCTTAAGTGCTTCACAAGACCCATACCGCCGTGAAGGAAGCTGCTATCTATGGTGTTTTGTGCACACCCGATCCCTATTATGTCTTTCGGAACGTCGCAACTTCAAGTTTAGAGTCCTAACCAAAGAAAAACAGGTTTACAGGTCTAATGACACAATGAAAGCTGCAGTAGAAGAGGATTTGCGTCAAAGCAACAAAGATTTATCCCAGAAATTTGATATCCCTTGCTCTTTGTTCAAGAGCATGGCAAGGAAATTGAAGAGTTGGATAGAGAAACGATGTTGCTATTTTTAGAGAAGGAAAACATTTTGTTTAACAGTTTGCTAATCAGGAATGAAAAAAAATAAATTTCTCCATCGAATTGGACATTTTATCGGTAGGAAAATATCCCAAATCAATGAAAATGTTGAAACAACACCCAAGTACTTCTTCGCTTCTAAACAAGATTCTTTTGACCGAGGAATCATAAAACTTGATTCATTATGGCTAAATGTAAATGATAATTATGGTAATTATTTTTTTGATTAATATTTTTTTGTTGCTGTATTTTTTATTGAACTACAATACCCCACGGAAAAGGGACATTACTTTTCGGTAACCATAATAATTCTCCTCGCTTTCACTATCCCTCACTTTGGCTTGAACTCTCCCGGACAAGCCTTTGTTGCGTTGTACTTACCTCCCTCTCTCCCCAAGTCAGTTAATAATGCACACGCACGCGTATAATTCATATTTACCTTAAAGCGCAAATTAACAATTTAATGAGGATTTGGTAAAAAAGGGTTACGCCTGAATCAATTATCAGATTCCGGCGACATCAAGAATCCAATCACGTCGGTGTTCGGGCAGCAGCGAAACCGCCTGACGGGAAGACGATTCCGGGCAATGAGGCAAATGGATCGTGGCGCCGAATGTTTATCTTTCCCGCGGAATTTCATTATTTTTAATAGGAATTGGAAGAATCGCGTAGGTTTTCATTTTTTTAATTAAATGAGGGAAGTAAATTAATTTATGAATATTTCTTATGCAGCCCATTAGCCATAACCTTAACTTTGTTTAATTTAATCAACCAACTTAAATAGAACAAATATTTTTTATGGGGCTTGCAAAAAAAGAAAAGAATTCAGGCCGATGACGGTTGTATTAAGGAAATTAAGGCATTTTCTGTCATTTTTTATTTTTGGTCATCTTTAATGTCCGAACGAATTGTTTTTTCATTCTTTTATTCAATGTTTTCAGACGTGCAGAAGAAAATGCTACAAATGCAATTCCTTCATTTAAAAATAGTTTTATTTCAATAGTATTTATATATATAAATTTTTTACGGCCTACAAAATTATTTGAAATTGATCACTATTTTCTTATAGTGACAGTACTCTTAAAAAATTTTCAAACTGGAAGTTTTACTAATACTAAAAATTAGTAGGTTTGATTGAGTATGAAATAAATTAAGGCACAGGTGATACAAAACAAAGCGGTTACATAATAACGAATAGTAGACGGGCGGAGCTGAGAAATCAACGTGATTTACTCAGGAAAAACTTGCTCTCATTAACAAAATAATAGAAAATAAGAGCCAGTAAAAAGATGAAAACCCCAGAGGAGAAGGGAGAAGAACTCCCTAAACAACAGATCACCTAAGAACGATAGATAGCTCATTGACTCTTTTCTAATAACTTAGAAATAATGGGAAGAGAAATGGAAGAATCCTACACGTAAATGGAAAATTTACGTGTAAAATAGATAAGCTGATTAAAAGTGTGAGGCAAAAAAAGCAATAAAACAGGTAAAGTAAATCTTTAAAAATCAAATTAGATCAAATAAAAAATACGAAAGAAAAGTAAGTACTCACGAAAGAATGCGTAACAGTAACAATTTATTAGAGCTAAAAATGGTTTGAACACCATTACAATTAGACGTAAGAACAACATGAAACTTTTAAGCAAATTCAAAGACAAGTCTATAAGCCAATACCTACTGACACTAGTTCTAACTTAAATACCTATTCAAACTGCCTGAAATTAGCCTGGCCTCCAGGTAACCTAGCAACCCTATGTAAACCTCTTACTTCTTTCTCTCTCAACCTAAGAACTTTCATCTCTATCAAAACTCACACTCACCGGGCCTACAACTTATACGAGGGACAAGGCACCAAAAAAAATAATGAATGGAATGAGATAAGAAAAAAGACGCACCGTTGTTGGGATCCTACGTTAAGCTGCAGGGCTGATGATTACCTGGATCACCTATATTGTCTCAAACTATATTTCTTGCTGCTCTATCCTTAACCTTTCTTCTTCCTTTCCCTCTCACTTCCACCCCCTGACCCTCCACTTCGAGTAACAAACTCGGGGAGAAAAGGCTTGGAGGACTCGATCTCCCTCCTTGCCCTGGCAATCAACGGAGTGCCAGAGTATGTGTAAGGGAAGGGGTGGGGCGATCTGTTTCTTTTCCTCACACTTTCCATTTTATTAAGGCCACGTACCATATTAAAATTTCATCAAAAGACTTATAGTTAAGTGTCCTTCATATAAAAGCTACATGACATCAAATAAAGTCTTTGCGATTCATATGTGAACGGCGCTGTATAAGTCATTGTCTCTCACATATGAGCGACATGGGACACGCGGTGTTAATGAAGAGACAGATAGGGGTGATATATTGGAAATATGTACATACATACTTATTTCGCGTTCTAAGCACACGCAAAACAGGAATATCCTTGAGGAAGAACGTTTAAGTTGGCGAGCAGATAGCGACACAGTTCGATAATGAATACTGTTCAGGTAGTGCGAGGAAAAAATCGAACTAAATCAGTCAGCGCGATGCTGGAAAAAAACATCGTAAAATCGATTGGAAGCTGAATCTTTTTTGGCTTATTAGTGATGCACGATAGAAATGGATCTTCTCGAGATGAAGTAGTTTGTTTATCTCACAATTCTCTGTAGAGGGGTTCCCTTACACTCTACAGATTTGAAAACATTCCGAGCATGAGTAGGAAGACTTTCCAGTTCAGTTCTCGTGCTTGACCTAAGGTTGGACAATGAAGCCCATACTCGGTCATGCACCTTTCTACCTGCGCCCGGATCTTGATCGAGCCCTCGGATCAAGCTCATGTACGCGAGGTCTCGTGTTCCCTCAAATGGAGGAAGAAAAAAATCCTTTCAAAGCAGACACCAGGGGACAACACGTAAACTCTTTTCGTTGGAATTGCAAACTCCAACCTCTTTAGCTTTCTCCCGGAGATCAGAACTTTACTGGTGATTTTCCACCTATAGAGCCACAGTTATTGATCTCCCTCTCGTCCCCTCTACCTCATTAACTCGCCCCAAACTTCAGAGCCATTTCGAATAGAATTTTCAAAGGCTTGAGAGCGCATCTCTGCTACGTGGCCAACTTAATTTTCTCGCTCCGTTTCTCTCAGTTACCTTACACGCAGTGCATTGAATTAATTCCAGTCTAAATAAATCCAATATATGCAAAAGTTAATTTGCATACGAAAATGCTTCCTCGTTTCTAATCAGTGAAAGTGATTATTAAGTGAATATAAATAAAAAAACCGTGTCTAAATTATTCGTACCACGGTTGCTGTAGCGAATTACTATCAATCGATAACTATGCATATATAGAATGGTTGATACATTCAAATGCTATATCCCGCATAATCAATCAATACTATTTACTGTATGGGAATAAAAAAAGCAGCTTAGATCGCTATCTTTTCTTGCAGCCATCCAGAGAGTAGAGCATACATTTAACGCCCTCAAATCGCTCATGAAACAGTCAATGCTTTCGTTGCTTTTGGAGTCGAATCAAACTAACTGAGTGGTGCCTGAAGCTCACAACTAGCTTAAGTGTGGCAGCCCACATATTCGTGAATTTTACTTTATTATAGGTCGCGTATAATAAATGACAACTACTTGATAACCACTCTTAACTGTCATCTAGTATTGATTACACTCCCTCTTCCTTCCGTGCTGACATATGAACAACCTTATTGGAATGTAACTCCGTATCTTCAAACACTGGCTCACTCATTCCAAAGCATTACATCTCTTTTTCAAGTTTGCCTATATTATTTACTTGTATGAAGCCACTGTCTGAATGCTTTTTAAATACCTGCTAAATAGGTGTTTATCTAAGGGTTTCACTGCTTATCAAGCGTGGAGTAACTAACCGCTTTATTTTTCAATCTGTTTTGCTTAATCTTGACAAAGTACTTGTTAAGCCCTTGTTTTCTTCCCCCAAATTGAAGGGTCTTTAAATAAGGTCGCTTGATTTTTAAATGTAAATAAAACAAGTTGTGTGTGATATTTGCACTCAATTCATTTTAAATTTGAAAGTACATTTTATGGCATTAAGTGTGGAATATGACGTCGTTCAAATGTCCGCCGCGGCTTCGCTTGGTGGAACGTATTCAGGAGGCCCAATTTTCGATGACTTTGTCGCATAAATTTGGCTGAATTTGCTGGATGGTGTTCGTTATGTTGACTTTGAAGACGTCAACTGTTTGCGGATTATTCGCATAGACCTTCAATTTAAGGTAGCCCCAAAGAAAGTAGTCTAATGGCGTCAAACCGCATGATCTCGGTGGCCAGTTGACGTCGCCGCCGCGCGAGATGACCCTGCCCCGAAATCGATGGTGCAAAATGTATATCGTGGCGTGCGCAGTGTGGCACGTAGCCCCGTCCTGTTGGAACCATATGTCGTCAGTATCGATATAATCTAGTTGAGGCCACAAGAAATTGCTTATCATCGATCTGTAGGTCTCGCCGTTGACGGTTATGGCAATCCCATCTTCGTTCTCAAAAAAAATAAGGACGGATGATTCTGTTAGACGAAAATCCGCACCAAACAGTGACTTTGTTGGGATGCAATTTGTGCTGGTGTATCTTATGTGGATTGTTTTCGTCCCAAATCCGACAATTTTGCTTGTTCACAAATTTATTCATCCAAAAATGGGCCTCGTCGCTGAAGATGATTTTGGGGGAAAAATTTGGGACAACTTCCAACTGCAAACACACGGCGTTGTATATGGTCGTTTACCTTAGGTTTCTGGTTAAGTCGGATTTTGTACGGGTGCAGAGCCAAGTCCCTACGCATAATAAGCCAAACTGAAGTCGCAGAAAGGCCAAGTTCTTGGAAACGACTAGAAATTGACTGCCTCGAATTTTCCCGTACACTCTCATTTACGGCAGCGATGTTTTTAGAAAACCTTGCGTTTCGGCGACGTACGGGTGTTGGCTAATTGTTGATCGACCCTTTTGCCTCAAATTTGGACACTATGCGTCCAACAGTGGACTCGACAGGACGATTGTAGCGGGGATAAAAATCACGTAATGCCCGGAACGTTTGTCGAACGGAGCACTGAATTTGATAATAGCATTTGATGATTTGTACATGCTATTCAATGCTATAACCTTATATCGTGACTTGCCAAGTATTACTGAACAGTTCACAATGAGGTTGCCAGATGTCGCTTGAACAACATGGCCACTATCGCCTGACAAAGCTCGAGCGTCCTCGTTGAAAGACCCTTTAGTTTTCTCATCTTACAATTTGATCAAGTGCGTGAGTTCAGCAGCAAAAATATAATTTAAAAGGCTTTATATATATATATATATATATATATATATATATATATATATATATATATATATATTCATGTTATTTATTTGGGTTGCTTTGCCTAAAAATAGTTCTATGAAACGAACGAGAGTTTTACCAACTACACTGACAACGTGATACTTGTTAATTTCCCAAAGATAATTTGAAAAATGTATAAACCACAAACGTAAGCTTGTCCTTAAACATCGAATTACAAGAAGCAGTCCAATTGACAAATCACTATAAAGGGATGAAGGTCCTACTAAGATATATCCAAATTCGAAACTACTGAAGTTCTTCATTTTTGCCGCTAACATGTGGCAACCGAATAATAATAGTACAACTATGCAAAATCCTTACAACTATATACGAGTATGCTTTCAAAAGATTTTGTACTCAATTCTGTTAAATACAATAAGTTTATAAATGGTTAAAAAAAAAGAAGTTTGATGCGGAGGTGGGGCCGAGGTGGGAAATTCTTGCTTAATTGATGATATTCAGTTGAGGAGGAACGTGTCGATTTTTCCTCCATAGTGCGGCGGTCTGTGTTCGATGGAGCCTTCGACGAGGAATCACTTTCTTACTCGCGTGGACGCGACTCTATAAGCTACTATGTCAGTAGGTCGGATGATCGGTCGGATGGTAAACATTTTACGTTTCAATGAGGTTTTTTTATGTTTTGAAGGTCGTAAGCTCTCTTAACTATTTTTCTTGATAGTCTTTATATTTCCCTTTGTTTTCCTAAATTTACTGACATTGAATGTATGTCATTTGAAAGCCAAAGAACACACACACATACACACAAACAACCCAATATTAGAAAAAAACTTATTTGAAGAACATGAAAGAGTTACTTGTGGAAATAAGACTTGGAAATCTTCCCGCAAGGTTACTTTTCCATCACTACAATATCTACTCATGCTTCAGATACTTCAAAAGCAGTCTTAATGGAATTTAGATGGAGAATCATACCATAATACTCTAATCTAGTCATTACCATAATCATACCATAATACTCTAATCTAGTCATTACCATAATCATACCATAATACTCTAATCTAGTCATTACCATAATCATACCATAATACTCTAATCTAGTCATTACCATAATCATACCATAATACTCTAATCTAGTCATTACCATAATCATACCATAATACTCTAATCTAGTCATTACCATAATCATACCATAATACTATAATCTAGTCATTACCATAATCATACCATAATACTCTAATCTAGTCATTACCATAATCATACCATAATACTCTAATCTAGTCATTACCATAATCATACCATAATACTCTAATCTAGTCATTACCATAATCATACCATAATACTCTAATCTAGTCATTAACATAATCATACCATAATACTCTAATCTAGTCATTACCATAATCATACCATAATACTATAATCTAGTCCTTACTTAGTGCAATCAACACATCTTCGAGCAGATGCTCATAAATTTTAATACAATACTAAATCCTTAACCTTCATTCTGCTGGCGTGTTGGCACTTATGGGGTTTTCCTCTGGTGGAACTCGTCCAGGTAAGATATCCAGTTAAGGTATTACCATTAAAGTTCTATTCGTGCCCCATTCGGCTATTTTATTGTTATATTTCATTGAACGCTTAAAACGAACGCATTTTGACTTGGTATTAGATGCTAGAATAGCTACTTTGAGATGGTCATAGTTGAAAGATCTAAATTTCATATGAATAGACTTTATGGTGCAACCATTATTTAGTTTAAGTTAGATTCTTTGGAAATTTATGCCAAACATTGCTCAAAGTATCTCTTTATTCTTGTATGTACGTTTTTTTATAAAGATTTTAAATTTTTTTAAAATAACTTTCTGGATTACCATCATACTTATAACAACCACCTGAAAATACTAGAATCCCTTGTAACGTAATTTCATCCGTTGAACTGAAAAAACGAAGTTAAAATCAAACACTATGTTGATTTTAATGTTTTTAAATAGTTTTCTTGCTTTGATTTTTAAAATTCTCGTTTTGTAAAAAAATTATATGGGGGGGAGGGGAGATATTTGCAGTGTATCAATTATATCTGAACTTCCTCTATTTCCTTTCTTTAGAGTATATTTACGATATACTTCGTCACATTCGCTGCCTCCTAACCAATCAAATTCTGCATAAACCAAAGTCGAGCAGTTGCATTTAGTTATTTCCATCCCTCACTTTACAGGAGGGCAGAGCGAAGGAGATTAAAAATATTTTGTATTTTATGTTTTTTTTCATATTTAAAAAGAGTCTGGAACCTCATCGTAATTACAGAAAGATTACTCGAAAGGCGAGAATAAACGAACACCATAAAATCTAGTCAAACATAAATAAGGCGCATTGAACTATAACCTACCGAGCTCCTGGTGAAAACTATTAGTCACGTGGGGTCTGCTAGGAGCAGCATACTTTTGGGGGCTCACTAAATCCGAAAAAGCTGACTTTGAATCTTGGTTATCTTTACTCTCCAGTTGAATAATCTTGATGATGGTGCATTAAGTGTCGATACTTGGATTGTCCTCGCATCTCTCTCAATACCATTGTTACTAATGTCTGCAAATCCTCTCTCGTTTCTCTCCGCAATCTTAGCCGCATCCGCTACAACTTTGATCATGATAGTTTCGAGATTGCTCTCCACAATTTTGTTGCTTCCTGCCTCGATTGCTGAATTATAGTTTGCAGGATCACATGCTTCAACTCTTCACCCCACTCCACCTGTTCAAAACTATGTGCCCCGCATTCTTTTCAGGCAAACCCCTTTCAGGCGTGAACCTTCTTGGATGCCTATTTGGTCCAGAATCGCCTTCAAGGTCCTCCATTTTACATATTAGATCTTAATCACTGTAGCTTGCTCTCGATTGTCTTCAGCATTAAGCCCATCCCGGCCTCTGAGAGCTCTGTGTTCTGCGTTGGCTCCATTACTGCCTGTTCCTGGTAATCTGTGCTACATGAGTGACGGTGTTTTCTTGATATTTTCGCATAAAATGTGGAATGGTTTGCTTGCTAGTATACACTTTTCCCCCTTCCTCGGTGCCTGGAAGTTTGCCTTGAATATGCATTTCTTCTCTCATGCTTTTCCTTTATTGGGTGACGGTCGCTCTGTGGAGTCGCATGGGTTTTAAGAGGACTATTTATTACGATCATTATAACAGCTAACATAGGCAGAGGAAGTGCTAGAAACTGAAGGGTGTTTTATTAAGACGGAACGAAGTTAGCAGTAAATAAAACAGTGTTATTGGTGAAAATTTATTGATTTCACTATTGGATCATGTTATTTGAGTCATGGCAATTATGTGTGAAAATAATATCGCCTAAATGTCCGCCAAGGCTTTGGCGGCACACCTCCACTCGATGGTCAAAATTTTGATGGCGTCTCTTCATAGTTGCTCTTCGATCTCACCAATATGCCTTATTATCTCATCCTTCGGCTGTTGAATTGTTGTTGGCATAGACCTTACTTTTGAGATGACCCCAAAGGAAGAAATCTAAAAGCATCAAGTTACACGATCGTGGTGGCCAATTGACCTCGCTGTTTCGATGCGACCTGGGAACTTCTCATTCAACGAAGCCATTGTTGCATTGGCTGTGTGGCATGTGGCGCAGTCCTGTTTAAACCACAAATCTTCGACATTCATAGAATTCAATTCAGGCCATAAAAAGTTGGTTATCATGGCACGGTTTTCCTCGCTTGTCACCGTAACAGAATTCCCAGCATCATTTTCGAAGAAATACGGCCCAATGATTCCGCTAGCAAAAAATGCACACCAAACAGTGACCTTTTGTGGATGCAGTGGTTTTTCAACAATCTTCCTTAGATTTTCATCATCCCAAATGTGACAATTCTGCTTATTAACGAATCCACCAAGATGAAAATGGGCTTCATCACTAAAGATGATTTTTTGCGAAAAATCATCATCGGCTTGTCTTTGCTCGTGCACCCAATTGACGAATGTACGGCACTTTAAATGGTCAGCAGTCTTCAGTTCTTGTGTCAATTGAATTTTGTAAGCGTGTAGAGACAAATCTTTTGTCAAAATTCGATGTAACGTTGTTGTGGAGAGGTTTAATTCTTGCGCGCGATGACGAATAGAGGTGTTTGGATCTTCGGCAACATTCTTGCGCACTGCAGCAATGTTTTCAGCTAAACGGCGTAAACGACGAGCACGCAATGGCGTTTTTATATCTGCCACCGAGTCCGTTTGTTTGAATTTACGAAGAATTTTCCCAATTGCACTCTCGGTTGGTCGATTATGTTGACCAAAAAAATCGCGAAGTGCCTGAAATGCGTTTCTGTTTGAACGTCCATTTTCGTAATAGGCTTCGATAACTTTAACACGTTGTTGGATTGTTAATTTTTTCATGGTTGAAATTGCCAAAGACTGAAGTTGTTAAATCTGAAAGAAAAAGAAAAAAAAATCATTAGACGCTTAATCTTAAGTCACATTTAAAATCGGTCCAAGTTATTGGAACACCCGTTATAAAGGCGCATAAATCAATGCTGTTTTAATATACAGTCTACCGACATGCTTGGGATTATTACACACAGTCTAATTCAATTATAACGTTCTAAACAGGATTTCAACAGGGAAAGATTGGGTGCTTAAGTAAAAGGAGATTAGGTTTGAAAGTTATTGTTTAATTAAAAGGGTGCTATTTGTTATATAATTTATTTAAATGGTTCGTACTGCCATGTTGTGCAATAACAAATTTTATTGTAAGAGTAAAACCTAATCACCCTTTAATTTACCCCCTCAACTTCCAAACTGACCACCCTTTTCTTAAACTCCTAATCTTCTTCTATTAAAGTTAAACTCTTACAGCTGATTCCTAGAGGAAAGGCAAGCCCCCTGGCTGTAGTGCCCGCAGTTAAGCTCCCTTTGGCATAACCTCCCAGCCACAGTACCCGTAACTTTGTACCTTTCCTACCCCATTGTTGACAGGACCTACAGCTTTATATCTTCCATTATTTTCAACCTTTTCTTTATCCACCACTTTCCTGTTATTTCTCCTTACTGACTTGTGACCAGGAGCGGAGTGAGCGGTAGATAACCCAGGTAGACTGCTACCCTTAGTACCCCGTCCGAATGCCCAGATGGAAGGTCTATAGAGTGTGTTCCACTACCTGTTTATGGTAGGTCACCAGTTATAGGGGTTTGGTTGATGATCCTATTTATTTAGTAGAAAAGGTAAGGCATCCTTACAGTCGGGTTTAGTCTGACTGCCAAGTGTTCTTTTAGGGTAGTCCGCTAGTAGGTTGGGTTCGAATGATAACCTGGTTGTTGCTTGTCAGAAGGAAGGACTCGAGGAAAAAAGTGCTGTTTTGTAGGCTTTAATCTTGACTTAGGGCTACTTCAGTTCGGACAAGGAAATTATTGAGTTTTCCAGGGTTCGTTTATGTACTAATGTCTTTGGCTGACTATCATTGTTAATACTCAATGTTTCTTGTAAATCTCCTTCTGTGTCAGATTGTTGAGACTATGGACGGACGGATTGAGGACGAGGTACTATCCGGCACTAGGCAAATGCCAATGCTAATACTGGTAATCCAATGGATACAATGGTGATAATAATGGTATTAATAATAATGCCGTTGTATGTTTCTGTCGGCTTATTTATACTAACGCCGATTATGGGGCATGACTTCGCTTCTCCAATCCGAACGCGGGGCGGAGCTTATTGAATCAAACAGTATGTGCGTGTGTTCTCTACTAAGACCGCTGGGCGGAGTTTATATGGTCAAAGAGTGTGTATGTGTATCAAAATAGTATCTGAATTTGGCCCCCTAACCGTGCTTTAATAACTAACATTTTTAGCAAGATTGATTTTGTCTTTTCACGGGTTCATGTAAATTCTGGAGGGTTTGATCAGATTCCGTTATATGTATGCACAGCTATTTCCACTCTCTTTGTTATTTCTGTGACCAGACCGTCGACTAGCATCTGTTTTCTAATCTGTGTATGTTTGTATATTTGCGTGGGAACACAA
Source organism: Ceratothoa steindachneri (assembly GCA_963969495.1). Lineage (NCBI taxonomy): Eukaryota > Metazoa > Arthropoda > Malacostraca > Isopoda > Cymothoidae > Ceratothoa > Ceratothoa steindachneri. Next base: position 167,099,193 of record OZ018327.1, read on the forward strand.
CGATTTCAGTTGCATTATTACAAAATATTCTGCTTTGTATTGATAAATAGATTATTAAATTTATTTACAAGTATTTGCTTTGTTTTACATTAATTAATTGTTACAAGATGGCATATTATTTCATTGTTCGATTTATGAGCCCAATTTCAAGATTTCATAGGGCCAATGGGGTGTTCATTTGTGAGGTGCCTTGTTGGCTCTACTCTACCTTGCAATTGGGCGCTATAGGTGTGGCTCACATTGTTGATTTGAACTTTTTGACTCTGCCTGTAGAAGCTGGTTCATTCCCACTGTCCTTATATTCACCCCTGTCCTAAGAGTACCCCATCATCTTATTGCCCTCTATTTAGGTTAAAGGAGCTGGCCAGCGACCTCATTCCGCGTCAGAAGAGAAGCAGTGAAAAAAATAAACAACGCCAGCAGGTTTCAAAAGACGAGGCCTTGAGGGGACCTGGGCGTTGGGGTGCGAATAATGGGAAAATCGGTTTAGCTCCATTAACTCCTCCTCTGCCTCTAATGGGCCGATCACTTCCTTATGGCAATTGTCAGGTACATAGAGTTGTACTATCTATGGGATTGGGTTTTCCTACCTTATTAGATGCCAACAAACTTAAAGTCTTGGGTTCCCTCTCTACGTTTACACCTCCTCGCTCCTCAGCTTACCCTTGTGGGAACTTTCTAATTGAAAAGGAGTAGGACTCCCTCCCCCCTTCTTTTTTGCAGGGGCCAGACGTCCCGAAGAAATCGCGGGAGCGCGGCCACCAGGAAGCCCGCTGCCGATTGGAGCGCCTGGATCGGGCAAACCCTCTTAGAGGAACAAGGGATGATGGAGGCCGCTGCGCCCCCCATTTTTCGAATTCCGTTCGGTGACCTTCCTGCCCCTTTTCTCTCTCCACTCACCCTCTCCACGGAAAAGGATTTCAGGTGTATCCTCAAAAACATTGCTGCGGCTGACATCTGGAGATTGTCTGCTTTCCACACCTGATCACTCGCACTTTGCCCTCCTGGCTCAATGCCAAGAGGTTGATCTCTGGTTAAGTCTGCCACAACTTTTCACTTCCTCTATCTTCACCACTTTCTTTACTGTTCACTCTATACAACTTTTCTGTCCGAGATACCCTCGTTGGTCCTTCGCTTTAAGTTCCAGGGAAAAAGGTAAGCAAATTTATCGCCACCAGAATAAGCAGGAAGGAGAAACGCCAGGACAGACAGGTTCGAGTTTAGAGAGCAGCGATTCTTTGTTCTTTTGAGGGAAACTTTAATTTCTACTAATTTTGAGGGAGACTTTAATTTCTACTAAATTTGAGGGGATCTTTAATTTCTACTAATTTTGAGGGGGGATCTCTTTAATTTCTATAAATTTTGAGAAATAGTCTTTAATTTATGCTAATTTTGAGGGGATCTCTTTAATTTATACCAATTTTGTGGGGATCTCTTTAATTTCTACTAATTTTGAGGGGGGATCTCTTTAATTTCTATAAATTTTGAGAAATAGTCTTTAATTTATGCTAATTTTGAGGGGATCTCTTTAATTTAGACTAATTTTGAGGGGGATCTCTTTAATTTCTATAAATTTTGAGAAATAGTCTTTAATTTATGCTAATTTTGAGGGGATCTCTTTAAATTATACTAATTTTGAGAGGATCGCTTTAATTTTGACTAATTTTGAGGGGGGATCTCTTTAATTTATGCTAATTTTGAGGGGATCTCTTTAATTTATACTAATTTTGAGGGGAATATCTTTAATTTATACTCATTTGAGGGGAGCTCTTTAATTTTGACTACTTATGAGGAGAACTCTTTAATTTCTATTCATTTTCAGGGGAACTCTTTCCTTATCACGAATTTTAAGGGTCTCTTTAATTTATGTTAATTTTGAGAACTGCAATTTCTGCTAATTTCGAGGGGATATCTTTCATTTCTACTCATTTGTTGGGATCTCTTTAATTTATAATAATTTTGAGGAAAGCTTTAATTTCTACTAATTTTGAGGGGGAGCTCTTTACTCCCTACTAATTTTTGAGGCAAAGTCTTTAATTTCTTCTAATTTTGAAAGTTCCCTTTAATATCTACTAAATTTGAGAACTCTTTAACTTCTACTTCTTCTGAGGGAAACTCTTACTTTTCTACTAATTTTGAAGGTTTTATTTTAATTCATATTAATTTTGACGAGAACTCTTTAATTTCTGCTACTTTTCAGAGAAACTTAAATTCTACTAATTTTGAGAACTCTTTAATTTCTACTAATTTGGGGGAACTCTTTAATTTCTACTAATTTGGGGGAACTCTTTAATTTCTACTAATTTGGGGGAACTCTTTAATTTATGTTGATTTTCAGGGAAACACTTTCCTTTCTACTACTTTTGAATGGATCTCTTTAATTTCTACTAATTTGGGGTGAACTAATTTTTCCCAATTTTGACAAGTCACTTTAATTGATCCTAATTCAAGATGGCAAAAACTCGATCTGGCCGACTTGAGGCTCTGGCATGAGTCTTCCTTCTGCTCGACTGCTGAGAATATTTGCCTCTTAGAATTCTCGCAAGGAGCAGAAAGCTTATTTATTATCTTAATAAGGCCAGTCAAATATCCTTATTTGCCAGGCACTTTTATGCAAGATAAGCCCTAAGGAAACTCCTTAAAGTAAGAACAGTTGATGATCAAAATTGAACGAACATTTTTGTAGATTAATTTAAAACATTAACTCTAAAAAAGGGTTAATGACCAGTATTCTGGAGTGGTTAAATTGATAAAAGAGCCTCCTGTTTATGGATATAAATTTTCGATGCCAACAGGACGAATGGAACTAACGAATGAAAAGAAGTGAAATGGTATCAAATGATTTGCATGACAGGGACCAATCCATGACAAAACCCTTATAGAGAGCATAGCGCAATACGAGACAGGATTTTAACTAAAGGTGCCTCTACACGAGTAACAGGGTTAGAAATGTGTAAACTTTTATGAGAAACTCAAGAATGAATAACTTAAGATACAATTAAATACGTAAAAAGCCTTGAAGAGTCCCTATTCATGAAGAGGTTAGGAGTAAATCAATAAAATATTAATTGTTGAATCTTAATTGTTCGTTTTTTCTTATGAATTCCTAAATTAGGGTGCGAGTGGATTTTCTGGGAGGTCTATTTTTGGCCTATCCTTGAACTGGCGAAATATGGTCTTCTTTCCAAACCAAGTACACTACTCCAAATAAGAGAGAGAATGTGCGTATTTCAGTGTACATTATAAAAATGTGAAGCAACGGAGACATCTCCACTAAAAATTCACTGACAGGAAACTAAAGAGAGCTGTTAAAGGAAGATGTAACGAGGGAACGCGTTGTTGCGCTAAGGTGAGGGTAATATTCTGGTGTTTAACTTTTTATTTAACAAAATATAACTTCCTATATTAGATGCAATATAAACTAATAAACACAAAAGTGAAACTTGCCACTAATTAATCTCTATTTGCCTCGAGATAATGAGCAAAACAATGTGAAGAAGTGACGGGAGATCATCGCAGCTAATCCCCACCGACCGTGAAAGGATGAAAGTAATTCATTTAACTCACAATGACTATAGAATTTAAATGATTAATACATATTATCGCTATTACTATTAAAACCAGTAATACTCGCGGCGTACAGTAACAATGAAAACAAAAGCGGGACGTAAAGATCGGCCAGCCTGAAAGTACATGAGGCCAGTGGTCCTCAAAGATGCTTTTGAAGTGGCGTTTGAAACGGTCAATAAGGCTGTCATTTGGTCCTTGGGCAAATGTGAGCTACTTTTTCAATGCCTTGTAAATCTGACCACAACGCCACCTTATTAAGGTGTCGGTTCGAATAGGTGACAATTACAGAATTACCAAGAATCCAAGATTCTGAATCGTGAGTCGTGGGGAACTAGCAGCAATTTGAGCTAGTGGCACTTTGAACTCGTAGTAATATTAACTAGTGTCAATTTAAACTTGTATCAATTTGAATATGAGTAAATTTAAATTAGTGGCTTTTGAACCAATGTCAATTTATTTGAACTAGTGTTAATTTGGACTAGTGTAAATTTGAACTGGTGGTAATTTGCACCAATATCAATTTGAACCAGTGTTAATTTGAACTAGTGTCAACTTGAACCAGAGTCGGTTTAAACAAGTTGTAATTTGAACTCATGGTAATTTGAACCAATGTTAATTTGAACTCTTGTCAATTTTAATCAGAATAAATTAGAACTAGTGGCAATTTTAACCAGTGTTAATTTGAACTAGTGTCTATTTTAAAAAGAGTAAATTTCAACTAGTGTCAATTTGAACTCGCGGTAATTTGAACTAATTTTAATTTGAACTCCTGTCAATTTGAACCAGAGTCAATTTGAACTAGAGGTAATTTGAACCACTGTCAATTTGAACTAGCAGGAATTTGGCCTGGCTTCTATCGTCCTTATTAGGCTGAGAAGTTATAAAACCAAAGGGGTCACAATTTCTTTTTGTTTCTTCGTGAGCGGAAAAACTAAAAATTTCTCAACACTGGATCTAATTTGGTAAAGGAAATTTTACTAATTATATAAAAAATAATGTATTTGGGGAATATAACCTCATTAGATGGCAAATAACTAATAGGGAAGTGCATGTCAGACATCATTAAAGAAGGCTCCAACGAGAGAATGTTTGATTTCTTTCTCTAAGGCGGAGGATGATGCAATGGCATTCTAAGAGTGACTTTAAGAAAATGTAACTTGTCAAGAATTAGTTGCAATAAGAAATAAGTCAATAAACACAAAATTTAAAATTTGGCAAATAAAAAACCACTAGTTGCGGGATACAAAGTAAACAAATAGTAGTGAACGGGTTAAAAATTTGCTTACACCGCCCCCCCCCTAAGCCCTAAACTTGAAAACTCTCTGTTGTTATTGTAATAATTTTACGTCATAATTTGATTTATTTAAATTTAATGATTTAGGTTTAGATGAAATTATTTATTCCTTTTTTTTATTCAGTTATACTCATGTTTGTGCGTAAAACTGGACACGATCATTGACTTAAAATAAAGAAAGCGTAAATTACAGAGAAAATTAAACAAGCTAAATAAAACCGACAAATTTAAGTTTTAAAAGAATTAATACTCAGAGCAGTACTATTTTAAAAAATGGGATCCCAAACGCACTTTCTACATAAAGAAACCCCGAAGTAGCGAGAAGGAATAATTTGAAGCGAAAAAGATTGGTGGGAAAACTTACACAAAAAATAGCCACCCTTTCTTACGACTTTCAAAACTTTCAACAAGTGAGACAATCCGACCCAGAATTAGTTTTATCTTAATAATTGACTAACCTTGGGAGGACTTTGGCAATTATATCATTGGAAAGAAAATGTAAAATAATATAAAGAGTCTCAAATTTAGTTAGAATGGGCCGAATAGTTACGTTGATTTTTCGCCCAAAAAACTCATTGAAAAGTAAAATAGCTACCATCCACCGACCTACCTACGAACCGACATAGTAAATATAGAGTCGCGTGCAGGCTACAAAAAATGAAACGCGAACATCCAATCAAATCTGCTTTGAGTCAAAACACTAGTTTTAGTTATCCCGAGTGATTTCCCACCACTAATGGTGCTTCAAAATTATGGGGCAGGGGATGCAAAGTTATGAGTGAAATTGGTCTGCCAAGCAGCAGTCAGTTTCGCTGCACCTCGTAACTTTTGTCTCGAGAAAACCCTCAACCACGTGGGATGGGAATCCTTATGGGCCAGTCCAAATCGAACTTGTCCCGATGTACGCGTATGATAAAGCCTTGTCTTGTAATTTCCAATGATCACGGACAACGCGTGTTTGCCACGTTACACCAACCAATTAGCCGATTTCCTGTTCCCCACCGCCCATGGAGTCGTATAAGATGTATCCCTGTGTATTCTTTACCATGGTACATCTGCCAAGTAGGCAATTTCCTTTTTCCCACCGCACATAAAGTCGAAAAACATGTATCCCTGTGTATCGTTTGCCACGGTACATCTGCCAAGTAGTCGAGTTCCTTTTCTCCACCGCCCATGGAGTCGTCTAAGATGTATAGCTGTGTATTCTTTGCCATGGTACATCTGCCAGGTAGCCGATTTCATTTTTTCCACCGCCCATGAAGTTCTCTAACATGTATCCCAGTGTATAGTTTGCCACGTTACATCTGCCAAGTAGTCGATTTCCTTTTCCCCACCGCCCATGAAGTCGTCTAACATGTATCCCTGTGTATCGTTTGCTACGTTACATCAGCCAGTGATCGATTTCCTTTTCCCCACCGCCCATGAAGTCGTCTAACATATATCCCTCTGTATCGTTTGTCACGTTACATCTGCCAAGTAGTCGATTTTCTTTTCCCCACCGCCCATGAAGTCGTCTAACATGTATCCCTGTGTATCGTTTGCTACGTTACATCAGCCAGTGATCGATTTCCTTTTCCCCACCGCCCATGAAGTCGTCTAACATATATCCCTCTGTATCGTTTGTCACGTTACATCTGCCAAGTAGTCGATTTTCTTTTCCCCACCGCCCATGAAGTCGTCTAACATGTATCCCTGTGTATCGTTTGCTACGTTACATCAGCCAGTGATCGATTTTCTTTTCCCCACCGCCAATGAAGTCGTCTACCTTGTGCAGAGTGTCCGGGCTAAGATTATTCGCCTCAACTCCCTTCTTTTGTTAGCTAAATTTCTTGGTTCCATTTCCTTTTAGAACTTTTAATCTTTTATAAGGCTTATATTTGTTACTAGTACTTTTTAATTATCCAAGCAGTTCTCTCATGGTGTCTCCTGTCATTCCTAATGTGTATTGTTTTGTTTTCTCTTTTACTTAGTCTAAGTTTCACTTTCGTAGGACAAAGCTGATAACAGCAATGGTTACAAAAATCTTAAGCATATATGTATTGGAATTCTATAGATTGTACTCAGTTTTATCACTCTCCTTCAACGACCAAGTTCTGTTCGTTATTCTGTTCGTTGAGAATATCTGAAAAAGGTGCGAAGGAAGATGGAACCCATAATCGTTTAGGAAAACAAGCGTCATTATATTATCTAAGAATGTGTTGAGTGGATGGTTATCTGTTAGATAGTGTGGAATGTTTTATGTTGGAAGTAAGTTTGGGCGTTAGGGTGAAAAAGACGGCGGGAGGGAGTGGTTTATTTTTCGTGCAGTGACTTTACTGCGATTTCTTTCTCATTCTTTAATATATTTATGGATGGAGTACTGAGGGAAGCGAAAAAGGGAGGTAAGAAAAGTGGTATGAGTTTGATATGGTAGGGTGAAGGAAGGATTGATTCTGTTTGTATATGTTGATGACCTAGTGTTGTTAGACGATAGCGAAAGGAATTTGGAAATGTTGATTGATGTGTGGAGAGGAGGCTAAAATAAATGCATAAAAGAGTACGTTGATGGTATGGTGTTGGAGGTGAGGAGTGGGTGAATGTGATATTAATTTCCGTGGTGTAACCATTGAACAAGTGCGATCCTTTAATTACCTACCATGTATGGTGATTAATAGTGATACAGATGAGGCGGACTGTGACCAGAAAGTTTTGACTGGCTGGAGGTTTCAGGGCTGACGAAAGTATAGCGAATGCTATACTTTGAGTATGAGATGTGTCATGAAGCCTCATGAAAGTATGGTTGTGCCAAGTTTAGCCTCTGAAACTGAACCCATGGTAGAGAGGGGAAAAGAAGATCGAGATTAAGAGAATGGCTAATGGAATTTGACTGGAGCGAAGATTGATTAGAGCGAGGAACCATTGGGCAAAGTGCATATATGTTTGTGAGGAAGTTGTGAAAGGGGTTGTAATGAAAGTGTTCGGAGGGAGTATGAATATCTTAGAAGAATGCATGAAAATGTATATTAAATATATATATACGGGAATTTCATGGTGTAGGGAGGGTTGGAAGACGTGTAAAGGGGACTGATTCTATGAGTGTTTGAGAGAGAAAAGTCTGAGTGAAGGGCGGGTGGAGGATGGTATGCATGGAGCATGTTTGTGAGGGGGCAGAGGTTGGGCCCCTCTTTTAACACATAGCACTCCATAGATAAGAACTGCTATCTTGGGTGGATAGCTTTGGATTTGTTGGACAAAAGGAGTAGGTAGTTTTGTGTGACGCTAATGCCACCACTCCACTTTGTGAGAAAGCAGTTGATGATGGTGAAAAATTTACTTTCAGCCCGACTATGAGAATAAGATGTGTTAATTGTGGTATAATAGACTTTAATTTATCCCAATCTGAAAAAACAAAACGATATTCTAAGGGAAGGGAAGTGGTTTAAATATTTCCTATTGATTTGGTTCTTTTTTGGTCTTTTTATCTTAACAAAATCCTTTGGGAAATATACTCAAGAAATGCCTTAAACAATTTGGGTGACATGAGATACCCTTGTATGATTCTTTTGTTTATCTCTAATTTTCTATTGACTGAAGCAGAAATTATGCTGCCTGGTACTCTAGGGCAATGATGTTTCTACCATCTTTTTCCTGTAAGTTTCCTCAGTATCGAATCGATGTTAAATAAACACAGATCATTTTTTCATAGTCTAAGACTAACATACAAAAAGATCTTTCTAATACATTCGTTCCCTAAATAATAGTTGAACAGTCTCTGCAGATCATCATATTTCTAACAATCTCTCTTCAAATCTGTTTGTGCTCTGAATGGTGATGACAGTTGTGTTAGCTTTGAGTGTTGATGACAGCTGTGTTAGCTCTGAGTGTTGATAACAGCTGTGTTAGCTCTGAGTGTTGATGACAGCTGTGTTAGCCTTTTGGTTATAAATTTACAAAAATATTTTCTCTATTGTCGATAAGAGACTGATGAGTTTGTACTTTTTAAATTCTTCTTTACCTTCCTTTATAAAGTTAACTTTTCTATTACATCCTTCAGGTATATTCGAAAAACGGTTGATGAAAGTGTTCCATACGAATGCGCAGCGTTCTGCAAGAGTGTCCGAATCGAAGACGACAGATTATTACATGATACCGTCGATGCATTGGTGGATAGGTCCACGGGAAAAGTCGGAACACAACGGGTACGCAACTTTAAAGTCGTGACTCGTGTCTCCTATCTCCTTTGTCATGTGCTGGGGATGATGATCAGCCCCTTACCATGTTGTCAGAATGGAAAATAGCGAAACGTCGGTCTGGTTTCTGAATTTATAGAGACAACTGAGTCCCCTTATAAGTGCCCTCCTTCTCAGCAACTTTCTCACCTTCAGGAAGGAAGCAGAAGAAAATCTCAAACTCCCAACTTGCAGCCACAATGCCGCTACGGATACTGTGAACCAGGGAATGGGATGCACATAATGTTTCTATGGCACTTAGCGCGCTCTGTGATTCGCTATAGATTGAAGACGGCCTCCTAACCGGATAGTAATGAGCAGTATATTGCAGCTCTGTCCTGAAGCCATACACAGTTCTCGGAATCGGAAGAGCTCTCTCGGCTTCAAACAATGGGATGATAGCATTGAAACAAACCTTCCTTTTGGACTTGGAGCCATCTCTGTGCAGTGGGCCAGATCCATTGTAATTAGATGTGTGCTTCAAGAAATACGACGTAATATAATTTTGAGAGTAAAGTATCTCGACAAACTTTCAAAGGTTGTATCCTCCAGTATGGTGTCTTAGGCAGAAACAACGGTGCCACCTTCCCGAAAGTTACAACAAACTCTCGAAGTTTTCTGTCACTAAAACCTAAAGGCTTAGACATTAATATGGGTTCCTACGTTGACATAGGCATGTTTGAATATGGTTCTGGACGAAATAAGAGCCGTTGGCGATTATAGTAGACGCTAAATCCGTACGTAAAAGTGCATAATTCAATGTGCACGACGTAAAGCAAGTTGCTTCTCCCTTGTGGTGACAATTTGTCAATTTCTCTATCGACTTTCATTTGGAGGAGGTTAGAGAAATTTGGAGAGGGAACCAGCCCGGGATGAAATGACCTTTCCCAGGCACAGGTAAAGCAAACACGGTACACATTCACCAGGGACCTGGAAAGATACCTTTTCACCAGATCCTGTTGAACAAAGCTAACAGAGAAGGCAAGACTTGCACACCTAAGTATCAAACATGGCATGGCGAACATGCAAAAGTGAGCCTTTACATGTTTGCCGTCGATAATGCCCCATACATTAAAATCACAAAGGCAAGTCAAATAGAAAAATACAATACCGAGCAAAATAAGAGAAGGATTTTCTTTTATTAAAATATTTTCAACAATATGATGAGTTGGTAAATGAAATTTCCATAGTACATAAAAGCAGGCATATAATATATTTTATGAAGATTTCATATCATAAAATCATATTTTCAAAAAATTATACTAAATAAACCAACAAAATAAATATTGACAAATGCAAAATAAAAGAACGATCATTCACAGAATTGCTTAGCAAGCAAATATATCAGAAACAAAGCAAGTTTGACAACGATGAAACTTAAAACACTTAATATGTGGTGTTGTTGTTTTTGTTTTCAATTACTACAGCGCAACGACGACCAAAGGTCTTCAACTGTAAAATACTGGCGTTTTTTGTTCCAATCTTGCTTAATTTTCTTCCATAAATCCGTCACCGATGAAGGTTGCTGGTCTCAAACTTTGTCTCCAATAATCTTCCAGTTTCACAATTGGGTTCATGTCGAGGCTCTGAGCTGGCCACTTTATTACTTCGATATCTTTTGTTCGAAATAGTATTTTACTCGTTTTGCAGTATGGAATGGTGTATTGTTCTGCATAAATACTGTTGGCTGGTTCAGAGATGCTCGGAGTAAAAGTATAACATGTTTTTGTACAAGGGTTAGGTACCCATTGGAATTTACCGTTCCAATTATCAGCACTAGTGACCCAATTCCTTCAGAAAAAAACATCTTCTATACCCTGACGCTGCCTCCTTAATGCTTGCTAGACATTTTCCCACATTTAGGATTAAGTCTGCTTGTCACCTGCAGCGCGTCTAACAAAGCATCTACCATCAGATCCAACTAGATTAAATTTACTTTCGTCGCTGAAAATTAATTCTCTCCCAATCTTCATCCCTCCAAACAACATGAGCTTTACCATATTCGACGACTTTCACGTTCTCGTTCTTCTTACTGATGATTGGTTTGGTTCCTGGAGAACGAGATTTTTAAACCAAATGAAACGGGGCGACGGAACACAGTGAAACTGCTCACTTCTTTTCTACTATACGTCTTAATCTTTCGAGAAATTCCAGCTGCAATCTTCAAGGGACCGTTCATAGAGAAACGCCTAATAGCTTTGTCTTCTTGTGCGGTGATTATGCGGGGTTGACCGACTTTTGCAGGAGATTTCTAGGGTTTTTTTTTAGTCACGTGCACACGCGACTCTATAAGTTATTATGTTGGTCCGTAGGCCCATCGGTCGGATGGTAGCCATTTTAATTTTCAATGAGTTTTTGAAAGTTTTGAAGGTCATATGGTCATAAGTCGGAATAATTGAGAGCACGTGACTTAGGTCAGTTGACCTTGTTATTGTATAACTTGGGAACGCGAGAAATCACATCTTAGATCTTCCTACAAAGATACGATCTAATAAAGGTCGAAATGATGAACATACGAGTGGCGTAATATTTCTTATACACCGATATATAAGTATTCGCTACACGTCATGCAAACATACCAAACTACTACCAGGTTATGCAAAAGTCTCCGTTACACTTGTTACGACGCTCTCAACAAAGGACACTATGATAGTTTTGATGCAGGTAGACACGTTTTGATTGTTTAGACATAAATATGTGTTTAAATTGTAATATTAATCAATGTGGCCGTACACCTTGTGGAAGACGTCCTTCCTCATGCTGGTCCACACGCGGTTGACGGAGGACTTCAGCTCGTCGACGTTGCTGTGGTGGATCTTGCAGACCTTGCACTCCACATGCGCTCACACGCTGTAGTCGAGGGGAATGAGGTTGGGCGACTGAGGCGACCAAAAATCCTTCAACCAGTTCATGTTCGACTCCAACCACTCTGGCACGGTTTTTGCAGTGGGGGGCTGGCCACCGTCCTGCTTAAAGAAGTATTCCGCCTTCTTCGTGATCTCTCTCACTCAGGGAAGGACTTTCGTGGCCACCCTCCTCCTTGACGGCCTTGAACACCGGGGTCACCGAGATGTTATTTTTCTTCGCGAGCGCAGACGTTTTGAGCTTCGGAGCACTTTCGAAGCCCCTTCTCACAGCTAAACGGTTGACAACTTGAGGTTTGTCTGAAAGAGGCCAATCTTTGTGGGTTTCCACGTTATTGAGCATCTCTGAGACTCTTTGGATGGTCATCCTGCTAAAGTTGAGCCGCTTGCCGATGTCAGACTTGTTGTGGTGCGCGCGCAGGATATCAGAGATCTCGTTTCTATTCAATTCCACCTCGACGCATTTGCACATTTGCACCAATTCGTTTTAATGACAGGTGCTGGAAAAGTAGAACTTTAAGTTTGTTTGACGGAACTTTTTCTATCACACACGTAAATCTCTCAAAATATCATAAACTTGACTGTAACAGAACCTTTGCAAAACCCCGTACATCTCACTCAAATAAAGAAGCAAAGGACTTTTATGTAGTACCCATGAATGCACTCAACCAAAAGCCCAACACTTCGGTATGTTTATAGGTGGAATTTTATGCAAAGATTTGAAAACAAAGACGCGATGTACGATCTGTAGGCGATGAAAAAGAACGCGGTAAAAGATTAGTAGAATTCGCCGAAGGAGCAAACCTTTATATTTAGGACTCCTTCTAAAAGACAAAACAGAAGATGGATATATATTGAACAAGAACAAAAAATAAGATCGCTTACATACTCTTCTACGTAAAGATAATTAATTAAAATCATCGATTATCAGGTCCTTCAATACAGCAACGGACCACAGATGACTTAGGAAAAAGATAACAAGGGAGGGAAAATAAGAATCAAACTTATGACTTAGAGAATAAACTCATTAAAACTTTACACCTGAATTAAAATAAATCTGTCCAAAGTGACTTTCCAGAATCTTTCCAAAGTCAATGCGGTTAGGTAGGGGTAATAGTAAAAATTCCTTAATCCGCTAGAAAAGTCTCTTGGAGTTCATCAACCCTCTTCAGGAGCGCCACCCATATATATATATATATATATATATATATATATATATATATATATATATATATATATATATATATATATAGTTATATAGTTATATAGGTATTTACGAAACCAGGTTTCGACGGAGACATCCATCATCTTCAATCGCTGTCAAACTAATGAATACAGAGAGATGATTAGCCTAAGGACACACCAATTTACAAGGCGGAATGTAATTTGGGGCTATGGAGCTTCGTCCTTTTTTATCTTGTTGCTACAGGTGCAATGGGAGATGCAAACCAAGTTCGCACAAAGAAAATAATGACAAAGCGAATGATTCGTTGCTATTTTTTATTCACTTAGAATTTTGAGTGATAAAATATACAATTTTAATTGTTTATATCACTTTTACCGCCTTTTATTAATGATGCCAATCAACTGGTGTAGCAATAAAAACTCTAGCTTGGATATCTCCGAGATATAAAATAACTAATTCAAGCCATTCAGGATAATCTGTTCCTCCTTCCTGCCTGTTTATCTGCAAAGTGAGATTTGTCAGACTCAAAATGTTCTTTATTATAGTTTCTCAACTGTTTCTGAAACCTTAAATAACAATATGGCTAGTTCAGGAGAAATGGTATTTAACTTGTTGAATAGATCATAAATAATTATTTCTTTAATATCATGCCGATCTGCTAGGGAAGGAAGTGATTTCCCAGGCTCAAATTCATGCAAACATCTACTTTAATTATAGTCTTGCTGATAGTTGTATCAAAATACATAACGTGTAAATTATTTGTTAAATCCCACTCTTCCAAAACATCCAACTAGAGCATTTGCAATACTCAACGAAGTTTGTCGACAGAAAGGAGTTTACGATTTCCTTTTGCTGATTCCATATTAGTCAATATCTGTGTATTATTGCAACCAGTTATGTTTTCCAGATTTTTCATATCCCAGCGTACTTTGAGTGGCACATCTGTGACAAATCTCGTTAATGACATCACAGAACGCTGGCAAAACAGAGGACAGTTGGGGTTGAGCTTGTGATAAGGAAAAAGAGAGGGGTCTCTAGACTCAGTCCAACGTGGGTACATAGATTATGGTGAGATCATCTTCTGGCAGCACCAACTAAGGTGATACCATTGATTCTCGCAGCCGAGTGACGCAAACCCTTCCTTTGCCCTACAACTTGGAGACAGCTTTCCCTATCCGTACACGGAATTGACGATCTCGTATGAAAAAACCGTGGCGAAATGCTGCCTGACAGAAAGCCTCGTAGATGGCCCTCCATCCGGAGTAGGAGATCCGACCTGGAGTGGAACTTACAGAAGCGCACTTTGTAGAAGAACGGTGACCTCCGCTGTCCAAAAAAGAAGCTAAAATAATATTTACCAATTTTTCCATCATCTTGTACACCAAAAAGGTGAGATAAATTGAGCTAAGACCAAACTGTTGAACAAAGCTAACATAAAAGCAGAGCCTCACCCACAAAAGTGTCAAACCATGGCTGAGATATATCGCCTGGTCCAGGGGTGAGCTCCGCGCTAGAAGCCAGAGCTGAGCTCAACTCCCTAGACAAAAACAATATTTGGCCCTTTCTTAATTTTTAAAATATTTTAGGTGCTTTCTGGCGGCTGATAGCAAAAGCACAGCCGCCAAAATAATACAAAACCCTATATTTAGGGTAATTTAATAAAAAAAGAACAAATAAAAACAATATAGCAAGAATGAAGACAAAAAAAAAAATCACTAAACAAGACAAAACCTCAAAGACATGTCAAGCGCCTGAGGGTGGTCCTTTCCTACAAGAGGCACAAACATAAAGCCAACATCCAACTAGTAAATACAATGGAGGAGGTTTTCCTCCTCCCCAAACTCTAAAATGCCCCATAGAAAAACATTCAACCATAATATGGTATACAGTACGGAAGATCAAGCAGTATGCGCAGAAAGGTTCAGCGGGACTGCTACATCTCGCAAGTGTGCAAGGTTTGCTGACAAAAAACGAGCTGAGGCCGTTCCAGCAGGCATTGGGAGGTAGGTCCACAGGGAGAGTCGCGGCACAATAGATTGCAGCGTGAAATTCCCGTCGGCCGTCTCCCCTCCGTCTCCGAAGAGCTGATTTAGTTCCTGACATGCATTCAGACTGGAGAAGAGCAAAGCGCGGGTCTGACGCCTAGACATTGCGGTCTGTTTGTTTAAGTTACGCTCCATGTAGTCTTGCATCGCTCCTAACAGCAGCAGCATCATATCTTTATCGTGCAACTTACGAGTAACTCGTTTTGAATTTTTGGAATTTACTGAATAATGACCTTATTTAGCCAAGACCAAAACGTGTTCCCGTCTCCACTGGTGGTAGATTACACTGACGCTGGAGCCTCCAGACCCTGGGCCTTCCCGATCTCTCCCGGACACACCCAGGGCGAAGAAAGCTGTATTCTCGTGTGCGTTGCCTCTGCCGAATGATATCGTCATGGGGGTCAGTTAGCCTGATCTGCACCTAAGAGGATCCGCCAGATCGACATCAGTGAGTCCTATACTCTCACTTTTCTGTTGCAGGAGTTCGGCAGGCCAACTCTTTTTTCGTCAATCATTACAAAGCTAAACCCCAGCACGACGGGTGAGGTTCTACTGCACACTCAGAGGGAGAATCATCAACGGCGAAATGGAAATAAGGTTGCCTGTCATCAAGTTCCATATTATTATCGTTTATTTTTCTGCTGTATCATTTTTTATGATTTTTAATAAATCATAAAGTACTAAGTTCAATTCTATGGTGCACTTTAATTACAGATTCATGGACGACGTTCCCTAGGTGGCTACTGCAGCGAACTTCTGTCTGGCGGACAGCAAGATCAACCTGAGATGATGTCGCACTAGGTGGGCTTCAATACCCGCATCAGAGAGCAGAACGCCGTCTTGGCCTTCTCTTGGTATGTCAAGTACAACATCAATGCCATTCATGTCGAGGAGTTTAGTTGTCCTCAACGCTACGTGTTTGAACTTCATCTACGACTTCGTCAGACTTATGAACGACTTCTTTGAAGGAGTGAAGCGGGCAGTGCTGAACAATACCAAGAGTCATCTGGAGGAGCAGCAGAGTTCAGCGAGGCCTATGTCTCTTTCTTCAATAAATACAAACAGAGCGTCAACAAGCGAACCTCTCCGCGGATTAGCTCCATTATGTATTCTTTCTTTCTATAAAAACTAAGCATTTTTCAGTCGCGTGGACGCGACTCTATAAGTTACTATTTCGATCCGTAGGTCAGACGGTCGGATGGTAACCATTTTACTTATCAATGGGTTTTTTGGCAATAACCTCGTAACTATTCAGCTGATTCTAACGAAATTTGAAATCTTTAGTTTGATTTACATTCTCTTTTGAGTGATATAATTGCCAAGGTCCTCCCAAGGTTAATTCGGAAGTTATTAAAAGTTTTGGAGGTCGTAATGTCATATGGACATAAGTCAGAATAATTGAGAGCACGCGACTTAGATATGTTAACCTTGTTTGACTTTATTGAATAAAAGTATGGGAGTAATATAAGTTCCGTTAGTTTTTACAACGGAGTAACTGACTAACGGGTAACAAATTGACTTTTATTAGTATCAAACTAACATGTAACATAGTTACGTTTTAAGTAAGGGTGTACAATTATAACGCTAAACAATAATAAAATTAATAATAAATAAAACATTCATAATTATAACTCAAAACGGACTTGGTCCAATTCGTTACAACCGAAAGTGGTCGAAGATTTTCCTCAATGATCATCGATATCGGCTGATTTCTACAAAAGAAATATTCCTTTTTTTAACAAATGAATGAGTGAAAAGATTGTCTTTACTGCTATTTCCCAAGAAATGTTATGTAAGAACAACACAAATAAAAAAGTAAATTATTTCAGTCCTCTTCTTTTCTCTAAGGATAAAAAAAATAGAATTGGAACGTCTTAAAATGGATTTCATCTTTATCTTTAAAGTAAAGTAAATCCCATATTTAAGCGCAAAATCAAAGGCGTGTAATAATCAGGTAACATCGAAACCCAAAATTTCGATTCTTTTTAAAAGTCAAATAGAAAAACGAGCATTATTTTGGACGAAATCTTCTTCACACCATCTATAAAGGGAAACATGTTGAGAGTGACAAGAGAGACATTTTCTAACCACAATGGAGACAAACAACATAAAAGCTTCCAACTAATTGAGCTGGATTCCATACTAAAAAAAGAAAATCAAATTTCGAGAGAAGAGGTTAGGAGAAAATCCGAAACTTGTATTAAGTTCTTTATTTGGTGTTTGTCTCATCTAGAGATTCTTCAGAATTAAAAAAGAAATGAGCCAAACCACCGGTCTAATCACCTTCCTAGATGGATATAATCTGCCTTTTCTGTACTTATCGATGATTGCTTCATTTCGTGTTGTTAATTTTTTAGATTTGTGAATTGCATCCAGAGTGATTATTGAGGCCAAAGAAGGGAGAAGAATTGGCGGGATACAACATATTGTGCCACTTTCCAACTTAGGTTTTACGAATCCTGAGTTGGTGCTCAAGCATTCCGACGTGGTTAAGAAGATGGCTTCCACCGCCTTCCTTCTGATGGTTGCATGTACAACTATGGTCACCGTACCCTATTTGATGCGGTGGGCTGCATCTTACTCACGGAAGTGAGTGCATTACCGAACCGTCTTGCATGAGTATTCTGTCTGTGTACATGTACTCTGGTTTCAACTACCCTGTAAGTCTCGGTGAACTAAGCCAGAAGAGACTCACCATAGGGTACCTTGAATACCACGGAGTTCTTGTATTCTTGGGTAGTTTGGAACGGGAGAGGTCAGCAACTTTGATGCTTGCTTAAAGTGCTACTTTGGTAGACTAAGTTATCGCTCAGCCCACTTAAGCAGAAAAAGGGCTGGAAAGGGCTCTGGTGAAGGTTATGTTTTCTCTGTCTTCAGCAGTTGTCGTACTTTTCCCGATGTTGATGTGACGCCTTTTTTCCTGGCTTTTTTGATGAAAGTCAAGGGATACTCATGTTTTCGGAAGGTGTCCTCTATGTAGTGTTTCTTTTGCGCAAGGAAATCCGGGAGGCATATTGTCGGCGCGCACAGGAAGAACCCGATGACGATGCCCATTTTGAGTCAATGTCATTGGCCAATAAGTAGTGGATAAATTCATATTTGTTGGTTGGCTTTCAGTAAATGGAGAATCCCATTCCATCTTTGGTCTTATGCACCTTGACGCCTAAGAAGTGGCTTCGTCTCCCTCTTCCTCTGCTGTGAACTTGATGGTAAAGTGAAGCTCAATGAGCTGTACCAACCTCTCATGAGTGAGCGGTTGTGAACCGATCGATAGCTTGTGGTCCACATAACTGAGCCACTTGTGTTGCCCTAGTACTTCTCTTGCCGGACCAGACTACAACTTTTCCATGAACAAGCAGACTAAGACAGCGATAGAAGGGATCCCATAACCACCCAGAACCATTTGGGACATCTGTTGGAGCTCTTGGCCCTAAAAAACGAAGGGGTTGAACTTCACACAGAGCTCTACCAGCTTAAAAATATACTCAGGAGTGAGGAGCCATTACTTGGACCTCTCCTTGATGACATCTCTGACGTCGTCAATCGCTTCTTCGACGAGGACATTAGTAAAGAGGAAGGTGACTTCGAAACTCAGGATTTTTTTTTGTTTCTGATGATTGTTTCCCATAGTCTTTTGACGTGGTCGGCCACGATGATACTTACAATCATATCTGACATTGATCTGGCCAGTCACGTAGCCAGCCTGAGCGGGCCACTACCTATCCGGAACGTGATAGGCTTCATTTTGACATCGGGTTTATGACTTTTAGGCGGTCCTCACATGACTTAGGTTCTCGAACTCTGCTCTCCCGGAAACAACCTTCAAGAGATGTTTTCATCTTCGACGGTCTTTTCCGTTTGGATGATGTAAATATCATTGTTGGTGGCGAAGTCTTAGAGCGCCTGCATATCTCTTCTAAGGATCGCCAGTGGTTGCAACTTCGCCGTACCATGAAGTGTGAAAGAGACTCCCTGCGCGAATCCAATGTCGGTAGTCCCTCATACTCTACGCTGGTCCCACACTCTATATCTAAGACATTCATCAAAACCAGATTTCTCATATACAGCCGCGGCCCCAAATTTTCAGATACCTAGAATTTTTCTTATTCCTTGGGTATGTCTATGAATATGTTGGTGTACGTTTGCACATTTTTGCACAATGCATCTGGAAATAAAAATACAAGCTTCCTTATAACCTTTTTTGAAATATCTTTATGACGATGCTATTGAAATGTATGAAATGCTGGTATCAATATGCAATATGTTACAATCCAAATGATTTCATATAACACATCATATTTGTTGATTAATATGATATGCCATGTCGAAAAGATCTGATAATGATATGATCGTGGGGAAAGTACGTAACTATACCGTAAACTCGTAGAGGATAGAAGTCTATAACGCATGCTAAACGAGGAGGGTCACAGCTATATACAAATCGCCTGGAGGGTCGGCGGATCACCTTTCGGTGTTGCGGAAGTGTCGAAGGGGATCGGAGAAAGTTGAAACGTCGAAAACAAACCTTGTTATGGACGATCCAGGGTCAATGAACAACGTAAGGACAGGTTTCTACCTCGGGCGAGCCTTCGGGATAATGAGAATATCGCAGTCTAGCTTCAATATGAATAAACAAAGGCGGACCAGTTTAGTGCAGACATCAGAACAGTCCGTCGCCCACTGCTTGCACAAGAGATGAAGTCACTAAAGTACGCCAGAAGCCGATGATCAGCCTTCGGAAGAAACAAAGTCGACCGGTTTTCCCACGTGTCAAAGTTCTTCTGGTAAAAAAAAAATCAGCATCAAACGTGCATACAAAGTTATCGTGTTCTTCCTGAAAACTCCAAGCAGTTTTAAAAACCCCTGGAAATGTACATTCCTCGTTGGAATAGATCTGTTTGGGGTAAAAGCTGCTGGTGATGGTTTCATGACAAGAATATCTCATTAACTTACAGACTGACTAAACAGCTCAATTAAGATTAAAGCATGTTAACTTTATGCTCTACAGTTTAAAATCTCTTCCTCTTACTGGTGTTTAATATCGCATTGCTTTTTCCTTTGCTTGCTTAACTTAGTGGTTTATGTAATACCAACAAGGTCAAAAGACCTTAGTCGCGTGCTCTCAATTGTTCTGACTTATGACCTTATGACCATATGCCATACGACTTTCAAAACTTTCAACAACTTAGTTAGTTTTATTTTAATAATTCTCAGAATAACTGTCGTAGGGTAACCATGAAGAGGGCAGGCCAGAAAATCGGGATACAGATGCCAGTGTGAGGGATAAATAAACAAAATCGAGTGCGGTTGGCCTAAGTAATCAATTCTTAGAGATTCTGGGATTAGAGAAACTAATGGTAGAAATATATATATATATATATATATATATATATATATATATATATATATATATATATATATATATATATATATATATATATATATATATATATAACTTTACTATATATAAAGAAAATATTAATAGCACAAGTAAATAGATGGCAATGAAAAAAAGGAGACCTGAGGTTCCAAACGGGAGGAGGGGTATTCAAATGACTCAACGAGTAGGGACAGTCCGAGAGGGATGCACGGTGATGGCTTCCAGAGAAAATGAGAGAATGCAATTATCGGGGAGACTCACGTAAAGCCTAATTGACTGGATGCTTGAGTACGGCGAGTAAACGGGGCGCTGCAAAGTTGAACTTGCAAAATTCCTTCTTATTTTTTAACCTCGTTGAGAAATGAGCGAGGGAATACTCATGTAGAAGAATAAGGTCAGGAGGCGACATCGTGCACTTCGATACCCGCGTAGTCTCGAGATCGCCGAATGAAGCGTAGGAAGCGAGGCTGATCTACGGCGAGGATGCTGTCCACGCCTTTTTATTGCACCCTAGCTGCATTTACTTAGGGGCACATTTTCCTAGTCTCGCATGCCCTTACAGCTAGCCTCCTGCCCTCCGCATATATCGAAGCTCTTCGAACATTCTAAGCCAACTTTATTTCGGTTTACCGAAGGAGGCGCTGGCTTCCCGCAAGATCGC
Organism: Ceratothoa steindachneri; assembly: GCA_963969495.1. NCBI lineage: Eukaryota > Metazoa > Arthropoda > Malacostraca > Isopoda > Cymothoidae > Ceratothoa > Ceratothoa steindachneri. Next base: position 167,120,401 of record OZ018327.1, read on the forward strand.
GCGAGTCGTGGAGATTCAGCCCAGGCAATCCCTGTCACCAGCGAAACGTCTATATACCCCCCCCCCCCCGACTCGCTTCAGCAGGTTGCACTGTAGTACTATAGTACCGGAACACAGCAGCCCGGCTCAGCCTGTTCGGCCTAACACCGTGTACGAGCAAAGGACACGCTCACCCATCGCGATCGGAGACACCGGCGATTTCGATTCGAGAACGAAGGCTAATGCGACATCCGTGAACTCTGCCATAGTCAATCAGCGAGTATCTGACGAGGGACTCCATCTCCGAAGGCCAAACTACGTGTGCTCTCTCATCCGCCCCGTGAGGTAACCCAGCTTCCCCATCGCAGTCATCGTATCCCGACCTGCCCTTTCCTTCAACGAACACGTAAGCAGTCCCAAACGTTGACGCCTACAGATTTTTCTATAATCTGGCCTACTCAAACCGTCCCATCCTTTGTGTGAACCCCAGATTAAAATCCCCTTTTTAATCACCGACCTGAACCCGACCACTAATCCCATATTTATTCCTCCTGTGATCTGTCCCTTTGCCGACATTTAATTTCACATGTACTATAATTCCCTTTAAGCTTTGTGTCTGTATATATTTCAATTCTATATATTTTTTAGTAAAGGTATATTTTTGTTATCGTCTTTTTCTTGCAACCATGAACGAAAACCAGCTACTTGTTAATCTTTGACCAACTTGCACTTTGAATTATTTTTTTGGGAATGGACCATTCCTACTATTTTTTGTCGATAGTAGAGTGATAGATGCCTGTCCGTGTCTCTCGTCTGTCGGGCGGAAACTCTGGCCTTTGGTACGAGCAAGTTCCGGGTAGAGATGACGCGTCGCGTTCGTAGCTTGAAGCCGTTGGGAGGCGAGGCAGGGCGTAAAAGACTGCACATGACTGCTAACCAAGGAGGGGCTCTATGGTACTGATTTTTCAAAGCTTTTCTCTTAGTATTTAATCTGTCTCGGCAGAAGCGGGTCGCCAGGGGCCCTCAAAAGGGGGATGGGGATCTCATTAGACTTTCCGCGCGTTGGCGGAATAGTCTCTGCCTTCTCACAGCTTTGCGCAAAGGTTATTGGCGGCCTGGGTCTGGCGCCAATCAGACGGTGCAACGGCGAGTTTATGGCTCGCAAACGTGATGGGGACACTTTTTCCATGGTCACAATACTGGTCGAAAACATAACCTATGCCATCGTTACTCGCGTCAGCCCATATGCCAAAAGATTTAAGGGGGTCGGGTAAGCTGAGGATCGGTGCTGAAGCTAACTTCCCTTGACAAGGCACTTGGGGGACCTTTTTCTTGAGGAGATCACACAGGGGCGCAGGGATTGAAGCGAAGTTCATAATCAAACGTTGGTAGAAGGAATGTATACCCCATGAATAACCCCAACTGCTTATTTTTTGCAGGCAGTGGCATTTCGACAATTGCCTTGATTTTGTCAGCTTAGGGAGCCGAGAAGTTGTTCCCTATGTGGAAACTGAAATAGTCAATAGTGCCAAAGGCGAAGTGGCACTTGATGGGGCCAATCGTGAGGTGATGTTCTTGGAGTAGGCACAGGAAAGCGCACAAAGGGCAGCCAGAAGGTGGTCCTATTCCTGGGTCACCATTTAAATGTTTTCGAAGTAGAAGGTGACGTGGGGCAACATATCCAATATTCGCCTCATCATTCTATTATAATTGCTACATGCTGTCACCAACCCGAAAGGGAGTCGCCGGAATTGCATCAAGCCCTTGTCAGTGAGGAAGGCCGTGTACCTTTTTACATCTTTCCTCAATGGAATCTGGTATTAGGCCTTACACAGATCTAATTGGGTAATGAATTTGGCCTTGAACATGTGCAAATTATGATCGATGAGGGGAATCGGTTCGGTGTCTAACACGGTGACGGTGTTTAACTTCCGGAAGTCGATGCACATCTGGTAAGAATTGTCTGCCTTCTTCACCAAGACGACCGGGAAACAATACCCCGACTCCGAGGGCTCTATAATACCCATCTTCAATAGCTTGTCTGCCCCCTCATTGAACACTTTTCTTAAGTGAATGGGGAGTGGGTTGGCTTCGAACGGACAGGTTGCTGGTGGCGAGACGAATATTGTGCTCGAACTGGGTAGCACAACCAGGGGTCTCCGAGATTACATCGGTGAATTTGGTGAATACGGCTTATAACTGGGTCTTCTGGGGGATCGGAAGCTGAGGTTTTATGCTCAACTTGGTCGATGGGGAATCGGGAGTATCTTCCAAGACGTGAATAGGATATTCCGCATCTTGTTCCACGCAGGTGACTTGTATCACGACCAAGGGATCAAGCGTGTAGATGGACTCCAAGGCGGATTATTTGCCCAGGGCCACAAGTTGATTGGCACAAGCGCGTTGATGGTACTTTTTAAGCATGTTCACGTGGAATAGCTTAGTACCAGACGGAGTTTGGATCAAGTAGACGACGTGGCCGCGTCTCTTGATCTTTGGGAAGGGGCCCTTCCATTGGCTCAAATGTTTATTGTTCTCCGTGGAGAGTAGTAAAAGGACTTTGTCATTAGGTTTAAATTTTTGTTTTTGGGACTTACAGTCGAAGTAGGTTTTATACTCGCTCAAATTTGTCTCGGCGTTCCAAACGTAATTTCTGCGCACTTTCCTAACCTCTGCCTCAGGTCTCGGAGGTAAGCGTAGGAGGATTGAGTCTCCTGCTCTAATTTCGAATTAGAGAAAAGATCCTTTAGAATGCTGAGGGGCCCTCTAACATTACACCCATACAGAAGCTCAAATAGGGCAAAACCTAAGGCACGATGGGGAATTCCTGGTATGCGGAAAGGGCTACCGGCAAGAAATGGTGCCATTCTCGTAGTTGTTCGGCGCACAGTTTCTTGAGGATGGATTTGAGGGAGTCATTGAATCTCTCACACATACAGATACCAGCTGGTTGAAAAGGGGTGGTAAAAAAAGGTTTTATATTTAGGAGCTTGCCGACGTACTCCATCAGTTGCGTCGTGAATTGGCGGCTACAATCAGACAGGATTTCCAAAGTTATCCAACGCGAGAGAAGATGGAGATTAGTGCTTTCGCATAGGAGATACTGTCTATATTTTTCAATGACACGGCCTAGAGGACACGGGTATCAAAATCCACTAAAGTTAGCACGTGACTGTGACCTTCACTTGGCGGGAGGGACGTGGGTGTAGCGATGAGATCAACTTCGACACGGAAAAATAGCTCTGAGATTAGGAGTCCTCTCTGCAATGGTGCGGGCTTAACTTGTCCTTTGGCGGCAGTCTTTTGGCAGATGTCGCAAGACCTGCAGTAGCGAAGGATTTCTTCATGGACGCCTGGCCAATAAAAATATTCGAAGATCTTCTGGGTGGTATTCGTTTTGCTAAAATTGCCTGAAAATAGGCTGCTATGGGCAGTGTTTAAAATGTGACCAACGCGTAAACGCGGGACAGACAATACTTGCGTCGTAGGTTTACCGTTTTCTGAGCACGCACGGTAAAATAAGCCATCTGTAAGTTGGTAGGAGATCACCTTGTCTCCTCGGGTGGCTTCTTGCTCTTTTAACTGGGCCTTAGCCTACAGGGGTTGGAAGGAATCGCAGTTCTTTTGGTTCCTCGTGAAGTCTTCAGTCATTTCCTCTGAAGCACGTGAGCTTTCTAGGGGCCAGGGCATCTTCAAACTTTTTACCACTTGCGAACAGGTAACCACGGGTTGGGCCACGGAGTTGAGGGAGACCTGTGGGCACTGGTCAATGAGGACGGAGCAGAATTTAATAGGGGCTGATTCTACCTCTGCCCAGCCAGTGAAGTACGCACAATCAATGTAGCACTTAACGATGGGGAACCGATTGGCGCGCCTCAAGTAGTTGTGCACGACGGCGAATTTATTATGGTCCGGGGATACTGGGGGAAGCACCTTCTTCAACACCACTATGCATGTGTACCGGGTATCTCTTACAAGAGAGGATACATGGCAGCTATTAATCGTTCCGGATTAGAACTTAATGCTTCCAGGGGTATTCTTATCAAACAAGAAGTTAACCTGGTGGCCGACGGGACTTGAGGTGCTCGGGGGAGGAGAAGATTCCGATTGTGTTGACGGAGGCGCAGATGTGGCACATATCTGGTGTACCTGGTGAGAATAGTTATTCCTGAACTGAGAGTCCTTTGGGCAGTTCGTTTCCACGTGACCCTTTACACTACAGAAAAAACAAATGATGGGTCACCTGGCGAAAGATGACGTAAGGGGGGGGGGAAACGGTTTTACATCCCGGTGTTCGGACGAAAAGAGTGGTTTCGGCTTCGACGGCCCAGTTACCTCGGCAAACTTGTTTCCATTTTGCGGGATGAATTTACCTAAGTTTGAGGGAAAGGGGGGTGGGGGTGTTTTCTTCTTCTTTCGGATAAAGGTTGTGGCTTGCTGAATAAATGTCGGCATCTTCTGTGCACTTCTTGAATGTGAGGCACCGCCGGTCTTTTACAAAAGATGTGACTCCAGCCGGAAGTGCAGCCAACAACTGTTCTCTCAGGAAGTCAACGAGGGCATCGTAGTCATGCGGGATTTTATAAGAATTGAGCCAAAAGTTGAGGTGACGCTGGAGGGTGTACCAAAACTGACGGTATGTTTGGCATGGCTGAAGGCGGGCATGTCTGAATTTGGATCGTTAAAAGCTTGGGGTCATGTTTTCATGCCGCCAGTAATTCGATTTTAAGGCCAAATAATCAATTGTTGCTTCCAAGGGGAGCGATATGAATATATCTTGGAGTTCGGAATTTTGCAAGGGCAACAATTGAGCCACTCCATCTGCTTCGATGTTCCAATGGTTAATTTCAAAGATTTTCTAGAAGTGGATTAAGAAGGCTCCGAAATCCTAGCCTTCCTTGAAAATGGGAAGCTTAATAGACGCGATATAGGGAGCTTCGGACCTCAAGCTGATGGACAGCGTCTCGTTCCTGGTCCTACTCATTTCAATTTCATGAAGGCGGATTCTTTCCCTTTCTTCCCGTTCTTTTTTTCTTTCTTCTCGTTCTTCTCTTTATTTTCTTTCTTGTTCTGTCTCTCCTCTTTCTTTTTCTCTTTGCCTTATCTTTTCTTTTTCATTCCTTTCCTCCTGTTGGATATAAGATAAGAGGTCCTTGCCGTTGAGCCAAAGCGACTCTCCTTGGAACTCAAATGTGTTAAATAATGAGGACATTTTATCGCGTTCGACCAACTTTCAAGAAAAGCACCACAAAAGGGGGAATTATTTGACGCACAGGGGTAGTGCTGGTGGGCTTTGGCTGACCTACGATTTTTCACTTAAAAACAAACAAACACAGTGATAATTATTTCGGACGGCGCGAATTCTTAATTATACTTAAAATATTCACTCCAGAATTTTAGCGAGAGCCTGTGTTTCCCAATACGACGAGAAAACGACAACACAATACAGATAAAAGAAATAAGATTAACTCTTTTACAACACGGCAGACGTTTTATGAGGCCTGGAAAGGGTTAAATCTTCACACGGTCACAAAATTCAATACAAAATATGCACAAAAAATGGAAAATGGGAAATGGCTAGAATTTCTATAGTTTCTAAAACCAGAACCTTGAATATTCAAGAATAAAATCAATAGAATCTGTCACAGGTCTAAAAGAAAAAGAAATGAGATCAGATACTGCGGATGACCCTTAAAAACCTGACACCAGAATATAATATAGATGTCGAAAGGTCACCCCGCACCTGTCAGCAGAATATAATATAGATGTCGTAGGGTGACCGTAAAGAGGGCATGCCAGAAACTCGAGATACAGATCCCAGTGTGAGGGTTAAATAAACAAAATCGAGTGCGGTTGGCCTAAATAATCAATTCTTAGAGATTCTGAAATTAGAGAAACTAATGGTATAAAAATGGATACAAATGACTGGACGGGTACGAGAGTCCGAGAGAGAATGTACGGTGATTGCTTCCAGAGAAAATAGGAGAGTGCAACTATCTGAGAGTCACGTAAAGCCTAATTGACTGGAGGCTTAAAATACCATGAGTAAACGGGGAGCTGCAAAGTTAAACTTGCAAGATTCCTTCTTTTTTTAACCTTTTTGAGAAATGAGCGAGGGAGTACTCCGGTTGTTAAACGAAGTCGATAACCGAGTGATAGATGCCTGTCCGTGTCTATCGTCTGTCGGTGGGAACTCTGGCCTTAGGTGCGAGCAAGGCCGGGTAGAGATGACGCGTTGCGTTCGTAGCTGGAAACTATTGGAAGACGAGGCAAGGCGTACAAGACTGTACGTGACGGCTAATCAAGACGGGGCTGTATGGTACTGATTTCTCAAAGCTTTTCCCATTAGACTTGTCGCGCCAATGGGGGTGGGGATAGTCTCGATGGCCTCACAGCTTTGCGCAAAGGTCCTTGGCGCAGTGGGTCTGGGGCCAATCAGACGGTGCGACGGCGAGAAATGGAACCCAAACGGATCACACGGTCCCGTGCAGGTGCATCTTTCTTAGGCGCCACAGGTAGACGTTTGGTTCTAAGGGGAAGGATAGGGAGTAAACCTTCTCTCTCTGATAATAACCTTCAAAGGATTTTGTCAGTTATATCATTCTAAGGAAAATGTAAATACATAAGTTTTTCAAATTTCGTTAGAATCGGATGAATAGTTACGATGTTATTGCTAAACAACTCATTGAAAAGTGAAATAGTCACCATCCAACCGTCCTACCGACGAACTGACATAGTAACTTATAGAATCACGTGCATGCGACTAAAAACTTACAAATATCTGAATTTGTAAGCAGAAGTTTTGACTATAGTACTAAACGAAGAGTAATTCCCCCTTTTGCGTGTTCATTTTTTTATAGTATGTACCAGGCCCTGTTAGTCACAGGTAGAACTCTAAGAATAGAGACCAGCAGACAGAGTCAGACAAACGCACACAGAAAAAACAAACTCTAGAAAATAAAACGTAAATATTAGTATTTCTTATAAACTAACAATTGGGCGACGGCATTCGGTTTTGTACGGGTATCATTTCGAGGCCTATTTGCATTCCGTCACTCTGAGAAGTAGATTCCAACATCATTTTTTTCTGGGTGTTATTACCATTTTGAATTTACACATACTCCCTCGTCGAAAGAAGTTATATTATTTGAGACAGTCCTTTTTAAAGTAATGAAGAGGCTAATTGCAGTAAGGACCCCGTAAACTTGATAATACTAATCAAATTTTTGTTCTAACATCTCCCGGGCTGAATTTAACGATACATCTTGCTGAGAGCAAACTGAGTACCTCTGGCCAGAAACTTATTGTAAAAGGGATAGAAATTTTGAATCACAAAAGCACAGGAAAATTTATTGATTTAACATTAAAAAATGAGATCAACTGTTAAATTCCAACACAATTTGTATTGATTTAAATGTAATAAAACATGTAGACATTACTAAAATTTAGTAAACCAAATAATGGCAACTAATACAAAGCTCCAGGATATACAATATTTTGTGTCTTTCCATTTCCATTAGGAGTGAGAATAAATAGATTTCTCCCATTTCCAACTCTTGAGCATCCAACATAGAGCTGTAGTATTTTGAATTCAAATGGCATATCTGGAGGTATCGGCGGAATCCGTGGAATGAGAACCAATTCTCCTTCGCCTGACCAGTTAAAATTTCAGCTTGAAAAAGGTGAGGCATCATTTTTTTTCACAATTAGTCTTGTTCCATTACATAGCTTCGGAGGATCCAAATTTCTTAACATCACTGGCACTCTTTCTTTTAAGGAAAGCTTATGGGAAGGCATTCCAGGAGGATCAAAGGAGTTAAGGAACTCAATGGGATAGTTAACTGCTTGGTCAGCGTCTACAGTGCAATCATAAGAAAAATAATGTTTTATCTCTTTTGGCAATTCTTGAAGAAGTCTCCAGTTTGTAGCATGCACTGTTTCATTTCTTGGGGCTAGAATTGTCCTTTGACAGAACCAGTTCTTGTTTTGGAAGTGATGCTGTAGGTCTGGATAAGCACTAAGTTGCAATTCTTCAATATCCTTCACCAAAATTCCACAACCTCCTGGAAGTGAAATATCCCCATCTGCATTATTTTCAATTGTACCATTTCCTAGCTCCATAGGTTGAGAAGCAAATATCCTAGCATTGACATCTCCATGTAGGTGAACCCTCATGTTTTTATTCAAGGACAGTCTTTGAACATGACTCCAAAATTAAGAATTCTTTAAGCAGGCATTGAATTACCCAGCTGCTGTTCCTCTCTTAATCACTGGCAGAGTTTGTCTGAAGTCTCCTGACAAAAGAAGGGTCACTCCACCCATGAGTTGGTTGTTTTGCCTAATGTCCTGCAGTGTTTTATCCAAAACTTTCTGTGAGCCATAATGCATTCGTCCCAAACAATAACTGAGGTTTTTTGCAAAGGATTTGCCACAGTGGTTCCTCTCTTGATGCTGCAGATTGATTTTCATTAATATTAAATTCAATGAAAGCTGAAATGTGGAATGGGCTGTTCTGCCTCCTGATAGAAGTGTGGCAGCAATGCCAGATGAGGCTACTGCAAGTGCAATCCTTCTCTGAGTTATCACAGCTGATAGGATTAAGTTTATAACAAGGGTTTTTTCAGTTCCTCCTGGAGCATCCAAGAGGAATATTTCACCCTTGGTAGAATTTACATTTCTTAGGATCATTTCATATGCTTTTTTTTATCCTGATTTAAAAGTGGCTCATTGATATGTTCCTCAATATTGTAGCTCGTCTCTCTCAGGGTTTCTCTGTTCACTGAAAGTGAATATCTCTTTGTTTTCGGAATCCCAAATTGACTTAAATTCCTTTAACTTTGTCTTCTATCTCACTGTCGTAGAATGGACTCTCGACGATATACCATATATAACTATTTGTTGAGGGAACTTATTTAATTATCTTAAGAATGCGTGGATGTCTAGGCTGACCGATATTATGTATCTTCGATATGCTTAAGAAGTGGAACTGAGCTCAAGGATAATAATATTGCTATCATTAATAAAATAGAGTTTTATTAATAAAAACTATCAACAACACACAAAACGGAAAATATTGACATAAACAGAAAATTGGAAAAGGTCGTGGGAAATCGAGCTAAACCGGGGATTAAGAGATTTAAAAAGGCAAAACAAATATAAATTAAAGGGATGAGATGGTTCGCTAAACCATTTAAAGCACATGATAGAATTGACAAAAGAGTTAAATACTCAAAGGTAACGCTCGGCTAACGTAATTATACTTGTTGTGCAGAGGAAGGCGACGTGAAGGAATTTTCGGTCCGCTGGCGAGTTCCAGCTGAAGGGGGGGGGGAATCAAATGATCCTGACGAGGCGTCTTGGAAATGAGAACCGTTTCTTGACGAACGGCTTGAAGAACAATGGCTGTTCTACGTTGTTTTCTTCTGAACAACAGGGGGGGGGGGGAGAACCGTCTCTTGTCTACGGGCTCGAGAACAATGGCTGTTCTAATGTTGTTCTCTTCTGAACAACAAAGGGGAAGGGTGAGAACCGTTTCTTGGCGAACGGGCTCAAACGAACAATGGCTGTTCTACGTTGTTCTCTTCTGAACAACAGGGGGTGGGGGGTGGGTGAGAACCGTTTCTTGCCAACGGGCTTGAACGAACAATGGCTGTTCTAACGTTGTTCTCTTTCTGAACAACAGGGGAAGGAAGAGAACCGTTTCTTGGCGAACGGGTTCAAACGAACAATGGCTGTTCTACGTTGTTCTCTCCTGAACAACAGGGGAAGCCTTGTGGACTTGGCGTCACGAAGGCTCGAACCTTGGCACTCAAGGGATATTGTCCTTCTTCTGGACAAGTGATGGTGAATCTCGAGGTCGAGGTCCCTTGGCGCACAAGGTGAGAGTGGGTCGTAGTGATGTTTCGCGACGAAAATCTGGATATCCAATCTTAATCTTAATGGTTAAGTTTCCATATAAATAGCCGGAACATCTCCTTGGCGTGGGGGACAATGGAGTGGGAGCTTCGAGGGAATGCACAGCCGAGCCTGAGAACAATGCCTTATCTGCCCATAAGCTTAACTCAATCTGGCGAGGTCGGCGCATTGGGCGGACGGGGGAAGATAAACCTTCTTGTTTAAACATTGACTCAGGTGGCTGTGATGAGGCGCCAGGATTCAAAGCAAAGATGCACGTGGGTAGCATCGTGGTTTTAAATAACATGTGATAGTGGTTGAAATTACGCGGCCTCAACCCGTTCAATCACACTCACAGAGTGCAATATTTGAAATTATTGGGTTCATTTTTGCTCCAAGTTGTTGTAACTTGAACTGATCGAGAATGTCTTCAGATGGATCTTCGTTATACTTTTTCCAGAGAGCCAATGGGTTAGATAGCTCGCAAGTGACAATCATCACAGTAAATAAGTCTCTCATTGTCTTTGGAGCACGTGTGGTAGCTGTCTCTTCCAAAGTTTTGTCCCAATGTTCATCATTTTCCGTTAGTCGAAGAGCAATGCATGCTTGCCTGTAGGTTTCCATTTCATTCCCATTAACGGTTCTAAGCATTTTGAAGTCAGTTAGTCCTCTCACACGGTGCAAAAATAATCTTAGAAAGAAACATCCTGGGTTTCTTGGGTGAACATCACTGGATCTGATTCCTGGAACTGTTGGATGTGGTTCTCCTTGCTTCCTCCTAGAGAATCTTCCTGCTTTGAAGGTAAAATATTTAAATACTTCAGGATATAGGAGTGTTTTGGCAAACTCGTCTTCTGTACAAAGGTTAAAAAAACGCCATTAGGGTAGTGTTTTTTGGCCTTTGAACCAGCTCTCTTGCATTTTCCTCAGTGTAATAGTCTCTGCCCATTTTCCATATTTACAGCCAGGGGCTGAACTGAGGGACTTCTGTCATGAATAGGGAAAGAAAGTATTCCCCAGAATGCATCATTACTGGAAATATATCTTCTCATTTGAAATTGTTCAACTTCATTATGACTCTCCAGGCTAAAAACTGCTTGATCACTACCTTTGTAAAAAAACTTGCAAACATATTTGATCGATTTCACACTGTTGCAAAATTCCACATTGATGTGGGCATTGAATGTTTTGCAAAGGAAGGGACTATACGGAACCACCCACTTGTCTACAATAATATCATTTTCATTTTTCTTTCACAGCGAATGAATATCCTCCATCTTCTGCTGTACTTCTTTTATAGATTGGATATCCATTTGTAGTAGTCCTTGTTTCCTCAATTAAGTCCCTTGGATATTTTTTGCTGCAGCTTTTGCCTACCAGACAGGGGCTATTTGGATTAACAGAACCACATGGTCCATGGATCATATTCTTCTTTATGATTTCAAACAACATTGGATTTGTTTTAGGATTTGGTAATTCTGCACTGATTATAAGGTCAATCTCATTGGAACTTATTTTGTCCTTCAGCCAAATTAGCAAATGGGCATGTGGCAAACCACGCTTTTGCCATTCAATTGTATACATATAACATCTGAATTGTCCAAATAGCTTTCCTTTAGTTATCAGATTTATGAGTTTGTCCACTTTAAGCTTAAAAACTCTTGCCACAATATCATATTTATTAGTAGCAGATTGTCCAGGAAGAAGATTATCTTGCACTTCTTTCCATGTAGGATTACAGGTAAAGGTACTGAATGAGTCAGGTTTGCCATAATGTCTGACATAGCAAATTGCATCCTGTACTCTCTCCTGCATGTACCTAGTATCTCCAGTAAAAGAAGAAGGCAGAATCACTATTTGTCCAGCATTATTTGCAGTGCCATCACTTAAAACTGCATATTTTAGGTGGATGTAGTCCTCTGCTCTAAAATATTTCTGATGCAACTTGATAAGCAAGTCTCTCTGACTCAATCTTGGCATACATATCAACTAAGAATTGATTGAGAAGCTGTTTAAATTTCAATAGCAAATTGAAATTTTCCTGCCTCACCAATATTCTATAGGCATAAAAATCCTGAGCAGATATTTTCTTGTTATTCCTTGTTCCAGTTTTTGGATCTTTTTGCTTCAAAAGAAAAATATAACCATCAGTTCCTTGCCAGAATATCAAAGAAACTGATATTCTGGCTGATCCCTCTATGAGTTTCAGTGACTTTCAGCAGATTTCAATCTCTATATTGTAGAACAATATCTCTTTTTTCAAAGTCTTGTTCTACATTCAAAAGTCCAACTTCATTTTTTTAGGAGAATTGAATCTTTTTTGATGTTTACCATGCGGAGTTTTGTCTGCTCTGATGATCAATCTGACTTCTTCACCTGTACTTCTTTCCAAGGCTGTCTTGAATTTTTTGATATAGACATGTTTTGGTGAAGGAATTCTTGGAGATTCATCACTATGTTTAGTTGTAAATCCTTACACATGTTTGCTCTGGTCTGTCCTTGAACTTTATGGTCCTCAATGAAGTAGAGTTGAAGAAACTTGCTTGGCTCATTCAGCAAAGGATAAATTGCACCAATTCTGTGATAGATTTGGTCTTGGGCTCTGAATATTGACTTCCACCTTGGTTGAGTTACATCATTAGTTCCAAATGATGTCATAGAAAAACAATTGTTGTAAGCTCTTATGACTCTTAAAAATTAAACTGAATCTGGATTTGATCCATTTAATAGGGAAAGTAGTGGTTGACTTGGAATAGGTAGTTCTTCCAACTGAACTTTTTCGTTTCTGCAACAAAGACCATTGGTCTCATCCTTGAACTTTAATGCTTTGCAATACTTGCATTCATTTTCCAAACTTCTAATGGACAACTTCCGGTAGTGTGAATAATCTTCCTCGGGATCATAATTAAATGCTGGTCTATGGAGATCGGACAAAAATGCACCTCTCACTTGTCTCATTTGTGCAGCGTTGGTTGTTCTTTTAGCTTGTCTTTGATAAGTGTCTTCAGAAGCCCTGACTCTTCTCATCCTTTCAGCATTAGCCTCTATCCTCTTTCTTCTGTCATCTGGAGTTCCAGAGGCCCTTCTTTGACGCGATCTTTTAGCTCTTGCAGCTTTGGATACTCTTCTGGTTTGCATTTGATTGGGATCTTCAGCAACTCTCTGAGACTCAGCACGATGGTCCTGTCGATAATACCCAGGCTCAATACCTATATCTTCTTCTTCTACACTTTTGTGAGATAACATTTAATGCGAGGGCAAGAAGACATCGTAGTGCAAGTTGTTCCAATATGATAAAGTGATGATTTTATTTGCATTTTCATCATTGATATTTATCAATGATAGGTTGCTCCCATTAAAAATTTGTACTATGGCATGATAGGCTTCGGCCAATAACTGGATTTTAATGTGGTCCCCCCATTTTTGCCCGGATCGAAGTGCTTGGAAGTAGTTTTTGAAGGTCAGTTCAAGGTCACCAGAGTCTGTATCAAGAAAGAGTAAGAAACGTTCTTTTTTCGATTCCAAAAGTTCTGAAGCAAGAACTCTGAGTGACAGATGATCGGCCTCAATATCAAATCGCTGCAAAGCTTTGGCAAGGCTGTGAAATAAAGAATTACCACCCCCAGTTGCGGGTCCATAAACCAAATCAAACTGGTTGGCAAAAAGAATGAAATTATGCACAATGTCTGTGTGGGCAAATGCATTATTAACCATCCCCACATGGCTGACGCAGGAAGGTTTAATACAACCCGCAGACATAGAGCTGATCCCTGAATCCGGTTTTAACTTTTTGGAAGGAACAACATCAACGCCTTTGGAAGTGTGCTTCTTTTTAAATTTGGAAAGAGTTTCCAAAACTTTTTTGATTTTCTTGGCCTCATATTTCTTGGGTATAAAGATTTCTTATCTTCTTGAATTTCAAGTTATGTCAAAAATTTACTTCTCTAAGCCGACATTGGTCAATATTAGACTGATGTACTAAAGAGAAGCTTCTAAAAAAACAGCAATTGACTTTAAAGTAAACTCATTCATTAGAACAAACATTTGACAAACAACTGCTAGTTTCTAATAATCATCATCATCACTAACTCTATAATTTAAGAAGGGGATTTTTTTGAGTATTCGAATAATAATTTCATCTTAGTTTGGTTATGACTTATGTTTTTTATCAAAGTTTAGAAATAAATATAAGTATCTAAATTTTGCAAAAATTTGAAAACCCAAAGAATTACAAATGGTGATGTGCAGGAAATTTATTTTTATATATCTTCTTCTATAATTATATTTTAGCAACATGCTATTTTGAAAGGGAGGGAAATTTAGTTTAGAGTTCCTTTTTAAAATTATTATAATTGTCAAGTTCGTAAAATTTCTAAAAATTTAACCATAGCTGTTTTTTTTTTTATTTTAAATTTTAATCTTAGTAGCGAAGCGCAAGCTCCCCGCGTAGGGGAGAGTGGAGAAGCCATTGCCTGGTTCCTTTATAATATAAAACAAGACCATTTTGAAGTTCAGAAATAAATATAAGTATCAATCTTTTGTGAATTTTTTAAAACTAAAAGAATTACAAATGGTGAAGTTCAGGAAATTTACTAAAATTTTGGCATAGAAATTATTAGAGCAAATTTAAATGGAAAAAAAAAAAATGAGAATCATAATAGGCCGTAGGTCAGAGACCGAAAGTCTGCCAGCTAAGTGCAAGCTCCTTCTGTAAGGAGGAGTGGCGAAGCTGCTCCTCTTGTTTCTAATGATAAATTCTCTTTCATGCTTATGACGTCATCAAAGACTTTCGGTTACATATGCGTAACCCCCTTTTTGTGGGCCTTGCGGGTCCCACAGAGTTTTTTCAGCCCAAATGAGTATATGTATGTACTGCTGGCCTCAAACCCCATCTGTATGCAACGTTTTAAAAAAAATCTGTGTGTCCGTTTTTGAGATGGCCACGTACACACATTCGCTTTCATTTATATAAGAAGTTTATCTTACACTCCATTTCTTTTTATTTTTAATACAAATATTTAGGATAGAAATTTGAAAGGGTGATATGAATAGATTTGATTTGAAATAACCTTTTCATGTAAATTGCGACAAATGCCTTTTCTTTTGTATGGCGCGGCTTCTGTAAATAAAAATTAAAACTCCCGAGACAATTTTCAAGCTCATAACTGAGAATGAGGGCCATTGGAAAACGGGAACAGAAGGGGAACAGCAAAAAAAAATTAAAATTACTGGTTTATCAATAAAAATATGAATTGATATTTTAAATTTATTATCTCCGTCGAGGGAGTCATCTTTTCATGAGTTTTTTTAAAAAAAATTTCTGCTTGTCAGTAGGATTATATATGAGCCATTAAAGGTTTATTTTTATAATATTTAATGGAGTAGTTGGCCAATGTCAAGGATTTTAGTGGAAGTTCCCTCCCCTCCCCCTCCCCTCCTCCTCCCCCACCCCCTCCTCCTCCCCCCTCTCCTCCCCTCCCAATGGCAATATGAACTTGTTAGCAGAATTACAACAAAAGTGAGTCTTGATTAAATGAACCGGTGGCAGTTAAGACTCGAAATTACTGATACGTACACAAGTACATATAAAAAGTAACCACAGGCCCTAGGTCTCTAAGACCTGATCTAAGTTTGTGTGTGAGAGCGAGAGAGGATGTCCAGAGGCAAGTTGGAGAGAGATATCGAACCCTAGAAAAAGCGGGGAGATTTGATCGGCTCGAAAAATTCATCCCTTCGCTAGCCGCTCTTCGAGTCGGGTCGCATGAATATGGACGCCGAAGAAGCTCACATTTTATGTCACGTTTACATTCAAAGTAATAAAGACCTAATACGTGTTTTATGTCACGTTTTCATTCAAAATAATGAAGACATAAACTGTGTTTTTGTCACGTTTTGCTTCAAAGTAATGAAGAACTAAACCGTGTTTTATGTCACATTTTCATTCAAAGTAATAAAGACCTAAATTGTGTTTTATGTCACTTTTTCATTCAGAGTAATTAGCTAAACCATGTTTTATTTCACATTTTCATTCAGAGTAATGAGCTAAACCATGTTTTATTTCACATTTTCATTAAAAGTAATGAAAATCGAAACTGTGTTTTATATCACGTTTTCATTCAAAGTAATGAAGACCTAAACCCTGTTTTTTCTCACGTTTTCATTCAAAGTAATGGAGACCTAAACCGTGTTTTATGTTACGTTTTCATTCAAAGTTATGAAAATCTAAACCGTGTTTTATGTCACATTTTAATTCAATGTAATGAATACTTAAACCTTGTTTTATGTCACGTTTTCATTCAAAGTAATGAAGACCTAAACCATGTTTTTTTCTCACGTTTTAATTCAAAGTAATGAAGACCAAAACCGTGTTTTATGTCACATTTTCATTCAAAGTAAAGACCTAAACTGTGTTTTATATTAAGTTTTAAATAAAATAAATGAAGACCTGAATCATGTTTTATGTCATTTTTAGATTCAAAGCAATGAAGACGTAAATCGTGTTTTATGTCATATTTTATTTAAAGTAATGAAGACCTAGAAAATGTTTTATGTCACGTTTTAATTCAAAGTAATGAAGACATAAACCACGTTTTATGTCAGGTTGTCATTCAAAGTAATGAAGACTTTAGCCGCGTTTTATGTCACGTGTTCATTAAAAATAATGAAGACCTAAATCATGTTTTGCACAGAAATGAGTCTTCGAACGGTTGATCCAAGACACCAGGAAATACAGCACCGACCCAAAAATAGAGAACAGAATTCTAAATTTACCATTTTCTTGAAAGTGTTCGTTTGATTTCCATAAAATTCTACCGAATATTCATTGAATTTTTACTGCTGAAGTTGTCTAAGTTTCATTTCATAGCGACTTAAAAAACAATGGGAAAATTAAGGTGTGTTTGGAGAAAAGTTGCGTTCCTGACCAATGAAAGGTATTATAAACGGAGCCATAATCAGAAAAAAACATAATTATCTTTTATAAAATTGAAAAAGATATTAATAAGACGTTGGCCGGCATTTTTCTGAGTGATTTGAGCACATCTTCAGCCGCAGGATTTCAGCAATTTGCTGCATTGTTCGGGCGTGATTTTATCCCAATCTTCTCCTCGCTAGAGATCTTCAGCATCTTTCGGTTTTCAGGCCATAACCTTTTCACCCAGTACCTTCCACAGGTTTTCTATTGTGTTTAAATCAGTATCCTGTGCAGGCCAGAACACCACGTCAATATTTTCAGCATCCCTAAACTGCTTCGCCCTCTTTGTTGCGTAGCATGGAACATTGTTCTATATCAAAACAAACTCACATACTCCCGATGTTCCTCAAGAAACTGCTTGTGTTCCGCAGCGTTTACTTTGCCTCTTAACCGGACGACCGAACAGACGCCAACGCTGAAAACATCCCCGCAACATAACTCTCCCACCTTATAACAGTCTTTTCGTGCTTGTGGAATTCATTTTTTCTTTCATATTAATGAAACTTTACATGCTGCTTCCCATCTGATCCAAACAAATTAAATTTACTCTCATCGACAAAAAACATGTTCCCACTTTTCAGCACTTTACAGGACATGCTCAGTAGCGAAGGCTAACCTATCTGTTTTATTCTTTTTCACTCATGAGTGGTTTCTTAACAGAGAAGGGTGTTATGAGTGCTATTTCTGTCAAGTGACGTGAGACTGTCTGGCGAGACACCTAGGTTCATGTTCTCACCAACTTAACGTGAATTACCGGTGGCTATTCTAATTGTCCCTTAATGGACATTCGGTGTATGTATAGTGTGGTCTTCCCTGGGAGAGGTTTTTAGAGGGTGTCCTGTTTTATTCGTCGACTCACAGGGCGCGGTATCCTTAGGGAGTTTTATTATGCATAAAATCACACTTTTTTACTGTATAACCTGTTTTATCAACGATTTGTCGACCTTAACTCGTCTAACTATGCTGATAAATTAGTAATACTATCAGCAGTAGTTATACAATACATGTGGAACAGTTTGGTTATACATTACGAATTTTTACGTTTAAAATAAAACTTATGTTATCGTTCTCTTGTTTTAGACGCATCCTTTCTTTAAATTGGTATAACTTTCTCAAATCCGCTATAAAACTAGACACCATCAGAGGCTAATATCAAAGAATACTCTCTGCAATTATTAATTAAATTAAACAAGTATTTCCAAAATAATGAAAATTTTAGTAATTTGTTCTCTAGATTGGGATAAGTCTGTAAGCCCCGAAATTCTAGGTGTGATTTAAAGCTGAAATGAAAGATAATCTGAATGAACTGAGCGTCAGGAGTATGAATAGAACAAGGATTGAGTGTATTTAGGCATGGGTATGGATATTATGTGGAATCCTGAAGGAATAATGCCCCCATAACAATCCGAAGTCAGTCAAATGTCAAATATTCACAGGTTATAATTAGCTCGCTCAAAGATTTAAGGTCATGATCTCGTAGTTGCTCTCGGACACCTCAATTATTCGTTGCTTCTTCTTCCTTCCGGACACCAGGCGAAAGATTGCACTCATCATCAGATTTTTCTCAAGGTCTTGTTAATCTGCTAATATTACTAATCAATACTAGTTACTAGGTTTTTCTCCACATCTGCATGACTTCAAAGAAAGATTATAAAAATCGGTGCTCACTAGCGGAGGCACAAGGTTAATATTGGAGTAAGTGCAGGGAAAGGCCGAAGGACACGAATGAATAACTCAATTTAGCGGTGGGGGGCCTAAAAGAGGACATAATCAATTTAATAAAAACAAAATGAACGGCGAGTGTATGAAACAGTGGAATAGAAAGGAATGTAAATTTAATGGAGAACAGTCGAAAACGACGAACCTTAATTCAGCATCGATGGTAGAAAATTCTCAAATTAATCTGAAGGTGACTCATGTCTTAAACTTTGAAACAAAATACAAAAAGAATCAATTGGAAGTCCGACAAAAGCCAACAGTTCTTGCGATCCACAAGAGGAGGAGGGGGGCATGAAAGTGAGGATTGCTCAGATAGTTGTCTGCCTGAAGTCGACGCACAATGGATGAACTCTAATTGTGGCCGAATGCTCTACATTCCGAGCTTAATTAAACCAAGCTATTTTCAGCCCAAACCACAGAAAGGACTACCAAATCGTCGCATTTGCCATTTCGAAGTCAGGGAGCAACTTTAGACTAATGAATAACGACATTTAGTGTATAAAAAAGTGGTTTATTTTAATTCTTTTACCTTGATTTTATGATAGAAAAGTTTGAATTGATTCGATGGAGACTTGAAACGTAAACAGGGTGGGGGAAGATGTGAGAAAATAAAAGATAAATGGATCAAAGCAGCAAGACTGACCAAATTAATCCTTGTCATCGGCCATAGCAATCCTGTTCTTCTGTCATATTAATTCTTCTCATCGTCCAAAGAAATCCTTCTCACCTGTCATAACAATCCTTTTCATCGCCCATAGAAATCCTGTTCTTCAGTCATATCAATCCTTCTCATCGTCCAAAGAAATCCTTCTCACCTGTCATAACAATCCTTTTCATCGCCCATAGAAATCCTTCTCATCTGTCATAATAATCCTTCTCATTGTCCATAAAATTCCTTCTCATCGGCCGTAGAAAACTTTCTCATCATTCGTAGGAATCCTTCTCGTTGTTGAAAGTGTACTTATGATTGATCTTGAGGGATCCATGATCCAAATTGCTAAACCTTGCCTATTTATTTAAATAAAGCTGGGCAGTGGAATGAGTCGAATATAGTTTTCAGCCAATTGTTCAACAGTTGCAATCTGATTTTTTTCACTGTTATATTCCAAAGATCTTGATCAAAATCCACTGGTCGTCCTGAACAGGTATCATCTTTGAGAATGACGTTTCTCGTGTGAAAATTCGAAAACTATATTTTGCACTAGCTAAAATAATCGTTCTTCCACCGTATAATTGACACAAACTTTCTGCCTTTTCTAAATTAACAAATCATAACGTTGCAAATATTCACCATTTGACGATAAGGCGCATCAAATTAATAATAACAATACAAAATTAGTGCCCGGAAATGACGACACAAGTTTGTCGAAATGTAAGCCTTGTGTTAGGTTAAGACATACGTGTCCCTGGTTTCGATTATTTCTTATCCAAGAAATAATAATAAACATGAAAAATGCAGCATTACTTATACCATGACTTAATATATATATATATATATATATATATATATATATATATATATATATACACACAAAAAGACATACACAAAACAATGTTTCGGGCAACATGCCCATCTTCAAGTTCTAAGATTAAAATTATAAGAAAAAAAAAAAAATTATAAAATCATTAAAGTTATGAAAAGGAAAAGAATTTGAACTAAAGGTTTTAAATGGAATGAGAAAGTTGTGATATTTTTCCTATAAAAAATTAAGGGTAAACAACTAAATTGATTGAAAGATACATAAAAAGACATACACAAAAAAACGTTTTGGGCATGTTGCCCGAAACGTTGTTTTGTGTATGTCTTTTTGTGTATCTTTCAATCAATTTAGTTGTTTACCTTTAATTATATATATATATATATATATATATATATGAAAGTGAGAGACATAGAGAGCAAGAGCTAATGATTAGGGGAGAGGGAGGTACTATTTGAGGAAAGCCTTAACACACAGGTTGGTATAAAATGTAGTGAAAATGAAGACTTTCCCCACACCATCCTCTCACCTCTGCGAGTATAGAACAAGAGGAAAATCCCTCCAGTGACCTGCGGTGTTTTGTTATAAGATGATAAATAGTTATTGCATTGATGGTTTCCCATGGCTCAATTCACTTACAAGTGCCTTTGAATGGCTAAATAGTTAAATGAGGCTTCTGCCACTAAATGGCACCACCCAACGCCAAATCCGATAGTAGATTTGAAATCTCCAGGGTGAATAACCATATGTCCCATAGGCATATAGGTCATTTCATAGCTCTAAATGGGTACCATTGAACTTTAATCCTTTTGAAAAAAGCGACGCTTTGACCTAATGCTTCGCCGTAGGTAAAAAGGGAATAGATACCTAACTGTGTGATGAAAATAACACAAGAAGGACTTATAAAAGTAATTTGTTGTTCTATATAAAATTGTACTTTTGCAAGTATTTTGTCAAACCTTGTTTCAAACTCAAAATGGAAAAATAGTGAGGTATCAGAAGAGAGAGGATCCTGGCGTATCACAACAAAAGCAAAGCCTACAAAATTAATGGGAGGGGCCGGCAGTGGGGAAGAGGCAAATCAGCAGCCAAGACTGAAAAAGAAATAAAAAATTTACACTGGAGGTGTGAGAGGAAAAGAAAGATGAGAAAGGATTATGTTTACCTCTCCCCTACGAGGGGGCGTTCGAATGTGCACGTCGTGTTTGGCTTCTTTATACAAACATTTTTAGAAGATTTGCATTTTATCTTCTCTTTAGCTGATACTTTGAGTCGACCTGCTTTTGATGGCATTTCGTCATTCGTTTTTCCTTCTCCCTTTTCTCACTGACTGAACATGGTACCTGCTAATACCATTTGTTTGATACTCATAAAAGTAACAAGGTCTGTTGACCAAAGGGTCGCGTGCTCTCACTTATTCTGATTTATGACCTTTCGACCTTCAAAAATTTCAATAAGTCATGTACTAACATTGGAAGGACCTTGGCAATTATATCCTTCAAAAGAGAATGTAAAACAGCATTAGGTTTTCAAACTTAGTTAGAATCAAACGAATAGTTAGGATGTTATTGCCCCCTCCCCCAAATTCCCGAACTAACTTTGAGGGGACTATGGCAATTATATCAGTCGAAAGAGAATGTGAAAACAATATTCAGGGTTTCAAACATTTTTAGAATTGGCGGAATAGTTATGATTTTATTGCCAAAACAAAATAGCTTTTGGGCTAACCTTGGGAGGACTTTGGCAATTATATCATTCGAAAGTGAATTTAAAACAACCTAGGGGTTTCAAATTTCGTTAGAATCAGCCGAATAGTCATGATCCTATTGCCAAAACAAAATAATTTCCGGCCTAAACTTGGGAGGACCTTGTCAATTATATCAGTCGAAAGAGAATGTAAAACAACATAAGTGTTCCAAATTTCTTTAAAATCGGCCGAATATTTAACATGATTTTACTAAAGCAAAAAAGGGACCGACCGACAGCAATAATAAGTTATAGAGCCGAACCCGACTAGTCTCACACGCGACTAAAAATCCGCTTGGGAGAAATTAACTCGTTCACGAACCGTTAACTTCAATGCTTCGAGCCCAATCGTGCATGCCATAGGGTTCTGCGGCAAAGCAAACTGGCTTATTATTTGTATGTCTCACGAAATCTGGCGTGATACTCGTGTTTACACTTTACATAAAAGCTACAAGGATCGAAGGGAGCAAGAATTCGGCCAAATATCCTCAATTCATATTAATGCTTAAACCGCAGCATTCTTCACCCTTTCTTTAGTCGAATAGGTTATATAGATGCATTTATTGTATACTTATTCCCTTAAGAGTTTTAAGGACACACTGAGAAGGAAAAAAATGAAAACTAGCGAGGCCTCAGTTTACACACAGACAAAGAAAGAAAACCCCCCAAGAGGATTCCGTTCAAAGGGACCAAAAATGGAGAGGATCGAAAGTAGCAAAGATCGTTAGTGACAAGAATTGCTTATGGAGAAGACCTCGTCCTTCAACACTGACGGATCGTTTGGCTTAACCTATTAAAATGAATAAAAAAATAACCGCGATTATCAAAGGAAAGGCGCTCAATGAAAAAAAAGAAGGATGGAAGAATACAGACAGAATATAAACTATCGAATGCATTAGAATTAATGGATTGAATTAGGCAGCCTTCAGTGAGGCTCAGAACGACGCGTTTATAGGGAATAGATCCATACATGAAGATCCCAGAGCTCGAAGTTACAAAAGAATAATGAAGGAAAAAAAGGAATGAAAAAAAAACCATAAAGAAAAAAAACAACATTAACAGCTCAAAGTATCCACATGTAGAGGGAAGGGAGAGAGAGAGAGAGAGAGTGATAATTAGGTATATCTTGCGATTCGATCGGTGTCTCCATTTCCGCCACATTAATCGATTTCTGTCTCTACCACACCAGCAGCTCGAAGCCTCCGCTGACACGTACATGCGAACGAAGGCAAACCATAAGGGGGAGTAATTGTGTTACAGGAACCCTTGATGGTGTCATCTCAATACCAGTAATTCTGTTAGACACCCTTTGCTGTCGGAATCGTTTTTATTCTGGATCTATTTATGTTTCTATTCTCCCTTTCCTTCCTTCCTTCCTTTCCACGTCTGAATATACCATACTTTAGAAATCTTTAAAGACGGATGAATTTCTAAACCTGGCTTTTTTTTAACCTCTTCTCATCCTTGCTTATTCTTCGTGACTTCGCTATCTCTCAACAGATTACTTCATAACTCCGACTTATGGATATTTTAGAGCATTACTCACTCTCTCAACTTGTCTCGTCGTTTAACCATATACTTGGAAATTATAAGTTGATCCTGTCGCTTCATCCTTCCTAAGTCATAGTCTCTCCATAACAGACCCCTCGCCAGGAATTTCTGATCGCTTGTTCTTTCACCCAAACTTCGCCCTTCCACGCCTTGTCATCGTCGGTTCTCCTGCATTGATTAAGAACTGTGTACCAGGGATCTTGTCTGCCTTTTTCCCTCGGGGGACCCCACTACTCTTGCAATTGACCTCACCGCGGCCAGTGTTAATTTAGAAAATTAATTTCTGAACTTAGAAATAGATCGTACGAAGAAAGACTCAGCCATCTTAATTTACTTTTGCTGGAAGATCGACATCTGGGCGGCCAACTTATTGAAGCTTTAA
This sequence comes from Ceratothoa steindachneri, assembly GCA_963969495.1. Classification (NCBI taxonomy): domain Eukaryota; kingdom Metazoa; phylum Arthropoda; class Malacostraca; order Isopoda; family Cymothoidae; genus Ceratothoa; species Ceratothoa steindachneri. The sequence continues at coordinate 167,144,123 of OZ018327.1, forward strand.
ATTACTAAAACGGTTTACAAATCTAAATTAGGACTCAATATTTTAGCTAGATAATGAAGCAAAACTAGAACTATCAGTGTCGAACTAACAAACCAAAGATTCAACATTGCGATTGCATCAAATTTCTTTTCTTATAAAATAAAGTGAATGTGGAATGGCTTGCCTAAGAATATCGTTGAAAGCACCAGAGCAAATATGTTTAAAAATAGAATCAATACCTATTACTTTGAAACTTGACCTTGCTGAATAAAAAGTTTGCAAAATAATTCTTTATTTGCACCCTATCTTTACTTATCCTAACCCTTTGAGTTCCATCCTTTCCCCTCTCTTTTTTATTTCACCTTGAGTGGATTTTTGGAGTCTTTGTTGACTCTTAATTCTGCTATTCACGTTTATCGTATCCTTTTCTCCTTCTTTGAAGTCCAAGTGTCCCTTCTTCAGCCCTCCGCTTGCCAACGATGTGTCCCTTGGTTCTCTGATAAGTTGAGACAGCTTCCTTTGCCTACTCCCGTGCTATTCACTCCTATATCTCCATTTGGTCTGCCCATGAAGCTCATAGCTGCCGTATTCTTTGCTGACGATAAATACAATCCACACTCAATATTCAAGCTTCTTGCTTAGCTGCCTTCCCCCTTGTCGCCCCAGCCTCTTTTTACATCACCCCTGTTAGATTCTCTACCTCTTGCTTGGACAAGATAGTTCACATCCCTTCAGGGCTTTCCTCTTTCACAGTCCACGCCATCGAGAAATACCCGCACTCTTTCTGGCCGATCTCGCATCTCTCGCCCCAGTATATGAAGAACTGACCTTTCTTCTCCCTTCGAATTTTATTTTTCTTCTTTTGAATTTAGTCAAGTCCCTACCTTTAGTTCTTCATCTATCGTCTCCCATACTTCATTGGTTTCTTCAACGCCTTCGTCTAGTCTGGTTTGATACCATTTCAAATCCTTTAGAAGCCTAGGCTAAGCTTCAACATCCTGTCAAGCTACTGCCCTAAATCAGCTGTCCTAAATGCAACTGACCGACTTCACTAAGCGGTTGATGCTGGTCAGCATTTCAACTTAGGTGTCCACGATCTCTCGGCAACATTTGAAGCTGTTCTCGTAAATTTCTGGGTGTCTCATCAACTTCTTTTGACTGGTTCAGGTGGTACCTATCATCTTTCATTTCGTTCATATAAAGAGTGATATCTCCAGACCGGCAGAAGTGCGCTTTGGTGACCGCAATGATCGATCCTTTTACCTATATTTATTCTTCCTCTTAGCATTCTTAAGCGTTGCCTTGCTCTATCATTCCACTGCTATGTTGATGACATGCTACCTGTCTTTTGTTCTCCCACTTGCGTTTGCTGAGATTCATATTTTCACATACTCTCTCATTACTGAATGGCTGTTGGAGAATTTTATGAAACTCATTTCATTAGAAAAATAGAGGTATTCCTGGAGAATATTCTTCCGGATGTAGCTCGTTGCAAAACCATTGCTTCTTTTCATAATCTTGGAGGAATCCCGGTTTCCTCTCCCGACACTGGTAAAATCTCGGCATTGCATTTGATAATTCTTCCTCGCTGGATCCCATGCCTCTATTCTTCTACCGTTTCAACTTGCTCCAAACTTTTCGAGACGCGTTCTCTAACCCCATGGACGTTTTTCTCGTGAAACTCACTACTCCGTGAACTACCTTGGCTACCTTTTATCTCCAAAATCACCTTCAAGGTCCCCTACCTATCAAATTTTAAAGACCACTGCTTCTTTCTAGGTGCCTGTCATCATTACTGAATCTTTCCCTGCCTCTAAGAACCATTTGCTCCTTATCTTCCCCTTTAGTTTTAAGTCGCTTGGACGAGACTCTATGAGTTACTATAGCGGTCCGTAGGACGTCGGTCAGATGGTAACCATTTTATTTTTAAACGAGTTTTTTTAGCAATAACATTGTAGGTATTCGGCCGATTCTAACGAAATTTTAAACCCTTAGGTTGTTTTACATTCTATTTCGAATGATATAATTACCAAGGTCATTCCAAGGTTAGTCCGTGAATTATTAAAAGGAAACTAACTATGGGTCGGATTGCCCCACTTGTTGAAAGTTTTGAAGGTTGTGAGGTCATATGGTCATAAGATCATAAGTCAGAATAATTGAGAGCACGCGCCTCAGATCTGTTGACCTTGTTTTTAAAGTCGGTTGCAATTTCTAGATATTTGCTTCTAGAATGTAAGAATGGGGGATGGGATAGGATGGAGGTGGAGGCGGGGAGATAAGTTTCAATACCGATCTTCCCTCATTAAGATGCCTTTTATTTCTCAATGGTAACCTACAATTTAATGTGGGATCCGAACCATGCGTATCGATGGCATATGGCAGCAATCGAGAAGGCGACCTGAATTCGGTTTCCACCCTGCGACATATCACACCCTATGTGGCTCCACTTCGTTAAAATCGGAAATGGTGTTTCCACTCTACTAGGCCTGTACCCCCCACCCCCTAGAATATGCCATGTTTTGTCTGATGTTTGCGATCCTCTCTGTCCCTTGCTGCCATCTAGGGGGCCTTGGAAACCTACTTCTTTCCTCAAGCCTCGGATGGTAGCGAGGCGCTCGATGGAAGTCTGCAGTCCCGAAGAACCCCTTAAAAACGCGTATATTTAATTGAATTTAATCTATTTTACTCTTTCTCTTTTTCATATATATATATATATATATATATATATATATATATATATATATATATGTGTGTGTGTGTGTGTGTGTGTGGACCTGTCAAATTGCCTGTCTGTCTCTCACAATCACAATCTTTTAAGTCCTCAAGATATTTCAATTTCTGGAGATTTAAAATGAAATTAGGGACTCTTCAGATAAAAGAGCTTGCGTGAGCGAGATTTGGGATTCTGCTTCATTTTCAGGAATTAAAATAATGATGCTAAAAGTTCTCAGAGTGAATAACGATGGCAAAACTACTTAGGTAGAATAATGATGGCAAAAGTGCTTGGAGAGAATACTTATGGCAAAACTGCTTGGAGATGATAATGATAGCAAAAGTGTTTGGAGGGAATAATGATTGAAAAACTTTTGGAGAGGATAATTGTGGCAAAACTGCTTAGGGAGAATAATGATGGCAAAACTGTTTCGAGAGAATAATTAGGGCAAAACTGCTCAGAGTGAATAATGATGACAAAACTACATGGATAGCATAATAATAGCAAACTGTTTAAAGAGAATAAAGGAGATCAAAATTATGGAAAAACTGCTTGGGGAGAATATTTATGGCAAAACGGCTTGGGAAGAATAATGATGGCAAAACTGCTTGGATAGAATAATAATGGCAAAATTGTTTGGATAGAACAATGATATCAAAACTGCTTGGAGACATTAATGATGGCAAAACTACTTGGATATAATGATGATAGAAAAACTGCTGGGGAGAATACTTATGGCAAAACTACTTGGAGATATTAATGATAGCACAACTAGTTAGATAGAATGATGATGGAAAAATTGCTGGGAAGAATACTTATGGCAAAACTGCTTGTAGACAATAATGATGGCAAAACTACTAGGATAGAATGATGATGGAAAAACTGGTTGGGGAAGATACTTATGCCAAAACTGCTTGGGAAAATACTTATGGCAAAACTGTTTGGATAGACAAATGATATCAAAACTGCTTGGAGATATTAATGATGACAAAACTACTTGGATTGAATGATGATGGCAAAACTGGTGGGATAATAATGATGGCAAAACTAGTTGGATAGAATGATGATGGAAAAACGCTTAGGAAAATACTTATGGCAAAACTGCTTGGGGAGAATAATGATGGCAAAACTGCTGACCTAGAATAATGATGGCAAAACTGTTTGGATAGAATAATGATAGAAAAAAATGCTTGGGCAGAATATTTATGGAAAAACTGCTTGGGAAGAATAATGATGGCAAAACTGCTTGGATATAATAATGATGGCAAAACCTTTTAGATAGAACAATGATAGCAAAACTACTTGGAGACAATAATAATGGCAAAACTGCTTGGATAGAATAATGATGGCAGAATGCTTGGAAAGAATAATGATGGCAAAACTGTTTGGGATAACAATTATAGCAAATCTGTTTTGAGAGAATATTGATGGTAAAGATAGTTAGAGATAACATTTGAGTGGCGGATGTGCAGAAGGAAAGGGGAAAGAAGTCCACTGATAATAATCAAATCAGGAGCTTTCGAAGATCACTCAAATCGTGCTCTACCGCAAAGTTACCACAAATTGAGCTTTATTCTTCAACCCTCATTTCTTACTTAACTTTCATCTACCCCAGCAGTTCTAAGACTACCGTGGGGATCAATAATAATAATATGTCTATTCCTTAATTCTAAGAACTTTGACTCACAGGAGCTGGAGTATATTGGAACGGGGAAATTACGGTAAAATGCGTTTTCTTCGTCTTGTCTTGATCTTGCGAGGTCCTGTTCTGTTTTGCCTTTTCCTCTGTGGTCCTTTCTGTTTTGCCTTTAATTGCGAGGTTCTGTTCTGTTTTCCGTGGTACTGCGAGGTTATGTTATGTTTACCTTAGTTCTGCGAGGTCTTGTCTTGGTCCTTTCGAAGTCTTGTTCTGTTTTGCTTTGGCCATGCAAGGTCCTGTTCTGTTTTGTCTTGGACCTGCAAGGTTCTGTTCGGCTTTGGCTTGGTCCTGAGAGTTCCTTTCTTTCTTGTCTGGTCCAAAACATTCGTTTCTCCCATCCAAGCAAGGAAGGGGAGGGCTAATGTCTGTTATCTTGTATACTAGACTCAGGATTGAGTAATAATAAACATAAACAGTGTTAACAATAATGATACAAAAATTAATAAATATAATAATGATCTATTAAGAACCGAGGGTCTTTACAATTTCCGTCTATTTTTCCCCACAAACAGTGAAGGCAGCTTCCTGCAGCAGACCTACGGAATACCGCTCATGGATGAGGTAGAATGGCCTGTTCTCAAAGCCGGAAGACAAATAAGCGGGGCCATGGATTGGTCCTCGTGTGTCTGTCTTCATTTGATTGCATCGCCTCTCTATGATTTTCTATTTACTCCTCTATATACGCCTGTCATTATGCCCGTCTCCGTTATTCTATCTACCAGACTGTCTCTCTATCACTGTCTGTCTCTCTTTATCGGGGCGTGTTTAATTGATGTTTTCTTTCCTGGGAGGCGAGTGGAGCTCGTCTCTCGTAATTTCAACTCCGTATAATCATTTCTCTTAATTTTAATCCCATGAAGACGTTATAAGATTCCTCCGAATTCCCTAATGGAGGAACTTAGACAATAAAGCGAAGCTTCCTCATGCTCCCCGGTAATATGGCTCCGCTTCCAAGTCCAAGAAGAAATAATGAATAATATACAAAGAATAATTAAGCCAACTACATTTTAATTAAATGGAGGAACAGCCCTCTACAACCGGCCTTGATTAATGAAGAGTCTGAGGTGGACTGGTTGGGACCTGGTGAAACTTGGAGGGACCAGGAAAGATGAAAAGGGGGTCGAATCGGAATCGGTTCAGGGAAGGGGGTTTGTCCAGAGGAAGAGAAGGCAAGCTAGAATGTTCTCGTATATTCATATTTCCCACGTTAAACGATCTAACTCCATATAAGACATTGTGTTTTTCCGTGCTTTGTTTTCCCAAGATGGGTCGAAGGCTTCTTCTGGCATTAAGGCTAGGGTGGTTTAGTCGCCTATCAGAACTCACCTTTCATTTCATATTTTAGTTCTCCTTTATTGCTTGTTTGTCTCTCATATTTCTCTCATACATTCATATTTCCTACATTAAACGTTCTAACTCCATACAATCATTTATGTTTTTCTGTGCTTTGTTTTGCCAAGATGGGTCGAAGTCTTCTTCTGGGATTAAGGCTAAGGAAGATTACTCGCTTATCAGAACTCACCTTTCATTTCATATTTAAGTTCTCCTTTGTTCTTGTTTGTCTCTCATATCTCTCTCATAGCGAATGTTCGATCATTCAAGTTTCAAATGATTTTCTTTCACATCTCTATTTTGCGTGGATCAACTCTCTGGTGGAGTATTGATTGCCTTTGTCTAACAAATTACATTTCGGGCTAAAAATAGGCCTACCAATTCTTGGTTGTTCCTACATTCTTCTTCTGTACACATAAACTCTTCAGCAATTTTTAAAAGAAATATGAATTATACAACAAAAATAATAATGAAAAACAAAGCTTGTTGGTTAAAGCTAGCACGAACCAACAGGTCGGGTTCAGACCAGATCAATAAAACGCCCACAAAACGTGGCGAACTCTAATGCGTCTGACGTGATGAACGGCTGCATATGACTAGATGCGACTTGTTACAAGGCCTGTTTTATAGCCGGGCAACAAGTGGAAGTGATTTATTTCGCTCCAAACCACTCTACTCCCCTCCATACGCCACCTACTCCCCCACCCCACTCAAACTAAAACTGGGCGTTTTTCAAAACAATGCTTTTTGGCATTTGAAATCGGCGTAAACCAAATTAACTGCCAATGGCCAAAGCCGGGACACATTAAATAATAGGAGGCGGGGCGTAGAAGAATTAGTGGAGTGTGAGGGAGTTAAGAATGGTAGAGGTGAACTTCTGGTTGAAAGGGGGTATATTAGGAGCAGAAATTAGTATCGTTTGTGAATAGAGTAAGGGATAAATTGGAATGCAGTGCGAAAAGAGTTGGGTAATAATAATTATATGCATTCTCGTATGTCTCTCTTTAAGGCCAAGGGTTTCCATAGAGCACCAAAGAAGGGGAAGGAACGGATGACACCATGCAGCCCATTCCCTAGTCTAGGAGCAAATATCTAGGAAACGCAATCATCCATAAAACACAGCTGCCTACAAGGGATACACAGTAAGGGGGCAGAGCCGTAAGGTATGATTTCCAAGGGCTGGAGTAGGTTGAATGTGGAAGACGGGCAAGAGGGTGTTGCGGTGTTTAAGAACTTATATATAAAAAAAGAGAACCTGAATGGTGTTGAATCGAATGGGCAGCCAGCGCAAGCAATTCCTAGATCAGGGGGGAGGGGGGCAAGAGAGCAAAGTCTTCGGAGATCAAAAATACTGAATGCAGTTTGGAACAAATGGAAGAGAAGATCCAAGTGTGGAAGTATGAGTTGCATCGAGAAAGAAGTTCCAGCAATCAAAGCAGGAGGCAACGAAGACGTTGGCGCCATCTCGAAACTATTGTGGTCAAAATAGAAAAATCGCCAAAGTTATCAAGGACAAAAACAAAGTCTGCTGACCAAAAGGTCGCGTGCTCTCACTTATTCTGATTTATGCCCTCACAACCTTCACAACTTTTAATAATTCGAAGACTAACCTTAGGAGGACCTATGAATTTAAAACAACATAAGCGTTTCAAATTTCGTTAGAATCGGCCGAATAGTTATGATGTTATTGCCAAAACAAAATAATTAATGGGCACTCTTGGGAGGACTTTGACAATTATATCATTCGAAAGGGAATTTAAAACAACATACGCGTTTCAAATATCGTTAGAATCGGCCGAATAGTTACAATGTTATTACAAAAAAAAGCAAAACAGGGACCGACCGACCGTCATATGAGATGTAGAGTCGCTCGCGACTAGACTCGCACGCTACTAAAAAGGAGAAAACAAAACTTTTAACGAATTAACAATTAACGATAAAGTGTGCTGACATATAGATTCCCCAGCGTAGAAACGCAATAAGAGAAATAGACGAAAAAGAAGTGGACCCAAAACCTACCATTGCGGTACACCAAGGCACACCCCTGCCGGTATAGATGTATCAATCTAGAATAGACAGCTTTGGATCATAAATACGATCGGAACAAGTCGAGTGAGGGCGGTTCCAGAGGCACATATAAATTCAAGAAGGCGATGGGGGTGGGGGAGAGGGACAGTGTCAAATGGTACCGAGAGATAAGTTTAACATATCATTGAGGTATCTGAGAAGAACAGACAAAAACTGACGAGAGAGACTTCTGAGTCCTCAAGTATTCAGAGTTAACGAGGTTTACTGTCACAGTTTAAATTGTCCACAATCTTTACAATCTTTATCACAATATATTTTTGTGCCATTGATTTGCCATTTAACAAATTGAGAGGAACAAATGCAAATGAAGAGGAATTTGGATGAAATGGGAGCGCCAATTTGTTTTCCGCCCGTGTTCGACCGATCTATTTAGAAGCTTTGCAGAACCCTTCGCTAGTGGGAGGACTTAAAGAACTGCTAGAGTGTCAATCAGCCTCACACTCGATCAGCTCCTCGAGTCATAGGTAAACCTTACTCTACAGCTCCAAGAACGTTCAATTGCTATCAACACTGCGTAGATCCTGTATTCATATTTTTGGGGCCTTTGCGGGCGCCTTTTTTGGGAGGTTTTCTAATCGATGTTTTGAAAGGCTGAACTCAAATCTTCGAAGGAGTTCAGCCTCTCTGAGGACGACGCCTGCATCTGAAGTTTGAAATTCGGAATTCTTTCCATAACAAGAACCTTCGTCAACCTTTACCCGTCTGGAGATGTTTTTAGTCGCGTGCGCTTAGTCATGTGCGACTCTATATGCCACTATGTCAGTCGGTTGGTCCCTGCTTTGCTTTTTATTGTTTTGGTAATAACACTGTAACTATTCGGCCGATTCAAACGAAATTTGAAACTCTTATGTTGTTTTGCATTCTCTCCATATGATATAATTCCCAAGGTCCCCCCAAGGCTAACCGGGGAATTATTTGGCAATATCATTGTAACTATTATGCAATTTCTAACGATATTTGAAACTCTTATGTTGTTTTCCATTTTCTTTCGAATGATATAATTGCAAAAGTCCTTCCAAGGCTAGTTGGGGAAATATTTGGCAATAAAATTGTAACTATTCGACCAATTCTAACGAAATTTGAAACCCTTATGTTGTTTTACATTCCTCTTCAAATTATATAATTGCCAAAGTCATCCCAAAGCTAGCCGGGGAATTATTTGGCAATAAACATTGTAACTATTCGGCATATTCTAACGAAATTTGAAACCCTTATCTTGTTTTACATTCTCTTCCGAATGATATAATGCCAAAGTGCTTCCAAGGTTAGTTGGAGAATTATTTGACAATAAAATTTTAACTATTGGGCCGATTCTAACGAAATTTGAAACCCTAATGTTGTTTTACATTTTCTTTCTAATGATATAATTGCCAAAGTCCTCCCATGGTTACCCCGGGAATTATTTTGTTTTGGCAATGACAGCATAACTATTCCGCCGGTTCTTACGAAATTTGAAACCCTTATGTTGTTTTACATTCTCTTCCGAATGATATAATAACAAGGTCCTCCCAAGTTTATCCCTGGAATTATTATGTTTTGCCTATAACATCATAACTATTCAGCCGACTTTAATGGAATTTGAAACATATATGTTGTTTTATATTCTCTTCCGAATAGTATAATTGCCAAGGTCATCCCAAGGTTAGTCCAGGAATTATTTACAGTTTTGAAGGTCTTATGGTCATAAATAAGAATAAGTGAGAGCACGCGACTTTGGTCTGCAGACCTCGTTTTATTTCTAAACGGCGAAAACCATCGACCACACCAGAAAGATTCGAAAAGAGGTTCCTCGAAATGAGAAGTTAAGCAAAGTGAAAGTGTATGGTAGGTAGATACTTCAGGTAAACTACCCTCATCGGAGGCATTCAAACTTGAAGTTGTTGGCCGATAAGCTCGACCTGAATCCTCTTGAGTACCACATCCCAAACGCAACCCACAATCTCTCTTCTTCTGCCCGGACACAAGCACCATCTGTTTGCTCCACCAATATCAACCGTTATGTCATGATTCACTATTGGTGATGGTGGGTGGTTGTGTGGTTCCCTAGTCATGGATTTCACTTTTTAATCTAGTTTCGCTGACTTCCTGCCAGGTCGTCTTTGTTTCGCGTTTACTTGTCTCTTCTGCCTATCTCTTCTGCTTGTCTCTTCTGCTTGTCTCCTTTGAAAATCAGTGTCGCTTCACCTTTTTCACTACGATCGTGATAAATGTTTGTTTATTAAACAGCCTCACTCCATCACTCTTGTCGCTGTTCTTTCCACTCTTCACACCGACATGAGGAGATCTCTTTAACAAAAAATCCTCGTTTTACGCCCTTCTCTTCTTTGAGATAAAAAATTCACTGCCACTCCGGTTTTCCTTTGTTGAATCTTTAATTCCTTCAATTCTCCTTCACTCGCATACCTCCTCTTCTAAGTTTTTTCCCACTCTTTCAAATCGCACGGACCCACCTACCCATCTATGTACTAATTCTAATCCTTATACAGTCACATGAACACTTTTTCCGCATACACATGCCAAGGTAAGGAGTAACATCGGCAATGCTTGTAAATACAAAATTCTCGAACAGCTAAAATGAGCATTAAAATAAGGCTTAAATATAGTTCGACGTCGTTGAATGTTAATATCAAGATTACGATAGTTATTTTAAGGTATTTCCAGAATGCAATGTCTTTGGGAGCTTCCGTTTCCCTTGAATCCAGTGTAGTAACCCCTATAAACAGCGTTCAAGACCGTATTCTTGAGGATACAACTATACACGTTGGTAGGTTGGAGGAAACCAAATGAGAGAACTCTAGTTTGTGTTTCTTGATCTCAGCAATCAAATAGGTCTTCATTAAAATATGAGGAATAATACAAGGAAAAAAATGGAATCAGAATAATTATTTTTCTTCGGTTTCGGAAATCATTTCTCAGGGACACACGAATTTAGAATACCCTTTTGATATAAAACTTAATGTTTGCTTAAATAAACAATCCAGCTAAGATTCTGGTCAAGCAGTGGCGGATCCAGGATAAAAGTTTGGGAGGGGCTAACCTGAATTCGTCTCTCTGAATAGTCTGAGAAAATGGCATTAATAAGGGTTATAATAGACAGTATTGATAATAAATAACAGCGTCTCATAAAGGAGTGAGCAGCCTCAATTCTCTCAGATCCGGAATTCTTTTTCACACATCGGAAAATTATAAATTGTAGTTTTGGGACATCACTAAGAAATAATAGTGAATTTAATAATTATTGAGACTTACTTGTATTTTAGACACGTATCATATATGATACATTCGATCGCAACGGTTTAAAAAACTTTTTTTAATATATATTTTATATTATTACATAACTATTTCTGAATAGCAAAATACAAGTAGGGCTTTAAAAAAATGAAACATAAACATAAACTAGTCTGAAATTTGTGGGCCTTCAGCCCCTTAGTCCCCACTAGATCCGCGCCTATGGTCAAGTGTTTAATATGAGGTTCTTTAGTACGTTAGAGATAAGAAGTTATGGTATTAGGAAACGTGTTTGGAGAATATCGTGGTCATCAGTGTCAAATGATGCCCTGAAAGATGAGAAGTGCCAGAATGCAAAGGTGTTGAAGATATTAATGAGGTACGGGCGAAGAACAGACAGGAACAGACGATAGAGACTCTTGAAGTTTACCGTCGCAGTTTAAATTTGGAACAATGCAAGCTATATGACGTCACGCGTTATCCCTCAGCAAAACGATCGCTATATAATTGACTAATGCTGAATGCTCCAGAATCAAAGCATCTTGGATTAATTAAAGTTAACTATCGTATACAGTACTGTCCAAAGATATCAGAACGCTTGCATTCTATCATAACATCTTCCATAACATTTGACAAAGAAAATCTTAAGTTTCCATAATTAGGGTACGATAAACTACAAGTAGAAACTATGTATAGGTAGTGATTAGGTATACAAATTTGGATTAATCAGACAAAGGTTATCAGCAGATAAGAAATTTACTAGAACAAATGAAGTTTTCCAAATGATCCAAACGACAGAGAAGATAAATTTATAATGGTATATTGCAATTACATTATCAGTGGAAAGCATTTGTTCAAGTATTAAATATTAGTATTTAATGTGGATGATTTTATTCTCGACGATGCTTTCGACGTCTCTCGTCACATGAACGAACTAACTGTTGACACTCTTGCGGAGTAGTCTCGCTGCATTCATCTTCAAGAATTTCACAGAGTTCTTGAACTGTTTTTAGATTCTTCGCTTTAGATCTCTCTCCGAGTATCTTCCAAATATTTTCAATGACATTCAGGTCCTGACTCTTTCTGGGCCATATGGTTAAGGGTTTCAGAGACTCGCAGAGGGGGCAAAACATGCTGTCGCAGAAATTCCTTGCACACTTGTGAATTCACTGTACCCATAAAAGCACAAGTAACCCAGTGCCTTCTACCGAAATCACGCCCCAAACCATCTCACTCTTCACCAAACCTCACACAACTTTGAGGGAAATTGACGGACAAGCTTTCGCCTACTCTGTGACGAACGAACCCCCTGCGTTACATAACCCTCTTTTGTCATTGGTTGACAGAATATTATGAACTACACTTTGGAGCTTTCGGCAGTCTCTGCAATGGCTCCAAATGAAAGATCATTTGAGTGGTACAGCTTTACGATTATCTCGTAGACGGAGAGTGGTGTAGCAGATTTCTTAGTTATGTTACTGGACGACAGCTAGCAAGAGAATGCCATAATCGACACAAGAATTAACTGAAGTTAGTTGTTGTGCAAACAATGATAGGTTTCTCTAGCATTGGTCCAAACATAAGCGTTTGGACCATTTTGGAAACTTAATCTTTATACTAAATTGCTTATCTGCTGATAACTTTTGTTTTATTTATCCAAATATGCATCAAGTTTGAAAACATTGAATCTTCTCTGAAAAGGTTTATAAAAGATGTAATATAAATATACGCGATCTTGTCTTTTTGGACGTTACTGTACCTCCCCAGTGATTGATCTCCACTGATAACAACTCATAAGCGTCATTACAATACATGCACAACCATATTACATTCTCTTAATGAAAACCATGCGAACTACGAGTTTGCAGTCGTTTCACCCGCTGATAGCCAGTCACGTGATCGCTCTCTCTCTCTCTCTCTCTCTCTGTATTAAACTCATTTCTTCGTCTTTTCAGTAATCAAAATGGATTCATTCTTTAGCCAATAAATGAATGACAAGCATAATAAATTTTGGTACCGGCATAGCCTCTAGTTGTTACTGTTTCTAACACTCTTTTTATGTTTCCTAGAGCACTTACGAACCGGTGGAAACTTAAGGGTTTATTTAAATCTCAGAAACAACAAGGAGCAAAAATGCAACAAACTTGATATTGGACACATATCCATTCAAGGTCGAATTTTTGAGAGCAAAAACACGCAATTTCTTTTTTTTGAGAATATAACCACTAATTTTATATTCTTAAATAAGTATTCTACCCATAGTCTTTAGTACATTAACATTTAGGTTCGTATGGTAAAAACCTAACTTAGGGTCGCTTTTACTGTAGAGTGTACACCAAAGGAACACCAACTAGTTCCATCCACGCACACATCTCTGTTCGACTCACCAGTCTTGATCCCACGACGCGATTTAAGTTTGAAAAATTAAAAATGTGAATCTTTATGGTCCAGGAGAGTTGTGCACTCTCTTAACTTTTGCGGACAATTACTCTCTATGCATTTCCATTTAATCCAATTTCATTACTTTCTGTACATTCATTCTTTTAAAACTGATTATATAATAGTTTATTTTATATTAAGCTTCAGATTTTGTGTTAGATTTTAAAAGGAAATGAAGGCTTCAATTTTGGTCAAGGAATTGGAACAAAATGGCAGCTTTATACAAAGTTTATTCTAGCCAACTTCGCCGTCCTTGGGACATCTGGAGGATTAGGTTAAGTTTGTTTACTCTTCCCCCCCCCCCTTCCCAAGCTAACAGGGCTATCTGTAAGGTTTGGAGACATGCACCAACTCCTAAATTCCCTCCTTTAGTGAAGACGCCATATGCCTATGACGAAGCTTAGCTCAACTGTTTAAACCTAAAGTACAAAAATAAAGCCTTAATTTCCTTTTAAAATCTAACACAAAACCTGAAGTTCAAAAGAAAATAAACTAATAATCAAGGTGATATCAACTTTTAAAATTATATAATAGTTGTTTGGGTGCATGCTTAAATACTGTCTAGGGTTTACATATTTATACCTATCAATCAGTCCATCTACCATTATGAACTATTATGCCTTTTTTTCAGTACCAAGCCAGTTTGATTCCTTTCATTCGAATTGCCCAGGTCATTTCAAACTTTCCACATTAATATTAATAGGCTTTTTCACTAAACACTTTTCTCGGACATAACCATTCTTCTTTTTCTCAGTTTACGCTCAAGTAGACTTCGACCGCAGAAAACACTCTTACTATTACCATTCTCTAGTACTTTAATATAATCTAGTATCTTACTCCTAACCGCCGTACTCACAGTGCTTGGAGCCTACTTTGGCTCTAGACCAGGGACGTCCAACCCGCGGCCCACTTACTATTTTCATGAGGCCCATTCATTGCTTACTCAGATTTTATTTTTACGGGGTATTTTTTAGGACTATTTTTATTTACTTTGAAAACCAGATTTTGAGAATATCATAAATGGAAAGCAATCCCCAAAATCACTTTGATTTTCTTTTATTTTATATTAGTCAAATTTAATTTTTTACTGTTAATATACAGTATTTTGTTTGTAATTTTATATATATATATATATCTTTTTGAACTTTTTAAAATTTATATTTAAGTACTTCTGTGGTGGCCTGGCGAATATACATAAATATCTAATTTGGCCCGTCGGGAAAAAGGTTGGACAACCTTGCTTTAGACAGTGTGATTATGGGCATCTATAAAGGATTACCGGGCCTCCCACCCTCCCTCCTTGGCCGCTCCATGAGCGCCAAGGGGAGCAGGGGGAGGGTCAGCAGAGCTATTCTTTGTCACCCACCTCTCTTTTCATTTCATTTCATTTCATTTATCGTGTACCTGAAATTCACATTCAGCTTGCAATGGACCTAAAGTCCTTCGCGCATCACAGTTTCACACAAATGAAAGATACATTCCTGTCCTGCCAAGAATTTACCCATGATATTGGACCTGAGAAGGTCGCGGAGCCCGTACAGGTAATCCGATTAATTGCTTTAGATAATTGTGTTGTAATTCCGTTGAAAGTGAAGTGTTTTGGCAGTAAAGTAATACCGTGAGCGAATCTCTGTCCAAAGGGAAAGAAGAGAGAGGTACTCGTAAATGTATGAATTGCAAGGGAACGTATTATGAATGGTGTTGAGAAGGTGTATGGAAAAACATGGATCAAGCATGTGAGGGTGGAGATAGTGCGAATGGAGTAGTTGAAGGCTATACGGGGTATGTTGGGTTTAAGGATCTGAATGTCCATCATTTTGGCCATAGGAAAGCGCCATGGGAGATTCCAAGAGCGCATGAAATAGGTGTGAGAGTGTTGGAGGGTGGTAAAATTCTATGTTAGAAGTACAGGGTAGGTTGTGCATTTTGGTGAAACATGGTCGGAGTAGTTTGACATACTTTCTATTTAAATGGTCCCCCCTGGCAGCCGCTCCCATCAAAACAAAACAAATAAAACTAACACAGCAAATCATCAAAAGAGACAAACTAGAAAAAAAAGCATGTTCAAACCCGAGGAAGAGGTCAGTTCCTCCCTCAGGCCACCCAACATATAACCGACAACTCAGACAACTAAATAATATGGTGGAGGCCCGCCTCAGGTGTGGACGAACACGTTCCAATTACAAGGAACCCTAAGGGAAAGTAACAACCCCTTTTAATCACTATCTTCATTTCGGTCGCATTCACATATCAACACAAGATCATCAGAACATGGTGAGGCATTTAATACCTATGGATCACCCTGCCCCACCCACCCCTTGCTTCCTTCATTTTATTTGAATTTGTTTTAGGGTTGGTCGCATACTCCTATGTCCGGAGCGTGCTTACTCCTCCTTTGTTTTATTTTTTTTACTTCTGGTTTAATGTTTTTTTTTAATTAAGGCAAAAACATGAGATCTAAGTTCATTTCCTAACAGAATTCTGATCCGTCGCGTCGTCATTTGCTCCGTGGCCGCGAGATCAGGGGAAGCGCCCCCGACTGGAGAGGGTCCTTTTGATTCCGCTTCTCGCAGCTCAACTGCAGACGCCATCGCAACCACCATCGACGACACATCTCGCGGAACTGCGCTGAGGAGTATTGGCTTCGATCTACCCCCTCTCCCCCGCCTTCATTAGGCACGGACGTGCAAGCGCTCGTATTGGGTCCTACACCGTGCCTTGCCTCCGAGGAACTTCTTCTACAAACCTATGTAAAAACGCCCCCATCAGCTTATTCCCACATGACATCTGGAGAATTGTGTAACTTTCTAGCTTCAATGCCTGTAGAGGTTCTTCTACATATTTTCTCTACCTCTATCTTCACCACTTTCTGAAGGAGGTCTTCGTTAGTTTACGCTTTAAATAATAATAATAAAAAAATCCAAGTTGTTTGCAAATGAAGCTCATAGACCGCATATGATAAAATCTGTTTGCAAACATCATTCAACTCCTTGTGTTTTCTCCACTAAATATGGAGAGGTCAGACGAAATAATGGAAAAGCGGGTTTGTTAATTTAATGTTTCCAGAAGAATCAAAGACAAGCTCCGACAAGGGTAATAACGGATGAAGGAAAAAGCATCTAAAAAGTCATGTTTTGACAAAGAATGTTTGTCGAGAGCTTCATGAACTCATGTATTACAAGAGGGCTTTAATTGGTAAACTTTTGATTACTAAAATCAACATGAATTAGCGTAAACACTGGTGATTTGACCATAACAAATGTAAAATGGACAATAGATGATTATCCAAATTCGGTCGAATTTTCCTTTGCAATTATTTCCTTGTTCTGGCCGAGTTTACGTTTGGACTACATCTAAAGAAGATTATGATGATCTTGATTGTCTCATTCCTACAGTGAAGCATGGTGGTGAATCAGTGATGATTTAGATGGAGATATCATGAAATTTGTTTGGTCTAATAGTAGCACTGCATGAGACGACGAACTCCTAAGACTATTTGTCAATTATGTCCGACCAGGTGTATCTTATAGTGAAACCGCTCCTTCCCACTGGCTGTGGCAACTGTTAGAATGATAATACACCCCTTTACATCGCTAAAGTTCCCAAAACTACTTTGAAATGCATTAAAATAACTGAACAATTGGATTGCCCTCCCTCCCTAAAGAAATTACCCAATATTAATATCATCAAGGAATTGTAGTGTTAGTTGGAGCAACAAGTCAGAAACCGATCCATCCACCAGCGTTTCTGAAAGGGATAAAACAGTTTAAAATTTCTTTAGTTATTGTCTCACACATTTGTAAATCAATTCCACAACGTATTGAAGTTTTATATATAATGTTTAGGGTCCCTTTTTTTAAATAGACTATGTTATGTAAATCTCTCTTAAATTATTTCAACAACTCTCATGACAAAAACTCGTAAATGACTTAAAAATGAACTAAAAGTTGCTTTTATTTGGGTAAAATGTTTATACTTTAAATTTTGACCTAAAAATTGAAAAAAATAATTTCAATCTTGAAAAAATATGTTGAAAAGATTATATAAATATGTTGCTTAATTTTGTAGTTAGAATATTTATTCATTTCTTGACAGTTTCGGGGCGTAAATTTCTGGGGGTTTTTTACAGATATTTTGCTTGGTATAGAAATAGGGTGTCTTAAAGAGATTGAGGTCATTCAGATAATAAACTGTATGAGGGATTTCAGTGTCTAGTGAACTCCATAACATGCTGTATATCGTTCTTCACCGTTTTTCTACTGAGAATCTAAAATTTACATGGGTTATTAGTGTAGTGTAAAATTGAGAGATAATTTTAATCCTCTTATACATTATACTTCCAGATTCTTTATTTGTCCAAAGTTCTGTAATTAGTCTGTACGACTTCTGTATTTCTAACAGTTACATTAATCAATCTTAGGAGTTTAAGTTTTTTTCCTCTATTTGAGGAGTCCAGTCTGTTGATCATTTATTTACATCTAAACTCAGTCTGTTGACCATTTATTTACATCTAAACTCAGTCTGTTGACCATTTATTTTCATTCTTCCGAATAGACAGCTTTTAAGGCACGCATCGCTTGGTCGATCGAGAATATGAAAGAGAAAGAGTAATAAAATAAATTTGGAATTCAAAGGACAAACGAGAAATAGAGTTAAACGCGAGCGAGAAAATTATGGAAATAAATCATTCAAACTGTAAATAAATCGAGGATAAACGGAATCATTTTTCTTCGGAAAGTGAATTTTCCCAATTACGAAAAAATTTGTGCCCAGGTGAGGATCGAACTGAGGCAGCGAGTAACCGATTTGATTTTTTTTCGCAATTAAGAAAATTCATTTTCCGAAGAAAAAATATTCCGTTTATCTTCTTTTTCCTTGCGGTTTGTTTGAGTTTTTCCATCATTCTATAGCGTTCGTGATATATATATATATATATATATATATATATATATATATATATATATATATATATATATAGATTCAAGTGATCCGTTCTTTATAGTCCGGAGTTTCAATATATATAAGAGAATCAGGGCAACAAAAGAAATGCATTTTTCTTTCTTCATTTAATATCAACCAACGTTTCGAGGGCCAGCCTCATCTTCTGGGTACTGGAATTATATTTAGTATAAATACAAAGAAATTCTAATACAAAGTAATACAAAGTAATTCTAATTGACATTGGATAGTTAACATAAGGGGAATGGTCTTACAGGTCACTTTTTTGTATAAGTCATGATACTACAACTATAGTTCATGGAATTGCATTGGTAATAGCAACATTACACAAATTAACATGAAAGTGGCAAAGTTAGAGAAACATTAATTTAAATTAAGATGAAGGTGGTTAAGTAAGGGAACCATCTAACGTGCAATATGTAATGGGAAATACGAAGTTTAGTCGTTAAGTGTGGGTTTACTATCACCTGCTGGACTTGAAGCAGAGCAGTTGTCTCGTTTGTCCTTTGAATTCCAAATTAATTTAATTACTCTTTCTCTTTCATAGTCCCAATCGAACAAGCGATGCATGACTTAAAAGCTTGTCTATTCGGAAGAATTTTTGTTTTCCGCATAGCCGAGTGGTCTAGAGGTTTGCATTAATTTGAGATCAGAGCGGTTGCTCGCGGCCTCAGTGGGTTCGGTTCGATCCCCACCTTCACGTATTTTTTCGTAATTAGGAAAAATATTTCCGATGAAAAAATGACTTTATCTTCTCATTCTATCGCCTTCATCATATATATATATATATATATATATATATATATATATATATATATATATATATTGAGTGAAATAAATTCCCCCTTCCCCCCCAGTACTTGCTTGAGGCAAGCTTCATTTATTTCTTCAGTATTAATGGTATCCCGATCGCAAAAGCCTATTTATTTCCTCCCTCGACCGCAATTTTCCCTATTCCTTCCCTGTTCACCCTTCCACTCACTCAAGTTGGCAAACACTCACACACGCGTGTACAGATGACCACACCGTATTTGCATACATATAAACACACACTCAGATGAGATGAAACCGCTCTCACATACATAGACCAGGGTTGGCATTCACAACCCTTGTACAAGCCGGAAATCGCATTTCTCTGAGTGGAGTGGAGTAAGGCCAAAATGTAAACAGACCACCATGTCGCTTTGTTTCTGCTTGTGTCCATCTGTGTGTTTATTCCTCCGCCTCTCCCTATTTTATGTGTATGCATGTCCAATTTTGCATTTTAAGTCGTTCTCTTTAACCTTTAAACCCAGTTTATAGGCCAGTGTACAGATCATGGACGTGTGCTATTATATTTTGGGGTAGGAGGTTATGTTGTATGTACCTTTTATGCTTTTTGATGTACATTAGCGTGGATTCGGTGGTACACATCCAGTTGTGTATACCATTCACTTCGATGTGAGGCAACTCTCGTATGACGTATTTGCAAGAAAATATCTAAGAGGGTTCAAATCTCGGTCTTTATTCTAAGGCCTTTCATTAGGTTCTTCTTACACTCCTCTACAAGTTCATTCGCCCCCCCCTCATTTATTTCACATTACCCACATCTGCACACAAAGAGGCACAACCATCTCATTCCATTCCATTTTTAAGACCTTTTTTTTCTATTAAAATGGAAGTGTGGAGCTCTGGAAACACGTATAACGCACGCTGGGACTCAGCGATAAGGAGCGATGGACGAGATATACCTTAAATGGAATAAGGTTTATGAATACAGAAAGACTTTGGGCGTGGGGGGGGGGGAGGAGATATGGGTGAGGATGCAGGGGGTCTTGGATTTAAGTAAACGAGTGCTTGAGGCTCGTATAATTTGTTTTACCCCTTTTCGAGGAGATGAAGCGCAACTTTGTGCATTGCCCGTAGTTTTGTCGAGACCTGCAATTCAATTTGTGGAAGAGTGACAAATCCATGCACAGGAAGTTTCGCAAGTAACCACGGAGGAGGATGTTGATCAAAAGCACTTCCGAAATCAGAGTATTGTAAATATACAAGATTTTGATCAGAGGACTTTTAGAAATCTAATTACTCTACATCTACAGGATCTTGATCAATGGCCTTTTTATAAAACAAAGTACTATACATCTACAGGATATTGATGATTTTCCTTTTTGGAATCTGAGTAATTTACATTTATAAGAACTTAAGAACTTTAGAAAACAAAGTATTTTACATCTACAAGATCTTGGTCAAAGGCCTTTTAAAATTAAAGTACTCTACATCTACAAGATCTTGATCAAATGCCATTTAGAAATTAGAGAATTCTAAATCTACAAGATTTTTATCATAGGCCTTTTAGAAATCTATTTATTCTACATTCATAAGATCTTGGTCAAAGGCCATTAGAAAATAAAGTATTTTACATCTACAAGATCTTGATCAAAGGCCTTTTAGAAATCAAAGAACTCTACATCTACAGGATATTAATCAAAGGCCTTTTAAAAAGCAAACTACTCTACATCTTCAAGATCATCGAAGCATTTTAGAAATCTATGTACTCTACATATACAAGGCCTTTTAGAAATATAAACACTATACAGCTACAGGGCCTTCATCAAAAGCATTTTAGAGATTTAAGTGCTCTATATCTACAGGATTTTCACCAAAGGACTCTTAAAACTTAAGGAATTCACATATACAAGATCTTCGTTAAAAGCCTTTTAGAAAAATAAGTACTATACATATACAGGAAGTTCATCAAAACCTTCAGAAATCTAATTACTCTACATCTAAATGACCTTCTTCAAAATTCTTTTAGAAATATAAGTGCTCTACTTCTACAGGATTTTCAAAAAAGCCATTAAGTAATATAAGTGTTATACATTTACAGGATATTGATAAAGTGTCTTTGAGAAATCAAAGTAGTATATTATATCTACAATATCTACATCAAATACTTTATATGCATCTTAGTACTCTATTCCTACATGATCTTCATAAAAGGCCGTTTATAAATCTATGTACTCTAGATCTTAGGATCTTCATCAAGGGCCTTTTAGGAATCAAAGTAATCGATATCGATATCTACAGGATTTACACCAAAGGGCTTTTATATATCTAGGTATTCACCATTTCCAGGGGTTTCATCAAATGCCCTTTAGAAATCAAAGTAATCTATATCTAAATAAGCTTCATCAAATGCTTTTTAGAAATCAAAGGACGCTCGAGCTTTGTCAGGCGATAGTGGCCATATTATTAAAGCGACATCTGGCAACCTCACTGTGAACTGTTCAGTAGTACTTGGCAAGTCAGGATGAAAGGTTATAGCGTTGAACAGCGTGTGCAAATCATCAAATGTTATTATCAAATTCAGTGCTCCGTTCGACAAACGTTCCGCGCATTACGTGATTTCTATCCTCGCCCATTTTGGATGAATCGATCTGTGAACAAGAAAAATTGTCGGATTTGAGACGAAAACAATCCACATGAGATACACCATCATCAAAAGCATTCAGAAGTCTAATTAATCTATATCTACAGTTCATCAAGGGCCTTCAGAAATATAAGTACACTATAATTACATGATCTTTATTACAGGCATTTTAGAAATCTATGTATTCTAGAGGTACTTCATAAAAGGTCTTTTTTTTTAAATCAAAGAACTCCTCGTCTAGCGGATCTTCGGCTTTTTATACATCCCAAACTCTACATTTACTTAACATTCATCAGAAGCCTTTTAGAAATCTAAGTACTATACATTTCAGAACCTCCCTCAAAGGCCTTTCAGAAATAAATGTACTCTACATCTACAGGAACTTCATCAAATGACTTTTATATATCAAAGTTAACTAGATCTACATGGAATTCATCATAGGCCTCTTAGAAATATAAGTTCTCTACATCTACAGGATCTTTATTAAAAGCATTGTTGAAATCTAAGTATTCTACGTCTAAAAAAACTTCGTAAATGTCCTTTAGTAATCAAGCATTCTAAATCTAATATAGTATCACCAAAAACCTTTTAGAAATCAAAGTACTCTAAATTTACATGATCTTCATCAAAGACCTTTTAGAAATATAATATTGTCTACTTCTATTTGGATTTTTATCAAAACGTTTCAAAATTCTAAGTGATGTACTTCTACAGGATCTTCATCAGAGGCCGTTTAGAACTCTGAATACTCTATACCTACAGGATCTTCATTAAAATCCTTTTAGTAATATAAGTTGTTTACATCAACAGGATCTTTATCAAATGCCTTTTAGAAATCTAAGTACTCTACATCACCTTGATCTATATCAAAGGAATTATAATAAATATAAGTGCTTTATATTACCAGGAACGATATCATTTGCCTTTTAAAAACTAAGTGCATTAATATACATGAACTACTTTTTCCAATCTAAGTACGCTACTCTACAGGATCTTTATCAAATGCCTTTTAGAAATGTAAGTACTCTACCTCACCTTGATCTATATCAAAGGAATTTACATGATCCTCATCAAAGGCCTTTTAGAAATCGCTGAATTCTACATCTAGATGAGTTCATCAAAGTTCTTTTAGAAATGAAAGTACTCTTCCTCTACCGGATCTTACCTTTAGGCTTTTTTACACATCTAATACTCTACATCTACTTGATATTCATAAAATTGCTTTTAGACATCAAAGTACTATAGATCTAAAGGAACTTCATCAAAGGTCATTTTGTAATCTCTACATATACAGGAACTTCATTAAAAACCTTTTACAACTATAAATATTATACTTCTACATGAATATGGTCAAATGCCTTTTATAAATCAAACTGATCTACATCTACATGAACTTCAGCAAAGGCCTTTTAGAAATATAAGTACTCTACATCTACAGGATCTTGATCAAAGGAATTTTTTTAAATATATGTAAGTACTCTATATCTACAAGAACCTCTTCAAAGGTCCTTTATAAATCAAGCACTCTAAATCTACAAGATTCTAATCAAAAACCTTTTATAATTTAAAGTACTCAAAATCTCCATGAAATACAGGTGTTCTACATTTTCAGTCTCTAAATAAAAAACCTTTTAGAAATCAAAGTACTCTACCTCTAAAGAATCTTCATCAGATGTCTTTTATATATCTCAGTACTCTTCAACTACAGGAACTTTATCAGAGGCCTTTTATAAATTAAAGTACTCACATCTAGATGATCTTCATCAAAGGCCTTTTAAAAATCAAATTAGTTAAATTTTACATGATTTTCATCTACATATTCTTCATCTGGACCCTTTTAGAAATATTAATGCTCTACATCTAGAGGATATTTGCTAAAGGCCTTTTAGAACTATAATTGCTATACATTTAGAGGATATTCATCATAAACATTTTATAAATATAAGTACTCTCCATCTACCAGATCATCAAAGTTCTTTTCTAAACATAAGTGATCTAAATCTACAGGATTTTCATCAACTACCTTTTAGTAAATTTAGTGCTCTACATCTACACGATCTTCCTCAAAAGCCGTTTAGAAATATAAGCGCTCCATATCTAGAGGATCATAATAAAAGAGCTTTAGTAATATATGTGCTTTACATCTACAGGCAGATCATTAAAGGCCTTTTATAAATCTAAGTACTTTCCATTACTGTGATCTACTTCAAAAGCATTTTAGAGATATAATTGCTGTACATCTACAGAAAACATATTAAATGCATTTTACAAATTTAAGTGCTCTATATTTACATCTCTATCAAATGTTTTTTTTCAGAAATCTAAGGGCTCTACATCTATAGGAGATTCATCGATACAGGATCTTCATCAAATGGCTTCTAGTAATCTAAGTTTTCTACATCTACACGGACTTCATCAAAAGCCTTTTAGAAATATATGTCCTCTACAGCTACATGATCTTCATAAAAACCCTTTAGCAATATGTGTTTAACATATATAGGTTATTCATCAAATGAATCACTTATTCATTAGACCTTTACCAAAGTCTCAAATGGTAGAAGGGCTTGAGTGTTCCAATGATTCCAAGAGCGATGCCATCGGGAGTTTCAAACTCTTGGCAGGGTCACCCAATGTGTTAAGGTCGTGGATGAGGTTGCAGACTAAACGCAACCAACAGCAGGACCCCCAACGGTGGGGCCAAACATACATGGGCCATATACTATTCCTATGTCTGGCGGCGGCAGGGGAGGGCAGCGCCCAGCTGGCAGGCGGGAAAAAGGCGGGCCTTGATAGACCAAGAACCCGGTAGCTCGATGCAATCAGCCTCGCCGAAACCGCATGTCTCAATGTTTGAGCGGCAGTAGACGCGTTACTGGCCGAGTGCGCGCAGCCACGATGGCCCAAAACAAATTTCTTAGCGAATGGCCTTCGTCTCTGTTTTCATTCCGGCCTTCTTTGTCTCCTAAGTCATGTCCGACACAAAGATCAGCCGAGGAGAGCGGATAAATGACGACGAAACCGATACTCAGACACGAGCTGGAGCTATCGATGATGGCGACAATTCATTAATGGCCTTTAGAAAATTTAGTGCTCTACATATTCAGTATCTTCATCAAAACCTTTTCAGAAATCTATGTACTTTACATCTACATGATCTTGGTCAAATGTTTTTTGGATTCAAAGTACTCTACATACATCTACAGGAATTTCATCAACATATTTCTAAAAATATAATTGCTCTATATCTTCTGTAACTTCATCAAAGGCATTTTATAAATCTAAGTACTCTACATTTACAAGATCTTCATCAAAGACATTTTAGAAATCTTTGTATTCTAACATCTACAGCTCGCGTCCCATCCAAACTGCGTTGACTCTTCTTAACCCCCCCCCCCCCCCCCCGAGTGTTTCCAGGAAGCAGCAACAATGTGAACTTTATCTATTTTAATCTTTTAACAATAAAACATAAAAGTAGCGTCTTGCGGATATCTGCCATCATCGCGAAAATTGAGCAGGTCAAGGAGTGGTGCGTCGTCTGGTCCTCAAATGCTCAATTACTTTCCTTTCCGTTATTTCGCTTATGAAGACAACCAGCGTCGTCCAGCGAGGAAATGGCAACAAGTCAGGGTCGGCGAGCAAGAAAAATGCGACAAGCCAGGGTCGTCGAGCAAGGAAATGGCGACAAACGAGGGTCGTCGAGCAAGAAAATGGCGACAAGCCAGGGTCGTCAAGCAAGGTAATGGCAACAAGCCAGGGTCGTCAAGCAAGGTAATGGCGCCAAGGCAGGGTCGTCGAGCAAGGAAATTGCGAGAAACCAGGGTCGTCGAGCAAGGAAATGGCAACAAACCAGGGCCGTCAAGCAAGGAAATGGCGACAAGCCAGGGTCGTCAAGCAAGGAAATGGCGACAAGCCAGGGTCGTTAAGCAAGGTAATGGTGACAAGCCAGGGTCGTCGAGCAAGGAAATGGCGACAAACCAGGGTCGTCGAGCAAGGAAATGGCGACAAGCCAGAGTCGTCAAGCAAGGAAATAGCGACAAGCCAGGGTCGTCGAGCAAGGTAATGGCGATAAGCCAGGGTCATCAAGCAAGGTAAAGGCGACAAGCCAGGGTCATCGAGCAAGAAAATTGCGACAAACCAGGGTCATCGAGCAAGGAAATGGCGACAAACCAGGGCCGTCAAGCAAGGAAATGGCGACAAGCCAGGGTCGTCAAGCAAGGAAATGGCGACAAGCCAGGGTCGTTGAGCAAGGTAATGTTGACAAGCCAGAGTCGTCGAGCAAGGAAATGGCGACAAGTCAGGGTCGTCGAGCAAGGAAATGGCGACAAACCAGGGTCGTCGAGCAAGGAAATGGCGACAAGCCAGGGTCGTCGAGCAAGGAAATAACGACAAAATAGGGTCGTCGAGCAAGGAAATAGCGACAAGCCAGGGTCGTCAAGCAAGGAAATAGCGACAAGCCAGGGTCGTCGAGCAAGGTAATGGCGACAAGCCAGGGTCGTCGAGCAAGGTAATGGCGACAAGCCAGGGTCGTCGAGCAAGGTAATGGCGACAAGCCAGGGTCGTCGAGCAAGGAAATTGCGACAAACCAGGGTCGTCGAACAAGGAAATGGCGACAAACCAGGGCCGTCAAGCAAGGAAATGGCGACAAACCAGTGTCGTTGAGCAAGGAAATGGCGACAAACCAGGGTCGTCGAGCAAGGTAATGGCGACAAGCCAGGGTCGTCGAGCAAGGTAATGGCGACAAGTCAGGGTCATCGAGCAAGGAAATGGCGACAAACCAGGGTCGTCGAGCAAGGAAATGGCGACAAGCCAGGGCCGTCAAGCAAGGAAATAGTGACAAGCCAGGGAGGCGAGCAAGGTAATGGCGACAAGCCAGGGTCGTCGAGCAAGGAAATGGCGACAAACCAGGGTCGTAGAGCAAGGAAATGGCAATAAACCAGGGTAATCGAGCAAAGAAATGGCAACAAGCCAGGGCCATCAGGCAAGGTAATGGCGACAAGCCAGGGTTGTCGAGCAAGGAAATGGCGACAAGCCAGGGTCGTCAAGCAAGGAAATGGCGACAAGCCAGGGTCGTCGAGCAAGGTAATGGCGACAAGTCAGGGTTGTCGACCAAGGAAATGGCGATAAGTCAGGGTCGTCGAGCAAGGTAATGGCGATAAGCCAGAGTCGTCGAGCAAGGAATTGGCGACAATCCAGGGTTGTCGAGCAAGGAAATGGCGACAAGCCAGGGTCGTCGAGCAAGGAAATGGTGACAAGCCAGGGTCGTCAAGCAAGGTAATGGCGACAAACCAGGGTCGTAGAGCAAGGAAATGGCGACAAACCAGGGTCGTCGAGCAAGGTAATGGCGACAAGCCAGGGTCGTCGAGCAAGGTTATGGCGACAAGCCAGGGTCGTAGAACAAGGAAATGGCGACAAGCCAGGGTCGTCAAGCAAGGAAATGGCGACAAGCCAGGGTCGTTGAGCAAGGTAATGGTGACAAGCCAGGGTCGTCGAGCAAGGAAATTGCGACAAGTCAGGGTCGTCGAGCAAGAAAATGGCGACAAACCGGGGTCGTCGAGCAAGGAAATAGCGACAAGACAGGGTCGTCGAGCAAGGAAATGGCGACAAACTAGGGTCATCGAGCAAGGAAATGGCGACAAGCCAGGGTCGTCAAGCAAGGAAATGGCGACAAGCCAGGTTCGTCGAGCAAGGTAATGGCGACAAGCCAGGGTCGTCGAGCAAGGTAATGGCGACAAGCTAGGGTCGTCAAGCAAGGTAATGGCGACAAGCCAGGGTCGTCGAGCAAAGAAATGGCAACAAGCCAGGGTCGTCAAGCAAGGAAATTTCGACAAGCCAGGTTCGTCGAGCAAGGTAATAGCGATAAGCCAGGGTCGTCGAGCAAGGTAATGGCGACAAGCCGGGGTCGTCGAGCAAGGAAATGGCGACAAGCCAGGGTCATTGAGCAAGGTAATGGTGACAAGCCAGGGTCGTCGAGCAAGGAAATGGCGACAAACTAGGGTCGTCGAGCAAGGAAATGGCGACAAGCCAGGGTTGTCAAGCAAGGAAATGGCGACAAGCCAGGGTCGTCGAGCAAGGTAATGGCGACAAGCCAGGGTCGTCGAGCAAGGTAATGGCGACAATTCAGGGTCGTCGAGCAAGGAAATGGTGACAAACCAGGGTCGTCAAGCAAGGAAATAGCGACAAGCCAGAGTCGTCGAGCAAGGAAATGGCGACAAGCCAGGGTCGTTGAGCAAGGAAATGGCGACAAGCCTGGGTCGTCAAGCAAGGAAATGGCGACAAGCCAGGGTCGTTGAGCAAGCTAATGGTGACAAGCCAGGGTCGTCGAGCAAGGAAATGGCGACAAACCAGGGTCGTCGAGCAAGGAAATTGTGACAAACCAGGGTCGTCAAGCAAGGAAATAGCGACAAGCCAGGGTCGTCGAGCAAGGTGATGTCGATAAGCCAGGGTCGTCGAGCAAGGTAATGCCGACAAGCTAGGGTCGTCGAGCAAGGAAATGGCGACAAACCAGTGTCGTCGAGCAAGTAAATGGCGACAAGCCAGGGTCGTCGAGCAAGGAAATGGCGACAAACCAGTGTCGTCGAGCAAGTAAATGGCGACAAGCCAGGGTCGTCGAGCAAGGTAATGGCGACAAGCCAGGGTCTTCGAGCAAGGTAATGGCGACAAGTCAGGGTTGTCGAGCAAGGAATTGACGACAAGCCAGGTTCGTCGAGCAAGGTAATGGCGACAAACCAGGGTCGTCGAGCAAGGAAATAGCGCCATCCAGGGCCGTCAAGCAAGGAAATAGCGACAAGCCAGGTTCGTCGAGCAAGGTAATGGCGACAAGTCAGGGTCGTCGAGCAAGGAAATGGCGACAAACAAGGGTCGTCGAGCAAGGAAATAGAAACAAACCAGGGTAATCGAGCAAGGAAATGGCGACAAGCCAGGGCCATCAAGCAAGGAAATGGCGACAAGCCAGGGTCGTCGAGCAAGGTAATGGCGACAAGCTAGGGTCGTCGAGCAAGGTAATGGCGACAAGCCAGGGTCGTCGAGCAAGGAAATGGCAACAAGCCAGGGTCGTCAAGCAAGGAAATAGCGACAAGCCAGGGTCGTCGAGCAAGGAAATGGCGACAAACCAGGGTCTTCGAGCAAGGAAATGGCGACAAGCCAGGGCCATCAAGCAAGGAAATGGCGATAAGCGAGGGTCGTCGAGCAAGGAAATGTCGACAAACCAGGGTCGTCGAGCAAGGAAATGGCGACAAGCCAGGGCCGTCAAGCAAGGAAATGGCGACAAGCCAAGGTCGTCGAGCAAGGTAATGGAGACAAGCCAGGGTCGTCGATCAAGGAAATGGCGACAAACCAGGGTCGTCGAGCAAGGAAATGGCGACAAACCAGGGTCTTCGAGCAAGGAAATGGCGACAAGCCAGGGCCATCAAGCAAGGAAATGGCGATAAGCCAGGGTTGTCGAGCAAGGAAATGGCGACAAGCCAGGGTCGTCAAGCAAGGAAATGGCGACAAGCCAGGGTCGTCGAGCAAGGAAATGGCGACAAGCCAGGGCTGTCGAGCAAGGAAATGGTGACAAGCCAAATCGTCGTGCAAGGTAATGGCAACAAGCCAGGGTCGTCGAGCAAGGTAATGGCGACATACCAGGGTCGTAGAGCAAGGAAATGGCGACAAGCCAGGGTCGTCAAGCAAGGAAATGGCGACAAGCCGGGGCAGTCGAGCAAGGAAATGGTGACAAGCCAGAGTTGTCGAGCAAGGAAATGGCGACAAGCCAGGGTCGTCGAGCAAGGAAATGGCGATAAGCCAGGGTCGTCAAGCAAGTAAATGGCGACAAGCCAGGGTCGTCGAGCAAGGAAATGGCGACAAGCCAGGGTCGTCGAGCAAGGAAATGGTGACAAGCCAGGGCCGTCGAGCAAGGTAATGGCGACAAGCTAGGGTCGTCAAGCAAGGAAATGGCGACAAACCAGGGTCGTCGATCAAGGAAATGGCGACAATCCAGGGTCGTCGAGCAAGGAAATGGCGACAAGCCAGGGTCGTCCAGCAAGGAAATGGCGACAAACCAGGGTTGTCGAGCAAGGTAATGGCGACAAGCCAGGGTCGTCGAGCAAGGAAATGGCAACAAGCCAGGGTCGTCAAGCAAGGAAATTTCGACAAGCCAGGGTCGTCGAGCAAGGTAATAGCGATAAGCCAGGGTCGTCGAGCAAGGTAATGGCGACAAGCCGGGGTCGTCGAGCAAGGAAATGGCGACAAGCCAGGGTCATTGAGCAAGGTAATGGTGACAAGCCAGGGTCGTCGAGCAAGGAAATGGCGACAAACTAGGGTCGTCGAGCAAGGAAATGGCGACAAGCCAGGGTTGTCAAGCAAGGAAATGGCGACAAGCCAGGGTCGTCGAGCAAGGTAATGGCGACAAGCCAGGGTCGTCGAGCAAGGTAATGGCGACAATTCAGTGTCGTCGAGCAAGGAAATGGTGACAAACCAGGGTCGTCAAGCAAGGAAATAGCGACAAGACAGAGTCGTCGAGCAAGGAAATGGCGACAAGCCAGGGTCGTTGAGCAAGGAAATGGCGACAAGCCTGGGTCGTCAAGCAAGGAAATGGCGACAAGCCAGGGTCGTTGAGCAAGCTAATGGTGACAAGCCAGGGTCGTCGAGCAAGGAAATGGCGACAAACCAGGGTCGTCGAGCAAGGAAATTGTGACAAACCAGGGTCGTCAAGCAAGGAAATAGCGACAAGCCAGGGTCGTCGAGCAAGGTAATGTCGATAAGCCAGGGTCGTCGAGCAAGGTAATGGCGACAAGCTAGGGTCGTCGAGCAAGGAAATGGCGACAAACCAGTGTCGTCGAGCAAGTAAATGGCGACAAGCCAGGGTCGTCGAGCAAGGAAATGGCGACAAACCAGTGTCGTCGAGCAAGTAAATGGCGACAAGCCAGGGTCGTCGAGCAAGGTAATGGCGACAAGCCAGGGTCGTCGAGCAAGGTAATGGCGACAAGTCAGGGTCGTCGAGCAAGGAATTGACGACAAGCTAGGTTCGTCGAGCAAGGTAATGGCGACAAACCAGGGTCGTCGAGCAAGGAAATAGCGCCATCCAGGGCCGTCAAGCAAGGAAATAGCGACAAGCCAGGTTCGTCGAGCAAGGTAATGGCGACAAGTCAGGGTCGTCGAGCAAGGAAATGGCGACAAACAAGGGTCGTCGAGCAAGGAAATGGCAACAAGCCAGGGTCGTCAAGCAAGGAAATAGCGACAAGCCAGGGTCGTCGAGCAAGGTAATAGCGATAAGCCAGGGTCGTCGAGCAAGGTAATGGCGACAAGCCGGGGTCGTCAAGCAAGGTAATGGTGACAAACCAGGGTCGTAGAGCAAGGAAATGGCGACAAACCAGGGTCGTCGAGCAAGGAAATGGCGACAAACCAGGGCCGTCAAGCAAGGAAATGGCGACAAGCCAGGGTCGTCAAGCAAGGAAATGGCGACAAGCCAGGGTCATTGAGCAAGGTAATAGTGACAAGCCAGGGTTGTCGAGCAAGGAAATGGCGACAAACTAGGGTCGTCGAGCAAGGAAATGGCGACAAGCCAGGGTTGTCAAGCAAGGAAATGGCGACTAGCCAGGGTCGTCGAGCAAGGTAATGGCGACAAGCCAGGGTCGTCGAGCAAGGTAATGGCGACAAGTCAGGGTCGTCGAGCAAGGAAATGGCGACAAGCCAGGGTCGTTGAGCAAGAAAATGGCGACAAGCCTGGGTCGTCAAGCAAGGAAATGGCGACAAGCCAGGGTCATTGAGCAAGGTAATGGTGACAAGCCAGGGTCGTCGAGCAAGGAAATGGCGACAAACCAGGGTCGTCGAGCAAGGAAATGGTGACAAACCAGGGTCGTCAAGCAAGGAAATAGCGACAAGCCAGGGTCGTCGAGCAAGGTAATGTCGATAAGCCAGGGTCGTCGAGCAAGGTAATGGCGACAAGCTAGGGTCGTCGAGCAAGGAAATGGCGACAAACCAGTGTCGTCGAGCAAGGAAATGGCGACAAGCCAGGGTCGTCAAGCAAGGTAATGGCGACAAGCCAGGGTCGTCGAGCAAGGTAATGGCGACAAGTCAGGGTCGTCGAGCAAGGAATTGGCGACAAACCAGGGTCGTCGAGCAAGGAAATAGCGACAATCCAGGGCCGTCAAGCAAGGAAATAGCGACAAGCCAGGTTCGTCGAGCAAGGTAATGGCGACAAGTCAGGGTCGTCGAGCAAGGAAATGGCGACAAACCAGGGTCGTCGAGCAAGGAAATGGCAACAAACCAGGGTAATCGAGCAAGGAAATGGCGACAAGCCAGAGCCATCAAGCAAGGGAATGGCGACAAGCCAGGGTTGTCGAGCAAGGAAATGGCGACAAGCCAGGGTCGTCAAGCAAGGAAATGGCGACAAGCCAGGGTCATCGAGCAAGGTAAAGGCGACAAGTCAGGGTTGTCGAGCAAGGAAATGGCGATAAGCCTAGGGTCGTCGAGCAAGGTAATGGCGACAAGCCAGAGTCGTCGAGCAAGGAAATGGCGACAAGCCAGGGTCGTCGAGCAAGGAAATGGCGACAAGCCAGGGTCGTCGAGCAAGGAAATGGTGACAAGCCAGGGCCGTCAAGCAAGGAAATAGTGACAAGCCAGGGTCGTCGAGCAAGGTAATGGCGACAAGCCAGGGTCGTCGAGCAAGGAAATGGCGACAAACCAGGGTCGTAGAGCAAGGAAATGGCAATAAACCAGGGTAATCGAGCAAAGAAATGGCAACAAGCCAGGGTCATCAGGCAAGGTAATGGCGACAAGCCAGGGTTGTCGAGCAAGGAAATGGCGACAAGCCAGGGTCTTCAAGCAAGGAAATGGCGACAAGCCAGGGTCGTCGAGCAAGGTAATGGCGACAAGTCAGGGTTGTCGACCAAGGAAATGGCGATAAGTCAGGGTCGTCGAGCAAGGTAATGGCGATAAGCCAGAGTCGTCGAGCAAGGAATTGGCGACAATCCAGGGTTGTCGAGCAAGGAAATGGCGACAAGCCAGGGTCGTCGAGCAAGGAAATGGTGACAAGCCAGGGTCGTCAAGCAAGGTAATGGCGACAAACCAGGGTCGTTAAGCAAGGAAATGGCGACAAACCAGGGTCGTCGAGCAAGGTAATGGCGACAAGCCAGGGTCGTCGAGCAAGGTTATGGCGACAAGCCAGGGTCGTAGAACAAGGAAATGGCGACAAGCCAGGGTCGTCAAGCAAGGAAATGGCGACAAGCCAGGGTCGTTGAGCAAGGTAATGGTGACAAGCCAGGGTCGTCGAGCAAGGAAATTGCGACAAGTCAGGGTCGTCGAGCAAGAAAATGGCGACAAACCGGGGTCGTCGAGCAAGGAAATAGCGACAAGACAGGGTCGTCGAGCAAGGAAATGGCGACAAACTAGGGTCATCGAGCAAGGAAATGGCGACAAGCCAGGGTCGTCAAGCAAGGAAATGGCGACAAGCCAGGTTCGTCGAGCAAGGTAATGGCGACAAGCCAGGGTCGTCGAGCAAGGTAATGGCGACAAGCTAGGGTCGTCGAGCAAGGTAATGGCGACAAGCCAGGGTCGTCGAGCAAAGAAATGGCAACAAGCCAGGGTCGTCAAGCAAGGAAATTTCGACAAGCCAGGGTCGTCGAGCAAGGTAATAGCGATAAGCCAGGGTCGTCGAGCAAGGTAATGGCGACAAGCCGGGGTCGTCGAGCAAGGAAATGGCGACAAGCCAGGGTCATTGAGCAAGGTAATGGTGACAAGCCAGGGTCGTCGAGCAAGGAAATGGCGACAAACTAGGGTCGTCGAGCAAGGAAATGGCGACAAGCCAGGGTTGTCAAGCAAGGAAATGGCGACAAGCCAGGGTCGTCGAGCAAGGTAATGGCGACAAGCCAGGGTCGTCGAGCAAGGTAATGGCGACAATTCAGGGTCGTCGAGCAAGGAAATGGTGACAAACCAGGGTCGTCAAGCAAGGAAATAGCGACAAGCCAGAGTCGTCGAGCAAGGAAATGGCGACAAGCCAGGGTCGTTGAGCAAGGAAATGGCGACAAGCCTGGGTCGTCAAGCAAGGAAATGGCGACAAGCCAGGGTCGTTGAGCAAGCTAATGGTGACAAGCCAGGGTCGTCGAGCAAGGAAATGGCGACAAACCAGGGTCGTCGAGCAAGGAAATTGTGACAAACCAGGGTCGTCAAGCAAGGAAATAGCGACAAGCCAGGGTCGTCGAGCAAGGTGATGTCGATAAGCCAGGGTCGTCGAGCAAGGTAATGGCGACAAGCTAGGGTCGTCGAGCAAGGAAATGGCGACAAACCAGTGTCGTCGAGCAAGTAAATGGCGACAAGCCAGGGTCGTCGAGCAAGGAAATGGCGACAAACCAGTGTCGTCGAGCAAGTAAATGGCGACAAGCCAGGGTCGTCGAGCAAGGTAATGGCGACAAGCGAGGGTCTTCGAGCAAGGTAATGGCGACAAGTCAGGGTCGTCGAGCAAGGAATTGACGACAAGCCAGGTTCGTCGAGCAAGGTAATGGCGACAAACCAGGGTCGTCGAGCAAGGAAATAGCGCCATCCAGGGCCGTCAAGCAAGGAAATAGCGACAAGCCAGGTTCGTCGAGCAAGGTAATGGCGACAAGTCAGGGTCGTCGAGCAAGGAAATGGCGACAAACAAGGGTCGTCGAGCAAGGAAATAGAAACAAACCAGGGTAATCGAGCAAGGAAATGGCGACAAGCCAGGGCCATCAAGCAAGGAAATGGCGACAAGCCAGGGTCGTCGAGCAAGGTAATGGCGACAAGCTAGGGTCGTCGAGCAAGGTAATGGCGACAAGCCAGGGTCGTCGAGCAAGGAAATGGCAACAAGCCAGGGTCGTCAAGCAAGGAAATAGCGACAAGCCAGGGTCGTCAAGCAAGGAAATGGCGACAAGCCAGGGTCATTGAGCAAGGTAATAGTGACAAGCCAGGGTTGTCGAGCAAGGAAATGGCGACAAACTAGGGTCGTCGAGCAAGGAAATGGCGACAAGCCAGGGTTGTCAAGCAAGGAAATGGCGACTAGCCAGGGTCGTCGAGCAAGGTAATGGCGACAAGCCAGGGTCGTCGAGCAAGGTAATGGCGACAAGTCAGGGTCGTCGAGCAAGGAAATGGCGACAAGCCAGGGTCGTTGAGCAAGAAAATGGCGACAAGCCTGGGTCGTCAAGCAAGGAAATGGCGACAAGCCAGGGTCATTGAGCAAGGTAATGGTGACAAGCCAGGGTCGTCGAGCAAGGAAATGGCGACAAACCAGGGTCGTCGAGCAAGGAAATGGTGACAAACCAGGGTCGTCAAGCAAGGAAATAGCGACAAGCCAGGGTCGTCGAGCAAGGTAATGTCGATAAGCCAGGGTCGTCGAGCAAGGTAATGGCGACAAGCTAGGGTCGTCGAGCAAGGAAATGGCGACAAACCAGTGTCGTCGAGCAAGGAAATGGCGACAAGCCAGGGTCGTCAAGCAAGGTAATGGCGACAAGCCAGGGTCGTCGAGCAAGGTAATGGCGACAAGTCAGGGTCGTCGAGCAAGGAATTGGCGACAAACCAGGGTCGTCGAGCAAGGAAATAGCGACAAGCCAGGGCCGTCAAGCAAGGAAATAGCGACAAGCCAGGTTCGTCGAGCAAGGTAATGGCGACAAGTCAGGGTCGTCGAGCAAGGAAATGGCGACAAACCAGGGTCGTCGAGCAAGGAAATGGAAACAAACCAGGGTAATCGAGCAAGGAAATGGCGACAAGCCAGAGCCATCAAGCAAGGGAATGGCGACAAGCCAGTGTTGTCGAGCAAGGAAATGGCGACAAGCCAGGGTCGTCAAGCAAGGAAATGGCGACAAGCCAGGGTCATCGAGCAAGGTAAAGGCGACAAGTCAGGGTTGTCGAGCAAGGAAATGGCGATAAGCCTAGGGTCGTCGAGCAAGGTAATGGCGACAAGCCAGAGTCGTCGAGCAAGGAAATGGCGTCAAGCCAGGGTCGTCGAGCAAGGAAATGGCGACAAGCCAGGGTCGTCGAGCAAGGAAATGGTGACAAGCCAGGGTCGTCAAGCAAGGTAATGGCGACAAACCAGGGTCGTAGAGCAAGGAAATGGCGACAAACCAGGGTCGTCGAGCAAGGTAATGGCGACAAGCCAGGGTCGTCGAGCAAGGTAATGGCGACAAGCGAGGGTCGTCGAGCAAGGAAATGTCGACAAACCAGGGTCGTCGAGCAAGGAAATGGCGACAAGCCAGGGCCGTCAAGCAAGGAAATGGCGACAAGCCAAGGTCGTCGAGCAAGGTAATGGCGACAAGCCAGGGTCGTCGATCAAGGAAATGGCGACAAACCAGGGTCGTCGAGCAAGGAAATGGCGACAAACCAGGGTCTTCGAGCAAGGAAATGGCGACAAGCCAGGGCCATCAAGCAAGGAAATGGCGATAAGCCAGGGTTGTCGAGCAAGGAAATGGCGACAAGCCAGGGTCGTCAAGCAAGGAAATGGCGACAAGCCAGGGTCGTCGAGCAAGGAAATGGCGACAAGCCAGGGCTGTCGAGCAAGGAAATGGTGACAAGCCAGGGTCGTCGTGCAAGGTCATGGCAACAAGCCAGGGTCGTCGAGCAAGGTAATGGCGACATACCAGGGTCGTCGAGCAAGGAAATGGCGACAAGCCAGGGTCGTCAAGCAAGGAAATGGCGACAAGCCGGGGCAGTCGAGCAAGGAAATGGTGACAAGCCAGGGTTGTCGAGCAAGGAAATGGCGACAAGCCAGGGTCGTCGAGCAAGGAAATGGCGATAAGCCAGGGTCGTCAAGCAAGTAAATGGCGACAAGCCAGGGTCGTCGAGCAAGGAAATGGCGACAAGCCAGGATCGTCGAGCAAGGAAATGGTGACAAGCCAGGGCCGTCGAGCAAGGTAATGGCGACAAGCTAGGGTCGTCAAGCAAGGAAATGGCGACAAACCAGGGTCGTCGAGCAAGGAAATGGCGACAATCCAGGGTCGTCGAGCAAGGAAATGGCGACAAGCCAGGGTCGTCCAGCAAGGAAATGGCGACAAACCAGGGTTGTCGAGCAAGGTAATGGCGACAAGCCAGGGTCGTCGAGCAAGGAAATGGCAACAAGCCAGGGTCGTCAAGCAAGGAAATTTCGACAAGCCAGGGTCGTCGAGCAAGGTAATAGCGATAAGCCAGGGTCGTCGAGCAAGGTAATGGCGACAAGCCGGGGTCGTCGAGCAAGGAAATGGCGACAAGTCAGGGTCATTGAGCAAGGTAATGGTGACAAGCCAGGGTCGTCGAGCAAGGAAATGGCGACAAACTAGGGTCGTCGAGCAAGGAAATGGCGACAAGCCAGGGTTGTCAAGCAAGGAAATGGCGACAAGCCAGGGTCGTCGAGCAAGGTAATGGCGACAAGCCAGGGTCGTCGAGCAAGGTAATGGCGACAATTCAGGGTCGTCGAGCAAGGAAATGGTGACAAACCAGGGTCGTCAAGCAAGGAAATAGCGACAAGACAGAGTCGTCGAGCAAGGAAATGGCGACAAGCCAGGGTCGTTGAGCAAGGAAATGGCGACAAGCCTGGGTCGTCAAGCAAGGAAATGGCGACAAGCCAGGGTCGTTGAGCAAGCTAATGGTGACAAGCCAGGGTCTTCGAGCAAGGAAATGGCGACAAACCAGGGTCGTCGAGCAAGGAAATTGTGACAAACCAGGGTCGTCAAGCAAGGAAATAGCGACAAGCCAGGGTCGTCGAGCAAGGTAATGTCGATAAGCCAGGGTCGTCGAGCAAGGTAATAGCGACAAGCTAGGGTCGTCGAGCAAGGAAATGGCGACAAACCAGTGTCGTCGAGCAAGTAAATGGCGACAAGCCAGGGTCGTCGAGCAAGGAAATGGCGACAAACCAGTGTCGTCGAGCAAGTAAATGGCGACAAGCCAGGGTCGTCGAGCAAGGTAATGGCGACAAGCCAGGGTCGTCGAGCAAGGTAATGGCGACAAGTCAGGGTCGTCGAGCAAGGAATTGACGACAAGCCAGGTTCGTCGAGCAAGGTAATGGCGACAAACCAGGGTCGTCGAGCAAGGAAATGGCGACAAGCCAGAGCCATCAAGCAAGGGAATGGCGACAAGCCAGGGTTGTCGAGCAAGGAAATGGCGACAAGCCAGGGTCGTCAAGCAAGGAAATGGCGACAAGCCAGGGTCATCGAGCAAGGTAAAGGCGACAAGTCAGGGTTGTCGAGCAAGGAAATGGCGATAAGCCTAGGGTCGTCGAGCAAGGTAATGGCGACAAGCCAGAGTCGTCGAGCAAGGAAATGGCGACAAGCCAGGGTCGTCGAGCAAGGAAATGGCGACAAGCCAGGGTCGTCGAGCAAGGAAATGGTGACAAGCCAGGGCCGTCAAGCAAGGAAATAGTGACAAGCCAGGGTCGTCGAGCAAGGTAATGGCGACAAGCCAGGGTCGTCGAGCAAGGAAATGGCGACAAACCAGGGTCGTAGAGCAAGGAAATGGCAATAAACCAGGGTAATCGAGCAAAGAAATGGCAACAAGCCAGGGTCATCAGGCAAGGTAATGGCGACAAGCCAGGGTTGTCGAGCAAGGAAATGGCGACAAGCCAGGGTCGTCAAGCAAGGAAATGGCGACAAGCCAGGGTCATTGAGCAAGGTAATAGTGACAAGCCAGGGTTGTCGAGCAAGGAAATGGCGACAAACTAGGGTCGTCGAGCAAGGAAATGGCGACAAGCCAGGGTTGTCAAGCAAGGAAATGGCGACTAGCCAGGGTCGTCGAGCAAGGTAATGGCGACAAGCCAGGGTCGTCGAGCAAGGTAATGGCGACAAGTCAGGGTCGTCGAGCAAGGAAATGGCGACAAGCCAGGGTCGTTGAGCAAGAAAATGGCGACAAGCCTGGGTCGTCAAGCAAGGAAATGGCGACAAGCCAGGGTCATTGAGCAAGGTAATGGTGACAAGCCAGGGTCGTCGAGCAAGGAAATGGCGACAAACCAGGGTCGTCGAGCAAGGAAATGGTGACAAACCAGGGTCGTCAAGCAAGGAAATAGCGACAAGCCAGGGTCGTCGAGCAAGGTAATGTCGATAAGCCAGGGTCGTCGAGCAAGGTAATGGCGACAAGCTAGGGTCGTCGAGCAAGGAAATGGCGACAAACCAGTGTCGTCGAGCAAGGAAATGGCGACAAGCCAGGGTCGTCAAGCAAGGTAATGGCGACAAACCAGGGTCGTCGAGCAAGGTAATGGCGACAAGTCAGGGTCGTCGAGCAAGGAATTGGCGACAAACCAGGGTCGTCGAGCAAGGAAATAGCGACAAGCCAGGGCCGTCAAGCAAGGAAATAGCGACAAGCCAGGTTCGTCGAGCAAGGTAATGGCGACAAGTCAGGGTCGTCGAGCAAGGAAATGGCGTCAAGCCAGGGTCGTCGAGCAAGGAAATGGCGACAAGCCAGGGTCGTCGAGCAAGGAAATGGCGACAAGCCAGAGCCATCAAGCAAGGGAATGGCGACAAGCCAGGGTTGTCGAGCAAGGAAATGGCGACAAGCCAGGGTCGTCAAGCAAGGAAATGGCGACAAGCCAGGGTCATCGAGCAAGGTAAAGGCGACAAGTCAGGGTTGTCGAGCAAGGAAATGGCGATAAGCCTAGGGTCGTCGAGCAAGGTAATGGCGACAAGCCAGAGTCGTCGAGCAAGGAAATGGCGACAAGCCAGGGTCGTCGAGCAAGGAAATGGCGACAAGCCAGGGTCGTCGAGCAAGGAAATGGTGACAAGCCAGGGTCGTCAAGCAAGGTAATGGCGACAAACCAGGGTCGTAGAGCAAGGAAATGGCGACAAACCAGGGTCGTCGAGCAAGGTAATGGCGACAAGCCAGGGTCGTCGAGCAAGGTAATGGCGACAAGCGAGGGTCGTCGAGCAAGGAAATGTCGACAAACCAGGGTCGTCGAGCAAGGAAATGGCGACAAGCCAGGGCCGTCAAGCAAGGAAATGGCGACAAGCCAAGGTCGTCGAGCAAGGTAATGGCGACAAGCCAGGGTCGTCGATCAAGGAAATGGCGACAAACCAGGGTCGTCGAGCAAGGAAATGGCGACAAACCAGGGTCTTCGAGCAAGGAAATGGCGACAAGCCAGGGCCATCAAGCAAGGAAATGGCGATAAGCCAGGGTTGTCGAGCAAGGAAATGGCGACAAGCCAGGGTCGTCAAGCAAGGAAATGGCGACAAGCCAGGGTCGTCGAGCAAGGAAATGGCGACAAGCCAGGGCTGTCGAGCAAGGAAATGGTGACAAGCCAGGGTCGTCGTGCAAGGTAATGGCAACAAGCCAGGGTCGTCGAGCAAGGTAATGGCGACATACCAGGGTCGTCGAGCAAGGAAATGGCGACAAGCCAGGGTCGTCAAGCAAGGAAATGGCGACAAGCCGGGGCAGTCGAGCAAGGAAATGGTGACAAGCCAGGGTTGTCGAGCAAGGAAATGGCGACAAGCCAGGGTCGTCGAGCAAGGAAATGGCGATAAGCCAGGGTCGTCAAGCAAGTAAATGGCGACAAGCCAGGGTCGTCGAGCAAGGAAATGGCGACAAGCCAGGGTCGTCGAGCAAGGAAATGGTGACAAGCCAGGGCCGTCGAGCAAGGTAATGGCGACAAGCTAGGGTCGTCAAGCAAGGAAATGGCGACAAACCAGGGTCGTCGAGCAAGGAAATGGCGACAATCCAGGGTCGTCGAGCAAGGAAATGGCGACAAGCCAGGGTCGTCCAGCAAGGAAATGGCGACAAACCAGGGTCGTCGAGCAAGGAAATGGCGACAAGCCAGGGTCGTTGAGCAAGGTAATGGCGACAAGCCAAGGTCGTCGAGCAAGGAAATGGCGACAAACCAGGGTCTTCGAGCAAGGAAATGACGACAAGCCAGGCTCTGGTGGCCTGGATAACTAGCGAGAGATCAAGTTGCCTATTCCAGGTTAAATGAATTGCCTTTGTTTTTAGGGTTTTAATCTACATGATTTAGAATATAGTCACAAGGGTATTAAAAGTATTAGAAACTAATAGATTTCGATTAATTACACTCTTCAACAAATTTCCCTGGCAAGAAACAAACAATGATCTCATGTACATATTATTATTAAGTTGACTGAGCTGAATTCGAATTTAGTAACAAAAACCTTTCATCACGTAACATTTTCTTGTAAATAACCGATTTAAAATTATGTAATTGATACCGATTTCCCCGATACCATAAATGTATTTGGCTCCCAAATTCAGATTAAATGTGTCCATTGTAGCTAATTCATGAATATATAATGAATCAGCATGTTTGTTAGCATTATATAATGTATTAACCTACATTTTAGTATTTACTTCTTTGTTTGTAAGGCGCATCAGGTTCCAGCAGAAGTCATCCAGCCGAGCAGGGCTCCATTTTTCCTTATACCTGTTTTCCATTGACGCTATATTTTGAAGGAACCTCTCTCCATGTTCATCTCTCACATCTCCTGCATTCTCTGGGAAGAAGGACAGATGAGAATGAAGAAGGTGTATCTTCGGTGACATAATGCATACGACATCTTAGTAGCACTTGATTAGTCTTTCCACTATACGCTCTCGCTGGGCCCCTTGGTGCTCTCCCAGAAGTCTTTTGTATACATCTTTGAATGCATGCCAGGCTGCTAGCTCAGTTTCATCCATTGTCGCCTCGAAATTCTCATAAGCTATCAGTTGACGAATTTGAGGGCCTACGAATAGGCCTTCTTTAATCTTGGATTACTTATTTTAGGGAAAATCGCTTTGAGGTACTGGAAACATGGCCTGTTATGTTGCAGTGCTGTGGTAACTTGCTTTATTAGGCCTAGTTTTATATGCAGTTGTACAGCTCAAAGTTTCTTCACATGTTTAGTCAAGGATTATCGCGAACTTTGGTGCTGAACTCACTTAGATAACTCAGTTTGTGGAGAAAGAAATGTTATATAAGAGGAAAAGCAAAAGAAAAGATGCCTCTAACATCGATATAATAATATCCCAAGAGTCATTTGGAGGAACCGGCAATGACCAACTAGTTGGGGAAGATTGTGAACCAGCGGGGTGTAAACATCACTTAAGCATGTTTCCCAATGTGCGAGGATTCCAATGACTCTGTGGGACAAAAGTTGTTGCCATGGTAAAAAGCTGCCAGCGAAGAGATGAATGCAAATGAAGAGAAGCCCGACGGAAGAATGGGAGCCCGCAGAAAGCGGGCCTAATTCAACACTTGACACATTTCTTTGCCAATGAAAATTGAGAGGAGAAAAATAGTAGTAGTGGTGCCAGACGTTCTTTGTTGTCTTGGTAAGGAGTCGAAATATGTTGCATTTCTTTCTTTTCGAAATATATTGAAAAATTCAGCGACACCCGAAAGCTTTGCAGAAAGTAAATTTTTAAATTTAAAATTTAATCTAAATGACTGTATTACAATATGTTATGATATTATATAAATTTGAACTCTTAACATAGAGAAAACCCCAAATATAGAAGGGATGAACTCTTGAAATAGAGAAAACCTTAAATATAGAAGGCATGAACTCTTGAAATAGAGAAAACCTTAAATATAGAAGGCATGAACTCGTGAAATAGAGAAAACCTTATATATAGAAGGCAAGAATTCTTGACATAGAGAAAAGCCTAAATATAGAAGGGATGAACTCTTGAAATAGAGAAAACCTTATATATAGAAGGCAAGAATTCTTGACATAGAGAAAAGCCTAAATATAGAAGGGATGAACTCTTGAGATAGAGAAAACCTTAAATATAGAAGGCATGAACTCTTGAAATAGAGAAAACCTTAAATATAGAAGGCATGAACTCTTGAAATAGAGAAAACCTTAAATATAGAAGGCATGAACTCTTGAAATAGAGAAAACCTTAAATATAGAAGGCATGAACTCTTGAACTAGAGAAAACCTTAAATATAGAAGGCATGAACTCTTGAAATAGAGAAAACCTTAAATATAGAAGGCATGAACTCTTGAAATAGAGAAAACCTTATATATAGAAGGCAAGAATTCTTGACATAGAGAAAAGCCTAAATATAGAAGGGATGAACTCTTAAAATAGAGAAAACCTTATATATAGAAGGCAAGAATTCTTGACATAGAGAAAAGCCTAAATATAGAAGGGATGAACTATTGAGATAGAGAAAACCTTATATATAGAAGGCAAGAATTCTTGACATAGAGAAAAGCCTAAATATAGAAGGGATGAACTCTTGACATAGAGGAAACCTAAATATAGAAGGGATGAACATTAGACCTAGAGAAAACCCTATATATACAAGGGATGAACTCTTGACATAGAGAATAGCCTAAATATAGAAGAGATGAACTGTGACATATAAAACGCGCTAAATATAGAAGGGATGAACTCTTGACATAGAGGAAACCATAAATATAGAAGGGGTGAACTCCTGACATAGAAACCACCCTAAATATAGAAGTGATACTTGTTAAAGTAAGTTCGAGCATGACAAGGGATGCTATTGTAGGATTCTATATTGTCTATAGCGCCGTTTCTGAACGCCCAAAATAGCAAGAACTTTGATCGAGCCTAATTCAAATTTTTGCGAATATCCACTAATTTTAAACTAAAATTTATATAAAAACTCATCTAGATTATGATTATTTACTTGTGGAATATAGAAATATTAAAATTATAGCCCTATGATCATCTGCGAATTTTCAATTCTCTCTAAAACCACGCGTTCTTCATTGACATTTATTTTTCCTTTGATTTAGAATAGGAAAAAAGAGAAAGGAAAGAAATAATATTTGCTCAGAATATAAAGATTTTATTGGAATAATAAGAAATAAGAAAATATCTTAAAAACTTCAAATTAATGTCAATGGTGTTAATAGTTTAAGAAAAACATCCGTTGGAAATTAGGAAATCGTGACGTCAACACTGCTTAAATATGTACATCTTGTAGAAAATTATATGTAGTTAAGATTTTAGGTTATGTTATGAAAAATAAAACTGCTTCGGATTAGATGTATCCTGGGCACAAAAAACAAGGTCTGCCGACCAAAAATGTCGCGTGCTCTCACTTTTTCTGATTTATGACCTTACAACCTTCAAAACTTTCAATAATTCCCTCACTAACCTTGGGAAGACCTTGGCAATTAAATTACTTGAAAGAGAATGTAAAACAACATAAAGGGTTCAAATTACGTTAGAATCGGTCGAATAGTTATGATGTTATTGCAAATAATTCCTCGGCTAACCTTGGAAGGACTTTGGCAATTGTATCATTCGAAATGGAATGTCAAACAACATAAACGTTTCAACTTTCGTTAGAATCGGCCGAATATTTACGATGTTATCACCAAAAAAAAAACCAAAAGCAAAACGGGGACCGACCGACCGACATAGTGAGATATAAATAGAGTCGCCACCGATCTGCACTCGTTTAAAAACTTCTAGAATATAATTCTTTATTTTCACATGTATCTGTCTTTTACTTTTCGGTATGGACTTACAGTTTAACGTGGGATCCGAAACGAATCGTGATCCCATCCTTCAACCAACAAACCCAATTACCTTAACTTCGCTGTAATCGAAAGTGGTGTTTGAACTCCCGTAAGCCGTAACCAATATATGGAAAATAATTTTCCAAATTAAAAAAAAGAAGGAACTTGGTGGAACCAATTAATGCCTCATCTCAATGGGGGAAAGAATGGGTAGAAAGTTTAAATCTTTATGCAAAAATGACGCAAACAAATTTATCTCAACCAGAGTTTTTTTTGTTTTTCTTTTAAACATCTGCCAATTTCTAGATTAATTAATCTTTATACTCACTTGAGGGAAGTGGCGTAAAACACATCTTATTGAACTCTTAATAATAGTATTTTTGCAATTTAATGAACCCTATGTCAAAAATTAAAAACCCCTTTTACGGTAGAAATGGCATCTTTGTGTTCAGTTTTTAGAGGTGAAGGACCAATTCTAACATCTTTACCTCCCATATGCGACGTCAATTATTAATTTTATTAAAGAAATAACCTGTGAAAATAGATATAGTTTGG
This sequence comes from Ceratothoa steindachneri, assembly GCA_963969495.1. Lineage (NCBI taxonomy): Eukaryota > Metazoa > Arthropoda > Malacostraca > Isopoda > Cymothoidae > Ceratothoa > Ceratothoa steindachneri. The sequence goes on from OZ018327.1 coordinate 167,188,903, forward strand.
TTAATTTTTATTTAAGCTTTGGTTAAGATAAATATGCGTTTCTCCCCGTGTTTAGATGATTAAAAAGAATACTGGATCTCACTCAGATGGCGATACTTTTATCTTGACCTGTATTGTGCAACCTATAAACAGTGTATAAAGATGGTGTGACGGTGCTTTTAGGTAAGAAGGTGTGAGCTCGAGAATTATTTAGGTGAGGCTCAAATTTAGAAGGGTGAAACTGTGCGGTTGAAGTGTATGGACCCTGTAAAGATAGAAGTAAAGCTGTGAAAGAAAGTTTCTGTAATAACTTTGGCCGAGTGGCAGATGGAATTGTTAATGAGTATCTGTTGATGATTGTAGAAGCTATGAAAGAACGAATAGGTACACCCGGAGAGAGTGAAAATGAGAAGAGGGAGATAGAATTTGTGCTGAAAGAAACATATGTGTAGCAAACACATTGTTCCAGTACAAGAATGTGCATAAATAGACCTTGGTTGGGCTAAGAAGAGTGGGAAAAATGTAATGCATGATTACTTCGTGTCGAGAAAGAAAGAATATGCCGGAGGATGGATGTATTTGATGTGAAAGCTGTAAAAGGTATGAGTGGAGAACTATCCGATCGCGTGATTATGCTGTGTAAGGGTAAATCGGTTGGTGTATGGATGAAATGCTGTGTGGAAGGTAGAAAGGAAAGAACAATCAGAAGTGAAAAGTTGCTGAATCAGAGATAAATGGAAGAGTATGTGAGAATGTTTGGTGGTCGAAAAGAGTAAATAATGTGAACATGGAGATTAAACAAAGATGGAACAAATTTAAGGGCTATGCGTGGGTGTATCAGAACTGGAAAAAGAAAGAAAAAACGCTGAATGATGGAATAATGATGCGAAACGTGTAGTTTAAGGCAAAAAGGAGTACTTGCAAATGCTTAACAGTGTATATGAGAATGTCATGGAGTTGCTGACGAGTGCATACATGGAGGTGAAAAGAAAAGTGAAACGAGTAATCAACCAGAGAAAGAAAACCTCAAATAAAACCTTTGCCTATAAAATGAATGAGGATTCGGATGGGAACATGAAGACTATTCGGGAAAGAATTAGGAAGCATTTGAACCTCAGAAAAGAATAGCTGTATAAACGCCAGAATAAGAATAGCTGGGTAATTGTGAACAATCAAGAGGTCAAAAGTCGATAGTGAGTACTTTGATGAGTAGAATGTGTATATGGACAATAATGAGAATGTGAATATGAGAAGCCTCGTCGATAAAAACCCGGTGTTCTATCGGGATATGGAAGAGATAAACAAGCAAGAAGTCAGTGGTATGAGAGGTCTGAAAATAAGGAAAGGGCTGGAGTAGATGATATACTCATTGAGATGATTAAAGGTGGTGGTGATTGTGTTGTGAAAGGATGGCTGTGTTTTATGGTATATGGAAATCGAAGTGTGCATGAGGACTGGAAAAACGTTGATAATTCCGTTATATAAGGCTAAAGGGAAGAACGATGTATGTAAGAACAACATGGAGATAAGTATGTTGAGTGTTGTAGTCAGGTGTAAGAAAATTTCTAATCAGGTATATAAAAAGGGTAACTGAGGGATTGATAGGAGATGAACAAGGTGGGTTAAATGTAGGTAGGAAGTGTGGGAACAAGTGTTTGGATTGAGGCAGCTAGATAAAAAAAGAGAGTTTTACATTGTGTGGTAAGATAATGGATCTGGAAATCATTACGAAAGATGGTGAGTATGTATGAAGTGTCTGTGAGCCATTGGATGATGTGAAAAGTATCTATGTTGGACGTAAGGCGTGTAAGGCTGAAGTGGTTGTTTGGCGTGGGGGGGGGGTAGATAAGGTTGTGTAGTGCTGCCATCGTTGGTTATTTTTTATGGATGGAATGCTGAAAGAAGAACGAACGGGAATGGGAGGGATGTGTGTGAGATTGAAGAGAAATAGTCAGAGTTGGTCTCTATCTTAGTATATGCAAATACCTGTTGTTAAGGAGTGAGAGTGAGAAAGATTTGAAAATGCTGATGGAAACATTTGACATGGTGTGTTTAGGTGTGAGGAGCGAGCTGAATGGAAAACAGAGTGAGGTAATGGTTAATTGGAAATGAGAATTTTGTGTGATGTGATAATAGAGTCCCTGGATTTAGTCTTGAACAATTGCAAAGTTTTAAGTATGTGAGATGTGTCGTAAATGAGAGACTGATGCGGATGAAGACGATTGCAGCCATAACAAAATTTGAAATGGGAGGCAATTTTCTGGGGCGATTAGAGCGTTAGTGTATGCTATGGATTTGGGAAAGGAATGTGTCAGGAAGGTGTATGACAGCATGGTGGTGGGTTAATCATGTGAATCATGCTCTTTGGGTAAAATAGGAGGAAGTGGGTGATATTGTATACGATAGGGGGTGTAGAGAGGGATGTTATGAGGGGGTAAACTTAGGCAGCCCACTTGTAACTCTGAATGGATGAGGTGTTACACTGCATAACTTTACATCCCTCTGCAGGAGCATTGGCGTGGTCAAAGTGTTGAGTGGCCTTGTGCTTAATAGGACAGAAAGGGAAGAGGGTAGATTTGGTCGGGTTGAAATTCGTTACCCTCACTTTGTGTGAAAGTGGTGTTTGATGAAGGTTACAAAAATGTTAAGGGGTGGAGTTTTCTTTAATTGAAAAGGATGCGAATTTAGATTAGCCAGTATAAAACCAAAAATGGTATTCTGCTGTAGTGTCAATTCTATGAATGACTAACGTTAATCACCAATCTTAAATCTACTTTTGTTTCGACCAATCATTATAATTAATCACGTTCCAAAACAGTGAAAATTCACATTCGAATATGGCGTCTGTCGAGGATTTGATCGAAAATATTTTAAAAATAATATACAAATTTTTGAAAGAAGCAGCTTGCATTACCTCCGTACACAAAGAGTACCTTAAATTTTGGGAACGGCTTTTACCGTCAAGGTAGATCACCTCG